>CM065730.1:39715591-39720591 GCA_033310375.1 Conus canariensis | reverse complement strand
GTCGTTCATAGCCTCAGTATCTGTCTGCCAGACCTTGCCACATTCTTTACTTTCATCAAGAAAAGGATTCTGGCATCGTCGCAGCCATGTTTGTTCGCTAAAAGTTCATTTTTTCAGCAGCTAAAATTAGTGTTGTAATTGTCGAGTAAAAGGCTATTGTCTGCTATATTGCGTGCAAATGATCTGTCCAACTGCCTTTTTTTTGGATGAAGTCCAGAGGGAGTTACGGTGAGTGTCACTGATTATCCTGTCCTTTTTCATTCAATGGCATTACAAGAGAGAGAGAGAGAGAGAGAGAGAGAGAGAGAGAGAGAGAGAGAGAGAGAAGACAGACAGACAGACAGACAGACAGACAGACAGACAGACAGACAGAGAATATGTGTGTGTGTGTGTGTGTGTGTGTGTGTGTGTGTGTGTGTGTGTGTGTGTGTGTGTGTGTGAGAGAGAGAGAGAGAGAGAGAGAGAGAGAGACTTGGACTGTTTCACTTTTTTTTTTTACCTCCCTTGCGTCCTTAAATGGATCCTCAAGCATAGGCTCAAAGATTCCCCCCCCCCCCCCCCCACACATTTTATAATGTTTATATAATGATGTTAGTTTTTTTAAGCAACTGATTTCCTTACCATACTTTCTTTTCGTTTCACTTTCTATCCTTCGCTGGCTGCTTTGGGGTGCTGTTACATTCTTTTTTCAACTTTGGTGGTGACAGCATCACAGAATTCTAGACTGTGGTGTATTTCGTGTTTGGGAGCCAAGTCCAATCTAGTGGACGAAAAGCCTAGATGCAGGCAATGAATGTAGGACAAAGTTAAAAATTTTTTGTTGAGCAGTCTTGAGAAAGTAGTATGATGTTCTCCTGTTTTACTAGCGAAACATTCAACTTTTACATATTCATGATTTTAAGTTCTTCCCTTTCTCTTCCTTCCCGTGCTTAATTCTTTAATCAGTTTAGCGTCGGAACTGTGCCCAGTCATTAAGGTGATGACGGAAGAATTATAAGCCTACACTTGCTTTCCCCAATTACTAAATTGATCAGCGAGAAAGAGTGGTTACGTGTTGTTCCATTTTGTATTCAAGACGAAAGAGGATTGCAAATCCTCTTCTGTTAATGGTTTAACTAACTCACTGAGCATGCGAGAGGTGATTAGGTGAAATGATTGATAGCCTAGTCAACAGTCGCCGATTGGCCTTCCAGAAGTCGGCTTACTCTTCCTGCTTACGGGGATAGAGAGACAGGAGAAAGCGACAGAGAATGAATATGCATGCTGACCAGATTGAATTGAGGATTAGGATGACGGATAAGAGATTGGACAATACCCCCCCCCCCCCTCACCCATTCCCAGAACTACTCCCACTCCAGTGTCTTCTCCAGGAAACCAACAGATAACAACCGAGGAATTCCAGACACACGTTATTGACAACATACACAGAGAGATTTTCTCAACACACGCACATGCATTTCGGTAATCACTCAAACGCGATCAATCTACGCCCCCCCCCCCCCAATTCTCACCTCCAATCCTTGCCCCCCCCCCTCCACAAACCCTGAGCCTACCGGCAAGCATTCCACTACACGAAGTTGAGTCTTTGTGACACAGCAGGGCTTTCAGGTGGAGCAGGACCACCGCCATCACTGTCTTCACAAAGAAAAAAAATACACAGCTAACACATCGAACTTCTCCACCATTAAATGACCACATTTACTGAAATTGGAAAACAACAAACTAAATAAACAAAATGTTGATGTAAGTTGGCATTTATGCTAATTAGCGAACTAGAACATCTGCACCTGTGAGACACGTATGGGCATGCCACCTGACAGGCCCGTGAGACACGTGTGGGCATGCCACCTGACAGGTCCGTGAGACACGTGTGGGCATGGCCACCTGACAGGTCCGTGAGACACGTGTGGGCATGGCCACCTGACAGGTCCGTGAGACACGTGTGGGCATGGCCACCTGACAGGTCCGTGAGACACGTGTGGGCATGGCCACCTGACCAGTCCGAGAGATTGCATAATAAAGCACGGGCAGGTCACACCATGGCGGTCTCTCCTGTGACCAGTATGAGTGGGGAAGGGAGATCAACACCTGACCAGTCTGAGAGATTGCATAATAAAACACGGGCAGGTCACTTCATTGCGGTCTCTCCTGCGATCAGGGTGAGTGGGGAAAGGAAGGGAGATGGGGAGGTCGGCGGCTTCTCTGAAGTGGAGATGGAGCATGAGATCATCGTCTGAACCACGAGTGATCATCACCTGCACAATCAGATAAGCAAAGGAGAAGGTGGGGGGAAGGAGTGGGGGAGTGGAGCTGGCGATTCCACGCTCTCAGTCAGTCAGTCATTCCCCTGACCGCTGGGGTCGTTGGGGGGACGTGATGAGGCAGCTGCCATTTCTCTCCAGGCTCTTCTGTTGGTGGCTGTCGTGAGGAGATCTGGCATGGTCATTTTGGTCCAGTCCTTTATATTTTCGGACCAACTCTTTCTCTGCCGTCCCCGTCTGCGCCCTCCTTCAACGGTACCTTGAAGGATGGTTTTGGAGAGGGTGTTGTGACGAATGACGTGGCCAAACCATGCCATCTTCCGTCGTTTGACGGTTGCCAGAAGTGGTTCGTGGGGCCCAACTAGGTTGGTGACCAGGTTCCGCACAAAATCATTGGTTTTGTGTTCTTTGTAGGAGATGCGGAGTAGTTTCCTCAGGCACCTGGTGTCAAACGCCTGGATTCTTCTTTCTGTCTCGGCCATCAGTGTCCATGCCTCGCAGCCATTTAACAGGATGGAGACCACTAGTGACCTGTAGAGCCGGAATTTTGTGTGGAATTTGATATTGCTCTTCCACACCCTGTTCAGTCTGGCCTGATAATCCTAACTGCAGTTTGTAAGACATACACAGAGAGAGAGAAGGGAGGGGGAAAAGGGAGGGGGGAGGGGGGCTTGGTAGAGGATGGTGCGGCTGGCAATTGTCACATCACGCCATTGGCATATCAGTATTTTGAGAGAGAAGAGGAGAGAGAGAGAGAGAGAGAGAGAGGAAGGAGAGAGAGAGAGAGAGAGAGAGAGAGAGAGAGAGAGAGAGAGAGAGAGAGAGAGAGGCAGACAGGCAGACAGAGAAATCTGCCCGCTGACGTCGTTTCTACCAGTGTATTTCTGCCCCAACCAAACTGATTTCCCCTTCACCCTGTCCAGTCCCTTTCAGTGCTGTGAGGCCAAGAGGCGTTGATTCCCCTCCGCCACCAGCTGCCCCTGGCATCACACTCTGCATGTCTCTGCCACTCTGGAAGCTGGAAGAGATGGAGAAAGAGACGGAGAGGCTTCGGTAGGTATGATGGGGAGAGTACAGAAGGGGACCGAGTGAGGTACTGGTGGGTTGGGGGGTAGGAAGGGGGGGGGGACGCAGAAAGTAGTTCATAGACCATTTTCCATTCGCGGTTTGAAAGTGAGAGCAAGATGAGGGATTGGGACTTAGGGTGGGGTGAAAAAAGAGGAGATAGAGAGGGGGGGGGGGGGTAGTGTAGGATGTGGAGGAGGGGGGGGGGTAAGGTGAGGTGGTACTGTTATGGAACAACTGATGTGGCAAACGATCAAAGTATGCTGAGGGAGACGTGTGTTGAGATAGAGATGTGAAACAAATAGCATGAACAGGGTCAAAATATTCATCAATGTGTGTGTGTGTGTGTGTGTGTGTGTGTGTGTGTGTGTGTGTGTGTGTGTCTGTATGTGTGTGCGTGCGTGCGTGCGTGCGTGTGTGTGTGCGTGCGCGTGCGTGCGTGCGTGCGTGCGTGCGTGCGTGCGGCGCGCGCGCGCGCGTGTGTGTGTGTGTGTGTGTGTGTGTGTGAAAGGCCCTATCTTGTGAATTTTTCATCTTTTGTGTTGGTCAAAGGCATACATAATCTGTGCCTGTGTATGTATGTATGTATGTATGTATGTATGTATGTATGCATGCATGCATGCATGCATTCATGTAAGCATGTATATATATATATATATATATATATATATATATATGTGTGTGTGTGTGTGTGTGTGTGTGTGTCTGTGTGTGTCTGTGTGTGTGTGTAATGAGTATGTATATGTGTTTACGTACATAACTTTGCATGTATAATGTGTGTGCCAATGTCTGTTTCTATGTATCCATGTATCTATCTATGTATATCTATGTATCTGTGTGTATGTGTGTGTATTCATTCATTTGTGTATGTATGTTTGTTTGTTTGTATGTACGTATGTATTTCTATCTATCTATCTTTCTATCTAAATAAAGACTGACAATGCACATGTCTTAGTCTACGTTTCGCGGGAACTGGCCCTCAGACACATGAGAAAAGAAGAAGCAGCCTGCAACAGAGAGACGCTCTGTTAGTGCAACGCCTTGTGTGATAGAACCGAGGGCTGTAGGGTGTTCATCTTCATCATCTCGCCCACGACTCGGAAAGACCAATTATCTTCCCGCCAGGAACTGGGCAAGAAGAAGCAGTCAATAAAGAAAAGAAAGAAAGAAAAGAATAGACGGACAGAAGTGGTGACTATGGACCTGAAAATGAATGACATGGAGCGAACACGTTCGGCCATCTTTTGTTGTTCTTCTGCAATCCTAGGATCCCTTGGCCATGCAGTAAACATACAGAGACCATGGCCATTTCATAGACATACAGAGACCATGGCCATTTCATAGACATACAGAGACCATGGCCATTTCATAGACATACAGAAACCATGGCCATTCAATAAGCATACGGAGACCATGGCTAATAGACAATACAGAGATCATGGCCATTTCACAGACATACAGAGATCATGGCCATTTCACAGACATACAGAGATCATGGCCGTTTCATACACATACAGAGACCATGGCCATTTCATAAACACACAGAGACTATGGCCATTTCATAGATAGAGACTTTGGCCATTTCATAGACAGAGACCATGGCTATTTCACAGACAAAGAGACATTGGCCCTTTCATAGACGTACAGAGACCATGGCCATTTCATAGTCATACA
>CM065730.1:39708091-39710591 GCA_033310375.1 Conus canariensis | reverse complement strand
ACTGTATTAATCCATGTGACCGTTTTGAGGCCAAGTATAAGTTTGATCCAGCATTTGATCTGGTAATTAATCAAAAGAACATCCCCCCATCAATCAGTTCACTTCTTTTGTCCACAAATTTGAAATACATGGGCTTCCCCTTAGCTGACGTCACATGATAGGCTTTCGCACTCCTCCGTGATCCTATCTATGCACTAGGTGGTCTCCCCAAAAGTCCGTGGTGCATTCCATGTCATGCACCACTCACAGTGAAACATATTCTTTCAAAGTGTTGGGACTTGCATGATGTGAGACATTAACATTTTGCAGCAGACTCCATGAAAACCTTGTTCATAGATGTCCCACCTGATGTGATCTTTGAATTTCTGAAAGAGATTAACATTTTTCGTCTGATCTAAGATTTTACGGAAGAAAGATTTTTAACGAACTGTTCGGTGTGTGTTTTACAATGCGTATTTTAAAGGGCTGTGTGAATGATTTTTTTTAATGACTTGTGAGTTGACTTCAACGCGATGACAGCCCTGATATGTCCCTTTGCGATCGGCGGGGCTATGAGCAACATTACCTTATCTTACCTCGCCCAAACAGTTCCGTTCCATGATTTCAAACTGTCTCCTTTGAACCCCCTGGCTTATACCTTGATGGCCATATGAAAGAAAACGAGGGGAGTCAACTTTCAGACGCAATGAAAATGATCAAAACGATGTGACTGCGCCAGTCTATAGATACTCGACTCCTTAAGGAAGGCCTTGGCGCATTAACGCTTGGTGTGCAAAAGATTTTTTTTCTATTGCAAATCTTCATAACATCCTCAAAGACAGTTCTTCTTTGGCATACTAGTTAATGGCATCAAGCCCCTCAAGTTACAGCTTGTTCACGTTCTCCAGATGAGGTACTAAACCAGTGATTGGTGATTCACTAACGACACCATTCATATTTGCCGATGCGGGCCACTCAGATCATTTTGTGGGTGATTGTCACAATTAGTTGGGGGTTACACGTCACCTTCCAACTTGCTTATCGAAAATCGATCAGCCAGGCTGCCAAAGCCAAGACGGGGAACTGACCTATGAATAGTTTGTCTTTCACCGTCCCCAAAGGGTTCACCATCGCCTTATGACAGCCGCACCGATTCTGCCCCCTGCTGTCCCTTGTCAAGTCGAAGCACACAGACATATCATGTACAGCGGAGCCATCCTGTGTGATTATCACTGTCTGGAATGTCAGGGCTTTTTCGTCTGCTGGTGGCAGAAATACCCCACCTCCGTTCCCATTTCAATTTTTACACACCCCAGCGTGATTTTAGGCGTCATACAACACACATTTTTTGGCGATTGCTGTTTGAGGTTCTCTAGATGTTGACACTGTCTGGGCACTACACAGGATAGCATAATTTCTTCACGACACAAAGCGATTTCCCGCTAAGCTTGGAGAGTCCTCATGCCTCAGATTCTTTCGCTTTTTATGTCTTGCGCTTATGGTGATCTCCCTTTCAATAGTTCCCTCTCACGTCCTTGCACGTGGTGATTTAATACCCTAGTATTTGTATCCCTGAGTTCGTGGGGGACTGTCTTTGAGTCTTCAGGGTCTGGTTTCAAAATGCACGTGGTGATTTAATACCCTAATATTTGTATCCCTAAGTTCGTGGGGGACTGTCTTTGAGTCTTCAGGGTCTGGTTTCAAAATGAAGTGAAGCACGCGGAAAATGAAACCGATCTTAAAAAGAATTATTATGAGTCCGCCAAACAACAGAGACAAGTAAATTACAAAACAAAACACGACGCGTTTCGACCTCTTATGTCTTCTTTAGGCAAGATAAAAAAAAACATTCAGAAAATGAAAACGAAAAACGAGCGATAACTTATCTACTCAAATTCGGCGTAAGATGGGCGTTGAACGCCTTCTTGGCTTTGTCAGCCCGACTGATTCGATTTTCTACAAGTGATTGCTCGTTCTTCGTGTTCATGGACCTGCGTGCTGTCTATCTTGCCTGAAGAAGACCTGAGATGTCTAAAGGCGTCGTATTTTGTCTCGTAATCAAATTTTTGTTTGTCCCTGTTCAGGGCCTTCAGTCATGCTGGCTTACAGGATTAAACGATGGTTGTTTTCAGCAGCTGGCAAAAGGGATGGTATACTACGAATGCGGGATCAGAACAGGCACCGCTGTACCCCACAAAGTGACGCGGCAGCAGTGCAGTGTCTCCTCTGGTAGGTTGCTTCATGACGACCTGTCACTGACTGCATCCCTTAACTGCGGTTCTGAAGTTCTGACAGGACAAACCCAGCTGGTCTCTGTATCAAGTAGTCAGAATGTGCCATCTCGGTCATTCCACAGAGTAACAAACACAGCCAATACACTGAAGAAAAACATATCAAGTAAAATAACGAGGATAGAGAAAGAAAAAGAATGACGTGATCGAAATACATAGCTGAGGGGAATGGATAATGGGGAGGGGAGGGGTAGAATATGGAGGGACAGAAGGAGACAAAGGGGGGTGGG
>CM065730.1:39700591-39703091 GCA_033310375.1 Conus canariensis | reverse complement strand
AGAGAGAGAGGGGGAGAGAGAGAGAGAGAGAGAGACAGAGACAGAGAGAGAGAGAGAGTACATACACACGTACACACACAGAGACAGAGACAGAGATACGGAGGGAGAGAGAGAGAGAGAGAGAGAGAGAGAGAGAGAGAGAGAGAGAGACAGACAGACAGACAGACAGACAGACAGACAGAGAGAGACAGAGAGAGACAGAGATCTGTGTTGTTGACGCCGTCTCTACCAGTGTTTTTCTGCCCTAACCAGCCAAACTGATTTTCCCGTCAACCCTGCCCAGTCTGTTCAGTGCTGACAAGCCAAGAGGCGTTGCTTCCGCCACTGGTATCACACACCGCCTGTCAATGCCAGCCTGAAAGCTGGAAGAAATGGAGGAGCAGAAGGATGGTGGGGGAGAGAGAGAGAGAGAGAGAGAGAGAGAGAGAGAGAGGAGAGAGAGAGAGAGAGAGAGACAGACAGACAGACAGACAGACAGACAGACAGAACAAGAAGACAGAGAGACTGAGAGAGAGAAGAGGAGAGGAGAGAGAGAGAGAGAGAGAGAGAGAGAGAGAGAGAGAGGAGAGAGAGAGAGAGAGAGAGAGAGTGGGGATGAGCAGAGGGGATAAGAGCGGAGAGTGAGGTGGTGGCAGAGTGAGGCAGAGGGAGAGAACATTAGCAAACCTCTTTTTCTCATTGTCAGCCGCACTGTGTCAAAGCAGGATGTGGAGGGATGGGAAGTTGTGTGTGTGTGTGTGTGTGTGTGTGTGTGTTGTGGGGTGGTGTGTGGTGTGTGTGTGTGTGTGGGTGTGTATTGTGTGTGTGTGTGTTGTGTGTGTGTATGTGGTGTGTGTGTGTGTGTGTGTGTGTGTGTGTGTGTGCGTGCGCGCGCGCGCACGTGTGTGTGTGTGTGTGTGTGTGTGTGTGTGGGGTGTGTATGAGTGTGTGTGTGTGTGTGTGTGTGTGTGTGTGTGTGTGTGTGTGGTGTGCGTGTGGTGTGTGTGTGTGTGTGTGTGTGTGTGTGTGTGTGTGTGTTGTATGTCTCCAGATCTAAACACACACACACACACACAACAACACACACACACACACACACACAACACACACACACACACACCACATGTAAATGTCAATCCTGTCTGCGATATTCAGAGCAAATGATACTAGGAGCACAATGCTGGGAGCTGAACGAACTAACCAATGGAATGCAGGTGCCAGCCGTTGGTGCCCCTTCTGATAGTCTCCATGCCACAGGCTGGACCGGCTTGAGAATTTGTCAAAGACAACTCTTGCCAAGGTTGGCAACTCCAGTCATTTCGTGGATGACAGTCACAGTTAGTGGGAGGGCATACGTCTCCCTGCTATTTGCTTATAGAAAATCGACCAGTTTGGCGGACACCTAGCCGAGATGGGGAACTGACATATGAATAGTTCGTCGTCTTTCCCCGTCCATAAGTTCCCACCATCGTCTCTGTGACAGTGACAGCCCCGCTGATTCCACTCCCGCTGACCCTTGTCAAGTCAGAGCACACAGACCAATTATGTATTGTAGAACCATCCTGTGTGATTATCGTTGTCTCGCAACGTCAGGGATTCTTGTCTGCTGCTGTCCGAGACTAAAACCGACACGTCCCCCCAGCTTAATTTTAGCCCCGCGGCGTCGTTTTAGATGGCAACCAGTTATGTACACTCGTGGGTGGGTTCCAATTTTGACGTCTTGAAAATAACCCTGATTTTAGCCAGCAGTGAAGGGTATCTGAAGGAAAGGTTAACGCCATGGAAAGAGAGGGATGGGCTCAGGATTTTGTTATGCTGTGACCCAGACACAGTGACCCTCTACCAGTTGACCGCCCCATTCACTTTTTTGTTGTTGTTAAATGCATACTTTTTGTGATTTTTATTTATATGTATAGAATATTTGGGCACTATATGAGATGAACTCACTTATCCATCAAAAACAGTGTCCATGTCATCATGACAGCCAAGCCGACGGAATCAAATTCCAGCCTCTTGTCTCACATTCTGTGACGTTTCCATACCGAGCTCTCGTGGGCTACCTCACTTTCAACAGTTCGTATCCACGGGCCGTGCTAGCGGTGATTTCGATCCAGAACTTTGATGCCCCTAAGGTCAGGGGTTTGACTGACTTGTGATGGATATGAGCGTGTCTTCCATCATGTTTAGTGATCACATAACGGCAACTGCCAGCGAGCAGTTATGTCCCTTGTCTCAATGGAATGCCCTGTAGCGTACCTGCACCCTACGTGAACATAGCGCAGGATTCCTGGTGCAGAGCTGCTCCCGGCTGATTGGGTTGGCAGTTGAGAACAGTGATTCTTCGGGTCCTGTTGGCACCTTCGGGTGTATCACTTTTGTTTTCTCCAAACGTTAGTGTCCCCAGTGTCAGTACGATGGACATGGGCGGATCTTCCAAGGTTTCAGCCGAGAATGAGATGGCTTGTAGCTCGGTCACACTCGCTACAGAGTAAAATGTAGTTGTCAGTTTAGAAGAGGGTAC
>CM065730.1:39690591-39698091 GCA_033310375.1 Conus canariensis | reverse complement strand
GTTTCCCGGGCAAAGAGGGCTCTATCCTTGCAGCTATAGTAGGGCAACCCCTTATCGACGTCATCCATAAGGATCATCAATATGAACTTACTGTCATGCTGCATGTTTGGATTGATATCTTTTTAATGGTCTTTTACCGTCGTTTTTTTTTGTATGCTTGTTTCTTTGTATTCAGTGTTTTCATTACTGATCACTTTGCATGTGCATATGTGTGGAATTAAGATTTTATATTTCCATTTCTGTCCTTTTTTTGCCATGAGGCTGAGGCTTTAAAAAAGCTATAAGCTCATCCATTTACCGTTAATGAAATATTCGTATTGAGCATTCTTTCTGTTTGTCTGTCTGTCTGTCTGTCTGTCTGTCTGTCTGTCTGTCTGTCTCTCTCTCTCTCTCTCTCTCTCACACACACACACACACACACACACACACACACACACACACACACACACACACACACACACACACACACACAACACCCCATGTGCACGCGTACGTAAGGCTCAGGCAAAGACGCTAAAAGTACTTTTCGAGAACCACGTGCTGTGCGTGTTGTGTCACATCCCCCTCCCCCACTCTGACGATTAGTCTTTAAGGTAGGCCACGACAACAGGTGAGTAACAATAGTAGTTCATTGAACTTCGCAGTCGATGGACTTTACGGAAACTACTCGTTACTGTGTTTGACCACATGGCAACGTTCGGTCACAGTCGTCACGAAAGTATTTTCCACAGACAACATGGAGGGGCCGTGTTTCAATGGCAGTAGCAGTAGTGGTGGTGGTGGTGGTGGTTAGTAGTAGTAGTAGTAGTAGTGGTAGTGGTAGTAGTAGTAGTAGCAGTTGTAGTAGGAGTAGAAGTAGTAGCAGAAGTAGTAGTGGTGGTGGTGGTGGTGGTGATGGTGGTGGTAGTAGTAGTAGTAGTAGTAGTAGTAGTAGTAGTTGTTGTTGTTGTTGTTGTTGTAGTGGTAGTAGTGTAAGGGGGGCCGGCTTCACAGCCTAGGCCTCCTAGCCTTTCTAGAGTCTCCTGCAGTATTGTTCACCCATACATCATAGAATTCACTTGCGCACAGTAATTTGTATTAAATATTAGATTGAAAAAGTAATTCATGATATTTGGGGTCACAGTCCAGAAGATTTTCAATGTATTAGTATTAGATGCACATTATAGCTGGACAGGTTGCATATTCCATACTCATACTATTCAGTTAGATTGTGAGGTTTTGTTAAGTAGTATTACTGTGGCTTATACGTATTTTCATATTAGAGTTTCCTGCTTTATCATAATTTGTTAATGTAAATGTTTTGGTTATATTAATGCCCTTTAGCACCTCATAATTCAAGTCTAGGTTTAACCACCTCACAATCTTCTGTCTTTTAACACACTCTTCTGTCTTTTAATGAGTGTAGGGTAAGATGCTCAAGTCGTTTGTCATAATTCATTTCATTATTTTCTCAACAGTCTAGGAATTCATGCCTCGGTTAAATCACCTCAAGATGTTTTACCTTTTAACGCGTGTAAGCTAAGGTACTTAAGTCATATTTGATAATTCAATCCATAATTTTCTAAATATTCGACTTCTTTGAACCCTTTCAATGACCACAGATTCTTTTTCCAGGTAAAGATGCCACACACCATTTGCATATTCCACACCAGGTTTGACTGGTGGTTTGTAAAGTTTTTAAAATACAGTTTTATCAAGATACGAGAATATTCTTTTTACAAGTCCGATCATTTGATTTGCTTCATTGATAACACTTTGGATTTGAGTAACACATGATAAAGAGCTCTCAAAAATCACCCCCAACGTCCTCATGTTTACATGAATCAATTTCTGTCGTAATATTCAGTTCTGTGTGATTTGCGGGGTTATTTTTGCCAACATGAAGAACTTAACATTTTGTCTTTTATTAAAATAAAGATTCCATTATCTGACCACCCCTACTGTTTTTATAAATCGTTTCGCATTTGATGGCAATCCTGATCATTTTAATCATGTATTTTTATCATCTTCAAAGATTTTGCATGCACTTTTTATGCAACCTAGGAGGCCACTAATAAAAATTGTAAAAGAGATAGGAACGAGAATACTACTTTGTGGAAAAACACTAAGGAATTTGACTTTGAAAGATTTAGTATCATTCATTTTTATAACCTGAGACCTTGTTAAAAAAAATTATTCAATTTAATGTAGTACCAGTAATGCCATGTGCTGTCATTTTGTCAGTAATCTCTCGTGTGGTACTGTGTCAAAGGTTTTTCCAAAGTCTACGTAGACAGCATCCACTGCTTTTCTTTTGTCCTTCATTTTGGTAAACTCCACAATCACTTCTAAAAGTTGCATGACACATGGTCTTTTTCGGTCAAAATCTCTGCTGACATTCCCCATACAAGCTGTTATCAGTCACGTATGCAACAATTACATCCCTCACAAAAACGTCCAAGACAAAGGTACGGAAAATTATCAAAAAAATCAAAAGGAAAAACATCAAGCTTTCCATTCATTACCATAAACTTGCTGACACTCTGGTTACTGATAAACAAGCTGTTGCCAATCAGATGGCCTCCACTGTTGAACAGAACTCATCCTCCTCAGATGAATCTGCAGATTTCTTTAGAAAACAAACCGCTGAAAGAATAATCTCCTTGTAACATTTCCTCTGACAATACTGAATTCTGCAATCTGCCATTTTCAATTAATGAACTGTAATCAGGTCTGACAATACTGAAGTCTATAATTTGCCATTTTCACACAGTGAACTGAAATCAGTTCTTCGAATCGGCTTTCTGTAGTAGTTCTGCTCCTAGCCCTGATGGCATAATAATAATAATGTTAATTTACATAGCGCCTAGTCTCTAAAAATTAGGGCTCTAAGCGCTTTACATAACCAACAACACACACGCGCACCCGCGCAGGAGCGTGCGCGCACACACGCTCACGCATGACCACACACCCACGCCCACAGACACCCGCACGCACGCAAGCAAGCACGCATATACACACAACCAACCAAAATATCTCCCAGAAAGCTTACTCCAGACCCTTCTTAGAGCATACAACCATACCTGGAAGACAGGGTACTTTCCTCCCCTTGGGGGAACCCTCATCTTTCCTCCCCTTGGGGGAACCCTCATCTTTCCTCCCCTTGGGGGAACCCTCATCTTTCCTATTCTAAAGCTGGAAAAGACCTGGCCAACCTTTCCAATTATTGCCCAATGGCTCACACCTCTTGCCTTTGCAAACTAATGAAAAAATAGTCAACTCTTGGCAGGTGTGGAAGCTAAAAACCTCTGCCCTCTAGGCCAAAGAACAGTGTGGTTTCCACAAAAACCATTCCACCATTGATCGTTTTGTCCCCCATCTTTAAACCATTATGCGCAACGCCATAGCTAACAAACAACACGTTGTTGCCATATTTTCTTTTAACGCGAAGCAAGGCGTATTAAACCACGTGAAAATCTGTAAGTTTTACTACCTTCATATTTCAGATTTTCGAAGTCATCTCACTCTTTTTATTTTAAAAAAAAAAAGAAGAAAAAAAAAGAAAAAAAACTTTCTGGTTGATCGGCAGTTACAAGTCCGGGATAGCACCACGCTATCTGACATCAGCGAGCAGGAGTTGGGTGTATCCTAGGAGAGAATCCTTTCGCCTGCTCTCTTCAGCATCAACATTAATGAGATTATCAGTTCTGTGCACGGGGTTCTGAGTCCTCTATGTTCGGTGATGGCTTTGTACTCTCCGCAGTTAACGTCACCCATGCCAGCGTACCACGTCGACTGCAGCTTTGCGTGGAAATGATTCGAGAGTGGGCCAAAGACAATGGGTTTACTTTTTCAGGCACCAAAACTCAGTGTATTCACTTTCACAACTTTCGGCAGTACTTCGCTAATCCTGAAATCTGTCTGGATATACTGACATACCAGCTGTGAAGGATTTATCTTTAATCAAAAGCTGAACTTTATACATTATATCCAGCGCCTGAAAACTTCTTGTCAGAAAGCAATGAACATATTGGCACATATAGATTGGGGCCATTTGAAAAAAAAAATCTCCATCTTTACATGGCTCTGATCCACAGCAAACAGGACTACGGTTCTTTTAGTTTTGTTCCAACGGACCTTCCTATCTGAAAACATCGGATTCTATGCACCATCAAGGGCTATGAGGTTGGAAGTGGGGGAGGGGGGGAGGGTTGAGGGGGGGGGGATGCACGCGCGTTACGCGTTCAATCATACGCCCGAGTTTCCCATCCACGTGAGCGACCTGTGTTTGCTGGGTTGGCCTCACTATAATATAGTCGGGACAGGGTGCGACTGGCATCGAATAACAGGTGAAGTCTGACGGATGGTTTGACGTCCCAATCGCTGGGAAGGTGACAGATTTCGGCGACTGATGTACCCCGACATACAAATAGATAAGTGTAAATTGAAGGGACAAAAGATGAAAAACATACAAAGTTCTAACAATCTTACCTTTTAGTTCGTGAAATGTTGAAATTATGTGTACAGAAACCTGAAAATAAAATTTAAAAAAAAAAGAACAAAACAAAATACTTGGTAATGAACAAAAACAAAAACATAAAGTTCTAAAAATCTACTTTCTGATTCAGCTTCTGTTTTAATCCACGTCATCAGTCGATACAATGAAAATGGATGTTGTCATCAGTCGATACAATGAAAATGGATGTTGTCATCAGTCGATACAATGAAAATGGATGTTGTTATCAGTCGATACAATGAAAATGGATGTTGTCATCAGTCGATACAATGAAAATGGATGTTGTCATCAGTCGATACAATGAAAATGCATGTTGTTATCAGTCGATACAATGGAATATGCATGTTGTTATCAGTCGATACAATGAATATGCATGTTGTCCCCAGCGACTGGAAATGGAAAAGGGTTTTTCTTTGATAATGTTCCGCCTTTTCCACCCTGCAAAAAAAGATATATAAAAGTTCCATGATTGGTAGAGAGAGGACCGTCGGCACTGCTCCTGTCTGAAGGTCTGCCACCGTGCCGACTGTCGTCTGCACCTTCAGGGATTTCGGCGACCTCCTAATTGACACCCCCTCCTTCCTCCATCCGCACCCACCCACACGACCTCACACCCTTCCCACCACCATTCTCCAGATCACCCTCCACCTTCATGCCATCACCGCCCGTTCTTTTTTTCGGGGGGTCGTTTCTGTCTGTCTCTAAATTTCTGTGAGGATGAGAATGAAGGAGGAGGGTGAATTGGTTAACTGGGAAACAGGAGAGGGGGGGGGGGGGGTAGGAGTATGGAACTTCTTGTCTGGAAATTTTTTAAAGGGATTTAAAATCAATCCGCTAGATAACAGAGACAAATAAATTACAAGACAAAACACGGCGCGTTTCGACCTCTTAGGTCTTTTTCAGGCAAGAGAAACAACACTCAGGACAATGAAAACGAAAAAACGAGCGATTATCTTTTCAAACTCGGCGCAAGATGGGCGTTGTCTTATCTGACTTGTACGATCTGTCTATCGTTATTTCGGTTAAGGCGTATGAATGCCTCTGCGTGTGAACACGCGGAATGTTTTCGTCATGCAACATGGTGATTGTGACCGATTGATGCTCATGAGGTCTTCTAGAGTGCCGTCCACCACGTCCGATAATCATAATGATAAACCATTTGCTGCAGACTATTTTTTGCGAAGTATCGAATGATCAAGCTCCTTCAAATCTTTCAGATCGTCTACAGCCTCACCGACCCTTGCGTTCCTCAGCTGGTTCTGATATCACTTTCTGCCTTCAAACTTCTAAAGGGATGTCCTGAACGACAAACAGTGTCATCAATCACCTGAATCTGGCGGTGTGGATGATTCTGGACCGGGGCCAGAACTGTTCATAAATTCTACTGTTGGAAAGGATCTTAAAAAAAAGCTCCAGGGTGAGTGGTTTAGGGCATAGTCCAGAACTGACCCCAAGGGGCGAATATAGGCGCGTGCTTAAAACTCACACGCCCTCTTTGAAGGGAGGTGGAAAAGCCTTTTTTTTTTTTTACTCCATCGAGTGTTTCAGGACCATGCACAAAAAACTTACCGGGCAATGGTTTTAGAACAATGTGGGGACTGGTTCTAGTACAGTCCAAAATCACTGCCCTGAATATGCTGTCGATATGTTCCGTCGTTAGGGACACACGGAAAATCACTGCCCTGAATATGCTGTCGATATATTGTGTCGTAAGGGACACACGGAGACCTTTGAGGAGGGGAGTGTTTAGGGAGGGACGAAATAGGGGAGTCGGTCTGAATTTACATCGCGGGAGCTAAGTTTGGGCAGGTGCTCTTGCTTACCCGCAAGATTTCGAATGTGGAGTCCACTGCCGACTGCTGTAGCCACCTCATCCGAATTAAGATTGTCCACACAGACGAGTGTTCATGTGGCACCGGATCTCAGACCCCAGAACACATCCTCCAACACTGTCCAGCCCGTGATGTTCTACGGCATCAAACCTGGCCAGAGGGTGCAGAACTGCAGAGGCAGCTTGTGGGGCAGCCGTCGAAGACCTCGAGAAGACTGGGTTTCATTATGGCGACAGGATTGAAGATGTGACGCAAACAAAACAAAAATCGACAGCAGGAGAATTTGGAGTGATTATGGCTCGTCGCACCTGCACCATTGAACATCACCCTAAGTGAGTTTGCTGCAGCACAGTGTCCTCCCTGGCAGGTCACCTCATGGAAGCATGATAGGAACTGCTCTTTATGGACTGCCTGTGCTGGGAACACGACAGGGTTTAATCTCAGTGTGGCTGTGTACCAGATGTGCAGGAATCAGTGGTGTGGGTATTGCCACTGAGAGACGGGGGGAACTGGGGGACAGGAGAAAGAAAAGACAAAGCCTCATTATAGAAACGGTTTTTTTTCTCTTTGTCTTTCGGGACTTTTGACTGTCTGGAGCAAATTCAGATCCCTGTAGAAATCTTCGTGTCCCTCTCTAGGCGTTTTAATTCGATTTCTGAACTTTTGTTTTTTCACCCTCCCTGGTTTACTGAATTTCACTCCGTCTGTTTTGTTGAAATATCGTCATTTGCCTTCACATTCATGTCGGCTGGTTTCGTTACCTTCTCCCTAACCGTTCCTGCCTTCCCTTTCCCATACCACCCTTCACACGTCCCCTCCCCCTCCCCCTGTCTGCACGCTCTACCTGCACGCACAAGTGTACATGTTGATCACCTGGGCCAGGATTTACACGTATTCCCCCTCCTCCCCATCAAACACATACATCACTGCACACACACACACGAATGTGCGCATGCACATGCACGCACACTGTGTGTATGCAGGCTGTGTGAACACGCACACGCGCTGGCATGTTTACTGAAGAATTCTATATACTTGTTGCTGCGTTTTGTATTCTCTCTCTCTCTCTCTCTCTCTCTCTCTCTCTCTCTCTCTCTCTCTCTCTCTCTCTTCTCCTCTCTCTCTCTCTCTCTCTCTCTCTCCTCTACGTGCTAGCGTGTGTGCGTATTCGCG
>CM065730.1:39668091-39675591 GCA_033310375.1 Conus canariensis | reverse complement strand
CACACACACATATCACTCCACCTGCAAAGCAAGTGCGGCAGGTAACATGGTAGACCCATGTCCTTTGACGATGGGCTGTTTCTGCTCTTTGTTCTTTAATTCACCCAGCTTCTCAATCGCGGGTACAACTGCCGGCCCCTCCCCCCCCCCTTCTTTTTCCTCTCCCCATGTTTTCCCATATATATATATATATATATATATATATATATTATTTGTGTGTGTGTGTGTGTGTGTGTGTGTGTGTGTGTGTGTGTGTGTGTCCATTATGTTTCAGTGATATCTTCAAGCACGGAACGGATGGCTATGCCTTTGCAGCATTTATCATTCTTCCAAGGTTTATTGAGCCAGTGCTTATACTAGCCGAGAAAAGGCCAGTACCATAATTTCTATGCATACACACACACAGACACAACACACACACACGCACGCACGCACACACACACACAGAGCGCGCGCGCACGCACAGACGCAAGCACGCACGCACGCACGCATGCACATACGCACACACACACACACACACACACACACACACACACACACACACACACACACACACACACACACACACACACACACACACACACACACACACACACACACACACACACACACACGCATGCGCGCGCGCGCGTTCACACACACATACACACATACACACACACTCTCTCTCTCTCTCTCTCTCTCTCTCTCTCTCTCTCTCCATCTCCATCTCTCTCTCTCTCTCTCTCTCTCTCTCTCTCTCTCTCTCTCTCTCTCTCTCCCGCCCCACCCCCACCACCACCACCACCTCAGTCTTTCTGCTGAATGAGAAATGCCATGGTAATCCGCACTGAAGGCCCAGCAACCCTCTCCTTTGAGGGTTTTTTTTTTCTGAAGCTTTTTTGTATCTGTAGAAGATTTCCCTGTCCAATAAGATTCTTTACCAGGTCAGACCCTTTCCCAATAAAGACCAGTTCAATCAAAAGACCTTAATTATTTTGTTCTGTTCTAATAAAATTGTCCGAATTAAGCCCCCCCCCCCCCACCCCACCCCATGTACGATCCTGTCCTGAAAAACAGCCCCTACATATTTAAGGCACTTTTTCCTTTCAGATCCACCCACGATCAAAAGTCCCTGAATCAAAACCCTTCCCACTCAAAATCCCCGATCAAAACTCCCTCCAAATGAAGACTCTTTTCTGATTAAAAACTGCCGCAATACTAAGATCCCGCATCAATGATCACTCCTAATTAAAGCTCCCCGTTAAGAACCCGTCCTAGTGTGTTTCTTCCCCAAAGAAGACATTTCTGTCAGGAAAAATAAGGATTTTGGAGGACACTAATGACAGGTTCTTCTATACTTCCAGCAGAAACGGAATGATGCTGAGGGAGATGTCCAGGTAGTGAAGTCACTGAGGCGTCTTAGAGTAAGCCTTGACCACGTCTGTGACACCAGGTCAGCTGGCGGATACTCCAAGAACCGATCCATAATTGACTAGAGCCAGCGGAACGAACAACTCCGTGCTGTGGGCATGAAATACCTTGCACTTGAAGGGCTGTCAGAGAACAACTCCGTGCTGTGGGTATGAAATGCCTTGCACTTGAAGGCTGTCAGAGAAAGACGGTTCTGTAAGACTTTCAGACAGAAGCCTTTTTGTTTAAAAAAAAACAAACGAACAGACTCAGCCGATGTAAAGATAAAAGAATTTTAAAAGAATTGTTCGTGATTCTGCAAGATAATACGGACTAACAGATCACTAGACAAAATGCGACGCGTTTCGACCTTCATTCAACACCCATCTTGCGCCTTATGTGAGAAGATAAGTTATTGCTCGTTCTTCGTTTTCATTGTCCTGAATGTTGTTTGTTTTACCTGAAGAAGACCTAAGAGGTCGAAACGCATCGTGTTTTCACTTGTGATCTGTTTGTCCGTATTGTTTTGCGGAATAGCTAACAATTCTTTTCAAATTGGTTTCAGTCTCCGCCTTCAGTGACCTCACTTTGAAACTAAAGGGGGAAAAAGTTGAATGTCCATAACCCGACGGCCGTTGGGTCAATAAACGTTGAGATGACGATCATGCTTAGGTTATGGCGTTATGGAACTAATCGCTCTTCATCCGTCGCCTGTAAACTACCTGGACGTGCACCAGGTGTCCATTTACCGCAGGAAAGACAGACAAGATTTTCAAACGGAAGAAAAGGACAGACTCCGCGAATGGTTTCAATTCCTGGCCGCAGTTTGCTGGCAACCTCTCTGACCATTTGGCCAGCAATTCCTCTAGCCTTTATAGATTCCACAAATGTCCAGTTCAAGATAACACACATGAGCAGTGGGTGGGCAAAGGGTAACAGAAATAAATGAATCAGTCCGAGAAAAAAATGCACATCAACAAACAGACTGAATATTCATCTTTACTTTTTTTTGTATTTGTTATACCACAGTTTCTTCCGTATAGAAAGAAAACGAAAGACAGCCATTCCGCTATGAGGAAAATGGCAGCGAAACCCCTGCGGTCCCCAGACTGATGCTGACTGCACTAAGGGTCTTCAGTATCAATCACCTCATTCTTCAGTATCTAATGACTGCACTAAGGGCCTTCAGTATCAATCACCTCATTCTTCAGTATCTAATGACTGCACTAAGGGCCTTCAGTATCAATCACCTCATTCTTCAGTATTTAATGACTGCATTAATGACCTTCAGTATCAATCACCTCATTCTTCAGTATTTAATGACTGCACTAAGGGTCTTCAGTATCAATCACCTCATTCTTCAGTATCTAATGACTGCACAAAGGGCCTTCAGTATCAATCACCTCATTCTTCAGCATTTAATGACTGCACTAAGGGCCTTCAGTATCAATCAGACTAATGCTGACTGCACTAAGGGCCTTCAGTATCAATCACCTCATTCTTCAGTATCAATCACCCCATTCTTCAGTATCTAATGACTGCACTAAGGGTCTTCAGTATCAATCACCTCATTCTTCAGTATCAATCACCTCATTCTTCAGTATCTAATGACTGCACTAAGGGTCTTCAGTATCAATCACCTCATTCTTCAGTATCAATCACCTCATTCTTCAGTATCTAATGACTGCACTAAGGGTCTTCAGTATCAATCACCTCATTCTTCAGTATCAACCACCTCATTCTTCAGTATCTATCACTAAAACTTTAACATTGACCAGCTGGGCCTTTGGTATCGATCACAAGACTTTCAGCATGAATTAAAGGGTGATTCAGAATTGATCACCTGGCCCTTCAATACTGATCACTGGATTCTTCAGCATTCAATATCAGGGCCTTCAGCATTGTTCATCCATGCGGTTAGTATTTATTTCTTGGGCTCTCATTATTGATCACCTTTGTATTCAATATTGATCACATGGCTTCGAAAATTGATCATCAGGGCCTTCAGTATTGATCACCTGGGCCTTCAGTATTGACCATCTGGGCCTTCAGTATTGATCACCTGGGCCTTCAGTATTGATTACCTGGGCCTTCAGTATTGATCATCTGGGCCTTCAGTATTGATCATCTGGGCCTTCAGTATTGATCATCTGGGCCTTCAGTATTGATCACCTGGGCCTTCAGTATTGTTCACCTGGGCCTTCAGTATTGATTACCTGGGCCTTCAGTATTGATCATCTGGGCCTTCAGTATTGATCATCTGGGCCTTCAGTATTGATTACCTGGGCCTTCAGTATTGATCAACTGGGCCTTCAGTATTGATCACCTGGGCCTTCAGTATTGATCATCAGGGCCTTCAGTATTGATCACCTGGGCCTTCAGTATTGATTACCTGGGCCTTCAGTATTGATTACCGGGCCTTCAGTATTGATCATCAGGGCCTTCAGTATTGATCATCAGGGCCTTCAGTATTGATCACCTGGGCCTTCAGTATTGATCATCAGGCCTTCAGTATTGATCATGGAAGCCTTCAGTATTGATCATGGAAGCCTTCAGTATTGATCATGGAAGCCTTTAGTATTGATCATCAAGGCGTTCAGTATTGATCACCTGGGCCTTCAGTATTGGTCACCTGGACCTTCAGTATTGATTATCAGGACCTTCAGATTGATCATCAGGACCTTCAGTATGATCACCTGGGCCTTCAGTATTGATTACCTGGGCCTTCAGTATTGATCATCTGGGCCTTCAGTGTTCATCACCTGGGCCTTCAGTATTGATTACCTGGGCCTTCAGTATTGATCATCTGGGCCTTCAGTATTGATCATCTGGGCCTTCAGTATTGATCATCAGGGCCTTCAGTATTCATCACCTGGGCCTTCAGTATTGATCATCTGGGCCTTCATTATTAATCACCTGGGCCTTCAGTATTGATCATCTGGGCCTTCAGTATTCATCACCTGGGCCTTCAGTATTGATCATCAGGGCCTTCAGTATTGATCACCTGGGCCTTCAGTATTGATCATCTGGGCCTTCTTTATTAATCACCTGGGCCTTCAGTATTGATCACCTGGGCCTTCAGTATTGTTCACCTGGGCCTTCAGTATTGATTACCTGGGCCTTCAGTATTGATCATCTTGGCCTTCAGTATTGATCACCTGGGCTTCAGTATTGATCATCTGGGCCTTCAGTATTGATTACCTGGGCCTTCAGTATTGATCATCTGGGCCTTCAGTATTGATCACCTGGGCCTTCAGTATTGATCATCAGGGCCTTCAGTATTGATCACCTGGGCCTTCAGTATTGATTACCTGGGCCTTCAGTATTGATCATCAGGGCCTTCAGTATTGATCATCTGGGCCTTCAGTATTGATCACCTGGGCCTTCAGTATTGATCATCAGGGCCTTCAGTATTGATCATGGAAGCCTTCAGTATTGATCATGGAAGCCTTCAGTATTGATCATGGAAGCCTTTAGTATTGATCATCAAGGCGTTCAGTATTGATCACCTGGGCCTTCAGTATTGGTCACCTGGACCTTCAGTATTGATTATCAGGACCTTCAGGATTGATCATCAGGACCTTCAGTACTGATCACCTGGGCCTTCAGTATTGATTACCTGGGCCTTCAGTATTGATCATCTGGGCCTACAGTGTTCATCACCTGGGCCTTCAGTATTGATTACCTGGGCCTTCAGTATTGATCATCTGGGCCTTCAGTATTGATCATCTGGGCCTTCAGTATTGATCATCAGGGCCTTCAGTATTCATCACCTGGGCCTTCAGTATTGATCATCTGGGCCTTCATTATTAATCACCTGGGCCTTCAGTATTGATCATCTGGGCCTTCAGTATTCATCACCTGGGCCTTCAGTATTGATCATCAGGGCCTTCAGTATTGATCACCTGGGCCTTCAGTATTGATCATCTGGGCCTTCATTATTAATCACCTGGGCCTTCAGTATTGATCATCTGGGCCTTCAGTATTCATCACCTGGGCCTTCAGTATTGATCATCAGGGCCTTCAGTATTGATCACCTGGGCCTTCAGTATTCATCACCTGGGCCTTCAGTATTGATCATCTGGGCCTTCAGTATTGATATCTGGGCCTTCAGTATTAATCACCTGGGCCTCCAGTATTGATCATCAGGGCCTTCAGTATTGATCATCAGGGCCTTCAGTATTGATCACCTGGACTTTCAGAATTGATCACCTGGGCCTTCAGTATTGATATCTGGGCCTTCAGTATTAATCACCTGGGCCTCCAGTATTGATCACCTGGACCCTCAGTATTGATCATCAGGGCTTTCAGCACACGCGCGCGCACACACACACACACACACACACACACACCACACACACACACCGCGCGCGCGCGCGCGCGCGCGCGCACACGCGCTCACACACACGCGCTCACACACACGCGCCCACACGCGCACACACACACATACAGACACACGCGCACACACACACACACACACACACACACACACACACACACACACACACACACACATACATACATAAATTAGCTTTTTTCTTGATATGGATTGGAAAATGCTATTATACGAGGTCACTTGCAACTTGCTGAGCGCTTGGTAAATATACATGGCTATTTTCTTCAATGTAGTGTTGTACGCCATGCAGCTACAGACCGAACACAGTGGAGGAGAGACGTCCAAGCCTTATGTGCCTCCTGGCACAGAGAGATTTAAGGTTAAGGTAAGGTAAGTCTCATTCCTAGTTGACATTCACAAAGTTAATCTAAAAAAATACATGTGGTAGTTTGGCTGGATAAATCTTACCCTAAGATCACTCAGGGCAGGGCAGCAAAATAAAATGTATAATTCATCTTCTTTACCAATGTTGTATAGACGGCAGGTAAGCATATTTTCAATTCTGACACCATCTCTGAAACAATGACAAGCAATACCAGACACACCAAATCGAAACTTGATCAATTCACTGATTATGTATCTATTCATCTACCGTTCAGTGTAAGGTTCTTTCAGACGAGTACTTTTAAACAGCGTGTACCAAGAAAATCTGTCGCTTGTATATATGTGATCATGCCAGTTCTGCCATCTATAACCAGTGATTCTTTGCTTAAAAGACATTAAGGAGTCCTGTACATTTTGAACACCCTGATTATCCCAAATAAACGAAAATCCATAAGAATCTAAACAGTGACGGACATTTGCAACCCATGTCTTCTTATCATTAGAATCCAAATTGAACAGCATGTTGTATGCTTTAAAAAGCAGTCTATCTTTTATTCATTGTTGTCAGTTTCAGCCAATATTTGATACATTTTACATATGAATTGAGGTAAATATGGTATCTGCCTAGTTCGTCATAAACAAGATCGTTTGGCGTTCGAATGTCGACATTAACAAAGCGTTTCAATACAAACAAACGCACATTTTCTATTTCCGTAGTTTTCTCAAAACATACAGAGAGAGAGAGAGAGAGAGAGAGAGAGAGAGAGAGAGAGAGAGGTTGTTAATGGTGCAGAACCGTTGGTCACAATATAACTGATCTGCTTGACTCTGTGGACGTAGTGCACGTGGTCTGTGGCTACGTCAGACAGAGACTGATGACGTGGTGAGTTATTATGTAGGCACGGGGGATGGGCTGCCAAGGCGGACATCTCATTTCTCGTTTCTGACTGCCAGTCTGCCACTCCACAGATTCTTTGGTTTTGAGCTCAGGTTTTGCACTTTGGTTCTGTGCTTTGGTTTTGTCATTTGGACAACTAGAAACAGCTAAGAACCTCAAGGTTTCGTCACCTTTGGTGGATGAATGCGCATACATTGGAAGGAGGGAGAGAGAGAGTAAGAGAGGGAGGGGGAGAGAGAGAGAGAGAGAGAGAGAGAGAGAGAGAGACAGAGACAGAGACAGAGACAGACAGACAAACAGACTGACAGACAGCCAGGAGTACAGATAAATAGAGGTGTAGGTTACACATAGATAGATAAATATATCATACAAATAGAGAAAGACATAGAAAGGGAAATCTCTATCTGTCTCTTTCTCTGTGTGTGCATCTATCTATCTATCTATCTATCTATCTATCTATCTATCTATCTATCTATCTATCTATCTGTGT
>CM065730.1:39643091-39655591 GCA_033310375.1 Conus canariensis | reverse complement strand
TGGGGGTGGGGTGGGGTGGGGGGTGGGGGGTGGGGGTGGCGAGGGGAAGGGTTAGCATGCACGCACACTTGCACGCGTGCGGTCATATGCCTTGTGTGTTCGTTATGTTGCGTGTGTTCATGTCTTCGTCCACATGTTGGAACGCCTGGGGAGGCGCGTGCTTTAAAAAGAGTTGTTTTGCGGGAGGTGATCGATACACGCTGTCCAGGTGATCAATATCAAACGTCTGTATTTCTGTCAGCATCTGGCTGGAGACCCCATGGCTCAGCGGTTGTCTCCCTTACCTCAAGGCTTAATTTATTGGGTCTGTTCCTCTGTCGTCTTCTTTTTCCTCTTCTTTGTTTTCGTTCCACTAAAAATCGACAAGATGACAGGATGGGTCTTATGGAGGTGTGGCAGTTTAAGGTGTGAATATGAAAAAAAGATGTGAGTGTTCTTGATTGTGAGTTCTTTGTCATCGAGTTTATTCATCAATCCGTATTTATTCATTCATTTATTTAATCATTTACCTACCTCATGTTTACTATTTCGTTTAGTTGTTTAGCTGCTCACTGTTTTTAAGAACAGAAGTTGTATCTTATTATAGACTTTCCAGTGGTATATACCCTTCACCAGTGTTTCTTTGCTGTCTGTCTGGTCACAGTGAGACCCCTAGACTCGTCTTACCTGTTGCTGCATGTCTATTTTCAACTGGTTGCAGCACAATACTCACCCACTCACCCACTCACCGTGTCATCGTGTTAGCTTTTGTCTGACGTCAACGCTGCGGGAATTCCCGACGGATGGAATGCATTACAAATCATTTTTAAGAATGAGAAGTGAATTCTAATTTAAACAGGATGTATTTGTTTGTTTATCTATTAATCTATTTATTCATTTGTTTGTTTCTTTGTTTACTTATCTATTTATCATATATATCATATTTTTCATATATTTCTCTACTTATGCATTCATTCAATTAATTTAGTTATTCATATTTGTCTTATTCATTTACTTACCTACTTTATAAATTATATTGTATCATATCAAAATGAAAACATACGATGAACAGAAAGCGAAGAAACAAACAAAAACGCGAGAGCGATCCCTACTCATAGGTCTCAGGTCGGGAGTAAAACACTTTTTCGAAAGTCTTGGTAGATTTCTTCGACACAGCGCTGTTGTATCTACATAATATGTTGTAGATAACAACAACACTATCATGACGCAAAGCCGGCGAAATACTGTGCGATGACAATGCCAGGCCTTTTCAGCCTGGTGTGTTCACAGTGGTGGACCCCAGCATCTTGATTGATAGGCATCATGCCGACAGTCGTCACGCTGCGTTGTCCTGCGTTGTCAGCTGGTGAAACATGAAATAAAAAAAATAAAAAGAAAGAGACAGGGAGACAGAAACACAGACGCATAAATACCCACAGAGACTGAGAAGGAGATGAAGAGAGGGAGAGAGAGAGAGAGAGAGAGAGAGAGAGAGAGAGAGAGGGGGGGGGAGGGAGAGACAGAGAGAGACAGAGAGACAGAGACAGAGAGACAGAGACAGAGAGACAGACACACAGACACACGGACAGACAGACAGACAGACAGACAGACAGACAGACAGGCAGACAGGGGAGTGGTAAAGACAGGCACACGATGAAATATAAAGACAGACAAGCAAACAGGAAAACAGTGTGGTGTGTGTGTGTGTGTGTGTGTGTGTGTGTGTGTGTGTGTGAGAGAGAGAGAGAGAGAGAGAGAGAGAGAGAGAGAGAGAGAGAGATGGGGGAGGAAGAGGCATAAGGCGGTGAAATGGAGGAGGGAGATGATGGAGGTGGAGGTGGGGGAGTGGGAAGAAGGTTTGACAAGAGACCGTCAGAGAGCGCGGTCCACCGATGTCATCTAGCAAATCATGTTTTTCTTGTTTGTTTGTTTTTTATACTGAAAATATCGGTTCCCTGTCCAATCCATTTCCATGTTCTGACAGCCCCAAATCGCTGTTTCATTAAGTATTTACCACTGGCGTGTAAATAATGCTCTTCGCAGCAGTCTAAGATTTTGATAACGAAGAAAAGAAGAAGAGAAAGAGGAGGAGGGGGAGAGAGGGGGGGGGAGATGAAGAGGAGAAGGGAAAAAAGGAGGAGAGGAGGAGGAGGAGGAAGAGGAGGAGCAAAAGGCGGAGAGATGTTGAAGAGGCAGAGGAGAAATTGGAGGGGACAGAACTCTGTATTGAACCAAACACTGACATCTTAGGCATATCCCTTTCTTCCAATCTGGTTCAAATCAATCACATGTTAAGGAAAAGAGCTGAAAAGAAAACAAAAAAAACCAAACAAAAACGCAGAAACAAATAAGCTAAACAATAAAGAAACATAGACATGCATAAATAAAGGAACAAGTAAATAAATAAATAAATAAATAGATAAATAAATAAGTTATTAAATAAATAAATGAATGAACAAATATAAGATAAATGAATAATTCCATCGCAATAGAAACAACAGCCAGGATGACAATGAGAAAATGTGAAGCACTACATCGACAGAAAATACATGACACACTTACTCCTTGGCATAGACAGAAAAATCTGACAATGTTATCCCGTACCCTGGAATGTTTATCAGCTAAAGCGAGACAACAACAACAACAGCGCGCGCGCACACACACCACACACACACACTCTCTCTCTCTCTCTCTCTCTCTCTCTCTTAGGGGTATTATTATTGTTATTATTATTATTACTATTATTATTATTATCATCATTATTATTGTTATCATTATTATTATGGTCATTTTTTTATTGTTAGTAGTAGTTTATTTCTATTATTGTTGTTATTATTATTATTATTGTTGTTGTTGTTGTCAGTGTTATTAGTAGTAGTTGTTGTTGTTATCAATAAAAGTACTTACATAACGCCTTTCCTCGATGTGAGACCGAGCTCTAATGACTTCACAGTCCACACTTCCCAAAACACAATGGGCTGCCAACCTGGGTAGAGCCAACTGAAGAGCCGCCTGCTGGCGCCACTACGTTCAGCCAGTTTCCGCGTCCTTCAGTCTGGCAGTCAGTCAGTTTGTATTGTCATTCCTGTGTTCACCTTTTCGATGCATGCTATGTGGATATGTGTCATCCAGACTAACGGCCAATCTGGCCTTCTCGTCCGAAAGTTGGTGATGGGAGTGTACGTGTATGTCAAATGTTACGCGTGCGTAACCTTAGTTTAAAGAAGGGTCAATGGAGGGAGGAGAAAATGGAAAAGGAGAAGTGGAGTGAGGAAGAGGAGAAATATGGGCAAATGGGGGGGGGGGGGGGGGAGTGGTGGGGAGGGGGGGGGGAGGAAAAGAGTAGGAGTTAGAGGAGGAGGAACGGGAGATAATCATGTGAATTAGGGATGGGAGCGAGGGAGGATGAACAGGTGGACTGATGACTACTAATGATGTTGACATTTTCTGGTGTTTTCGGCCAGTTGACGTCCATGTCATTGACAGTTGTTGTTTTTATTTTGGTTCCAGGGAAATGTTTACTCAGGCGGTGAGATCGCCCATCGGTCTGTCTGTCTGTCTGCCTGTCTGTCGGTCTGTCGGTCGGTCTGTCCACCCACCTCCTTCTCTATTCGTCTCTGTCTCCGATTCTTTTGCCTGTCTGTGCGTATGTCAGTGTATGTGTAGCTATGTCTCTGTCTCCACCCGCCTCTCTCTCTCTCTCTCTCTCTCTCTGTCCGTCCGTCCGTCCGTCCGTCTGTCTGTCTGTCTGTCTGTCTGTCTGTCTCTTTCTGTCCGTCCGTCTGTCTGCCTGTTTGTCTGTCCGTCCGTCCGTCTGTCTGTCTGTCTGTCTGTCTGTCTGTCTGTCTCTGTCTGTCTGTCTGTCTGTCTGTCTGCTACTTCACCGCGTATGTACAGTCAGTGATCATTTAACAAGATTGTAAACAGATGACAGGTTCAGACACAATAAACCATTAAGATGACAGGTTCAGACACAATAAACCATTTGTTTGAGCTCGTTTGATCTGTGTATCTCCAGACCTCCGTCCTTCATTCTGTCTTTTTACAATATTGTGTGAGAATGGGTGACTTCGGGATGGGGAATGGAAGATTGGGAAGGGGAGGCAGTGAGGATCAACGTGAGCGAGAGACTGA
Source organism: Conus canariensis (assembly GCA_033310375.1). Taxonomy (NCBI): domain Eukaryota; kingdom Metazoa; phylum Mollusca; class Gastropoda; order Neogastropoda; family Conidae; genus Conus; species Conus canariensis. The sequence continues at coordinate 39,651,478 of CM065730.1, read as the reverse complement.
ATAGCAATGTGTCCTTGCATGAAGTTGCCATTCTCTGTCTGTCTGTCTGTCTGTCTGTCTGTCTGTCTGTCTGTCTGTCTGTCTGTCTGTCTCTCTCTCTCTCTCTCTCTCTCTCTCTCTCTCTCTGTTCGTTGTGTTGCCTGTGTTCATGTCCTCGTCCACATGTTGGAACGCCTGGGGAGGCGCGTGCTTTAAAAAGAGTTGTTTTGCGGGAGGTGATCGATACGCGCTGTCCAGGTGATCGATATCAAACGTCTGTATTTCTGTCAGCATCTGGCTGGAGACCCCATGGCTCAGGGGTTGTCTCCCTTCCTACAAGGCTTAATTTATTGGGTCTGTTCCTCTGTCGTTATTTTTTTTTTAAAGTCTTCTTTGTTGTTGTTCTCGTGAAAATGGACCAGACCACCGGGTGAGACTTTGGCAGTGTGGCGATGTCAAGAATAGAATTATGAATTATGTGAGTGTTGTTGACAGCACGTTCTTTTTTCTTTCTTCTTCCTTCATTATTGATGTTATTTATATAACCGTTTTTTTTTTTTTCATTTATTCAGTCACCTATTTTATATTCACTGATTCTTTTATTTGTTTAGCTCTTCACTTTCTTAAATGGAAGTTGTATATTACTGTGCACCTTCCATAATCAACAGTCTATTGTTTGTTGGTTGGTTGGTTGCTTGGTTTTTGTTATCTAGCTGGCCAAAACGAGACCGTTAGAGTTCCCCCTCCCCCCTCCCCCCTCTCCCCCCTTGCCACCACTCTCTCGTCTTACCCTCCTGTTGCATGTCTAATTGTAACCGGCGGCTGCGGAATACCCAACGACTCGCCCGCCTACGTTAGCCTAGGATTGACGTCATCGCTGCGGGAATTCCCGACAGATGGACCGCTAAATCATCGATGAAGACAGAGAAGTAGATTTTTGTGTATGTATGTATGTTTGCATGCATGCGTGAATGCATACATGTATGTATGCATGCATGTATATATATATATATATATATATATATATATATATATATATATATATGTGTGTGTGTGTGTGTGTGTGTGTGTGTGTGTGTGTGTGTGTGTGTGTACGTATGTATGCATGTATACATGTATTTATTCATTTGTCTCTGTATTTATGTATTTGTTCTTTTATTCATTGATTTATCTATTCATTTCTATATTTATAAACGATATTGAATCATTAAAAAAAATGGAAACATTCGATTAGAAAACCAAACAAACACAAAACTCGAGAGTGGTCCATACTCACAAGTCTCAAAAGATCGAGAGCAGAATACTACATTCAAATGCATGGGTAGATTTCAGCGACACAGTGCTGCTCTGTCTTCCTATCGCAGATGACATCAGGTCTCACAACAACATCCTGACATAGAGCTGGAGAGTCGCTGACAATACGGTGCCAGCCATTTTCAGCCTGGCTTGTGTCCACTTGTTGATCCCAGCATCTGGACAGGCAGTGGACAGTCCTAACACTGTGTTGTTCTGTGTTGTCCTCCTGTGTACACATGTCACACTAACAGTGGATGACCCGTCAGTAGATCGCCTTTCACGGCATGCCACCAGCTCATTTTTTACACTTCTTTTTATGTCCAGTCAATGCCAAAACCCGTGTACTTATTGCTGTGAGTCGTCTTGTTGTTGTTGTTGTTGTTGTTGTCATTATTAATATTATTATCATTACTATAATTATTTTTTATTGCTGTTGTTGTTGTTGTTTATATTGTTGTTGTCGTCATCGTCATCATTATCATCATCATCATCATCATCATTATCACCAACATCATCATCATCATCATCATCATTATCACCAGCATCACCATCATCATCATCATTAGCATCATCATCACCACCATTAGCATCGTCATAAAGCAACCCTGAATCGAACGAAAACCCAATATAATCTAAACAGCAAAGTCAAACAACAAAACAGTTTGCGTCGAATCACTCATAAAACGACATAGAAAGTTTTGAAAAGGAAGCGAGGCTAGGGTTTTTTTTTTTTTTTTTGATGAGAAGTTCAACCAAAGTACGGCGTGTTGCACAGCAAGAGTTTGTGAGAGTACCTATGGCAACGAGGAAGTTGTTGCTGACAAATTCTGTAGGAAAATACACTTTGATAAGAACATTAGGATATATAATATATATATATATATATATATTATATAATGTGTGTGTGTGTGTGTGTGTGTGTGTGTGTGTGTGTGTGTGTGTGTGTGTGTGTAGAGAGAGAGAGAGAGAGAGAGAGAGAGATAGAGAGAGAGAGAGACCCAGAGACAGAGACAGAGATACACAGAGAGAAACAGAGACAGACACCGAGATACAGAGAGAGTCCTTCCCACATACAGCCGCCGGAGCATCTCTCAGACAAATGTGTTAACAACAACGAGCTTGCTGTAGTCCTTCACAACGGAACGTTTAACAGACCACCTCGCGTCTCTCTGGTTTTGCCTACAGTCTGCAGAGTGTGTGTTTAACTGCTGACAGCATCGTCAACGGTACATCTTCATCACGCACTGCAGGGGCGACCATCCCCACCCAGGCAGGTCCTCGGGTGGCGGATAGGAGTATGCCCCCAGATGTGGGAGGTTAGCTGCGATATACTTCAGGTTTGCCTGGTTGAAAGATCAGTCCCGGACCAAATGGCGATGTTCCCAGCAGGATGGGGCGGGATAACAGGTGGCACAGTTATCTCCACTGAAATACCCCATATGTCCTATGACAGGAGCATCATGCGAACAAGAGCCACGCTATGAGCTCTTAGCCCTGGGGAAGGACACCTCAGTGAACAAACCATCCCCCTGTGCTCACAAGGTAGGACTTTTTAGTCTTGAGCTAAGGGAGAAGCCCCCCTCCCCTTCCCCCCCCCCCCCCCCCCCCCCCCCCAACCCCCTAGAAAACTTGATCCGACCTGTCGAAGACGGAGTGTCAGCTACTGCTCAGGTTTCGGTGATAAATCAGGAAACACACGCATCAACGATAATTAAATCGACTGCCGAAGAAGAAGAAGAAGAAGAAGAAGAAGAAGAAGAAGAAGAAGAAGAAGAAGAAGAAGAAGAATGCGCTTCCAAGGGCGATGAAATAGATTTCCATCTGAACTTTACCCCCTCTCCCCCTCCCCCCTCCCCCATACACAACCCACTGATACATACACATCCACTGTAGAACCAAAAGATTCAAACCAATAATCAGAATCTAGTGAATCCAGTGGCTTCTCGCAAGAACGAACTGATCCAACGAACTGATCCAACGAACTGATCCAACGAACTGATCCAACGAACTGATCCAACGAACTGATCCAAAGCAATTCGGGGAGAACACGAAGAAAGCAGGTGGAACGGGAAGGGAAGGAGTACTGGAGGAAGGGCAGAGAGGGTGTTGGAAAAGAGGGCAGGGTGGAGGGGTAAAGTGTCGTCTGTTTGATCCTGGAACGATTGTCTGTGCCATAGAAAGCGGCTGATTGTTGTCAAGAAAGCTCAACGGTGCCTCTACTTTCTTCCGCGCTTGCAAAACAACAACAACAACAACAAAAACCCTTTTCACTATCAATTAGGACAATCTGGCTATCATCAACAGTGTCTTGACATTTGCCATCATCGTCCGGTTTGGGAATATTTCATAAGCAGGAACCATAGCTCTCAACAGGATTATAAACTCAATAGGATTATAAACACAGTTTTGGCAAGTATCATAACCGACCAGTTGTATTCAGATTAATATTATTGCCGAAATCGAAAAGCGAAACTGTAATCAATAATATATCTGTGCTTTGACATCTGCCATCATCGACCGGTTTGGGAGTATTTCATAAACAGGAACCATAGCTTTCAATAGGATTATAACAATAGCCACCCAAAGTCAATCAGTTAAGATGCATCACACCCAGCCTCGGAACTTTTTGAGATGTGCCCATTATATCGACGCTCGGAAAAAAAAAAAAAAAAAAAAAGACAACCGTTTTGCTGACAGTTTCTCTCGGAAAGCAATCAATGTTTTGTCTTCCAATGCAAACGGACTAAACAAGCCTAAAGAACGAGCCAGTCAAATGCAGAATGCCATCATTCTTTTCGGCAGACCCGACAAGATATGTATGTTTGGATAGAAGATGTTCAAGTAAGCATGCATGCGGACATACATGTGTGTGGTTCTTGTGAGCATAAATGTTTCTATCTTCTAGCTATCTATATGTAGCAGTTATTGAGCATTGTTGCTTGTTTCTAGTTCAAACCACACACACACACACACCACACACACACACACACACACACACACACACACACACACACACACACTCACTCACTCACTCGCATGCACGCACGCACACACACACACACACAGATAGATGGATAGATAGATAGATAGATAGATAGATAGATAGATAGATAGATAGATAGATAGATAGATAGATAGATGAATGGTGGTCAAAGGCCAAAGGAAAAGCCAAAAGAGACATGATGATTCAGGAGATGAGAAAAGAAGAAGACCAAAAAAAAAAAAGACTCCAAAAAGCAGTCCAGCAGAGCCAGCAAGGGCAATGGACAACGTGGGAGAATGCACTCCAAAGAAGTCTCACTTGGAATGACATTTGGCACATGGCCCCTCTCAGGATCAGCTTCATTCTCAGATCTGCATATGACCTTCTGCCCTCAAATGCAAACCTGGTGAAGTGGGGAAAAAACAGACGATCCTGCATGCCCCCTCTGCCATGAAAAACAATCAGTAGAGCATGTCCTAAGCTCATGTAAAGTAGCCCTGGCGCAAGGAAGGTACACATGGAGGCACAACCAAGTGCTCAAAGAGATTGTACAAGCAGTCTGGGTTAGTACCAACAACACAAAAGGGAAAATCAGGACTCAAAAGCACCCGCAACGTTCTTCACGGCAGGAGGCAGCAAATCATGGCCAAGAACAACAGTGCCACTCGGAACATGCAGGCAGAGTCTGCTGGACGGGGCAGATGACTGGGAGTGCACTGCAGACCTCCCAGAATGGAAGAGTCACCCAGAGATCATCAGCAAGAGTGGCATGAGACCAGACATAGTAGTCCACTTTCAGTCAATCAAACAGCTGATCATGATCGAGCTCACGGTGCCGTATGAGAACAGAATGGAGGCAGTTCAAATCTACAAGACTGAAAAGTATGCTGATCTGGCAAACTGCCTGAGGAGAGAAGGCTATCAGGTCAAAGTCCTCACTGCAGAAATTGGAGCAAGGGGGGTTGTAGGAACGTTTGCATACAGCCTCATGAAACAGCTCTCAATTGCTGGGAGGGAAAAATCCAGAGCCCTGAAAGCAATGGCAGAAGCGGCAGAGACGTGTTCAAGCTGGATCTGGTCAAGAAAGAACAAAAGTGAACTTCATAAGGCTTAACTTTCCCTACAAATATCAGGTGCCCCAGTGGCTCAGTGGTTAGAGTGCGATACATTAAGTGGACAATCCCTAAAATGAGCATGTCCAGAGGGTCATGGGTTCGAATCCCAGCCATGACTCGTCCCAAGATGGGAAAAAAGAGGCAGCAGAGGGACATCCGGAGTCATGAACCGGGTGTGGCCCAACCCGCCTAGAGTGTCAGGAGATAAGGGCCGAAACACTTGCTTGAAGGGGGATTCTCTTCTGAGGACTCTCTGCTGCCACGCTCTCCACCAGTTTCTTTCTGCTGCATAGATAGGTAGGGGAGGCTGCGCAGGGAAGGAGGAAGCGGAGTTGAAGGAAGCAGTGCTGGAAGAGAGAATGGGGAAATGGGTGAAGTGTCGTCTTGTGTGATTCTAGGACGATCGTTTTTGCTATAGAAGGTAGTCGGTAGTGAAACCAACAATGCAACGCCCGTTGTGCAAAGCATGCAGGCTGCATTCAGTTTGGCTTTCTTTCATTTAACACCTGTAGGTATTGAAGGGTGAGAGACATGTTGCCTCCCTCAGATTCTTCTTGTTTTTGTTCTTCTTGTTCCTGTTCTTGTTCTTCTCCTTCTTGTTCTTGATTTTCTTGTTCTTGTTCTTGTCCATCTTGTTCTCCTTGTTCTTCTTGTCTTCTTCTTTTTGGTTTTGTACTTCTTCTTCTTCTTCTTCTTCTTCTTCTTCTTCTTCTTCTTCTTCGTCGTCGTCGTCGTCGTCGTCGTCGTCGTCGTCGTCGTCGTCGTCGTCGTCGTCGTCGTTGTCGTCGTCGTCATCACCACTAACATCTTCTTCTTCTTCTACTTCTGCTTCAACATCATCATCATCATCATCATCATCATCATCATCATCATCATCATCATCATCATCATCTTCTTCTTCTTCTTCTTCTTCTTCTTCTTCTTTATTTGGTCTTCAGACTTTTTTCTCTTACTATTCCAGTCTACAACTGTTTCCTTACTTTAATCTCCCTCATCGCCGGCTGCATCTCTCTCTCTCTCTCTCTCTCTCTCTCTCTCTCTCTCTCTCTCTCTCTCTCTCTCTCTCTCATGTCAGTAGCTTTGTGGTGACAGTAACACTGGTTTTGCGGAATGGGGTTTATGTGTCGCCTCACTCAGCCAACTTCCATTTAAGCGACTTTTAAATTGCGCCAGTCCATTACCGCGACCCGGAGAGACGCGAAAAGTAGCTTCCCATTTCCGCATTGTTCATCTAGCGGCTGGTTCCATCGTGCGTTCGCCGAAAGCACAACTGTTTTGAATTCATTTTTGGGGTGTCTGGAAAATGTCAGATTAATTAAGTTTGACGTCTCGGTGATCATCATCATCGGCATCAACATCACCAGGGTTTTTTTTCAGCATCATCGTCGCCACGATCATCATTTTCATCATTAGTGTTACCGAATTTCGGCTGGGAAGTTGTGGGCTCAATTCTCATCAGAGCCGCTCATCTGTGGGATTTTTCTGCCCTGGCTGGCTCCTCTCAGAGGTGCGTTTGCTATGATGGGGCTCAGTTCGGAAGATTTGGACCATCCAGTCGAGTTTCATCCCCTTAATGGATGCCTTTCTAAGAGGTTGCTCACATTTCCTACTCAACACTGCAGGTGTCTGTATCTCTCGGGCCTGGTTGACGCCGGGATATATTATGAAAGTAAGTGTAGAGTACATCTTCATCATCCTCATCCTCATCAATTAGCATTTCAAATATAAAAAAAAGAAAAGAAAAGAAAAATATAGACAGGGACACAAAAGGATCGAGTTTACACAGTCCAGAGTCTGATGCTGCATCTTTCCGGGTATAATCCAGCTCATCTCGATCCCAAGAAGAAGAATATTGTCTGGGGCTAGAGGCCTGGCAGAAATTGTGTCTACTGATGCACAGCAAGTGGTGTATAATCATGTCCATGAGGCAGCAATGTCACTTTCTACGACTGGTCCACCAAACAACCCGAGTTCTTAATTTCAACCCGCAAAGACAGGGTCTCTCTCTCTCTCTCTCTCTCTCTCTCTCTCTCTCTCTCTCTCTCTCTCTCTCTCTCTCTCAAATTTAGACTTGGCGTTTCAGAAATCGCTGTCCGTAAGTTTCGGTACAAACAACACACACCTGTTTATTTAACTTGTCCATTATATAAACAAGCGACTGAAGATGAGGTGCATTTTGTTTTGTGCTGTCCCGTTCTAAAGGATTTAAGAGTAAGGTGTATACATCTAAAGTACTATAAATATCCGAGTCTTTTTCGTCTCGGTTTACTTCTAGCATCAAATAATGAAAGAACAACTAAACATCTGTCCATTTACCTGTATAAAGCGTTTAATTCACGGCTGTTCAGAGCGGGATCTTTAGTTTTCAGCGAAGCAAGGGAGCTTACACTTCTCCCGCTGCTGCACAGGCCAAGGTCAGGGAAGGCAGTGTTTTCTGCAGGCCGCTCCCTACCCACTAGCTAACTGCGCTGTACACAGCGCTGCCTGTCTGCTATGCACACAGTCAGTCTAGCAGCCATGTTTTCGGCCTTGCTGAGCGGCCGTTAAAAAAGGGGTTGTCAGTTTGACAATTCGTTGTTGTCGTGAAGAATATAATACTTATACACTCCTGAGACGACTGTATTGGCGAATTGCAGACAATTCTTTTAATACCAAACTCGACCAGGTTTATTTTCCTGCAGAGAACGAAGAAACAGCATGACATTGTGTACGTAAGTGGTTAGGCAACATTACAACAATGACAATACACACAAAATTGATCAAAATTAACTCACATCAGCGCTTAATGGCAAAATTATTTTCCCTCATTGATTAGTACACAAGTTTGATACATGCCTCTGCTCAGACTACAACAACAAAGAAGTCCAGTCAGAAACGTTTAAAGCTTGTTTGTTCCAAAATGCGTAATGCAACTGACAATGCCAGTTTCATGCAGCTGAACTTCGGCAGCCGCACGCACATGACATGACCAAAGTCTCAAGTTTTGCATCAAACCAGTAAGTAACTTTTTTTGC
>CM065730.1:39635591-39640591 GCA_033310375.1 Conus canariensis | reverse complement strand
GTTCATGATCAGTTGACAATAAAATATTAAATAACCTGGTGATATGCACCCTCAAAATCTTCAGCAGATGTGATATAGATAGATGTCATATTTTGTAAATACAAACATAGTAATGTTTATAAACATGTAAAAACACTGGGAGCCGGTGGGACGGGCGTGTGCGTGCACACACACACACACACACACACACACACACACACACACACACACACACTGTCTGAGTGCATGTACAGTGAACAGGGGCATTATTACTGTTTATTAACTTTATACTGCTTCTGCTGGGCCAGTGGCATCAGACCTTGAAGAAGGGGGGAGACAATAGCCATGTGTTCTGACATCATGACACGCAATTTCTCCTGCTCTGTTTTTAGACCCCATACCCTTCTCTTCAGCAGATTGATAACTGCATGTGTTTCCTCACCTCCTTGTTCCCCATGCAGAGCCAGTCCAAAATGATGTTGACGGATGAAAGGAACACAATGGTTTTCTAATATATGCTGCTTTGGGATGATGCGAGACTGTGGGAATTCTTTTCTAAAGAAAGACATGTATGCTTTGATATCACTATCCAGTGTGTCAATGTCACTCGCAGTCATGGGTTTTTGATGTGAGATTTTTGTGTGGATGTGCGAGAATAGTGTATTCAGCATTTTGAATCTGTTAGATATACTCCTAGCTCTGAGAAGGATAGCCTTGTCTTGAGTCAGCTCAGCTGTTTTGCTGACAACACTTTCACATACATGTTTAATTGTCTCTGGCTTCAAATATCTGTTGCAGTGGTTGCCTATGAAAGACTTGCCATGATAGGCCTGCTTGTGGATTTTTTTCTGATGCAGGGCAACATCTAAATGCTGTGTGACAGGACCAGACAAGCATGGAAGATCAAGCTGTGCTTTCCTGTCTTCTATTTTGTCTTCTTTCTCATGTACCTGCTCCATCAGTTCTCGTTGTTCTTGCTGGAAAACACTCAGGGGTGTGCTGTCATCTTCAGGATCATTAAACACTATTCTTGATTCTAGTTGCCTTTTCTCTACTTCCAAAGATTCAATCTCTTTCAGTTTGTCAACAAAGTCAGAAAAGGCTGACTTTGTCTCTACCTGTTTGTCCTCAGCTGCAAAGGATTCTGCAATTTCTTTATCTAGAGAATGACACTCACCTTCCAGCAGGTCATGGTGCTTTTTTACCACTCCCAGAAGAATGTGCAGATAGGGAGGTGCCACATGGCTGAGTGTAATGTCAATGATAGGTTTTCTGATGACATTATTGTGCAGCTTGGCAATTTTTCTTTTGGAATTTTTGTATTTTTTGTAATCTCTCCTGATGCCCTGTAAGCTGCGCTGTGTGATGTTGCCTTCATTACAATGAGGTGGAGTGTGTATTTGGCTTTTTGATGCTGTGCAGTATAGACAGGGGTGTGTCCCCTGAGCACCTGACAGACCATACAGTTTGAGCAGAAAGTCATAATCCCCAAACAAAAACAGTTTGATTGTCTTGTTTCTCCATGTCATGGACTTCAGTGCCGCCAGCTGTTCTTTGTAAGGATCCATGATTCTCTTCAAATTCTCTGGGCTGTCCTTGCAGTCTACAATGGCCAAGACACAAGTGTTGTGTTTGGAGTTTGGATTGTGAAGATTTGCAATCTGAAGCATCAGTTTAAATGTACCACCCCCATGGTCCCCTCCTATCTTTACCCAGATCTCATCCTGTGGGATTGTATTGTCATGCCAAGTCAGCTTGTTCTCTCTGTCATACTGCTGCAAAAGGTTTTCTACCAGCTTTGGAATGTCTTTGATTTCTCCTATTGTTTTATCTTCTTCTTTTTGTCTGCCATTCTCATCAACAGAAATGAGTTTTCTCTGTACTATTTCAATTTCTCCAAACATAGCTTCTTTCTGTTGTTGTCTTTCTTTCTTTTCACAGTCAAATTTTAATCCTATACTTCTGAGAAATCTCTTTTGCTGTCTGTACTTTGTCCAGCTTAACCCCAGACTAGTTCTAAGTGCAGACCCTTGCTTTTTGGTCACTCTCACAGGGCCACATCCAGCAGCATCAAGAATCTTTTGTCTGTGGGTGCGAGCAGTTCTTCTGATTTCTGATCCATGTTGTTTGATCACATCCTCTCTACTGCTTCCTGAAATATTCATTCTGATCTTCTGTATCATATGAGATCTTTTCTTTCTCAGAGGAGATGATGCCAAAGCAGAAGATTTACGGGGCTGTCTGATCCTTTTCAACACAATTGGCTGACCCCTTGTCTTGCACCTAACTGTTAAATGGTCACTTGACTGTCGCAGCTTCCTGCGTACCAAACGTGTCAGTAATTTTTCTTCTTCATCAGTGAGTGGTTTATCAATATCCTCATCATCCGAGTCTAAATAGATCACTTTATTTTTCCGATGTCGGAAAGGCGATAGAGCTACATCACTGACTTGCGGCGTTTTCGGTGTGATTGGTGATGTTTGTGTGCAGAGTGTTTTGGGTTTTTTAACTGGGGTTGACGTAGATTGACAAAATGACGTTGACACACTTTCGTCAACTAGCAAGGCGGCGGGATCAAAAGTTTGTTGTGCGGGTCTCTTCACGGCCCCTACTCTCGGTTTTGTGGGACGACCGGCTTTAGTTTTTGATTCAAAGTGACTGCATGCTTTGCACTGACTGACTGACAGCTCTGGATCGAAAGTTGTCCAGATTTCTGACATTTTCTGAATATCAAGTGCAACACGATCGATCGTAGTTTTGAAGTCGGACAGGTTGCTAGCGCGTTTCAGCCCCATGAGTTTTTTGTAACATTTCATACAAATAGCTGTAGACTGCTTGCCCTCTTCATCATTCAAAATGTCTAAATTGTAACAACGTGAGAGTTCTGTGGCATAGTTTTTACATAATTTCACACAAAACTGTCTATCTTTCTCCTTTCTTAACACGCGTTCTCCACAAACTCGACACACAGAATTCAGTCTGGCACAGTGCGCACTATAATCGTGGTACTCACGCTCCACTGATTGCTGAGACGCCATTGTAGGAAAAACTGAGGAGTCACTTACGTCAAACTATACACACAAAACTACACTTTAAACAATCTGAATGCGTTATAAAACACACACAGACACAAGTTGACTTCACATAATCCACAGGCAACCCTAAATTAACCAAAAGATATTGCATTTAGTTGTATCCGAAGGTTGGAAAACAAACAAAATTGGTCACAAGCACAGCTCTCTGCAACACGTCTCACAGAAGAAAAAGTGCCGATCTGACTAAGCGTGGCACCGCTGGCATCCCTGAACTCGGTCAGGGTCAGCGGGTCACGTGAGTTGTACTAAATGGTCTAGTCTGGCAGGAAAGGAACAGCCGTGAATTAAGCCACGTTCTGTGTTGTTTCTTAATATATCAATTTTATATTGCATTACATTTCTTTTGGAACAATTTTTTGTTGCACCCCCTGCAATAGGGGCAATGGCCTATCATTGAATAAAATGTCCGTCTCTCTCTCTCTCTCTCTCTCTCTCTCTCTCTCTCTTCCATACCTGTTTCAAATCTGTATCTCTTTTTCTACAACAATATTGTTTGTCCTGCTTGTTTTATCACTTGTTGGTTTGTCGTCATGTACGCCTAAACTGGTCCAGTCCATATTCCTCCACTAGAGACCAGTCCGTTGTTATCAGCAAGGGAAGTAATTTCAAGAAATGATACCACCAACCAGGCACAGTGGTCATCTCTATATCCATCAGAATCGATTGTGTTACATTGTCTTTTTCATCAGTGTGTGTGTGTGTGTGTGTGTGTGTGTGTGTGTGTGTGTGTGTGTGTGTGTGTGTGTGTGTGTGTGAACATGATTCATTTTGTCACTGAGACAAGTCATTACAGAATGATGATAATGTATTGTGTCTGCTTCATTAAGTCAAATTTAAAAACCTACACTTTTAAACCATTAGAACTAACACCATATTAAAAGAGCTATAATAGTTTTCCACTAACATGTACAATGATCCATGAAGCAATGTGTCCACTTTAAACGCGCGCTCTGGAAAGCGCCAGGGTCCAGGAGTATCAGGTTTACAAGCCTTGCCTCTCAGAAGTCGTCATCTTTCGGCTGGTGTGACTGTGAGAGGTGGTGTTGGGCTGCCAACCTCTGTTATCCAGTTCGTGGTGTCAGAGATCATTAATCACTTTGACTTCATACTTCTCGAAGAGATGGAATATAGCAACAGAGTCCTGGCCTGCGGTGGTTCTGAAGTGCCGACGGTTTGCGGCTGTACCTGACATCGATTGCTGTTTCAGCTGCAAGATGCTGACATTTGTGATGCACAATGACGTCCACCGTCTTTCTCCTGACTGTATATACTCACATACGTTTTGTTTCCTTTCTTCACACATTGAAAAGAATGCGCCGAGTTGTGGCGGTGGCCCCATTGTCTGTCTGGTGTAACTTGTTGTCTGTTGTGAATTACATAAAGGGTTTGATCAACGTAGGGTGTAATTCTTAAGGTGAAATGGCCAAAGCTGAATGCAGGCGTCTGCCAGTCAGTAGTTGCCACGGTGATGTCAGGTTGTCGATTGATGTCCGTCTGTGATCAGGAATGCCCATCAAAAAGGGTTCCCTGCTTGTGTGTCTGGCTTTCTGTGCCCCTGTAGATTTCGTTGTCTTTTCTGTCAGGCTATGTGACGTAGCTTGTTTTGGGCCTGATGTATTGTGTTGGAAGTCCAAAGGCTTACCAAAAGAGGCAACGTCAGCAGATGACAGTCTTAAAAAGCCAAGTCGCTGATCACGTCATCAGAAAGGTCATGCCTGGTATACGTAACTTTTCAAAACTGTCATTTTTTTTCTCTTTTCTGGTTAGAGAGTACTAATGTTGAAAATGTCTGCCTCTACTGTTTTCACCAACCCATATCCAGAGGTAATGCGTTGCGTACCGTGGTCCTCTCAGCGGCATTTCACCGACGCATTAGGCCTTCAGACATGAGGTATGTGTGCTGTCTGTCCTTTGTGAGGCAGTTAC
>CM065730.1:39620591-39633091 GCA_033310375.1 Conus canariensis | reverse complement strand
TTGTCATGAGTTGGGATCAAGGAATCAACCTCACTAGGTTTTCTGGAAGTTTACACATTTTTTGAGATAGTTTTTTTTTTTTGCGAGAGTTTGAACTTTATTTTCTGAGAGAGTTTGCTCAGTCTCGTGACGATGCCTCCGGAGCAATGGTATGTCTTTGATGAACACCTATTGGCATTCACAAGCCGCCATGATCATAACTTATTTTGGGGTTGCCCATCTGTACCAGCTTTTCTATGCCCTGCAGTGTGTACGGAGGGAATCAATTTTGTCGGACTGGTCTAATTAAGGGACATTCATCGATTCTGGATCCGACTTTGGGGAGAGGCTTGGGACAAATATGGAACGAAAAGGGTCGTCTATGTCTGTACTTGGGCATTTGCAACATGGCTGGGTTCTGATCACAGGTCGCAAAAAAAATTGTTAAAGATATGTTTTATGTAAGATCATGTCTCTGAAAATAGCAGGTTAAAATCTACATTGATCCTTCTCCATCCAAAAGTTCAAAGTCTTCGTGGGTGAGTTGGGTGACTGGACGTTTTGGAAACACTTGTTCAACGACCTCGTGTTTCAGTGACGTTTCTTCTTTCTACGCGATAATATCCACTACATATTTACCTAGCTTGCTATCTTTCTATCTATAGTGTAGGAATCTTTCTATTTACTCTCTTCTCGTTCAGCTTGGCGTGATCTTTGTTTTATGATATGTCTATTTGTGTTTCTATTGATTAATGTATTTCCGTGTGTCTCTCTCAGTCTACATGCTTCTGTCTTTCTCAACTGAGTGTCGTAAGCTCTTTTTTCCACGAGAGACAAATACACACAAACATAATAAGGGGAGAGAGAGGGTGGAGGGACGGAGGAAGGGAGGGAGGGAGGGAGGAAGGGAGGGACAAGGGAGAGAGAGAGAGAGAGAGAGAGAGAGGGGGGGGGGGAGACAGACAGACAGAAAGTCTGGCAGACAGAGATAGAGAAACAAAGCTCTTTTTTCTTGAGAAAGACAGAAGCATGCAGACTAAGAGAGAAGAGAGAAGAGAGAGAGGAGAGAGAGAGAGAGAGAGAGAGAGAGAGAGAGAGAGAGAGAGAGAGAGAGAGCGAGAGAGAAACAGGCAGACAGACAGACATGCAGGCAGGCAGGCAGGCAGGCAGACAGACAGACAGAGAGAGACAGAGAGTCAAAGACAGAGATAGAAGGACAGAAACAGACATAGAGAGAACATGATTTGAAATAAGCATGTCCCGGATTTTAGAAACACGTTTTGTACACTACGTTAGCAGTTCGTGTCAGGTATGATTTCTCCAGACGACCAAAATGACCAGATGTTTTCCCCTACATCCCTTCTTTCCCATAGCCTTCCTGTCGTGCTATTTAGAGAATATCATGTCTTTGATACCAGTCTCACTGAAATTCTGAGGGAGCGGATTTTGGCTCGGGCTTCTCTGAAGATGTTTGTATGTTCTTTTCTGAACTTAGTCTTTTCAGGGACAGTTTGTTCCATGTTCTCTGTCATAGTTTTGGCTGGCCTTTGTAAGAAGTGGAATCTTCTTTGCTGAGAAAATGTTTTCAGTTTTTGCTGGGAGTTTATTCAGTCTTAATGAAATCTCCTTAGCAATTCGTTTGTTATGATGGAAACGTAATGGTGTACAAAGAACTGATTTGGCTTCAAGTATCTATACTAGCGACTTAATGCCTTGGAAGTGCAGGGCCGGAATTTATCTCGTGTTCCGGCTGATCCAGTTCGGGGAATATGCGTGATTTCTGGACGTGAGTTTGGGGAGAGGTTCAGAAAGAAAAAAGGAACATTCAGTTTTCCATTCCTCAGTAAAGGTGCTTCTGACAGCATTGCGCCCAAGTTTTCGCTGACACTATAGAGCTGCAGACTTGTAAGATCGTATCTCTTTGACAGTAACAGGCCTTGCTGTGGATTCACTCTTTCTTTCTAAACGTATGGCGTAGGGCTGATATATCGTTTTGTTCGACGACATGTTTTCATGCGTTTTTGTACAATAAGTCTCAACAACGGCTACTCGTTAACAATTTTGGCTGATAGATAGATAGATAGATAGATAGATAGATAGATAGATAGATAGATAGATAGATAGATGATAGATAGATAGAGAGATGAATAGATAGCTAACTACCTAGCTACCCAGGTAGGTAGAGAGAGAGAGAGAGAGAAAGAGAGAGAGAGAGAGAGAGAGAGAGAGAGAATGAGTGAGTGAGTGAGTGAATCCGAGTCAGAGTCAGAGTCTGAATATCGTCACAGCTTTCCCAGGTTTAAATGAAGAAGTCTAAATATCGTCACAGCTTTCCCAGGTTTAAATGAAGAAGTCTGAATATCGTCACAGCTTTCCCAGGTTTAAATGAAGAAGTCTGAATATCGTCACAGCTTTCCCAGGTTTAAATGAAGAAGTCTGAATATCGTCACAGCTTTCCCAGGTTTAAATGAAGAAGTCTGAATGTCGTCACAGCTTTCCCAGGTTTAAATGAAGAAGTCTGAATATCGTCACAGCTTTCCCAGGTTTAAATGAAGAAGTCTGAATATCGTCACAGCTTTCCCAGGTTTAAATGAAGAAGTCTGAATGTCGTCACAGCTTTCCCAGGTTTAAATGAAGAAGTCTGAATATCGTCACAGCTTTCCCAGGTTTAAATGAAGCACGACAAACGTAAACACAGAGGGATGTCTTTGGTGAACTTTATAATTGGTCCGAGAAACAGTTTGACATCATTTTTGTTGTCTTGATTGCGTACGAATGTATTCTTGGTCAAAGCAAATACTTCTGAAGCAATATGTGTGTGCACCGATTTATATTTAGATGTATGTGTATTATCAGGCATGTTGATTATGCATTCATTTATCTATGTTGATCATGGAACCTATTCTAATTTACTGTATTGCTCGCACATGCATCATGTATTTTACGTATTTCACTTATTCCCCGGGGTACGGGGAGGGGGAGGCGGGGGGTGGTCTTGGAAGTAAATGTTGAATCTGAATCTGTTGTCTAGTGTCAAAAAAAACCCCATACCCCTGTAATGTCACTGCCAGAAGCCAAGATGTAGTTAACATTGTTGCAGGGTCACAACCAACTCCTTCCCGGAACACATACCGACATACCAACACACGTCATACGTTTCCTCAAACAGTGTTCGTCGCACACAGCATGCTTCATCTTAAAATGGCTCCAGCCTCTATCACACTAGAACACTGTGAAGAAGGTTGGGGAACCAGTGCTGCTCACCAGTGAGGCGACTTTTCCTCCATCATCGCCCTCTTCCCCCCTCGCATTCATTTCAGCGTTCTGTCTTGTTGGGACGTTATTGACACTGGCCCACGTGGCCTGGCTTCCACCCTAGTCCGTAAATCATGATCTTCAAAGAGAAGCGACCTGTGATGAGAAAGACCTGAGGCCCATTCTTCAGCAGCAAGGAGATTCTCAGAGGGTTCTCTCACTCCTGCTATTGCGCTGCTTTGTCTCTGCCGGCCCAACCAATCAGCAGCTGCCAAACTCTCTTCGCAGATGACTTGTTGATAGGTTGAAGACGAACGAACTTTAGTGTAAAGGTTTTGCCAAGCAGAGCGACCCAGCGTGTCGCCAACTCCCCAATGAACGCCTTGACAATACATCATGTGTCCGCAGTCAAACTCTTGGTTTACAGACCAATCAGACCGGCCAACTATTTGCTAAGCTGGAAACTGGAATGAGTGTGTGTGTGTGTGTGTGTGTGTGCGCGCGCGCGCGCGCGTGCGTGCGTGCGTGGTGCGTGTGTGTGTGTGTGTGTGTGTGTGTGTGTGTGTGTGTGTGTGTGTGTGTGTGTGTATGTATACATGTGGACGGGCGCGCACGCGTCTGTGTGTGTATTCCTGCTTATGTGAGCATATGCTGTGTGTTAGAGTATACGTATGTGTGCTTGTATGAGTTTAGTAATGGAATGAGTGTATATGCAAGAGCAAGAGCAAGAGCGCGCGCGCGCGCGTGTGTATGTATGTAGTGTGTGTGTGTGTGTGTGTGTGTGTGTGTGTGTGTGTGTGTGTGTGTGTGTGTGTGTGTGTGTGTGTGTGTGTGTTCCTGCATATGTGTTCATGTGTAGGTGTGTTAGAGTGTACATATAATAATAATAATAATGTATGGAATTTATATAGTGCAATTCTTGGGATCAACTCATTGCGCTCAGCACACACTCAAACACTCCCACTAACATGTGTTCACACACACACACACACACACACACACACACACACACACACACACACACACACACACACACACACACACACACACACACACACACACACACACACCCTACCGACACAGGCGCACTTATCAAGTTCATCGGTTCAAGCGTAAACAATACAGTTATGCATGCAGTACATAAAAAGTCAGGTCATAATAATAGACACAGCATTCAGATATTATGGTTAAAGAAGGCTTTCCTAAAGAAGTATGTTTTTAACTCTGACTTGAATTTAGATAATGTAGGCAGGTCACGTAAGCTGTCAGGAAGAGAATTCTAAAGAGTGGGCGCACTAAAGCTAAATGCTCTCTCACCGACTGTCTTTAACGAGCGCCTAGGAATTTTCAGAAGTTTTTGAGAAGATGAGCGAAGAGACCGAGAAGTTTGATAGGTGGACAGAGAAGCAGAAAGATACTGTGGGAGTGTCCCATCAAAGAAACGATAGGCAAAAACTGCGATTTTGAACTGCCATCGATATTTGATGGGAAGCCAGTGGAGTTCACGTAACAAAGGTGTAATATGCTCATTTTTACGCTTTTTGAGAACAAGCCGAGCTGCACTGTTTTGCACCCTTTGTAATCGTGCAAGCTGTTCTGAAGGAAGTCCTGCTAACACAGAGTTACAGTAGTCTAGTCGGGACATTACCATGGCGGTGATGAGTCTGATTGTTGCCTGTGTGGAGAGGTAAGACCGGATAGAAGCAATACGTCGCAATTCCAGGAAGCATGCACGACAAACATTAGATATTTGGTTCTGCATAGAGAGCGTTTGATCAATGCTGACACCTAAATATTTCACCGACTCTTTGAAAGGTAAAACAACACCATCAATTTCTGCCGACTCAGCTTTAACCATCTTGACACGAGAGGAGGTACCAACAGCCATGATCTCAGTTTTGTCACTATTCAGCTTGAGTTTGTTGCTGGTCATCCAGACTTTTACGTCCCTAAAACATGCGGTAATATCTGATTGAGCACCTTGAAAATCGCTGGTGGTTGCGCTCTTAGAGAGTTCAGTGTCATCTGCGAACTTGTGGAAGTCGCAGCCATGGGCAGAAATAACGTCAGATAAGGGCTGAGAATAAAGGGTAAAAAGAACTGGTCCAAGGACAGAGCCCTGGGGAACACCGTACAGAACAGGAGAAGGGGATGATTTAGCACCATTAACGATTACCGTCTGTGTCCTGTCAGAAAGGTATGATGTGAACCATTTGAGAACCATATCGTCAAATCCAAAAGTAACCTTGAGTCTCTTGAGTAGGATAGAGTGGTCAAGAGTATCAAAAGCAGCACTGAGGTCAAGCAATGCTAGAAGGGAGACCAGTTTATCGTCTGTTTTACAAAGCAGGCAGTCTAAGACACTCAGAACTGCAGTTTCTGTGCTGTGGTTTTTCCTATAAGCGGACTGACACACTTCCAGGAGACCGTTATCTGACAAATGGGATTGGAGCTGCTTCAAGACAACACGTTCAAGGATTTTAGAAAGAAATGGAAGATTCGATACTGGTCTAAAATTCTTCATATCATTTGCGTCAAGACCACTTTTCTTCAACAAAGTGTGACAACAGCATGTTTGAACTGTGGAGGGACACAACCAGATGCCAGAGATTTGTTCACAATGGACGTAATCAACGGCACCAGATGTGAGGCATACTGTTTCATGAGGGGAGTGGGGATAGGGTCAAGGATACAACTTTTACCAGGAGAAAGAGCAATCAAATCAAAAATCTGCTTTTCACTAACGGGTTCAAAACAGGAAAACAAAGGTCCATCCTACAAATCAAAAAGAACAGACTGGCATGAATCAGAGTCAAGATTGTCTCTAATACGCTTTATCTTCTCGGAGAAGAAATCACTGAATTGCTGTGGGAGATCTGAAGCCGGTATATTGCAAGGAAATGACAATGTTTTTGTTTTGCCAAGTAGAGTATTTGACAGTGAAAACAGCTGTTTTGACGAAGTACATGAATTAATTTTGTCACCATAATAACATATGTGTGCATGTATGGATTCAATAATGGAATGTGTGTGTACGTGTGTATGTGTGCGCGCGCATATGTGTGTGTGCGTGTGTGCATGCATGTGTATGTGTTGGTTTGTGTGTTTGTGTGTGTGTGTGTGTGTGTGTGTGTGTGTGTGTGTGTGTGGTGTGTGTGTGTGTGTGTGTGTGTGTGTGTGTGTGTGTTTTACGTGCGTGCGCACGCGCGCGCGCGCACATGTGTGTGTGTGTGTGTGTGTGTGTGTGTGTGTGTGTGTGTGTGTGTGTGTGTGTGTGTGTGTGTCCGTACATGTGTGTGGTTTATATATATATATATATATATATTATGTTAGTACAGGTGTGTGCGCGTGTGTCAACTTTTCTGTCCACGCAATACTCCGTTGGGAGATATGAAATTGGTCAGAATGATTTGGTGGTTCCCCAGCGACAGGTAATCACACCTCTACACCTTTTCAAAAACTGGTGAGAACTTTCTGTTAGAAACCATTGACTAAAAAAATAAAACAACTGAGACTGATGTAATTTTCTACAAAGAAGGGAAACACAGGGATACGTTAAGCGTTCAGGGGCTGCATCCTTTTTGTTAGATGCAGTCTTCCTTTCTTAATCAAATCGACACAGAATTACAACCAAAGCAACGACATTAACAACAAGAGTAACTATTAAATTGCCAGACACACGCTATCTCTCCATTTGGATCGCTTTGCCACGAGGGAAAATACCACATGTGACAGCAGCCACGACCCTACTCCACCTTCCCTCTTCACCCCCCTTCCCCCATCGTATTCCCATTCTCCTCCTTCACGAACTCGTAAAGAATTGCAGGCCTCTGAACACAGGGAACAGGCGCGGACGTCGCTGGACGTCACCCACAGCTGGAACTCGCTTCTGGCAGAGACCGGAAGGGAGCGGCTCACCTCTTGACCTTTCCCACCGGGAGTCTGGCACCATGGAGCATTGCTGACTGGTCAGTTCCGACTGGTTGTGAACGATCTCAGCACTGACAGCGGATAACGAACACTGGCCTCTGAACACATTCCTCTGTGGCTGTCCACCGCATTGCCAATGCCAGCGATTTTCTGTCTTGGAATGAGAGATAACTTAAGTGAAAGTGATCTTAGCTGCACTTTTTGTTTGTGTTCCTGGTGTAATTGTTAGGGTTTTTATAACGCAAAATTCAGAGTTAGCTAGGAACAAGTGTTATACAGGACCGGTTCAAGAAAAGCCATGTTTTGACAAGGTTTCCTGGTGCCCAGTTATTTCCATGCATACCACAACATGTATGTTGATTTACAAGGTTACACAGGCAGGTAGGAAAGTCATTATTACAATGTGATTACAATTACATCTCGACACCCCTAAGTTAGCAAAATAATGAATAAGATAAAATAAAATCAAACAAAATGAAAAGGTGAAAATCGTCTGTAACAAACCATTGGCTAACAAATAAAACAATATCTGAGACCAACATAATTTTCACAAAGAGGGATTTGTTAAGTCTGATTGGAGTGTGAAACTCTGTAATGGTTTTTGAACACTGGCAGTAACGCCTTGATTATATTCTAACCCTTCACGAATATAGTTTTCAATGTGTATCTTCGCATTTGTATCCCGAGTTCATGTATTGGAGAATAGTAATAATTTGGTTGAGTGGGCATTTCGGCTGATATGACGCTAAGAGATTGCAGCATTGACTTCACACTGATTCCATTCAAGGTAGTGTGACAGATATGCCACATCAGCTACTTATAATCAATAATTCCATGAGGAAAGTTGTATTGTGTGTACTTTTGATCTATGGTACGTACGTATTTATTTTAAACCGATCAGGTGTCTTCTAGAATTACACCCAGAAGGTACAAGTAGCAATTGGTATAACGACTAAAAGAATGAAAATAACATTACTACGAAACGTGGATTATGGTCTCTTTAAGAAATGTTGAAATAAGCATATAATGTGGGGGGAGGGAGGGGGGGGGGTGTCAAGTAAAATCCGTGGTTATGGAAGCTGGACTGAATCTGGTATTGAGGAAAACGCAATCTGTGGATGGAGGGCGGAAATGAAAGAAAAAACGTTGTTTTTTTCCATTGCTGATTAGATATCATTATGTCATTCTTCGTCGCTATATACTTGATTTGAAACGACATAGATAGACCTTTGGGCATTATAACCAGTTTCAGTCAAGAAACAGTATATATATACAGAGAGAGAGAGAGAGAGAGAGAGAGAGAGAGAGAGAGAGAGAGAGAGAAGAGAACTCGAAATTCCATCAGTAAGGATGTTGCTTAAAGTCGTATAACCGTTCATAGCGGTTCCACCATGAAGGTTCGTACCCGGGAAAGCCCCTGCAGTAGTCGTATAGTGAATGTAGCAGCCTTCTTGGTGTTCATCGACTTGGAGTTACTCAGTAAGAGGTTCCGCAAGGCTCTGCCAGTGTTTCCAGCCAGGATGCTGGTTCCTCTTTGGTAGGGATGGATCTCGCCCTGCATGTCATTCAGGCTGATATTAAAGTTGTAATGAGACTTCTTCTTTCTAAGCTGTCCACCTTCGACCTGATGCTGTATATATATTTGTCATCTTCGTATAGCTTAGCAGACATGACGGCACTGAGCAAACTCCATTTCTACTTGTAATGTAAAATCCTTTGGCGCAGTCCTGCTAATGATGATTTTGCTTTTCAGAAGTTTTTGTTTGTTTGCTTGTTTGTTTGTTTGGATTTTTTTTAATAGAATTTTTCTTTGAATACGTAGGGAGGGAGGTTAAGGCCTTAGTGACCTTTTTTTTTTTTTTTTTTTTTTTTTTTACTTTATTGATTCTTAACACCATTGATCCCAAAATGAATCAATACTGCACAAGGCAATTTGCTAGATTTGTCGCTTGCATAATCGACCGCCTTATCTACTTTTTCCATGGTGTAAACTTGCCTTGTAAGCGCATTCCCCCCAGCCGTCTGGCCAGAAAAAAAACGCCATGTCAGTCAGGGATAATGATAGCTGCGGGTCAGTCAGGGATAATGATAGCTGTGGGTCAGTCAGGGATAATGATAGCTGCGGGTCAGTCAGGGATAATGATAGCTGCGGGTCAGTCAGGGATAATGATAGCTGCGGGTTGATTTTTCGCCAGACAATCTTTGATCTGCAGACGTGACGTGATTTCTTTTGCTGAAGGCACCACGTCTGTTGTTCTTAACGCTATGTTTGTTTTGTTCCTGGTCTCGTGATTTCTTTTGCTGAAGGCACCACGTCTGTTGTTCTTAACGCTATGTTTGTTTTGTTCCTGGTCTCGTGATTTCTTTTGCTGAAGGCACCACGTCTGTTGTTCTTAACGCTATGTTTGTTCTGTTCCTGGTCTCGTGAATTCTTTTGCTGAAGGCACCACGTCTGTTGTTCTTAACGTTATGTTTGTTCTGTTCCTGGTCTCGTGATTTCTTTTGCTGAAGGCACCACGTCTGTTGTTCTTAACGCTATGTTTGTTTTGTTCCTGGTCTCGTGAATTCTTTTGCTGAAGGCACCACGTCTGTTGTTCTTAACGCTATGTTTGTTTTGTTCCTGGTCTCGTGATTTCTTTTGCTGAAGGCACCACGTCTGTTGTTCTTAACGCTATGTTTGTTTTGTTCCTGGTCTCGTGAATTCTTTTGCTGAAGGCACCACGTCTGTTGTTCTTAACGCTATGTTTGTTTTGTTCCTGGTCTCGTGATTTCTTTTGCTGAAGGCACCACGTCTGTTGTTCTTAACGCTATGTTTGTTTTGTTCCTGGTCTCGTGATTTCTTTTGCTGAAGGCACCACGTCTGTTGTTCTTAACGCTATGTTTGTTCTGTTCCTGGTCTCGTGAATTCTTTTGCTGAAGGTACCACGTCTGTTGTTCTTAACGCTATGTTTGTTCTGTTCCTGGTCTCGTGAATTCTTTTGCTGAAGGCACCACGTCTGTTGTTCTTAACGCTATGTTTGTTTTGTTCCTGGTCTCGTGATTTCTTTTGCTGAAGGCACCACGTCTGTTGTTCTTAACGCTATGTTTGCTTTGTTCCTGGTCTCGTGATTTCTTTTGCTGAAGGCACCACGTCTGTTGTTCTTAACGCTATGTTTGTTTTGTTCCTGGTCTCGTGATTTCTTTTGCTGAAGGCACCACGTCTGTTGTTCTTAACGCTATGTTTGTTTTGTTCCTGGTCTCGTGAATTCTTTTGCTGAAGGCACCACGTCTGTTGTTCTTAACGCTATGTTTGTTTTGTTCCTGGTCTCGTGATTTCTTTTGCTGAAGGCACCACGTCTGTTGTTCTTAACGCTATGTTTGTTTTGTTCCTGGTCTAAATTTTGTTGAAGTGGGTTGTTGTGTGTCGTCATTTTCTGAGCAGTTTGCTCCAATGCCTCTACGTAAAAAAAAAAATTAAAAAAAAGGAAGAAAGAAAAAAGAAAAATTGTCGCTAGTGTGAGTCTGTTTAGAAGCGTGACTGATCTCTTCCAAATGCTGTCAAGCTTGCTCCTTGAATAGCTGTTTCCGATGTACATATTCGGATGCGCAGTAATGAAATATGCCCTAATTTTGCTCACTTCCCAAATCCTGTTTTCCAAGATCTCAGTGCTTGAAACATGGGTTGCTTCTGTGTCTGGCATGTTTTTTGTGCTTTTTTCTTTTTTGTTTGTTTGTTAGTTTGTTTGTTTTTTATTCAGTACTGGTGCTGGTGCTGGTAGATGCAGGATGAGTAGCTCTGTAGTTCTCCTGACAGTAGTGTTCAATGTTCTGATGATTCACCGTATCGGTGCTGATCTTGGTTAACGACTTGCTGATGAACGTTTCTTTATTTCGTCGATAGTATTCTCCGCCATCTTGATGACATATGTGTATGAGTCTGCGCGCGCGTGTGTGTGTATTGCAATGTGTGTGTGTGTGTGTGTGTGTGTGTGTGTGTGTGTGTGTGTGTGTGTGTGTGTGCGTGCGTGCGTGCGTGCGTGCGTGTGTGTGTGTGTGTGTGTGTGTGCGTGTGTGTGTGTGTGTGTGTGTGTGTGTGTGTGTGTGTGTGTGTGTGTGTGTGTGTGTGGCGCGCGCGCGCGCGCGCGAAGTCTTTAAGCTATTATTTTCGATGGCTTTGATTGTTCGCCTTAAAAATCTAGATCTGAAAGCATATCCAATTTTTTTTCTCTACCACGGAGACAGCCAGTCATTAGCACTGGAAATGTGATGGACAGCCAGAGGGAGACTGGTTCACACACTGACAAGTGCTCGTTATCTGCAACCAGTGGCGGGATCATTTCCACCAATTAGCATGGACCGACCAGCAGCACAGCACAGTGCCAGACTCCTGTTAAGGGAAATGTCAAGAGGGGAGCCGATGCCTTCCAGTCTGTGCTGGAACCGTGTTGTGCCTCTGGGCCATCTCCCAACGACCTCAACGTCTGTGGACTGTCTTCAGGGCATGGGATGTGAACCAGGAGAGGAGAGGGGCGAAGTGGAAGATGGGAGGAGGAGGAGGAGGAGGGGAAGGTAGTGTGACTTATGAAGGAAGTCCAGTAGTGGGGGGAGGGGGGAGGGCGTAGGGTAAGGGGGTCAGGGAGTGTGGGTGAAAAGTGGTACTGGGGATGGTCGAGTCTTGTGCTCTGTGGTATCTCATGAGGAGATGGAAATGGTAGGAAGAGGTGCAATGAGAGAGAGAGAGAGAGAGAGAGAGAGAGAGAGAGAGAGAGAGAGAGAGAGAGAGAGAGAGAGAGGAGAGAGAGTTACGGTTCGTTTATGGAAATCAGTGCTTTAACCCGAGAAGAAGAGGGATAGGACACAGGATGGGTTGGGGGGTAAGCAGGGGGGGCTCACAGCAAATTGCTCACTATATGATACCGGTTTTACTGTTTACATACCAGATTGATAGGGATGAGCTGGTCAGTACAACACAGTGCCCATCACCAAACAAAGAACGTCAAGAAATGAGCCATCCTCTAACGCCTCTATTGGAGCTGTACTTTGATTAGTGGCTCACATATATCACAGAGTAAAGCTATGTATCCTGCTAAGATGGTGTTTGTTCTAAATAGGGGGAGTGGAATTAGCGCAGTGGGTGGGGATGTACGGGGGCGGGGAGGACGAGGGTTGTATCTGTCGTACATTTTCCTCCCCTGTTCTAGACATTAAAGTGTTAGATCGTTCATATAAAACAATGCAATTTAACTCACATTTGTGACGGTAAACATACAGTGATTGTGTCTGTAACTCACGCATTCTGCAGTTGTGTGGCTGTAGGTCTATGTGCCTATGCATTCACGACTTATGACCATGGGGTT
>CM065730.1:39585591-39613091 GCA_033310375.1 Conus canariensis | reverse complement strand
CCACTTCACGTCAAATAATTCCACAGAGCGAGTGAGATGCCAAGCTTGCTTCTAGATTATTATTATAGCATCGATTCCTTAAGGGTGCGGAGGGATGCTGTTTGACACAGAGGCAGTGTTTTTTTTTTTTTTTTTACATCATCACAATCTTCAAAGTCATTTTAACGTTCTTTTTTATTTGGACGTTAAAGACACCAAGCAACAGTGTCTGATCCCTACAATGGAACATAAAACCCTGATCTTCAAAGGAAGCATAACCTGTGAAGTGAAAGATCTGTGACCCACTCCTTAACTGCGAGGAAATTCTCCGACGATTCTCTGACTCCTGTGCTTTCGTGCTGCTTTGTCTCTGCTGCCTACGCGACAAACAGCCCTTTACTTCCTTTGAAGGTGATTTGTTAACGGGTTTCAGCCGAACAATCTTTGGGGCAAAATTTATGTCAAGAGGCGAAGCCAAACAGGAAGCTGGACTCTTGAAGAAAGCCTTGAAAGTAAATTGTTTCCTGGCAATCGAACGTTTGGTTTGCAGGCGGGAGAAAGATGTCATGGGGCCTCCGTGGTCGGCAAAACGATAGAGAATAAGATTTTATTTTCAGACGGGTTGAGCTGGGTGTTGTTTTAAGGTGTGTGTGTGTGTGTGTGTTAGGTGTAGTGAGGGTTGTTAATGTGTATGTGTTATGGTGTAGTGTAGTGTGTGTGTGTAAGTGTGTGTGTGTGTGTGTGTGTGTGTGTGTGTGTGTGTGTGTGTGTGTGTGTGTGTGTGTGTGTGTGTGTGTGTGTGTGTGTGCGTGCGAACGTGTGTGTATATGCGTGCATGTGTGTGTGGGTACACGCAGCCATGTGTGTGTGTGTGTGTGTGTGTGTGTGTGTGTGTGTGTGTGTGTGTGTGTGTGTGTGTGTGTGTGTGTGTGTGTGTGTCTGCTTTTCTATCTAAACAGAACTTCAAACCATCAAATGATGTTTGACAGAATTGTGTGTCAGTTCCACACCCACCGGTGATTGAATATAGAGACCTTTGAGACAAAAACCGACAAAAAAAACTTCAAAGAGAAATCATTGGCAAACATTGAGAACGATTCCCAAGACCTGACCTCATTTCCCAAGAACGTAAAGGAAGAGGGAGATTTAATCATGCAGGCATAGCATCTTTTTTTTTTTTTTTTTTTTTTACGTTGGATCCAGTTTCCATTTCCTAATCAGATCTTCAAAGAAAGCTAAAATTCGGATCAATCCATTACACCAGACACATTCCTCTGATTAACTGGATTGCTATACCATAGGGAACCATACCACATGGAACATTAACATGCTGCTACACCACCTTTCCTATACACACACGCCCTCCGTTTCCTTCCTTTCCCTTCCGTCTTTCAAATAACCCTTCTGAACCAACAGCCTCTCAAGACAGTGTACAGACGCTGACGTCTTTCAGATGTCACTCACAAGTGGACCACCGGTCTGTCTGTCTAAGTCTGGAAGGAGCGGCTCACCTCTTGGCGTTTCCTTACTAGACGTCTGGCATTGTGCTGTGCTAGCTGCTGACTGGTCCGTGCTAACCGGGTGTGTGAACGAGCCTGGCACTGGTAGCATTTAACGAGCACCTGTCTCTGAACCAGTCTCCCTCTGGCTGGACACCGATTTTGTAATGTCGGTAATTCAGTCTGTTTCTGGTTAACAAACGTTTGTGTGAGCATTGCTTTGAGCTACACCTTTTTGATTGTTTGCTGTTTTGTGTTTCTTTGTTCGTTTCTTTGTTTCGTTTTTTGTTTTGTTTTACCTCCAGAGCAACTGTACTGTTCACTATGAGCAATTGTTACGCAGGACAGGTAAAAGCATCGAAAGTATAGCTCTGAATTTTAAAAAAAGTTTTATAATGTACTGTCTTCCATATATATATATATATATATATATATATATATATATGCCGTGTGTGTGTGTGTGTGTGTGTGTGTGTGTGTGTGTGTGTGTGTGTGTGTGTGTGTGTGTGTGTGTGTGTTGTGTGTGTGTGTGTGATTAATGTTTTTTCTGCCAGTAATAACAGAATTCAAGGATTTAGACATCTATCCCCAGTTAATTATCTGCACCCAACGGATCATTGTTCTGGGATATTTCTTTCAAGTCATGTGGGACAGAGAGGAGAGAGAGAGAGAAGAGAGAGAGAGAGAGAGAGAGGAGAGAGAGAGAGAGAGGAGAGAAGAGAGAGAGAGAGGAGGGGAGGGGTTAGCAAGGAAATTATGGAGAAAAAATACATATATAAAGAAAATTCTGTATAGACTTTTTTTCTCCACGATATTTAATTTCGTGGATTTTTTTTTTCAACTGTTCCGATTTGATTTTTCTTTTTTTATTCTGCTTCTCAGATTCTTTTGTTTTCCTCCAATGGTTTCTGTCTATTTTTCGCTTTTTTCTTCCCTATGCTCACACATTCACTTATGTGTTGTATGTACTTGTTTACTAGTTTATCTTTTCATTCGCATCCGTATTTATCTATCGGTAACTCATTTTGTTATTCATTCATCTGTTTGTTGGTAAACTTGCGCAGGAAAAATAAGCAGAACAAAGCCACATACATGGCGTGCTAGGTAATGTATGGTGGTGACGTCATTGTACAACAGCATCATTTGTGGTCGTCCTGAAATCTGAAGAAATTTAAATTAATCGAAAATCAATATCTTGCAACGCCTGTGTTTTTATTTCCTTCGTTGCTTTTGTAATTTAAAAAAAAAAAATGGTTTGTGGGAGACAGACCACAGGCTGTTATTTAAGGGAAAACAGCCAGACCAGACGGATTTGTTCAGAGCTTCGCGTTTTTGTGTGTTGCTACCAGGGTAATTGATTTCTCTATTAGGATGGGCAGATGAATAAAGGACAGTGACAGGCGTCTCATCAGAAAAAATGTCAAGAGGCGAGACGAAACACCCTCAGGAATCTCTGATGGAACTGTCGTGTGCCCACGAATTGTACGCAGTACAACTGTAGGGATAATGATGCTGTACTACCTTCTGTCTCGTCTGAGGTTCATGTTTGCTTCTTTGACTTCTTTCTCTTTGCTGCTCCATCTCCCATGCCACTGTAGTGGCTTTGCTGTCCAATCATCTCCCATGCCACTGTAGTGGCTTTGCTGTCCAATCATCTCCCATGCCACTGTAGTGGCTTTGCTGTCCAATCATCTCCCATGCCACTGTAGTGGCTTTGCTGTCCAATCATCTCCCATGCCACTGTAGTGGCTTTGCTGTCCAATCATCTCCCATGCCGCTGTAGTGGCTTTGCTGTCCAATCATCTCCCATGCCGCTGTAGTGGCTTTGCTGTCCAATCATCTCCCATGCCACTGTAGTGGCTTTGCTGTCCAATCATCTCCCATGCCACTGTAGTGGCTTTGCTGTCCAATCATCTCCCATGCCGCTGTAGTGGCTTTGCTGTCCAATCATGCTCATTCCAGCTCCGGTACACAGCCAGACTGTATGTTGTCCCATCACAGCCTCAGCGCAGCATAAGCAATCTGAGGTGAACAGTCAGTATCATGTTGTCAGGAAGGACCCCACCAGAGAAGACACTGCGCTGCTGTAGAGTTACTTAGGTGGTGTTTAGTGGTGCCTCTAAGGAGGGCGTCATCATGTTCGTCTAGCGACAATCTCTACGATCTTCCCGATACCGATGACCTCGACATAAATTGACCAAGGGCTTAGAAAGGGGAGGAAATTAAAACTGATCTCATCACGTGATCCGATCATGTATTGCTACAGAATTTAATATCATTTTTATGCTGCTCGATTAGATTGTTGGTAATCAAAATGATACTACAGACCTCTATCCTGGTCAAAGAATACTTGACAAGGTTGTACTCCACACTCCTTTTCCTTCTATCACCAGGAATCAACCAGGCCGGAGAGCTACAGACACAGCGTTGGTCAGAAAATCTAAGCAACTGCTATATAGATGCTTCCATTAAATGAATGAAACTCAATTCTGTGCTTACAGTCTTCCCATAATAATGAATCTATAGCAAACTCAAGTCAACATAGGAGGCGGTCCGGAAAAAAAATCTGATGGGAATCGAACCCATGACCAACCAGCCAGCGATTTGCGAAGATAACCCCTGAGCCGCAACGACTGGCCTCCCCTTTATGTATATCGTCGCTGTGTGCTGGAAACATAAAGGAAATTTTTGTTTCAGTGGATACAAAGGGAAAATCTGATTCCTTCGGGATATTGTAGTTTTGACTTTTAACAATAGTTTGAGTTTGTTACTGTAACTGAGGAGTAATATATTCAGTGCTCTCTTCAACCTTTTATTTCTTATTTATTCATATATGTATTTGTTAATGCTTTTGGCTGTGCATATGTGGCGTACTGCTTCTGTGACTAATATTACACATTCTCGACAATTCTCAAACTGAAACTTCTACCGGAAAATCATAGCGGATTCTTAGTCCTGATAACTCTAAATGTTTGTCAATAGCACATGACTGAGCTGAATGATGGTGACAAAAGAGCCCATTGCCTTGCCTTCCTCGGGACGCGGCAAATTGCTGACAGTGAGAAACTGACAGAGAGCCTGGGCCAGTATTTGTTCAGAGTTAAGTCTTCGTTATCCGTTGCCAGAGCTGGGATCATTGACGCCCCAATTAGTCGGTGCCAGACTGTCTGGTTGTGAAATGTCAAGAGGTGGGTCGTTCCCCTCAGGCCACTGATGAATTTCTGTTGCTTCTTAAGGAGCACAGCAGAACAAGTCACACGGCTCAAAGAAGAGCATCGGAAGGCCCTGTAATGCATTATTGGTCTTGAAGAAGAGCATCGGAAGGCCCTGTAATGCATTATTGGTCTTGAAGAAGAGCATCGGAAGGCCCTGTAATGCATTATTGGTCTTGAAGAAGAGCATCGGAAGGCCCTGTAATGCATTATTGGTCTTGAAGAAGAGCATCGGAAGGCCCTGTAATGCATTATTGGTCTTGAAGAAGAGCATCGGAAGGCCCTGTAATGCATTATTGGTCTTGAAGAAGAGCATCGGAAGGCCCTGTAATGCATTATTGGTCTTGAAGAAGAGCATCGGAACGCCCTGTAATGCATTATTGGTCTTGAAGAAGAGCATCGGAACGCCCTGTAATGCATTATTGGTCTTGAAATAAGAACAGAATTACAATTTCTTTTAAATCAGTCCTCAAAAAGTTTTAATTCCTGTGTACAACATCATTCAGCTTATTGGTATAGAAACCGCCACCGCTACCTGATGCCAGATTATTTTCAGGCATTAGAACTGACCCGTCGACATATCTGCATGCCAGCAGAGTTTCTCCAGATAGTCATTCATATCAGTCTTGTGTTTAGAACCGCATAGATATATCTTCATGTACTTGTAAAGAACATAAAGAAATACTAACACTCGAACTCAAATATACATTCTGAGAACAATCCAGCTGTACCTGTGTATGAATACCAGAAAACTCACCCCACAGACTAAGGAATGAATTCTCGCGTATTACCATAGACTCAGCATCTCAAAGCGGCTTATAATATATATATATATATATATATATATATATATATATATATACTACGCACAAAAAGTTAAGGATCGGTATGTGAAAACAGGTGCGTAATAAACTCAGTTCGCTACTGTTATTTATTTCTTAGTCCAGCCAAATTGTCATGAATTCTTGTTCAGCTGTAAGTGGGCGATGTTGTGTTAGTGCGAAAATTGCACGGGATTCTCTACTACTGAGCTGGGCCGCAAACGGAAAAGCGGAAACTTGCGAAAAATGACCTTGTTTTGGACCGTTCTGCCTGAACACATTGCACTTGCCAGATGGAAAAACCATTATGCACGTGCAAGCACTGCTGTTTATGTGTGAGATGCTGTCGCTCGCTTGGCTATATAAGAAGACATTCCACCAGTAGTAGGCCTGATCTGACAATGACTCCACGACGAAAATTAAGCGAGTTGGATAGGGGACGAGCTGTTGCATGGTTCCAAGATGGTGTTCCCAAGCGAGAAGTGGCCAGGCGACTTCATGTGTCCATCTCGGTCATTGTCCGACTGATTCAACGCTTCACAGCCACTGGGATTGTCCATGAAAGACGCAGATCTGGTCGACCGAAGAAGACAACCCCACGTGACGATCGTCTCATTGAACGACAAGCCCTGCAGACAAGAACAGCCTCTTCCAGCATAATTCAAAGGCAGTTCAGGGTGGCTACTAACATCAACATCCGCCAGCAGACCATACAGAACCGCCTACATGAGTTTAATCTCCGTTCTCGTCGCCCAGCAGTACGGCCACGCTTAACTCCAGCCCATAGGGCAGCACGCCGCGCCTTCTGCGCACGTCACGTGAGGTGGACACGTCAGCAATGGTCCCAGGTCCTGTTCAGTGATGAATCACGCTTCACCCTTCACCACAACGACGGCTGACTGAGGGTCTGGAGGCGCCCAGGGCAACGCTTTACTGACGCCACTGTCCAAGAAAAGGTGGCCTTTGGTGGAGGTTCTGTAATGGTCTGGGGGGTCTTCAGCCTTCACCACAGAACACCCTTGTATCATGTACAGGGTAACCTGACTGGCATCCGATACCGGGATGAGATCCTTCGACCGCTGGCTGTGCCTACACTGCAGCAGATGGGACCGAGGGCTGTCTACCAGGATGACAATGCTCGCCCCCACAGGGCAAGGGTGGTCAACGACTTCCTGCAGCAGTCTGGAGTCAACAGAATGGAGTGGCCAGCATGCAGTCCCGATCTCAACCCGATTGAGAACCTCTGGGATGAGCTGGATCGCAAAGTGAGGAGCCACCCCCCTCCCAGGGATGCCCAACACCTCTACCAGATGCTGCAGGCTGAGTGGCAGGCGCTTCCACAGAGGATCTTCACCAACCTGGTCAACTCGATGAGGACTCGCTGCGTCGAGTGCCAGAACAGCCATGGTGGTTACACGCATTACTGAGCTTTTGGGAGCATCAGTATGCCCTGTCTTGTGATTTCAATGACTTTGGGAAATCAAATTTGGATACGTACCCACTTTAATCAAATGTACACACCAAACGATTGCTCGAGATTGAAGGCAATTGTGTATCGTTATCACTAAAGAATGGAATTAAATGTTGGTCAAACTTCAACGCATTGACTTTCTTATTTTGACAGTTATGAATGTTTGTGAAAGTGATCCTTAACTTTTTGTGCGTAGCTTATATCGGGTAAGTGAGGAGTGGGAGAAGTGAGTGGTATTGGAGTCTTAACAGAATACTGGGAAATGTACAGATGGGTGTCAGCACTGCTTTGTTGCATGTGATGATTTCCCAAAAGGTAGGCTGTTCCTGGTTCATAGACTGAGCAGAAAAAAAGAGAAAGAAACTACTTTGATGATAATGAACTGGGGGCAAACAATTAACGAAGTGTCATGTTGTGTGATGGTTTCACTACTGATTACCTGTTAAAAAAAATGAAGAAAGATCATACGATGATGAACAATAACAAGAACAGGCACCAGTGTCACGTGTAATGTGTACATTATTTCAAATTGTTCCTGAACGTTAATCACACTGAAGAAAACTGAGAGAATGGTGTTATGTATGCTGCTGTGCCTTATGACCGCCTGTTCTTTAAAGTCAGAATGAGGCGGAAAACACGGAGGTGGGAACACTGCTATGCGTGGTGAAGACCCAGACTGCAAACGGGTCTGGAATGTTACAATGTGTTGAACAAATATATTTTGATAGAATAAAGTGAGAACAATGTCGTGCGGTTTGTCCTTAATGGTCGCCCTTCCCTAAAGGTGGAGAGGAAGAGGATGTAGGGACTAAATACACATGGATTCGCGTCATCATTTGTAACCTCTTTCTAAAAAGAAGAGACTAAGTGTTGACAAATAAAATGAGAGAAGAATGCCGCATGGGACGATGTTCTTAATACCCCTTTTTCGGAAAAAAATGAATGTGTTTTTAAAAAAAGAAAGCAGATGGTAGGTGCCAAGGCACACTACATGCTGCGGTATTTTTCGTAGTGACTTGTTCTTCTGTCTTAACCACTGGTGACGAGACTACTAGTCAGTGAGAGACAGTAGCCGCCTTGTGATGAGGTGGGGCTGACAGGTCAGGGATCCGGGGAACACCTTATGTCTTATTGTGTTTTACAAGGGCGAAGAGCTCTTTTACTCATGGGAAGCAATTACACGTTGGAGGGCTTCGCAAGTACAGTTGCCTCCTTCAAGTCTATACACGACTGTGGTTTCTTTCAGTAAGGTTTAGTGTCAAAAATCTGGATGGCGGATGGCAATACAGACCAGTACTGAGTAAGGGGTTTCTTTTGTTGGTATTGTTCGTTTCTTTGTTTGGTTTTGTCTTTTTTTCTTATATTCGCTTGTCTCTGCTTATCCCACTCAGAAACACGTCACTGTCAATGGTGTCTCCGCTGGTGGCAACTCAATTCAACCCATTTCATTTCTCCTCCAGTTTTTTCCTCCTCCTCCTCCTCTCTCTCTTCCTCCTTCTCCTCTTCCTCCTCCTTCTCCTCCTCCTCCTCCTCCTCAATGGATGTTTTCGATAATAGTGTAGTTGTACCAATGTATAGAATTGTAGGGTTGAAACGTCACACCTCGTGTGCTTAACTGAAAAGGACAGACCAAGTCCTTTACTCGCAGATGCCCTTTGGTCCTTCCCAGGATTCCCTGGGCAAGACCCTCCCACCGAGTGCAGTAAAAGGTAGGCATTATACAGACAGACAGCACTACAGGAGGACATGAAATCCTCAAGACTTTTGTTCTACTTGTTTTGCAGAAAGCTATGCAAAGTCATGATCACTTAACTGTCCGTTACGTCATACCTCTTCTTCCGTTCATTAGATCATCAGAAGAGATACATGTTAAAATGTCCACGACCACCAGCAAAGTTAGCTTGCTCCATGCTTTGTTGTTGACTCACGTTGTCTGATTCCAGAACATCACATCTCTGTATTCTAATCCCAAGAATACAGTTCTAACATATGTTCCTGTAATGTTACAGTCAGTCACACCACAGATATGCCTGAACCTAAGAAAACTGCCCAACAGATTTCAATACCCGGAAAGTGTCACTGAAGACCCTGTGAATATCAGTCTGCTAGATTGTTTCCTTGAATTTCGCCTCATCTAAAACTTTCTGTCCCATAACTTACCACTCTATGTCAAATAGTTCTATGGAGAAGGTGATATGACAAGCATGCCTCTGGATTATAATTATACCTCTACCCCTAACTCTAGAACAACAGGAAGAAGAATAGAATAGGTGTGTGTGTGTGTGTGGGGGGGGGGGGGGGGTGCTGTTTGACACAGAGACAGTTTTCTTACATCATTGTAATCTTCAAAGTCATTTTAACGTTCTCTTTGGTTTGGACGCTAACGACACCAGGCCACAATTTGTGATCCCTACAAAGGAACATAAAACTCTGATCTTCATAGGAAGCATAACCTGTGATGTGAAAGATCTGTAACCCACTCTTTAACTACGAGGAAATTCCACGACGATCCACTGACTCCTGTGCTTTTGTGCTGCTTTAACCCCTGCTGCCTAAGCAACAAACAGCTCTGAACTTTCTTTTGAAAGTGATTTGTTAACAGGTTTCAGATGAACAATCCTTAGAGCAAAATTTATGTCAATTTGCGAAGCCAAACAGGAAGCTGGCCTCATGAACAAAAGCTTTGAAAATAAATTGTTTTCACTGCGATCAAACCTTTCCTTTCCAGGCTGAGGACAGCTGTCAAAGGGCCTCAGTAGTCGACTGGGTGATAAACATCAGGATTTTAATTGCGGGCTGTTTGAGCTGGCTATTGCTTTTGTGGTATGTGCGTTGTTACGTGCATGGGTGTGTGTGCGTGTGTGTGTGTGTGTGCGTGCGTGCGTGCGTGCGTGTGTGTGTGTGCGTGTGTGTGTGTGTGTGTGTGTGTGTGTGTGTGTGTGTGCGTGTGTGTGTGCGCGTGCGTGCGTGCCTGCCTGCGTGCCTGCGTGCCTGCGTGCGTGCCTGCTGCGTGTGTGTGTGTGTGTGTGTGTGTGTGTGTGTGTGTGTGTGTGTGTGTGCGTGTGTGTGTGTGTGTGTGTGTGTGTGTGTGTGTGTGTGTGTGTGTGTGTGTGTGTGTGTGTGACTGACATTGGAGATGTTTTGCTCAGTTAGGGTCCATTTGTGCAGAGGCAAGTGTTCGTTACCCACTGCCAGTGTCAGGATTGTCCTCACGCAGAGAGAACGGACTGAACAGAGCACAGCACGGTGCCGGAATCCCGGTGGGGGAAATGTCAAGAGGTCAGTCGCTCCCTTCCAGTCTCTGAGGGGACCTTGTTTCGCCTGTGGACGACATCCAATGACGTCAACGTCTGCGTGCTGGTTTTTTTTTTTTTTTTTTTTTTTTTTAATACACCAGGAAGGCATGGAGAAAGCGGATGATGAGGGAGAAAGTTCTGATTCGAGGAGTTAAGGGGGGGGGGGGGGGGGGGATCAGGCGAATAGAAGAGATAGGGTAATATCATAGGTAATGTACTTCCTCAGCACAAAGTGAGATCAATGGGATGAAGGTGTATGTGTCTGGGGAGATGCATGGTTCGTGACGTATTTTAGGTTTTCCAGCCCATTGCCTAGTGGACTTTTTCAAAGCTAGATGTTCAAGATCTGCAGGTGTATTTGAAATGATTCATATTCCTGTTAGCAGAGATGAACCCGTTAATGCAACACAAGGTCCGAGTCTTGGCCTGGGATGTCGAAAAGGTGAGCAATGTGTTTTGCCAGCATTTTACGTATATCACAACCTAAATAATTGTACTCTTTTCCCTATTTTTGTTTCAATTCTTTCCCTTTTTTTTTCTTTTTTTTTTTTTTTTTTTTTTTTTTGCTGTCCCATCTTCTGCGCCACCTCATTGGCACTGCACCCACGCCGCTCATTCCGACACCCTCCTCCCCCACTCGGGGTCCACAGCCACAAATCTGCAGGGAGCCGGCCGTCAATGTCAAGTCGTCAAGAGGCAACCCACCGGAGAAGATACTGCACTGCTGCCGAGTCACTTCAGTGGTGTTCATTTCTACCTGTTGTGATCCCACACACGCA
The DNA here is from genome assembly GCA_033310375.1 of Conus canariensis. Classification (NCBI taxonomy): domain Eukaryota; kingdom Metazoa; phylum Mollusca; class Gastropoda; order Neogastropoda; family Conidae; genus Conus; species Conus canariensis. Next base: position 39,602,034 of record CM065730.1, on the reverse strand, counting down.
TGGCACCACCTACTGAGCCCCCTACTGACAACGATAGTAGCTTTGTCGCGGAGCCGGCATGAGTGAGCTCTCCTTCCATTGGCCATGGACGTGGAGAGGACATTAAAACTCGAGGTTACCCTGAGAGCAGGGTATGAAGGGCTTGAGACTGTTTTCATGCTGATCGATGAGAATGCGGATGACGAAGATGACGGATTTCCATTCCGGTCTGAGACTGCATGACAGGGCTTACTTTCATAATGTATCCCAGCGTCAAGCAGGTCCAAGAAATACAGACACCTGTAGTGTTAGTCAAGAAATTTGAGCGACGCTCTCAGAAACGCATCCAACCAGTGGATTAAACTCGACTGTGTGGTCCCAGTTTTCCCAACTGAGCCCGTAGCAAACTCAATACTGAGTAGGTGCTGATCAGGGCAGAAACTTTCCACATGGCTCTGATGGGAATCGAGCCCACGACCTCCCAGCCAGGAGTCCGCGACGCAAACCACTAGGCCACGGTGGCTGGCTAAATGATTGTATTCTGCCTTGTGCATTTGAAATGAGTGGATTGAGAAGAAGGGCATGGGAGGGGAAAAGAAAATGAGTTTGAATGTGTACTGTCTGCTCTTCTCCCCCAAACTTTTCCATTTACTTTCCTGACAGTTAAAGACCCCAGACCGTTCAGATTATTTCCTGTTTGTAATAAGAGCAAATTGTCTGATAATTTAGAGGACCCCCCAAAAAAACGTATGCACGTGGGTGCGTCTTTGTACTCTGGTTTTGGATTGGCAATAGTGAAGCGTATGTTACTCGTATGCTAATCATCAGCTATTTATGAGAATGGTAATATGTGTGTGTGTGGTGTTGTGTGTGTGTTGTGTGTGTGTGTGTGTGTGTGTGTGTGTTGTGTGTGTGTGTGTGTGTGTGCTCGATTTTTTTTCTGCCAGTGATAACATAATTGAAGGATATGGACACCAGATGGCTGCTTAAACATCTGCACTCAACTCATCATTGCACTAGAATACGTCTTTTGGATTATTGGGAGGGGAGGGGGAGGAAAGAGAGGGAAGAGAGAGAGAGAGAGAGAGAGAGAGAGAGAGAGAGAGAGAGAGAGAGAGAGAGAGAGAGAGAGAAGGCCAGAAAGGAGATATGGAAAGAGACATATGTAAAAGAAAAAATTCTGTATAGACTTTATTTTACCAATTATGATTTCGTGGTTGTGTTCACTGTTCTGCTTTTCTTTCGATTTCTCTTTTGTTTCTTAATAATGTTTGTTTTCTCCAACGTTTTGGTCTCTATTTTTTGTTTTTCCCCCTTCCCCAGGGTCACACATTCAGTTACTTATTTTGTGCATTTGTTTGCTACCTTATCTTTCAATTTTTACTCGCCTACATATTGATATGGCATTTAATTACTTCATATATCTTTTTCCTTAAACTTGCCTCAGAATGATAACTAAAACAAAGTCACATGCATGGAGTTCCAAGTAATCTTTGATGGTGAGACGTCATTATACAGAACGTCATTTGCAGTCGTCCTGAAATCTGAAGGAGTGGAAATTAATCGGAAGTCACTGTTTTGTGATCTCTGTTGATGTTTTCTCCATTGCCTTTGTAATTTAACAAATGCTCTGTTCAAGACAGGCCAATGGCTGCAATTAAAGTGAAAGAAAAAGCCAGACGGATTTGTTCAGAGCTTAGCGCTATTAGAGTGTTGCTTCCAGCGCAATTGATTTTTTGATTAGGATGGGCAGACGAATACAGCGCAGCGGCAGGCCCCTGATTAGGAAATGTCAAGAGGCGACATGAACCTTCAGTAACCTCTGATGGAACTGTCTTTGTGCCCACGGATTGTATGCAGTACAACAGAAGGGGTAATAACAGTGTTCTCCATTCTTTTTCTTCCTATATTCACGCTTGCTTCTTTGACTTTTTGTCTCTCTTTGCTGCTTCACCTCCCGTGCCACTTTAAAATGGCATTGCTTCCATCATGCTCATTCCAGCTCCTGTACACAGCCACACTGTATACTGTCCCATCACAGCTTCAGCATAAGCCATCTGAGGTGAACAGTCCATATCATGTCAGGAGGTACCCTTCCAAAGGAGGCACTGCACTGATGTACAGTCAGTTTGGGGGTGTTCAGTGATGCTCCTTGTTCAGATACAATATACGCATGACACCACTAAGGTCCCTACTGACAACAATCATTCTTTAGTCATGGAGCCTTCATGTGTAAGCATCTCTCTCTGAAAGGCGACACCACGTGCGTCCACCGACAATCCCCATGAACTTCCCAATACCGATGACCTCGAAACGAAGTAACCGCGGGTCTAGACATGGAGAGAAAATAAAAACTGAGATCATCACGTGATCGTGGCATGAACAGCTATAGAAGTTGGTGGTATTTTGATGCTCATGGATGAGAATGGGGATGATGAAGATGATGCTATGGACCTCTATCCTGGTTAGAAACTTTTTGACAAAGCTTTACCGGAAATTTCTTTCCGTAATATCACCAGGAATCAATCAGGCCTCACAGCTACAGACATCCTGCAGTGTTGGTCAGCAAATGTGAGCAGCTGTCTCATAGACGCATCCAGTAACTGGACAAACACGACTTTCTGCTTCCAGTCTTCTCATAATTATCAGTCCATAGCAAACTCTACTCAATCTCAGAGACAGTCAGGGAGAAAAATGGTTCCAAATGGGGATCGAACCCACGACTTCCCAGCCTGCAGTTTACGAATGTAACACTGCCACTCGCTGGCCCTCTTTATGTATTTCCTGGCCGTGGGCTGGAAATATGAGGGGGATTTGCTTGACTGGAGGCAAAGGACAGGTCTGAATATTCCCATGTACGGAAAAATCGTAGCTGACTCTTAGTCCTGATAACTCTAAATATTTCACTATAACACATTATTGAGCTAAAATGTTGATGATTAACAAGTTCATTGCCTTGCCTTCCTGGAGATGAGGCAAACCACTGACAGTCAGGACTATGACAGAGAGCCTAGGTCTGTATTTGTTCAGAGTTAATTCCTCGTTATCCGTTGCCAGAGTTGGGATCATTCACAGCCCAATGACTCAGTGCCAGACTGTCTGGCGCGGCTGGTTGTGAAATGTCAAGAGGTGGGTCGTTCCCCTCAGGCCACTGATGGAGGTCAGTCGTTGCCCACAGAGCCCAGACATACAGAGCAGGCCACACGTCATTAAAAGCACCAAAACGTCTTGTAAATCAATGCTTGGACTTGAACTATTAAGAGAGTCATATCAAATACGAACCCTACCAGATCAAACTCTGGCTTCTTATTTGTTATTTTCTCTTTCCGGTAATGACATCACTCGATTTATTGATATGACAAGTACCAGCTCCAGCTGATGTCAGATTTCATACAGCAGAACTCACCCATTAACCATCTTTGTGCGAGCAGAGCTGCCCCAGATAATTCTATTTCACGTATTTTGGTCTTGTGTTCAGAACAACGTAGCATGTATTGTCATGCACGTGCAAGGAACGAGAAAAGGAATTAACTCTCAGACACTGTAAACACTCTGAGAACAACCCAGTTGCACCTGTCTATGGATACCTGAAAACTTATTCACGGCCCTGGTGAATAAATTTCTCGCGTATTATCATAGTATAAATATCTATAAGCTGCGAGAGAGAGAGAGAGAGAGAGAGAGAGAGAGAGGAGAGAGAGAGAGAGAGAGAGAGGAGAGAGAGAGAGAGAGAGATCGGGAAGCGAGTGGCCTGGTGAGGAGTGAAGTATTGATGGAAGACAGAAAGTGATAAAGAAGGGTAAGAGCACTGCCTTCTTCCATGTGATGGTTTCCCAAATGGCTCTCTGCTCTTAAGTGATAGACTGTGCAGAAAAAAAAGAAATAATGTTGATGAAAATGAACTGGGGACACTGACATAAGGAAGTGTGTAGTGTTGCATGATGGTTCCACAGCTACTTACCTGTTCTTAAAGAAAAAAGTCATGCTATGTTGAAAAGTTAAAAAAAAGGACGGGATTGTGCTGCAAGTGATAGTGTGCATCATTGTAAATCGTTCGTGAAGGTTCTACCGCATTGGAAAGAAAAGAAAAATGAGAGAACAGTGTCATGCATGCTGCTGTGCCTTACAATAACCTGTTCCTTACAGTCAGAATGAGGTGAAAAACACGGAGGTGGGAGTAAGGCTATGCGTGGTGCTGACCCAGATAGCAAAACAGCTCCGGAAGGTTAAAATATAATGAACAGATATGGTTTTTGAAAAGTGAGAATTACGTCGTGTGCTTTATTCCCAATCGTAGCCCTTCTCAAAGACGGAGGGGGTAGAGGATGTAGGAACTAATAACACCTGAATTGCCGTCAGTATTTGTAACCTCCTTCTAGAAAGAAGAAACTAAGTGTTGACAATTAAAGTGAAAGAAGAATGCCGCATGCGACGGTGTCCTTAATACTGCCTTTTCCAGAAAAAAAATTAATGTGTTTAAAAAGAAAGAAAAAGAAAAAAAGGCGGTTAGTGGGTGCGAGGACACAGCTACATGTTGCGGTATTTGTCGTAGTGACTTGTTCTCCTCTCTTAATCACTTGTGACGAGACTACTAGTCAGTGAGAGACAGTAGCCGCCTTGTGATGGTATGGGGGTGACAGGTCAGGGATCCGGGGAACACCGTATGTCTCACTCTGTTTCACAGGTGGGGTGTGTGTGTGTGTGTGTGTGTGTGTGTGTGTGTGTGTGTGTGTGTGTGTGTGTGTGTGTGTGTGTGTGTGTGTGTGCGCGCGCGCGCTACAATATTATTTGGATGAGGTTAGAGCTGGTTCAAAGATGGCAACACACATCAGTACTGACGTATTTCCCTCCTGGTTATGCGCCTGTGTCCACTTATCTTTCTTAAAAACACGCCAGTGTCAACAGTCTCTACTGGCAGCCATTCCATCCATTTCCTTTCCTCTTCTGCTTTCTCTCCCCCGTTGAGCGTGGAATGTACACTTCAAATGAAAGCATGTCTTTTTTTCTACAACAAAATTTGTATCTCAGTGTAGATTATGTTGTCTCATTGTCTATAATGGATGTACAATTCAATAAAGAACATGTCTCAGTGTCCACGGAAAACGTACATCTCGACGAAGAGCATGTCTTATTATCGTCTCAGCGTTAAAACGAACAAACAAACAACAGTTAAGTTCCCATAGCCTTACAGCTGTATGGGGCAATAGATATTCAGATGCTCAAGGTGTCTGGACACGTCATGATGATGGAAGGCAGAGCCCATCCTTCGCCTTCCGCCGCCTTTAACCTCCCTGAACTGAATCAGGTACTCACTGATTGCTGGGCCGAAAACAGCGATTCCAAGTGGGGTTTGAACTCACCACCGCCAGCTCCACAGGCGAACACTCTAACCATTTGACTAAGGGCCCCCTCTTCTCGCGACGTTAAAGAAAGTGAGGGAAAAAGAATACTTGGTCCGCGCATTGAAGTGGAATCACACCAGAATGTAATCGGTTCATTCCTTGGTCAACTTTCCTCTCGGCTTCGTTCAAATGGGTTCACTAGAAGGGAAGTCATTTTCCTGAAAGACAAATAATCTAACAGACGCAAATGAACGCAGACTCTCTGGCGGAAATAATTAAAAGCTATAAAAAAAAAAAAAAAAAAAAACCATTCTGTGCTGTGTCCTCCGAAGAATAGCACTTTCTTGTTTGTGTTAAAAGTTAAGTGATTAGTAAAAATACAGATACAAAACAGAGTCTGATCTTAATTATAGAAAGTAATTGGTAAAAAAGAGTTTCATCTTATTTTGTTTTTCTTGTGTGTGTGTGTGTGTGTGTGTGTGTGTGTGTGTGTGTGTGTGTGTGTGTGTGTGTGTACATGCACGGACAAACAACAACGCACACACACATACGCACGCACACACACGCGCGCGCGCGCAAGCACACACGCACACACGCACGTACGCACGCACGCACGCCTGCACACATACACATACACAGACAGAGACACAGACAGAGACACACACAGACCATACAGAGACACAGACAGAGACACAGACAGAGACACACACAGACAGACAGACAGACAGACACACACACACACACACACACACACACACACACACACACACACACACACACACACACACACACACACACACACACATACATACACACGCGCGCCGCGCGCGCGCGCACTCACACCAGTGACCCAGCAGTGAAATCCCCAGAACCACTTGAACATGTCAGTGCCGTCTTAACGCTCAAAAAATGTCCGAGTAGCTAGCTAGCATCCGGTGTAACAGCCCATTCTTACCCACCTCCCTCTAGAACTTACCCCGGGGTAAGTCTGGGCTAGCCTGATTTTACCCCCGGGGTCATTCCAGGACTGGCTGGAACTTACCCCCCCCCCCCCCCCCCGGTTGGAACTGACCCCCCCCCCCCCCAGTCATCTACATTGTACAAGGTACACAGGCACTCAGGAGGCACTAATTAGCTGTAAAAATAGTTAAAATCTCTGATATACATTAAAGTGACCAATGGTCAGTGACACTGACCACTGGTTGTCTGCATTGCACAAGGTATACAAACACTCATGAGATACTGATTAACTGAAAAATAGTCGAAATATCTTATTTACGTCATAGTGAGCAGTGGTCAGTGGCACTGACCACCAGTCGTCTGCATTGTACAGGGTACTCAGGTACTTGAGAGACTATAATTGACTGTGAAATAGTTAGTGTCCGATTTACGTCATAATGACCAGTAGTCAGTGGCACTGACCACAAGTAATCTACATTGTACAAGGTACACAAGCACTCGGGAAACACTTACTAGCTGTTAAATAGATAAAATCCCCGATTTAAGTAATAATGACCAGTGGTCAGTGGCACTGACCACTAGTCATCTGCATTGTACAAGCTAAGGTACACAAGTACTCAAGAGACTCTAAATAGCTGTAAAATAGTTAAAAGAGGCAAACCGGGATGAAGCAACAACGGTACTTGGTCACAACGACACGTGGTCACAACGACATTTTGTCACAACTACGCTTGGTCACATTGGCATGTTGCCGTCTTTCTTTCCCACGCATGCACGGGCGTACTCACACACCCGAATATTGACCCACGCGTGTAAGCTAGCGCGAGAAATGTTAATACGTATCCGTTTGTGAACCAGGGTGTGTGTGTGTGGGGAGAGGGGTTGGGGAAGTAGGAGGTCCATCTATTGAGAAGAGTCTAGAACTACACTTTGTCTAAACCCAACTGACTGTATATAGGAAATGGGAGAGGGGGTGTAAATATGCAGGCTAACACAATTTTTTTTAAAGGCGGGTGTGCGTGTTGGGAAAAGGCAGAGGAAAACCCTGAATCACCCTCTCTTGTTTGAAGGGTGGGTGAAGGAAGATTTCAAATAGTCTTAGATTGACCCTTTGAGGGGGGGGGGGGGGGGGGGGTAAATCCAGGCTAGCCCAAACTTACCCCCGGGGGGTAAGTTCTAACAAGGGGGGTAAGTTCTAGCTAGTCCTATAATGACCCCCGGGGGTAAAAGCAGGCTAGCCCAGACTTACCCCGGGGTAAGTTCCAGAGGGGGGTAAGAATGGGCTGTTACACCGGATCAACGAGACTGATTGTGTTAAGGAACACGGCTGTACAGGAGAAAGACTCAGTTGAGCTAAAGGAGAAAGACTCAGTTGAGCTAAAGGAGAAAGACTCAGATGAGCTAAAGGAGAAAGACTCAGTTGAGCTAAAGGAGAAAGACTCAGTTGAGCTAACGGAGAAAGACTCAGTTGAGCTAAAGGAGAAAGACTCAGTTGAGCTAAAGGAGAAAGACTCAGTTGAGCTAAAGGAGAAAGACCCTGTTGAGCTAAGGGAGAAAGACCCTGTCGAGCTAAGGGAGAAAGACCCTGTTGAGCTAAGGGAGAAAGACCCTGTTGAGCTAAGGGAGAAAGACGTTGTTGAGCTCAGGGAGAAAGACCTGTTGAGCTGGGGGAGAAATACCCTATTGAGTTAAAGGCAAAAGACCCTATTGAGCTAAGGAGAAAAGACGCAGTTGAGCTAAGAAATAAAGACCCCGTTGAGCTAAGGGAGAAAGACCCTGTTGAGCTAAAGGAGAAAGACGCTGCTGAGCCAGAGGAGAAAGACTCTGTTGAGCTAAGGGAGAAAGACCTTGTTGAGCTAAGGGAGAAAGACTCTGTTGAGCTAAAGGAGAAAGACCCTGTTGAGCCAGAGGAGAAAGACTCTGTTGAGCTAAGGGAGAAAGACCCTGTTGAGCTAAGGGAGAAAGACTCTGTTGAGCTAAGGGAGAAAGACCTGTTGAGCTAAGGGAGAAAGACCCTGTTGAGCTAAGGGAGAAAGACTCTGTTGAGCTAAGGGAGAAAGACGCTGTTGAGCTAAGGGAGAAAGACTCTGTTGAGCTAAGGGAGAAAGACCTTGTTGAGCTAAGGGAGAAAGACTCTGTTGAGCTAAGGGAGAAAGACCCTGTTGAGCTAAGGGAGAAAGACCCTGTTGAGCTAAGAGAGAAAGACCCCGCTGAGCTAAGGGAGAAAGACGCTGTTGAGCTAAGGGAGAAAGACCCTGTTGAGCTAAGGGAGAAAGACCCTGTTGAGCTAAGGGAGAAAGACTCTGTTGAGCTAAGGGAGAAAGACCCTGTTGAGGTAAGGGAGAAAGACCCTGTTGAGCTAAGGGAGAAAGACCCCGCTGAGCTAAGGGAGAAAGACGCTGTTGAGCTAAGGGAGAAAGACCCTGTTGAGCTAAGGGAGAAAGACGCTGTTGAGCTAAAGGAGAAAGACGCTGTTGGGTCAGAGGAGAAATACTCTGTTGAGCTAAGAGAGAAAGACCTTGTTGAGCTAAGGGAGAAAGACTCTGTTGAGGTAAGGGAGAAAGACGCTGTTGAGCTAAGAGAGAAAGACCTTGTTGAGCTAAGGGAGAAAGACCCTCTTGAGCTAAAGGAGCAAGACCCTGTTGTGCTAAGAAAGACCCTGTTGAGCTAAGGGAGCAAGACCCTGTTGTGCTAAGGGAGAAAGACCCTGTTGAGCTAAGGGAGAAAGACTCTGTTGAGCTAAGGGAGAAAGACCCTGTTGATGTAAGGGAGAAAGACCCTGTTGAGCTAAGGGAGAAAGACCCCGCTGAGCTAAGGGAGAAAGACGCTGTTGAGCTAAGGGAGAAAGACCCTGTTGAGCTAAGGGAGAAAGACGCTGTTGAGCTAAAGGAGAAAGACGCTGTTGGGTCAGAGGAGAAATACTCTGTTGAGCTAAGAGAGAAAGACCTTGTTGAGCTAAGGGAGAAAGACTCTGTTGAGGTAAGGGAGAAAGACGCTGTTGAGCTAAGAGAGAAAGACCTTGTTGAGCTAAGGGAGAAAGACCCTCTTGAGCTAAAGGAGCAAGACCCTGTTGTGCTAAGAAAGACCCTGTTGAGCTAAGGGAGCAAGACCCTGTTGTGCTAAGGGAGAAAGACCCTGTTGAGCAAGGGGACAAAAACCCTGTTGAACTAAGGGAGAAAGACCCTGTTGCGCTAAGGGAGAAAAACCCTGTTGAGCTAAGGGAGGAAGACCCTGTTGAGGTAAGGGAGAAAGACCCTGTTGGGCTAAGGACGAAAGACCCTGTTGAACTAGAGGATAATGGTCTTGTCAAGTCGAAGGAGAAAGTCTTTTGAGCAGGGGGGGAAACCCAGTTGTTTTTAGGAAGAAAGACTCTGCTGAGCTGAAGGTTGAAACCCTACTGAGTTAGAGGAAAAGACCCCTTAGAGTTGGGGTAAGACAATTGTTAACTTTCGGGGAGAATAATCCTGCTGAGTTGGGGGGAGAAAGACCCTGTTAAGTTAGGGGGAAAAGATCTTGCTGGGTCGAGGAAGAAAGATTATGTTAAGTTTGGAATTCAGTTGGGGAAGAAAAACTGTGAGAAAGATCTGGTTGAGTTAAGAGGAGAAGGATTCTGTTGAGTTGGGGATAAAATACCCTGATGAGTTGCGGAACAAAAGTCTGTGTTGAGCTGGAGGAGAAAGATCCTATTGAGTCGTAGCCACAAGACCCTGCGGAGATAGGGGAGAAATATCCTGTGGAATTGGGAAAACAAAATCCTGCTGAGCTGGAGGAGAAAGACCCTGCTGAGTTGGAGGAGAAACACCCTTTTGCGTTGGAGAAGAAAGACTTTGCTGAGCCGGAGGAGAACATCCCGGCTGAGTTGGGAAGAAAGACCTTGCTGAGTTGGAGGAGAAAAACCCTGTTGAGTTAGAGGAAGAAAGACTTTGCTGAGCCGGAGGAGAAACTCCCAGTTGAGTTGGGGGGGGGGGGGGGGCGGAGAGACCCTGTTGAGTTAGGGGAGAAAGATCCTATTGAGTCGGAGAGAAGCACCCTGTTGAGATAGGGGGGAAAGATCCTACTGAGTTGAGGAGAAAGACCCTGTTGAGTTCGTGGAGAAAGAGCTGATTGAGATGATGGAGAAAGACCTCGCTGAGTTGAAGGAGAGAGATTCCGTTGAGCTGAGGGGAAAAGATTCCGTTGAACTGAAACAGAAAGAGGTCGTGGAACTGGAGGAGAAAGATTCCGTTGAAGTGGAGGAGAAAGATTCTGTAGGGTTAATGGGAGAGAAATATCCTGATGGACTGGGAGAGAAAGTTCCTGCTGAGTTAGAGAACAAAAAAGACACATTGAATATGTTGAATTAGGGGAGGTAAACCCTGCTGAGTTGGAAAAGAAGTATTCTTTTGAGTAAGAGCAAAAGGACATCGTTGAGTTGGGAGAGAAAGATCATTTTGAAATGGGGGACAAACACCCTGTTTAGCTGCTCTAGAAAGATCCTATTGAGTTGAGGATGAAAGATATTGCTGAGTAGCTGGAGAAAGACCGTGTTGAGTTCAGATAAAGATTCTGATCTACGTGAAGAGGTTTTGGTTAGCGTGTGTGTGTGTGTGTGTGTGTGTGTGTGTGTGTGTGTGTGTGTGTGTGTGTGTGTGTGTGTGTGTGTGTGTGATTTCTGTTACTACTACTACTACTACTACTACTACTACTGCTGCTGCTGCTGCTGCTGCTGCTGCTACTGCTGCTGCTGCTATCATCATCATCATCATCAACAACAACAACATCATCATTATATTGTTCATAATTACCATCATCAATTTCATTATAATCATTGTTATTATTATTATCATTATTATTTTGTTATTGTTATTATTATTATCATTGTAATCATTACTATTATTAGGATTATTGCTATTATTACTGTGTTATTATTTTTATCATCATTATTATTGGTATTATTCTCATTATTCTCATTACTATTATTATCATTATCATCATCATCATTATTATTATTGTTGTTGTTGTTGTTGTTGTTGTGATCATCATCATCATTATTGTTATTGTTACTATTATTATTATTATTATTATCATATTATGATTATTGTTGTTGTTATTGTTGTTCTTCTTCTTGTTGCTTTTGTTGTTCTTGTTGTTGTCATCATTATCATCATTATTATCATGATCATCGTCATCATCATCGTCATTATCGTTATTGTTGTTGTTGTCATCGTTATTATTATCATCAGTATTATTATTACTATTATTATTAGAATTATTATTATTAGAATGATGATCATATTATCGTTATTATTACTATTACTATCATTGTTATTACATTATAATTATTTTCATTATCATTATTATTATAAGATCATTATTTTATTATCATTATCATTATTAGTAGCAGTACTATCATTATCATCATCATATTGTTGTTGTTGTTGTTGGTTAAGTTGTTGTAATTATTATTTATTTTCATTGATATCATCATCATCATCATCATCATCATCATCATCATCATCATCATCATCATCCTCGTCGTCATCGTCGCCGTCATCATCATCGTCATCGACGCCGTCATCACCATCACTAACATTAATACTGTTGTTGCTGTCGTTGTTGGTGGTGGTGGTGATGGTGGTGGCGGTGGTGGTGGTCGTTGTTGTGGTTGTGATGGTTCTGTTTTCATTGTTGTAGACATTACGATGTCAGCCTTCATTTGAAGTGTTTGTTTGTGCTTATACTAAACTGTGACTTTCGAAAGCAAAGAGAAGGGAAAGATGGCGAAAGAAACACACACACACACACACACACACACACACACACACACACACACACCACACACACACACACACACACACACACGCACACATTGAAAATGGCAGACTTATCAGACAGTTGTCTGAAATCAGCAAAAGGAAATAAAAAGTCAGTGGGTGGACTTTCTCAGAAAAAGAAAAAAGTATCCGAACTTCCCTCCTGTGTGGGTTAACAGCAATTTGCAGCGTTCTGGCGATCATCAAGATGGGGAGCTAAGCAGGGGCCTCACGGTCTGAACGATATTCGTGCTAAGAAATCGGTGAGGTTGGACCCTTCCATCTTGGGGCTTCTGAAAGGGAGTGTTGATGTTCCATTTCGGCCGTCGTAAGAGGCGGAACATTCTCTGTCCAGCTGTGTGAGCCACTGAACAGAAAATGTCCCCCGCCTCTTACGCCCAATACCACGGAATGGATTCAGTTGTGATGATTTGATGGAAGTAGGTTTCTTATGGCAGGCGTTTTAAGACTTTTCTGCCTGCCTCTGTGTGCGTGCGTGCGTGCGTGCGTGCGTGCGTCGCGCGCGCGCGCGCGTGTGTGTGTGAGTGTGTGTTTCTCCCTGGCTGGCTGGCTGTAAGTATGTATGTTTTTTTTTAAACTGTCTGTCTGCCTGAACACTCCCTCTCTCTCTCTCTCTCTCTCTCTCTCTCCTCTCTCTCTCTCTCTCTCTCTCTGTACTGCTAGGACTCTCTCTCTCTCTCTTCTCTCTGTGTGGTGTGTGTGTGTGTGTGTGTGTGTGTGTGTGTGTGTGTGTGTGTGTGTTTGTGTGTGTGTGTGTGCGTGTGCGTGCGTGTGTGTGTGTGTGTGTGTGTGTGTGTGTGTGTGTGTGTGTGTGTGTGTGTGCGTATGTGTGTGTGTGTGTGTGTGTGTGTGTGTGTGTGTGTGTGTGTGTGTGTCTGTGTGTTTGTGTGTCTGTGTATGCGTGTCTGTGTGTGCGTGAGTTGGAGCGGTTCATAACTTTTTGAATAACCATCGGAAAATCCTGTATTTTCTCCCTGTTGCAGGATTGTAACAGGTTGCATGGTGACTATCACCCGTTGCAACGCCTTGTTGTTATAATATCACATTACACAGACATTCCGAAATTTTAAAAAATTCCGTGTGTGGATTGCATGAGAGTCTGGCAAACACCAGAGTCCTTTTTGCAAGGCTGACGTGATAGCAGATCATCAAATAATTGGAAATCTTTCTCAAGAAAATATAAATTGCCAAGTGTATGTCTACACATGTGCATATTCAATTGGCTTTTTCATTGAACCTGGTTTGATTCAAGTCTGCACAAATGCATTTACTATAAAACAAACACCACACCAAAATATGTCTCTGCACATTTTGTTCTTAATACTAATCTTTTTAATGTATAAAGATCCATATGAAATCCGAAACAAAAAGCTATCAGTGTCTTCAAATCATGAACGATCAGATCCAACCTCAAATATATAATAAAATTAATTCATATTCTGTTCCGCTTTGATTCCAAGCCTATGGTTCTAACTCTCTTCACCCGTAAGATTTTTTTCTTACAGGTCTGCGGTAGTTTATTTCCACGTATATAGAAGGCGTGTACAGACTTGTGATTACAACTGGACAAGGAAGCAGCACAACTCACATGAGCTTCTCACCCACTGTCTGACAAACCAGATGTACTGAGGTTTGTTGTCCAAAGTGAGGACAAAAGCGGTGATGAACTCATATTCCACACACGAGACGAATACTTTGAGTATTTCGCCACATATGCATTGAATTGGGTGCTGTAATTTCACTCTTTTTATTTAGCATTGAAATGTTTCCTTAGGCATAATTAATCAATGCTCAGATATCCCTGTCGAAACATCATCATCACTAATCACATAAGCGTTTATGGAGAGGCCTAGGAACTGGTGCAGGACCTGTTCACCCACCAGGGATCGATCGTCAGCAGTGAAGGAGGCTAGCCGGCTATCTTTTCAGACTGAAACCTAAACAGAAGGACACAAACATCTTCATGGAAAGCTAAATAACTTTTGTTTTTGTTTGGTATGTGATCTTCGATTATACGTGCACAACACATGGACCGCCAAAGTGCATCTGGACAGAAAATAGTCATAGAACTGGAGATATTACAGCAAGATGCTGAACATCAGATGACCGTCTTATCAGTTTCAGTTTGTTTCATCAAGGAAGCGTCACTGCGTGTGGTCTAGTCCATATACGCTACTCCACATCCACTAAGTTTTGAGACCACACTGCACATGACATAGAGCTGATGGATAAACGAATTGATAACTAAGATGAGAGAATTTAAGAACAGGGTCTTGCGGCTCGATTAGCGATGTCTGTCCTACGCATTAGCCCAACGCGCTGGTCAGACTTAAGTACATCCCTCGCATTGGTTTGCCATTTTTATCATTGTATACTGTGTGTAGTGAATGTGAATGTCTTATCAACAACGAACAAGTGCGGCTAACCCACAAAGAGTATTTCAAAGTATATGACAATCTATTGAAACAGTTAAGAATAGTTAACTACCCCTGTTTGTGGTGTATAACAGGATACAATGCCTATACTAAATGATCTGTGTGAACTTTTTAAGGTGAGGTAGTACAGACAAGGGAGAAAGCATGATGGACTCGTGAAACCATGGCAGACATGTAGGCTTTGACCAACAACTGACAAAGCTGGATAAATATGGTACACAGTTCTTAAGCTACCATCCCGGTTACTTTTAGACAGCGTTCATGGAGAAAAACAGAAAAACCAAGTTTGCATGTGTGTAGAACACAAGGCTTTCAATCACAATAATACATACTTTAAGATAAAGAAATGCGCATTGTTGCAATCAATAATATCAATTCTTTTAATCAAAGCAATTAACACGTCCAACAGTGGTCACGGCGCACGTGTTAGTGTTTGTGGTGTTATAATTATATATATATATATATATATAAATATGTGTGTGTGGTGTTTGTTGTGTGTGTGTGTTGTGTTGTGTGTGTGTGTGTGTGTGCGTGCGTACGTGCGTGCGTGCGTGCGTGCTTGCGTGCGTGCGTGCTTGCGTGCGTGCGGTGTTGTGTGGTGGTGTGTGGTGAGAGGAGAGAGAGAGAGAGAGAGAGAGAGAGTGTGGTGTGTGTGTGTGTGTGTGTGTGTGTGTGTGTGTGTGTGTGTGTGTGTGTGTGTGTGTACTTTGCATGTGTTCATAACCTTTCAAACGTCACATGTCGAGATAATCCTGCGTTTTTCCCAGCCCAGAATTATGACTCATTTGGGTTGTAACTATCATCTGTTGCATCACATTGTTTTTGAAGGTCGCAATACAAAAAAAAAAAAAATTGCTAAAAATGAAAAATCTGTGAGTTGATCAGCTGAAGTTCTGGAAACGTGAGAGTCTCTTTTTTGTACTCCCAGTTCTTATAGAACAGGGAGTACTTTACAATGGGAACGAAGAAATGCTGTCTGTGTGTGTGTGTGTCTGGTTTAAACAAATTTATTTTCCACTTTACAGTCACGTAGCTTTACAAAAATGTGAAAATTTGAACATCAACAAGCTAATGCTTATAGTGTGTTCAAATGTTTATAATTACACATGTAGACAGGGAAATGACAGGATACTTTTAAAGTTACTATGCTAAACAAGAGACGCAAAAAACAAACAAACAAAAAATACATACCCACACGTATACAAAATGTAAATATATACATGTACATAAACATACTTTAACATACACATATACATAAACGCAAACATGTACAAAATGGAGGAAAAATAAGAAAAGATAGTAGTAAGCAAAGTAAACACTGAAGACTATAAAATTTATGATAGTCAACCACTCACACATCATTAACGTTTTTATGAAGCGTTTGAGAGAGAGAGAGAGAGAGAGAGAGAGGAGAGAGAGAGAGAGAGAGAGAGAGAGAGAGAGAGAGAGAGAGAGAGAGAGAGAATATGTTCTGCTCTAAGATTTCATTTTCATAAACATATGTATCATTACAGCATGTGAAGTTTTACAACATGTTTTTCAAAAACGTTTAGATTGTTTAATAAAAAGATGAACAGCTTTGAATATAGCTTCGTCATCCTCACGTCGGAGGGATTGCTTGCCACGAAGAAGAATACTAACTTCGAGTAGACTGGGTGCAAAGGTGGAAATCGTGTCTTTTCTGATGTTAGTGTATTTTGGACAATATAATAGAAAGTGTTCGGCCGTTTCTGAACCAGTGCCGCATTGACAAACTGGATCTGCTTTCAGATAACGGTTAACAAGGTCTTGATTTAGATCACTCATTCCTAGGCGGAGTCTGCAATGCTGAATCTGTTCGTTTCTGTCTCCATAATAGTAATAATAGGGAACAACTGAGTCGTCCCGTGAAATAAAACGTTTAAATTCTCCAAG
>CM065730.1:39550591-39570591 GCA_033310375.1 Conus canariensis | reverse complement strand
CTGTTCTGACCTAGCATCAGTAGGAAACCATTCTCTAAGCACCGACTGACGACAATACGGTTTAGCTACACCATCTACTAGCACACGACTGAGGACAATAACGGTTAGCGGACAAGTCAGTGAATGTGTAAGTGTCATCCTTTCGAGGACTCGCTCATGCCATCTGTGTGTGTTCGAGTACCTTCTAGAACAGATCGATTTTCACTTCACAGACAGCTGGACTTATAGAGAAAGTCGAAAGTGTGGTCACCGTAAAAGCAGAGACACCCGAACGTGAGATTTTTGTTTGTTTGTTTGTTTCTAGAGAAGACCATTGAGGATGCCGATGATGAAAATAAATGCTGCAGAGTTTCATTTTGGTCTTGCGCTACGTGTCAGGGCTGTACTCTGTGCTTCCTTTCGTGAAATTTCCCGGCGTTGATCAGGCCAGGGAGATACAGACACCTGTTGTGTTATTCAGGAAATTCAAGCAACACTCTTGGATCCTTGACGTGGATGACACTTGATTGTGTAGTTCCTGTCTTTCCATTTGAGCCGTAGCATGCTGTCTCTGTGCTGGAGCCAATCGTGGCCAAAACATCCACAATTTAAGGCTGCTTAGGAGGCTTGAACCTCCGAGTGAAGGTCTACGACGCTGACCACTTCACCATGACTGATCTCAAAGACAGAAAGTTAATTTGCTGCATATAAAGCACAAGGTCGAACAATTCTAATGATCAATAAGCAGTTTAATATCGAAAATTGTTCTTTGTAATCTGACATGCATGGCCTGTTTTAACACACAGTGCACGCGTGTTTAGTTCTAAGAGTACTGCGCCTTTCTTGCTCACAAACAAGACAGTTCAGAAAGAAAAGTGCTCAACGCCTACTGAGTACTTGATCGTCTGTTTTCCTTTAGTGTCATTTCATCCGAAGGAAGGTGCTCAATACAAACCACCACATTGACTTTTTTTTGTTCCCAACCACCTTAACCCCTGCTTCTTCACTTAGGCCATTTGTTTTGGTTTGTCTTACTTTGCAGTGTACACTGAACAAGTAAACAGTGCGTGAAAAGTGCAAACAAGCAATTCCGGTGTCTTTAAGACAACGACTCCGAAAAAAAAATGTAAAAAAAAAACCGGAAGGGATGGGAAGAGAAGATATGGGGATGAAGAAGAGGGCGTTTAATAAGAATGATGAAACCCACCTCAGGCAGCATTATGAAAGTCGAAAACGGAGCCATTTGCTACACCTGTACCCAGACTATTTTCGACCCTTGACTGAGACTCATCAGCGAATTGGCCCACCCTTAGTGTCAACAGAGAAAAATCACCATTGCTTTTAACCATCGCTTCTGATATCATAAACTAGAAAAAAAAAAACGCTTTTTTCATCTCAATAAGTCTGAAAGTGCTTTCTTTTTAAAACTTCAGATGGCGTGCAATCTTCCAGAACATTAGTTGGAGGAGAGAGAAACAGGTAGATTTCACACAAAGCATCAAAACAATATGTGCAATCAACTGACCGGAAAACAGGTAGATTTCACACAAAGCATCAAAACAATATGTGCAATCAACTGACCGGAAAACAGGTAGATTTTACACAAAGTATCAAAACGATATGTGCAATCAACTGACCGGAAAACAGGTAGATTTCACACAAAGCATCAAAGTGATATGTGCAATCAACTGACCGGAAAACAGGTAGATTTTACACAAAGCATCAAAACGATATGTGCAATCACCTGACCGGAAAACAGGTAGATTTCACACAAAGCATCAAAACGATATGTGCAATCAGCTGACCGGAACATGTGCCCAACATGCATGATGACGTCACACATTCATACGAGGGTGGAGGAGGAGGGGTAATCAGGCAGACAGGTGAGGCTGGAAGAGGTGGGGGAGGAGGGGGATGGTGAGCAGGGCGAACTGGATGAGGAAAGATGGAATGTTGGGATGGGATGGTCCCTTTGCACTTCCAGAATAAAGACAGAAACAAACAACAGATCCCATGGTCCGAACAAAACTTGACTGTTGAAATTCGACAAGAAAAAACCATGTCGGTGGATGCACACACACACACACACACACACACACACACCACACACACACACACACACACACACACACACACTTGCGCACATAGACGGACGGACACACACACACACACACACACACACACACACACACACACACACACACACACACACACACACTTGCGCACATAGACGGACGGACACACACACACACACACACACACACACACACACACACACACACACACACACATACACTTGCGCACATAGACGGACACACACACACACACACACACACACACACACACACACACACACACACACACACACACACACACACGCACTTGCGCACATAGACGAACGGATACACACACACGCACACACACACACACACACACACACACACACACACACACACACACACACACTTGCGCACATAGACGGACACACACGGACACACACACACACACACACACACACACACACACACACACACACACACCACTTGCGCACATAGACGGACGGAACCACACACACACACACACACACACACAACAGAGAGAGAGAGAGAGAGAGAGAGAGAGAGGGAAGGAACACGTCCACGAGTCTGTATTTTCAGATAGAAATCTCCATCAGGAAAATTACTAGAGAGAAGAATTTGATGGGACACCCTGACCTCTCTCGCAAGTCGTCAGCAGCCGGTGTTGTGGGTGTGAAATAGCCCACCCTCGAGAACTTGACCGCACAACTCGCTCAATTTGCCCGCAAGTTCCACGCCATTTTTATGAACCCTCGGTTCGATAAACCTTGTAGACACAATGTTCAACAGAACAAGTGAGACTTTGTTAAAGACTCAACATCCTGATGAGTCAGAGACAGGAGACAGAGAGAGAGAGAGAGAGAGAGAGAGAGAGAGAGAGAGAGAGAGAGAGAGAGAGAGAGAGAGATGAGGCCTGAAAGGTCATTGCCATTGGATATTTTCATTCATCAATTAAGTGCAATGAGGCTAAAAAAAAGGCTTCTCTGTTCAGGAAAAATGCGGATGAAGTCAGATGCTGCCTGGTATAGTGTGACCATCATCTGACATGGAGCACAAGACCAAGAAAGACGTTGTCAAGTTCATTTCTAGTCCAACTTCCCGGATTTCTTACGTCGTTTAAAATAAAAACATGAGAGCGACATAAACACGACAGGCTCACTGATGCTCTCAAAGACTAACTCCTGCTTTAAGGGAACCGTTAATAATGTGGGGGAAAAAGGTTTCGTCATCAATTCTAATCATAAAGATTCAAGACACAAGAGTTGCTCCCCTTTCACTTCAATCAGACTGAAGCGTCTTTCGCAACATATATTTTGGACACTGCATGACCAACACTCCATGACCAACACTGCATGACCAACACTCCATGACCAACACTCCATGACCAACACTCCGTGACTAACACTCCATGACCAACACTCCGTGACAACACTCCATGACTCAACACTCCATGACTAACACTCCATGACCAACACTCCATGACCAACACTCCATGGCCAACACTCCATGACCAACACTCCGTGACTAACACTCCATGACAACACTCCATGACTAACACTCCATGACCAACACTCCATGACTAACACTCCGTGACCAACACTCCATGGCAACACTCCAAGACCAACACTCCATGACTAACACTCCTGACCAACACTCCTTACTAACATCATGACCAACACTCCATGACCAACACTCCATGACTAACACTCCGTGACCAACACTCCATGGCCAACACTCCATGGCCAACACTCCATGGCCAACACTCCATGGCCAACACTCCATGACTAACACTCCATGACCAACACTCCATGTCCAACACTCCATGGCCAACACTCCATGACCAACACTCCGTGACCAACACTCATGGTCAACACTCCATGGCAACACTCCGTGACCAACACTCCATGACCAACACTCCATGACCACACTCGTGACCAACACTCCATGGCCAACACTCCATGACCAACACTCCATGACCAACACTCCGTGACCAACTCCATGGCCAACACTCCATGGCCAACACTCCATGACCAACACTCCATGACGAAATGAATTCATCTCCTATATTTCTTGTAACTGTAATCTGTTATTTGTAGGAGGGCCATCTTTTCTTCTTTATTTAATTTGCCGTCTGTGACTACCGCATCCAAATCTAGTGAGTAAAGACAAATAAAATTAATATTTAATATTGGGTTTGATATTAATGAATGATTTACTTCCAACCTAAATTTGAAATGTCGGTAAGACAGATTGCGCACTTCTGAAGACTCTCTACAGTACTGAATTGTCGGTAAGACAGATAACTCATTGTGCATTCTGAAGACTCTCTACAGTACTGAAATGTCGGTAAGACAGATAACTCATTGTGCACTTCTGAAGACTCTCTACAGTACTGAAATGTCGGTAAGACAGATAACTCATTGTGCACTTCTGAAGACTCTCTACAGTACTGAAATGTCGGTAAGACAGATAACTCATTGGCACTTCTGAAGACTCTCTACAGTACTGAAATGTCGGTAAGACAGATAGCTCATTGCGCACTTCTGAAGACTCTCTACAGTACTGAAATGGTTTTCCTTGTGACCGCCACACACATTTCTGCACTGACACATCTTGCATTAAGCAAGTTGCTCTCCAGACCATTCCAAGACGATTATTTTATCAATGGTTGAAATATTTTGATACTGTATAGGATTTTGGAGGCCACAGGCGACAATGAGAAAACACAGTTCTGACCTGATAGCACATACCAAGGCAAACGGTACATGAATTTGTACGATTCAGGCACTGTTCAAAGAGTCACTGAGGTCACAGAGGTCAATTGATATTTGCTGATAGCTGCTGATTCGTCATCGATGTGATGGAAAAACAAAAGTAGGGTATATGACACCGCAAAGTACAACAAAATGAACATCATCTTTTGTTTCGTTGAAACTGGATAAATCGGTTTTTTTTAATCAAATGTTACAAAACATTTTTGTATTATCAGCAGCGTTGCAAAATGGTAATAAACAACGAGAAGGCTGACTGCCTAAAACCACACTTTGTGTCTGAAAATGTCGACAGCCTCCTACGCCTCCGTTGGTTTGAACAGGGGTCATGCAGTTGAGCTGGTCCGGCTGGAATTGTCTCCCCGTCCGCCATCACGAAGACGCCTAGCATTTAAAAGAAGGGCATTCGGTTTCATGTGCTTGCCAAGGATGTCCCACAGATTTCCAATAGGGAGCAGTTCTGAAGACTTCACTGGCTATGCCAATATTTTGAATGTGACGCATGCCCAGGTCGTTTCAAACGATTTAAGCTCGGTTTCAAGTCTCTCAGAACAGTTTGGATCCCTCCAAAACTGGCTATGTGAAGAAAGCTTCCTGAACCCCTTTGACCATGTTGCGCCTCTCTTAAGTATCACGTGCAGCCAAGCTCAAAAAGAACAAAACGTACAAAAGTAGGTCATTGAGGGTGGATATACACCGTATTTTGGTTTCCGAAGCAACCGACGTCACTTTTGCAACAACAACAAAAAAAAGTTTAACACAACACATATCGCCTGCTATTTTGAACGACACATTTTTACGATCCTCAGCAAGAAGTGTGGCCACAGAACAGTGGACCCCTTGCATTGATTTTTGTGTGCAGCTCAGACGGAGAGCTGGGTTAACAGTGTAGTGTCTGCAGGCCAGAATAGAAACAAGAGGATAAAGGTGAGTCACTCACTAGCCCACTTAAAAGGATATAACGAACACTCCGTGAAACAAAAGTCAATATATTTAGACCTGGAGGTGTCCTATAAGTCGAAATAAACGTTTGCGACAAAGGAAAATAGATGTTCAAAAAGAGGACAAAAGAAAATAAATGTTGAAAACGGGAGAAAAGATGTCAATGATTTAGCTACACATCAAACTACGAAACACATAAACAAGAATGACCAGAAAAACTTAGAACGCGCACCGCAGTCAGAAGCTTGCACGTTTAAGGCACTAAGTCAGCCATAGTCACTGCAGGGCGAAAAGTTTAGTGAATTGGAGGATCTGATTCAGCCTGTGTCTCTCTGCTCGAATGATCGTCACTGTATTCATCTCCAAAGTCTCGAAGTACTGACGACGCAGGTGTCTCCAGCGGAGTCTTTGAAACGAATTCGTTACAGACAATGAAATGCACGCGTTCATGGATACGTCCACAGAGACAGCTTTGCACCATATGCTTTTTGAGACATTTAGTTCAACTGAGAAACACACGAACTTTTTAAACCATTGATCAAGAAAGACGTTTGAAATAAAACGGAGTTCTGTGCATTCTTGGGTCAGGTTTGTTGTTCTTGTTATTGTTGTTTTCGTTTTGTTTGTTTGTTTGTTTGTTTTTGTGTTTAGTTTGTTGTTGTTTTTGCTCTATTCCCGTTTAAGAACGCTCTTAACAATAGATTTAAATAGATGGAAACCACGTTTTCCATAATGTGATACGGACCATCACCAATGCACTTCGGGTACGGCAACCCTAAATACAAAATATCGATAAACCTGTTACTTCGTAGATGTTTGTTAACCATGTGGTCATGACCTTTCCCTCTCTCTGCATACAAAGGAATGACATATAGGTAGGCATGCCGCGTTTCTGTCAGCCTTGGAATCAGCGTTCTCTGATGTGTAACGACGAATGTACAGCGAATTGCCTGTCAATCAGTCCACAAGCAAACTACAACGGAGGAGCAAGTCTGGCAGTGAAGAAGGAAAGCACCCCAAATTCGATCATAAACTCCAGCTAGAAATAATTCTACATGTGAGGTACTGGTGACGGGGGTAGTTAGTAAGTTAGTAGTAGTAGTTAGTGTGGGAGTAGGATTAGTAGTAGTGGTCGTCGTCGACGTCGTCGTCGTCGTCGTCGTCGTCGTCGTAGTAGTAGTAGTAGTGTGGAGTAGGATTAGACGTAGTAGAAGTAGTAGCAGTCGCAGTAGTAGTCGTCGTCGACTCGTCGTCGTCGTCGTCGTCGTCGTCGTAGTAGTAGTAGTAGTAGTAGTTGCAGTAGTAGTAGCGGTAGTAGTAGTAGCAGCAATGTAGTAGTAGTAGTAGTAGTAGTAGTAGTAGTAGTAGTAGAAGCAGTAGTTTCTGTCCGTTTGTTTCAGTGCCGACCAGCCGACCTCACACAAAACTCATTTAGGGTTGGCAACTTGTCATGCACAACAAGAAAGGCCGTTTGCCTATTTGACTCATAGGTGACGATTACATGCGACAGCAGGATGAAGGCCACAGGGTTGATAGGAGGAAGAGGGAAATGTAGGCACTGTTCCAGCAGGAACAAGTATGACAGTCAACATCAGGCTGTAAACGAAACAGTCTATTTTTAATGGTGATCCCCACAAGAAAAGAAAGATAACTGTAAGGAAAATGGAAAATGTCCTACTGACGGTGTTCACATGAAATACCCAGAACAATCTCATGAATGAATCAGTTTACTAGTAATGCATCCAACAAGCACCGACCATGTAGGTGGCAGTCAGCACTAACAGTACCAGACGACATGGCCAGTTTTCACTCACGAAAATATGTTCATGACCAACAGTCTCTTCAGTGCGACCCGACAGAGCTATCACCCCCACACATCAACCCCACCCCTCCCACCCTCCTCCATCCCCTTTCCCTCACCTTTCATCCCACTTTCTCATACACACCAGTGTCTTCCCTAGCCCCCTCCTTTCTGTTCTTTCACTATTTATGAAGAACAAAGGTCAGATCTGGATCAGAGCTGATTAGTCTGTCAATGACGCAATGGCACCTGCACACGTCACCAAATGAAAATGACATAGCAGAAATCTATTTCAATCAGACACTTTGATCTTAGCCCATAGTGCCACCCCTCCCCTCCACTCCCTCTTCCCCTTTCTTCTTTCTTTCAAATCACGGAGGGTTTGTCTATAATTATGTTCCAAATGTGCACTTAAGGGCAAACTTGCCCGTGACATAGTAACTTGATTTGGACGTGACATGCATGGCGTTGTTCCGAGTTTGGTGTAGACCTACTGAAATCTAATTTTCATAAGCACTCAATTTTCATCCTGTTGGTAGCAATTGTTTTTGGGTTTTTTTCACCATGTTGGTAGCAATTGTTTCATTTTCCTTTCTCTCTCTCTCTCTCTCTCTCTCTCTCTCTCTCTCTCTCTCTCTCTCTCTCTCTCTTGGAGGGGGGAGGGGAAGGAGAAGGGTTTTTTTTTTTTTTCTCAAAACAAAGAAGTCTGTTTTATTTGCGGCTTCAGTGCTGCTTCATTCATCTACTTGATTGACCATAATCATGAGCTCGTGTGATCTCAGCTCACTGGTAAAGATATATATGTACATGGGATCTATTTCACTTTATATTTATTCATTCATTCATTTATTTTGTATTCCTTTTTGGTGAGAAGGAGCTCTGATCTCCACAGAAAAATGAAGATGCCTGTTGTTGATGGACAAGGCAATGACAGTAAATGACCAAGATTTCTTAGGAATTGTAAGTTTGGTAGTATCGAAACTATGGCTGAATAATTTTTTTTTTTTATTAAATCACGTATTCATGGGCGTTAGGATTCAGTCTTCTTTACACACAAGGCTGGAAAGGTCTCAACAATGTTCGGTCTTCTCTACACACAAGGCTGGAAAGGTCTCAACAATGTTCGGTCTTCTTTACACACAAGGCTGGAAAGGTCTCAACAATGTTCGGTCTTCTTTACACACAAGGCTGGAAAGGTCTCAACAATGTTCGGTCTTCTTTACACACAAGGCTGGAAAGGTCTCAACAATGTTCGGTCTTCTCTACACACAAGGCTGGAAAGGTCTCAACAATGTTTATCATTCTGCCAAGTTTGGCTACGCGTGGGCTTGTTCTTGCTGAGAAAATGCAGTCGTTGAAATGTATCACTCGAACACACACACACACACACAAAACACACACACACACCCACACGCCACGCACGCACGCACGCACACACGTATGCACGCACGCACGCAAGCACACACACACACACACACACACACACACCACACACACACACACACACACACACACACATATCATATAGGCGTATTTCATTTAAAATTTGGAAAGAGAGGGGGTTAGTTACCGCCAAGGACACAGACAAACAGAGTTACCGCCAAGGACACAGACAAACAGAGTTACAGGACTAGTCCTGTACTCTGTCTGTGTCCTTGGCGGTAACTAATCCCCTCTCTTTCCAAATTTTGCTTCAGTTTCCGCCCTCAGTCACTCCGTTTTGAAACATTTCATTTACATTATGTAAATAAAAAACAAATCACTCATATCACGGTTTAAAATACAAAACAGATACATACAAAGACAAACAGACAGACAGACTGACAGATGGATAGATAGATAGATAGATAGATAGATAGATAGATAGATAGATAGATAGATAGATAGATAGATAAATAGATAGATAGACAGATAGGTACGTGGGTCGGTGGGTCAGTGGATGGATGAATGGATGGATGGATGGACAGATGGATGGATGGATGGATGGATGGATGAATTAAATGACAGATGGATGGACAGATGGATGGATGGATGGATAGACAGACAGAGGGATAAATATGCACATACAGAGAGAGCCACATATAGTTATCTGAAATAAACTCCCTGCTGCCAACGCTATGGCACAGTACTGGTATAGATGATAAAAGACAGACTGATTGAAGGTGAAGATGAAAAAAGAAGAAAAAAAAGGAAGGAAGAAGAAGAAGAAGAAGAGGGGGGGGGGGGGGGGGAGGGAGTGAACCCCACACCCAATTTCTATTAATATCATTTTTAGGAAGTTCATGTTTTATTGTGTGTGGGTTTTTTTTTTTTTTTTTTTTTTTTTTTTTTAAATGTCCCTGCCAAAAGTTTTTATGTGGCGAAAGAATGGAATGCTCACATGAATATCTTACGAGTGAACATCAATTACGTCTCTGCATCCAGAAGTCTGGCATGTCTTTTTCATCGTATTCCGGGCTCTGACGCACGTAATACTGTTATTTTTAGAATGCCGCTTTGACTGCATCAAACTGAAAAAGTGCAAATCTCTTTCACGTCAAGACCGAGAAGGATTTCACTGCGTGCAGGTAGAACGTATTATTAGGAAAGAATCCTCAAAGCGTGGTACCTTTCTTATTTTGTGAAAAGACGCTCTCGTTCTTACCTACTTAGACTAAACTGGACTTCTCTAACTTTGTGAAATGACCGTCTCATTTTTACTTAGACTTAGTGGAACCATGGCTGATGTTTTATATGTCCCTCTCATTCGTATTTAGATGTAATGTTACCTTTGCTATCTTTCAAAATGACTCTCTTAACCTTACTTCGATGTGACGTACCCATGTCTTGAGAGACATAAGGCAATGAGATTGCGCCTGTGTTTTCTATAATCCTCGTTTCAGTTTTCGTTTCATCAAGGAGGTGTCACTGCGTGAGGACTAGTCCATATACGCTACACCACATCCGCTAAGTTTCGAGATCACACTACGCATGATTTTAAATTGATGGAAAGATGAATTAATGACTAAGACGAGAGAATTTTAGAAGAGGGTCTCATGGCTACGACTTCGCAGATGTCTGACCTAACCTAACATTGGCTGTGGCATTGTAATCATTGTATGTGTGTGAGGTGCCATCATTTCATGGTGGTTGGCCCGTCGCTTCATGCTATGTCGCCGGTTCCAGAATGACGAAGTAAAACAAAGTTCACATCATGTTTTCTTCGGGATATTCATAAGACGTTCTGTCTGTGTATGTGCAAGGTGAATGTGTACCGTGAGCAGCATTGGCTTGACATCGTGTAGTGTGTTCTTATTTCACCACGTTTGGAAACCTGCTGTTCTTGTTTACCATTCAAATATAAAGTATGTGCCTGGTTTTTCTCGCTGGGTAAACCATTGTTCTCTTCATCCGTGAGTCCTCGGTTCAATTCTTGCTTGAGACGGACAGGCTAGAAAATAGTTTCTCGTCGGGGTCAACATCTGTACCGACAACAGCTCATTCCAAGTCCTCTGGTTCTGATTTTCAAAGGACGTTCCATGTGCGACATGATCACAAAGAACCTCAGGAGCGTTAACCTCCACCCTAGTTTTCGTAAGGGAGAGGCCATTCTATGCCGGTGAAATGTAAATACAAACAAACAAACAAAAGAAACAAACGAACGAGCACAATGACGCCTTGCTTAGACATTATCCCTGAAAACTAATGTGGCTACCTGAATGGTGCTATTGAAAACGGTGACATATTAAAACAAAAAAATTAAATGGTCAGATACGCAAAACAGCAGTAACAAAAATTTCGCCGGTGGTAAACCTCTCACGACGAACTCAGGCACGAAGAAGAATGAAACGAAGAAGACAATCTCCAAACAAGCATTACACTCTGTCCATACGAACATTCCACTCGTCATTGCGTATTGGTTCAACAGAGCTTTATTCATCTCACAGGAACAATAACCATAGGACCGAACTAAATAATAACAATAATGATAATAACAATAACAACAACAGTAACAACAACAACAACAAACAACAACAACAACAGCAAACACAACCTGCCGGGACACATAAAAACAGGTCAAATTCGTGACAATAAACAAACATCAAACTCACAGGAAAAAACGATTATTTTATGAGGCCAAGATTACACAGCAACCGCACCACTACAAAGGAACAGGTCAAAGTTGCAACTAATACATATACACCACCACGCATGAACAGATCAAATTCACCACAACTAACATCATTTGTGAACACCTCAAACTCACCACAATAAACAGCTTCACTTCCATGGATAAACAGGTCAACCGCCAAAAGAACAGAAGAAAAAAAAAACATACATTACCCATGTATAAGTTTATGTACGGGCCAGACTCACCAGACTGAAACAATACTTATAGTACTATGTTTCAGAACCGTGTATACACAGTCATAGAATAGATAACGACATCACAATGTCTGAGCAGGTCAAACTCGGCGCAATAGACAATTATGTCACCATGTATCAACATATAAAATGTACTGTTAACAATTACATGAACGGGCCAAACTCTTCAAAGTATACAATCATATCACGTCAGTGTATGATACTGTCAAATTAACAGAATCAAAATCACACAACTCCATGTATAATCAAGTCAAGCGCGCTAGAACAAACGCTTCACATAATCGCAAATAAGCACGACCAACTGACCTGAATTTGATATCTAAATCATCTTGTAAGATCAGGCCAGATTCACTAGAATAAATACTTGCATCATCATGCCTGAACACGTCAAATTCGCCAGAACAAATTCTTATTTTACCAGGTACACACACGTCATACTCTCCGGAATGTAATCAGTGACACTACCACGTATGACCAAGTTCAATCTGACCAGAATTATTTACTTCACCATGTATCAACGGATCAAACTCACCAGAACGAAATCAATTACATCATCGTATATAAACACGTCAGATTTACCAGAATCAATGACGTCACCGTGTATGAGCCAGCCAAACACGAAAATTCAATACTTTACCATAAACCGACATTCCAAACTTATCAGAATTAAATCAATTACAAAATCATGAAAAACAGATCAAACTCACCAGAACTGAATACTTCACGGAGATATGCAAGTCAACCCCAACAGAATGAAATCAATTACATCATCGTGTATAAATAGTTCAAAGTCATCGTAAGAAAACAGTTCCAACTCACACGAATTAAAAACAAAATGCAATCGACAGATCAAAGTCACCAAATATACACAATTACTTCAGAATGTAGATGCAAGCCAGAGTCAAAACAATTCATTCGTGACTTCATCATGTGCAAACAGGTCAAACTCACCATAATCAATCCATTACTTCATCATGTACAAACAGGTCAAACTCACACATAATCCATCAATCTGTGCGCGTGTTTGCTGGTGTTGACGCGCTCGTGTGTCTGTCTGCGTGTGAGTTTTTCGTGTGTGTGTGTGTGTGTGTGTGTGTGTGTGTGTGTGTGTGTGTGTGTGTGTGTGTGTGTGTGTGTGTGTGCTTTGAATTGGAATTAGTATTTTATCATGTTTTTCTGCAATATGCGCTTTGGGCTCTTGCGAGGTAAAGCGCTCTACAAATATCTCTTTACATTACATTACATTACATTACATTACTTCATCATGTACAAACAGGTCAAATTCACCATAATCAACCCAGTACTTCATCATGTACAAAAAGGTCAAACTCACTGTAATCAATCCATTATTTCATCATGTATAAAAAGGTCAAACTCTCCATAATCAACCCATTACTTAATCATGTATAAACAGGTCAAACTCACCACAATCAACCCATTACCTCGTCATGTATAAACAGGTTAAAGTCACGATAGTCAGTCAGTCACTTCACCATATACAAACAGGTAAAACTCACCATAATCAACCCATCACTTCGTCATGTACAAACAGGTCAAACTAATCATGATCAAACCATTATTCATCTTTTATATACAGGCCCGGTTCGCCATAATCAATTCATTATTTCTTCAGGTATAAATGTGTCAAACTCACATGAGCATTTCATTACTTCATCACGTACAGACAGCTCAAACTCACCATAAGCAGCCCATTATTTCATCATGTATCAACAAGTCAAATTCTTCGCCATACATACACTGGAAATACTCATTTTAAAAAAATTCGTCATTTTATCACGCATAAACAGGTCAAACTCACAATTATTTCTCCATCACTTCACCATGTGTAAACGAGTCAAACTTAATTAAATAATCTATTACTTCAGTATGCAAAGAAAAAGGTCAAAGTCACACGAATACTCAGTTACTTCACCACGTACAGCCCAATCAAACTCATCAACGTTATAGAGTTACATCACCAGTCTTTGAGTCATGCGCACGCAGTGTTCCTTCACCAAGCCAACAACATTAAGCATTTGAAGACCCCTTTTCACATCATAGTAATGTACTTAGTCTGCCCCTGACTATTCGCCATCACATGCACATAAATTGACCTCACAAATATGCCAGTACTTAAGAGGAAACTCTCACAGGTATGTAATATTGTTCAAACGCTTAACAAGAAAAAAAAAAGCACGGTTTTTAATGCACAACGGATAGGCGTGATACAGGTCATACATAAACTTATGTACTTGGCAAGTAAAGTTATCATAATCTCACCTCAAACCTCCATCCCTTTTTCCACCGCGCTCTGCCCAAGCCAGTTCACAGAACACTCGGGATATGCAACACAGTTACGTAAATGACAGGAGAAACACATGTCAGTCAAATGACAAATGGCAACAATGTGCACACACACACACACACACACACACACACACACACACACACACACACACACACACACACACACACACACACACACACACAGCCCGTTACAATCATCCACACCACCGGCTGTGCAAGCAACTAGCACGCAAACACTCTGCACTGGTCAAAGGAGGCTGCAACCTGTTAGTTTGGTTCTTTAATGTAATGTCTCTTTATCATGCATGTTCTTGGACTGTAGAAAAAAAAGGAGAGAGAGAGAGAGAGAGGAGAGAGAGAGAGAGAGAGAGAGAGAGAGAGAGAGCGCTTGTGTGTGTGTGTGTGTGTGTGTGTGTGTGTGTGTGTGTGTGTGTGTGTGTGTGTGTGTGTGTTCACTGTATTTATTTTTTGCCTCTCTCTCTCTCTCTCTCTCTCTCTCTCTCTCTCTCTCTCTCTCTCTCTCTCTCTCTCATTATTTTTTAAACGTTACTGTATTACTCTTGTGTACGAGGACATTCGGAGATGTTCCGATTTTATTTGTTTTTGTTAACCTTTGATTTATTACACACTGGGAATAAATGTGTACTATTTGTTTGCAACGAAAGGAAGAGGTAAATGTTATTGTTCTGTTACCCCCTCCCCCCTTATCAAAAGACATCTTTGGTAATGACAATAAAATATGAAATTGTCATAGTCTCTCTCTCTCTCTCTCTCTCTCTCTTTGGAAGGAGAGAGGAGGCATGACGGAGAAGGGGGGGGGAGGGGGGGGGTAAGAGATCTGTGGCATGCACAGAACAACTCTCGCTAATGGTTCTGTGACTTTTTTTTATCAGACCGATTCCCAGAGGACACGCATGCGTGTGCACGTTTTCACATGTTCAGTGAAGCAACCCCCCTTCCTCTTTCTCTCTCTCTCTGTCCGTTTGTCTCTCTGGTCTGTCTGTCTGTCTGTCTCTCTTTCTCTGTCTGTCTGTCTGTCTGTCTCTCTCTGTCTCTCTGTCCTCTGTCTGTCCTGTCCTGTCTGTCTGTCTGTCTCTCTCTCTCTCTCTCTCTCAAACTCTCTCTCTCTCTCTCTCTCTCTCTCTCAAATACGCACTGACAGTAGGCTACACATGTCTGCATGTTCATCGACGCCCACTCAAACACACGCACTTGTATATACATAAGTGTCAGTCTATGAGACTGCAGAGAGGCAGAGTGAGAGAGAGAGAGAGAAAAAAAAACAACAACATCCGAACGAACTGCTGTTTGTAACCTACGGCGTAGTTCTGTGGGCCATTGTCTTCATGTCTCTGTGCAGTCAGAACCACCTCATTCTCTTTCACGTTGTTGTTGTTGTTTCTGGTGTTAAGTCATAAAAATTAATGACTCCTTCCTAGGAGTACTACTATTTTGTTGCAAATCAGCTCCCTGGGAATAAAAACAAAATGACTCTACCCAAGATGAAACTACCCCCCCCCCCCCATCCACTCCCTCCCCCTTCTTAAAAAACAGACATGGAGTTAAATGAAAAGATCACTGAATGTTGCTTTCTACTAGAACTTATATACAAGATATGTTGGGTTAAACCTAAGACTTTGACAGAAGTAATCCCCCCTTCGCAAAACACGTACATGGAGTTAAATTAAAAGATCACTGAATTTTGCTTTCTACTTAGAACTTATATAAGAGATATGTTGGGTCAAACCTAAGACTTTGACAGAAGTACTTCCTGGAGTCATCTTTTTTGACAACCCCCCCCCCCCCCCCTAAGACACACACACACACACGAACGAACGAACAAACGAGCACACACACACACACACACACACACACACACACACACACACACACACACACACACACACACACACACATATACACACACACCCATGTGCATGCGCGCACGCCCGCACGCAGACATTGATATGGTGTGAATAGCTATGACGGCGACAAAAGTGAAAGGTATGTTGGGGGTGGGGTGGGGTGGATGGGTGTTTCTGAGCATGTAATGGTATTACTCCTGGGAGTAAATGCATAAAGCGGGGAGGATTTCTGTGTATAGCCAGAACTACTCCCTGAGAGTAGATCTGTCACAAGTACAGATGAGGCCCCCTGGAGTATTTTGGGGGTGCGGGGGTGTGGGGGTGGGGGTGCGATTCTATGACGTAGCAGCCCAAGCTTATCAAGATAGTGTTTTCAGAACTGTCATACGACTACCCTCCAGTTTCCATCATGATATCAAACACGCCCATACATCCGAACGAACGCTGCTTGTTTGTTGTGTGCTGTTTGTTGTGCTGTGTGTTGTCATTTCTGTCCAACAATTCGATGTCGTAAGCAGCATTCGTTTGGAGTGATAGGCTTGTGTTTACTTCATGAAAGAAGCGAGCGTTACCCTACTTGTTCATTATTTACCGTTTACTGTTTCCTGGCCTGTTCAAGATGTCCTTTTATACCCTCCAATCGTTAAAGAGCGATTGATCATGTGGTCTGATTCATTCAATGCTGAAGAAAATATCTTTCTATGCCCTCATTTTTTTCACTGTGTTACCAGGCATCCTTGATCCCCGTTAAGTTTTTTTTTCTCACAAAGAAAATGATAGTTGTTGGCTGTTGAGAAAGGACATATCACACACTGTTCATGAGGACAAACGGTAGGTATTGTGATCGCTTTCCTTGAGAGACAAAGTCTAAGATTTGTCATACTAAATGTCACCCTGCCCTCCTTCTTACGCTGCTTTAACCATCCCATAGTTTCACTCTCACCCCTATCCCTATCCCCACTCCGGTCATTGATTCCCCCCCCCCCCCCCCCCCCCCAAATGTAGGAAATGGACGAGAAATCCACTGATTACTGAAGTGAAGACCGGTTTGTTTGTTGGTTTGTTTTTGTTTGTCTGTTTTTGTGTTTTGTTTGTTTCTTGTTTTTTTCTCTCTCTCTGACAGTCGTGTGTGTGTTGTGTGTGTGTGTGTGTGTGTGTGTGTGTGGTGTGTGTGTGTGTGTGTGTGTGCGTGCGTGTGTGTGTGTGTGTGTGTGTGTGTATGTGTGTGTGTGTGTGTGTGTGTGTGTGTGTGTCGTGTGTGTGTGTGTGTGTGTGTGTGTGTGTGTGTGTGTGTGTGCGCGCGCGCGCGCGTGTGGTGTATCAGAGAGAGAGAGAGAGAGAGAGAGAGAGAGAGAGAGAGAGGTGGGGGTGGGATGGGGGTAGGGAACTTATATGAAAAGCAGGCTTGAAAGGCACCCGTACACTTTTTAAAAATCTCCATCTATAGTCTGTTTTTCATTCCGCACGTTTGAGCTCACTTTATTGAACACTTAAGTTCCTCTCTCTCTCTCTCTCTCCTCTCTCTCTCTCTCTCTCTCTCTCTCTCTCTCTCTCTCTCTCTCTCTCTCTCCGCTGGAAAACTGGACGAATGTCTTTAAACGGTGCTGAGATGTTCATAGATTTTGTCTTGTTCTTGTTCCTTTTCTTTTTGTTCTTGTTGTTGTTGTTGTTGTTGTTGTTGTTGTTGTTGTTGTTGTTGTTGTCTTCTTCTTCTTCTTCTTCTTCTTCTTCTTCTTCTTTCTTCTTCTTCTTTCTTTCTTTCTTTCTTTCTTTCTTCTTCTTCTTCTCGTCGTGTGTGTGTGTGTGTGTGTGTGTGTGTGTGTGTGTGTGTGTGTGTGTGTGTGTGCGTGTGCGTGCGTGCGTGTGTGCGTGCGGCGTGCGCGCGCGCGCGCGTTTATGCGTATGCATGTAAGGGCATGTGTACGAACAATCTTCCAAGCATACATGTCTGTCTTGATTTTTTTTTTTACTATGCCACTCACACTCTGTTTGGGGCCACAGCCTATATATGTAGAAGCCATTTCACTTCATCTGTGTAAAGGCATGTGCACGTACACACTTCCGAGCATGCCTGTCTGTCACTGCGCATGAGGATGTGGCCACGCGAACATGCACGTGCACACAATGTACGCGTTCGTGTACGTATTGCCGTAAGTCCTTCTCCACATGTCTACATATTGCCCCGTTTCATTAACTCTCTCTCTCCCGAGGTTGTCGACTGGAGACACGGTGGGCTTAATGGGTAAGGCGTAAGACTTGTTCCAAGGCCGAGGGGCGGCGAGTTAATTCCCGCTCAAGATAGATTCCAGTGGGCTATGAGGTCTTAGAGAATACTTTCAACGGGAAGCAGTCCCGTGCGTGAATGTAGGCACACACACAAAAGTCATGCACAATGCGTTAACCCCTTTGCACCTTTCGGAGAAGAGCGGCCCATTGCGTACCGATGGAATGGAGGACACACACACTCACTCAATAATAAATAAATAAATAAATAAACCACATACACGCTAGTGTAGCGTCTAAACATCATTCCCACAGACGGAATGTAGTTTCGGAAATGGTGGGATGAAAAAAAAAAACGGTCGCGTGTGCACACACAAAAAATAAATAAATAAAAACTCACTCATAGTCAACATGGGAATGGTATTGGAGATCCGAACCCAGGGAGTGGTAATGGGTGAGAAGGAACCACTGGGGCCTGCTGTCAGAATCCTTTCTACTCTTGTCCTTCTGTGCTGTCCTCGATCAGGCCGGACGACAGGAGGCTGGCTTTCCGACACCTTGCCCCGTCCTGTCTGTCCTCCTGTCTGTCCTCCTGTCCTGTCCTGTCTGTCCCCTCTGCTCCTGTCCTGTCTGTCCTCCTGTCTGTCCTGTCTGTCCCCTGTCTGTCTGTCTGTCTGTCCCCTGTCTGTCTCCTGTCTGTCTCCTGTCTGTCCTCCTGTCTGTCCTGTCTGTCCCCTGTCTGTCTGTCCTGTCTGTCCCCCTGTCTGTCCTCCTGTCTGTCTGCCCTGTCTGTCCTCCCTGTCTGTCTGTCCTGTCTGTCCTCCTGTCTGTCCTCCTGTCCCTGTCCTGTCTGTCCTCCCTGTCTGTCTGTCCGTCTGTCCCTGTCTGTCCTCCTGTCTGTCCTGTCACTGTCTGTCCTGCCTGTCTGTCTTCCTGTCTGTCCTCCTGTCTGTCCTCCTGTCTGTCCTCCTGTCTGTCGTCCTGTCTGTCCTCCTGTCTGTCCTCCTGTCTGTCCTTCTGTCTGTCCTCCTGTCTGTCCTCCTGTCTGTCCTCCTGTCTGTCCTCCTGTCTGTCCTGTCTGTCCTCCTGTCCTGCCCTTCCTGTCTGTCCTCCTGTCTGCTTCGTCCTCCTGTCTGTCCTGTCTGTCTCCTGTCTGTCCTCCTGTCTGTCCTGTCTGTCCTCCTGTCTGTCCTGTCTGTCCTCCTGTCTGTCTGTCCTGTCTGTCTGTCCTGTCTGTCCTCCTGTCTGTCCTCCTGTCTGTCCTCCTGTCTGTCCTGTCTGTCCCCCTGTCTGTCCTCCTGTCTGTCCTCCTGTCTGTCCTGTCTGTCCTCCTGTCTGTCCTGTCTGTCCTCCTGTCTGTCTGTCCTGTCTGTCCTCCTGTCTGTCCTCCTGTCTGTCCTTCTGTCTGCTCCATCTTTGTACCCCGGCTACCTCAACTCTCTCCCTCCACCCTACCCCTATCCCCTTCCCCTCCTCCAGCACTGTGTCCAGAGACGACAGCTGTGCTGTAGTGTGAACTGGCTGAAATCAAAACATGCCCATGCTCAGAACTATAACATGCCCATGCTCAGAACTATTGTTTGCTGGTTTGTTTGTTTGTTTGTTTGTTTTTGTTCAATCCTTCTCCGCAGCCTTTTTATAATACCAACCAACAAATCAACCAGCCCCA
>CM065730.1:39508091-39528091 GCA_033310375.1 Conus canariensis | reverse complement strand
GTTCATGCATTTACGCATGTGTGTACGCATGTGTGTGTCTGTATGTGCTTGTGTCCATGGGAGTACACACATGTGTGTGTATACCTGTATCTGAATGTTTTTTTGAGTGTGTATGTGTCTGTGTGTGTGTGTCTGTGTGCGTGTGTGCGCGCATGCGTCCTTTTACAACAACACCAACACCGACACCACCACCTCCACGACCACCATCAACAACAGCACACTAATGCATACACACCCACATCTATGGACTCTCCACTTGCATCGTTTCATTGATGCACACTTACCAGTGCACATACGTTTACGGTAAAAACAGGGGTCCAGAAAAATTCAAAGTCTTATCTTAGTTGACATATGTTTGGTCATTTGTGTCTGCCATTGGAAAGGCCCAGTATGAATCTGCCCATTCTCTGGGAATCTTCGTAGTGTTGGCCTTCAGATTATTTCATTGTTTGTTTGTTTGGCAATGTTTCTTGCATTTCCTTTAAATGTGGATGTGCGGCCACTTCCTCTCTCGATGTTGAGCTCTGAAAGATGGTCGATAGTGGCTTTTTTGTTGAGGTGATTCTTTAGACTTTTTTTCACATCTGATCTGCCTAGCTGTAATCCAATATTTACCATTACCTTGCCTCCCAGTGTGTCTGCTTTCTGATGTCCTTTGACACCTGCGTGTCCTGAGCAGTACATGCATGTGAGTCTCTCCAAAGGAAGTCTGCGTATGACTTCACGCCAAGCAGGGCTTCCCTTTCTACTTTCCAGTTTTTGGAGCAGGTTCATGGCGTCAGTGAGTATAACGGCGTGTTGGGCTCTAGGCTAGTCTGTGGATGAGAGCCAGTGGAAAGCTTGTGTCACTGCCTCAGCTTTCATTGTAAGACTTGAAGTTGTTAAACTGTGTGCACCATTGTCTTCTTAAATAGTTGGATCGGTTGGTTTCACTGTGTACCTTAGCCTGACTTTGACTTACCTTGGTGACGGAACCGTCAGTGTATATAAAACATCTTCTTTTATGCCGATCTTATCCACCTGCATCTGAATTTCTGCATTGGTTTAGCGTGCTACCCATTATCACAGTGTCTCCAAGCTCTGGAGCGAAGGCAGTTTAGTGAAGGTGTTTGAAGCGGTCTGAATACTGTTCTCATTCCTTCGTTTCTTTGAGTTCTGCTAGCCGGCACACAAGCTGCCTGTCCCATCCATAATTTTCCACGTATTAGACGCGTGCCTTTTGTTTCCTTGACTGCCGCATGTAGTGAGTGGGGTTTGGGGGATTTTCAAGTGCTTTTACATATGCTTTCACCAGTTCTGGCGTGTGTCTGACCTGCACTGAAGGAAGGTCAAGAGGGTATCGCATAGCTTCAATCGGTGTATCCTTCGTAGTTCCCAAGACCAGTCTCATTGCTTCATTTTGAATTCTTTTTAATTCCAGAAGATTGCTCTCGGACAGTGTTGTAAGCCCTAATCCATAATCAATCACACTGAGTACATCTGCGTGATATAACCGGTAGAGATGGCGCTGTTCAGTGCCTGTAGCTGCTATTGCTTCCATGGCAGACAGGTCCTACCTGCATTTAAGAACAATGTTCTCCACGTGTTTTCCAAAGGTCAGCATTGTATCAAAGCCTATACCCAAATAGCGTAGGCTTTCAGTTGATTCAATTTGTATTCGAATGTATGTGAATTGAATTGAATTGAATTGAATCCTGTCCTATTGGTATGTATATGACTTGAATTGAATTGTGTGTGAATTGAATTAAATCCTCTACTCCAACCCACCCCACTTCCATCACCAATCCTTCCATCAGTCCCCTTTTTTGTTTATTTGTGTGAGCGTGTGTGTGTGTGTGTGTGTGTGTGTGTGTGTGTGTGTGTGTGTGTGTGTGTGTGTGTGTGTGGTGTGTGTGTGCCTGTCTGTCTGTCTGTCTGCTCTCTCTCTATCTCTGTTGTCTGTCTCTC
The DNA here is from genome assembly GCA_033310375.1 of Conus canariensis. Lineage (NCBI taxonomy): Eukaryota > Metazoa > Mollusca > Gastropoda > Neogastropoda > Conidae > Conus > Conus canariensis. The sequence continues at coordinate 39,526,144 of CM065730.1, read as the reverse complement.
TCTCTCTCTATCTCTGTTGTCTGTCTGTCTGTCTGTCTGTCTGTGTGTCTGTCTGTCTCTATTATCTATCTATCTATCTCTGTTGTCTGTCTGTCTGTCTGTCTGTCTGTCTGTCTGTCTCTCTCTCTCTCTCTCTCTCTCTCTCTCTCTCTCTCTCTCTCTTCCTGTCCCTCTCCATGTATTTAAAGCATCTACATCGGACCCTCCCTCTCCTCCACCCATATCCCTGCTCTCGCTCTCTCTCGCTCTCTCTCGCTCTCTCTCTCTCTCTCTCTCTCTCTCTCTGTATGTATATGTCTGTGAGTGAGTGAGTGAGTGAGTGTGTGTGGTGTGTGTGTGTGTGTGTGTGTTGTGTGTGTGTGTGTGTGTGTGAGTATGTGTAAGTATGTGTGTGTGTGTGTGTGTGTGTGTGTGTGTGTGTAGTGTGTGTGTGTGTGTGTGTGTGTGTGTGTGTGTGGTGTGTGTGTGTGTGTGTGTGTGTGTGTGTGTGTGTTGGAAATCACGCTTTGGGAACACCTATAATAGGTCTGTTATATACTGGATGTCATTCAACAAAGGGCATACTTTATTAGCATATTGCATCGTCAATGGAAATATTTACGAGATACCCCACCTGATTGTCAGTCATTGCAAACTTTTAGTTATCTGCTATGTGAACAACCTTAAAGAATTTTGCATGTAAGTTCCTTAAAAGGGTCAAATTGACTGAAATTCTAAACAATGACACTTCAAGGTCTTTCTGTGACAGTTACATCTAACCCGGGAACACATACACACTTAATCAAACTGAATAGATTAATGAACGGCATCTGTCATCTTACAAGCACAGACCAGGACTGTAATATCACAAGGGCGTAACGTATGTCTGAAACTTTCCACTTTCCAAAATATTACCTTGTGGTGCACCTATTTCACAATCATGTTGCCTTGGGATACCAATGTTTTGTCTTCTTGTGGTCTTTTAGATACAGGGGAGAAAAAAATGTTCTATTTTAGTTATCCTTTTCTTTTGTTACGGATATAATCAACATGAATGCCAAAAAGACAGTCGATAACGCAACGTTATATATATATATATATATATATATATATATATATATATATATATATATATATATATAATGCTGAACAATTAAGTAGGGGGGGAAAACAAGTGTAGGTTAACAATTCTTCCATCATTATAGTAATGACTTGGCAAAGATTTGAAATTTTAAAACAAGATAAAGAAAATGGGAAAATGTATATTATAAAAATGAAAACCCTTCACTAGCTGCATGAGGGAACCATCGCAATATATATATATATATATATATATAAATGCACGGAGAAGTTTGCTGATTCCTGCCTAATATGTATTATGCATGGAGATTCACACGGCTAATTGATACACTCCCCAGAGTTTGCTGATACGTGCCTCTCATTTATAATCCAGTAAGCTTTTTGTTTTTCAATTACCCCCTGCTTAACGTTGTCCACGTCATTTTTCAAACCAGATTGACCTCATCCAGCTTAAAGTTGCGATCGCTTACCAGAAAGCTAGGATGACCTCAACAGTTTGTGACGCTCGCACAGCTTTCTTCTAACTCAACTCTCTTCATAAATTTTAGTTGCCAAGCGAGGTGACTGACGGCAGAAATTGAAGCAAATCTGGAAAAGGAAAGTTAGTTGTTCCGCATGGCAGTCCAGACAAACAGATCACGGGACAAAATGTCATGTTTCACCTGCAAATAAAGAGGTTGGCCACGCAGCAAGAGCTGAGTAAAATGGATGAACTCCACAACGTTTGGGAGACTGGTGTGCGGTACTTTTCTCTACCGGAGGCTGCAGACAACAGGTAATCCCAGAGCCAGAGTGGCCGAGGGAAACACGTCAGACGATCAAATGACCGCGCTGTTTGACTTGGACTTTGGCAAACAACGGCACATGGTCAAACAGAGCAAAACAAGAGATGATGACCGGCAAAAATGAAAACAGATGAAATATTTTGTCATTAAAATCTCGGACGTAAACACCCTTTTCTTCTTCTTCTTCCCCCTCCTCCTCCTCCTCCTCCTCCTCCTCCCCCTCTTCTTCTTCTTTTTCTTCTTCTTCTTCTTCTTCTTCTTCTTCTTCTCTTCTTCTTCTTCCCTGCTACAAATAATTGGATTCCATCTATGGATATCATCGTTCGACTCTGATCTATACGTTTTGGGTTTCGCAATGTACTTTTTAAATTAGGTGTGACTTTTGCTTACCAAGCAATGCATACAGAAATTGCGTCATGATTGTGGGATTCTTTATAGTACCAGAATCGGGCGAAAAATGCCCGAAATCTTCCAGAAATTGTTTCTTGAATGTTCCGAGTATTTTGATTAGTCATAACATGTGATGGTACTCGATCCTTCAAGAAAGTTCATGCATTCTGTTTGATTGGTTGTAACATGTGATGGTACTGGTTGTAACATGTCATGGTACTCGATCCTTCAAGAAACTTCATGCATTCTGTTTGGCCGTGCCACATTATAATTCTCGAACAATAGAGAATACTCCATGATAAGCGATTAGCTGAATCACCCCATATGTCTTGAAGTTTCGATTTATTGATCTTTACATAATTGAGAGAATGAGAGAGTTACGAAGTAACATGAGAGAGAGAGAGAGAGAGAGAGAGAGAGAGAGAGAGAGAGAGAGAGAGAGAGAGAGAGAGAATAGACGATGCTGGAAAAGCAAGAGGGGTAATCTTTGTTAGAGCTCGCGTTCAGCGAGAGTGATGTCGCCGTTTTCTGGGGACAAATGCCTCTTGTGGGCACGCCCAAAGCAATTTTAACCCATCAATCTGCTTAACAGCTCAATCAGAGAAAGAAAAAATGTCAAAACATGGGTGTGGAATGGTGCGCCTGTCACACAGACTGCCGATCTCCTCATCAATATCCTGGTGTACGCTTCAAATCAAATATTTAACTCAACATCTTTTTGCTTGAAATTTAAACTGAGAAAAGATAACCTTTTCGACAGTAAAAAAAAAAAAAAAAAAAAAAAAACAAACAAACAAAAAAACGAACAAACAAACAAACAAAGAAACAGGTGTTATCTTCCTCTGATTTTTCCCCGGAACAGATCCATTCAGTTACAGTTTCAGTTTCACCAAGGAGGTATCACCGCATGCGGACTACTCCATACACAGTACATCACATCTACTACACTGTGCACGATTTGAAACTGATGGATAAGTGAATTAATGACTAAGATGAGAGAATTTAAGAAGATGGTCTCATGGCTACAACTTAGCAGATGTTTGACCTGCGCATTGGCCGAACGCGCTGGTCAGACCTTGAGTACCTAACTAACATTGTCTGTGTCATTATTATCATTCACAGATGTATTGAAATTGAAATTGAAAATGTTCGAGAAGGATACTTTCTTGCTTTGGTACAATTACGATGGCCGTTGAGTGCTGATTTGTGAATCATCTACTGTAATCAAAGACTTCGGACTTGTTACCAGGAGTCTACCTTTTCTCTGTGGGGATCGATTCAACGAAAGGTCAGGATCAACTCTTGTGTACATGCATATCTTCACTCAGCTTCCAGCTCCTCACCTCACCTCACCTCAGGCCCATAACTACAGAAGTAGTCGTTGGGGAAACCTGAGGACCGCAGACGCAACCTCCCCTCTCTATCTGTCTCTGTCAGCAGCCGCCGGCAGCAGCTCACGTGTATGGAGTCCGGTCCATTCTTTCATGTTCTCATGCCAGTTCTTCCGCTGTCTTCCTCTTCTTCTCCCGCCCTCGATGGTGCCTTGCATGATTGTTTTGGACAGACTGGTGTGTCGAGTGTTGTGCCCAAACCATATCAGCTTGCGTCTCTTCACAGTTGAAAGGAGAGGTTCCTGAGGCCCAGCAAGATTCTCAATTCTGCTCCGTACATATGTATTGGTCCTATGCTGTATCCAGGAGATTTGAAGGAGCTTCCTCAAGCATTTGCTCTCGAAAGCCTGGATCTTCCTTTCAGTTTCAGCCGTCAGTGTCCATGCCTCGCAACCATACAGTACAATGGAGACCACCAGGGCTTTGTAGAGTTTGAATTTTGTGGAGAATCGGATGTTACTTTTCCACACTCTGTTCAGTTTGGTCACTGGAGTGTTAAAGAACAGGAGTTTAATTCTTCATTGTCGTAGCATCCCCCCGTGGAATCTGAACGCTAGTGCTACAGATAAGGCAGAAAACCAAAGCCCTGTATACAGCATGCGTTTAACACACACTTCAGGGCCCATGGCGACGCGACTGATTTGATTCCGCTGGAAAAGAGTTATTCCTGAGCAGACAGAAACCATGTGGTAGCTTTGTACTATGGCTACCAGCCCTCCCCGTTGAGAACAGGTCAAAAGGTCATAGCATGAAAGATGCCGTGAAGAGAATGGTACAAGACAATATGATATGGTTCATGATACAATAGACTACTGTACATAGAGCATACAGTACAATAGATCATAAGATCGAATACAAAACGGATACTCAATATAAAACGATAAAACATACAATGCATTACAGCGCGAGAGGGCATACACTACGACAAATGCGCTAGGGCATACAACAACACACGACAGAACAGAGCACAAAATACAATACAATATGGCAGACAATGCATCACTAAGGCCTAGACAACAGAGCGCACAGTACAAGATGGGCATATAACACAGTACAATAAGTCATACGATAACTGCAACATAACAATGTGTGCCATGCAATGCAATAGCGCATACATCACTATGAGACATGTGCTACACACAATAAGCACATGTCATACAATATAGTGCAAAAGAGTCATGCATGCCATACAATGTAAAATAACATACAATGCAGAGAGACATGGCATATGGTGTAAAGAAGTAGCACAACGTAAAGCAGTAAGACAAAATGCGACAACAACAACAACAACAACAACAACAACAACAAAACAGTCGAATTGAGACAAAGACCAGACAAGACGGGACGAGATCTGACGAGACGAGATACAAGACGAGACAAAGGGAGACAGGAAGAGGGGTGGAGGGGGGGGGGAGGGGGTGATCCAGTGAAGATGAACAGCCTTGTGTCTTCTCTCTGTGTATGCTGATGGAAATTGACAGGCGGGATTTCAGCGTCATGGAACTGCACGCAATCCGTCACCGATGACAGCATCCTCTGGACCGTGAAATGAAAACTCCTCCAAACACAGCAGGAAACACTGGCATAACCTCCCTTGTTTTCCTCCCGTCTTTCCGATCTTTGTGTGCGTGTGCGTGTTGTTTTGTTTGGTTTCTTTCAGTTGATTGATTCATTCTGTTCGTCCGTCTGTCTACCTGTCTCTTTCTTTTCTTTTTCGCTTGCTATTCCTCCTTTCACAACCATCCCGCCCCTTTACCTCCGACACCTCCCTTCCCCCCCCCCCCCCCCCTTTCTGGATTGGTGTTTCTTTTCTTTTGTTTTTCTTTTTCCTGTAGCTTTATGTTATTTCGTCCTTTCAGTTATTAAACCTGATAGCGTATAAAATGTCTCACTCTCTCTATATATGGCTGATAGCGTATAAAATGTCTCACTCTCTCTATATATTTCTTGTTAAGTCTGTCTGTCTGTCTGTCTGTCTCTCTCTCTCGCTCTTCTCTCTCATCCCTCTTCCTCTCTCTCTCTCTCTCTCTCTCTCTCTCTCTCTCTCTCTCTGTGTACCTATCTTTCAAGTACAGATGAAAAGAGACAAGACAAGATGAAAAGACACGAAGACAGTTGACAAGAGATGGGCTGAAGCCAGAGCAAGCTGAGGGCCTGGTGAAAACACAGAGGAGAACAGAGCAGACAAGATGAAAGAAAGCGACACCTTGGCCAGACCAAACAGGAAATGAGTCCAGACAAAAGGAGATGAAGAGCAGTCGATAAACACTGACGTGATTCAGGGGACGAACAGTCGTGTCTGTCCATGGAACATCTGCCACCGTGGATTCCAAAGACAAAGGATGCCAACATGCTGAAACTGAGCGCAGTTTGTCGTTCATGTCTAGAAGGATTGTTGAAACTTAAAAGAAAAGTGACCATGCCGCCGAAAGAGGAAACAAACCAGTTGCAAGACTTCTCCTGTAATTTGTTTGTGTCTTTCGTTGGGAGACTTCTCCTGTAATTTGTTTGTTTTTTCGTTGGAACTTCTCTATTTGTTTTTTTTGTTGGGAGACTTCTCCTGTAATTTGTTTGTGTCTTTCGTTGGGAGACTTCTGTAATTTGTTTGTGTCTTTCGTTGGGAGACTTCTCCTGTAATTTGTTTGTGTCTTTCGTTGGGAGACTTCTCCTGTAATTTGTTTGTGTCTTTCGTTGGGAGACTTCTCCAGTAATTTGTTTATTTCTTTCGTTGGGAGACTTCTCCTGTAATTTGTTTGTTTCTTTGGTTGGGAGACTTCTCCAGTAATTTGTTTGTGTCTTTCGTTGGGAGACTTCTCCAGTAATTTGTTTGTTTCCTTCGTTGGGAGACTTCTCCAGTAATTTGTTCGTGTCTTTCGCTAAGCGGCATGGTCATTTTTCTTTTAAGCTGGTTTCAATTCCCACCCTGCGGTGTCTTCACTTTGAAACTCGAAGGATCCGCTGTGATGTATTAGAGAACTTCCATGAGCTGCCTGGAAATAACACGAAGGGTTTTTTTTTCTTTCTGTTTTTTTTTTCTTGTTGTCTTACCTGCTTTTTGTTTCTAATCATCCATCTTTGTACAGAAGATTTTATTCACTCACTATTTTACATTCATATTTCCAACATAGAACTCAATTGTCGAACATGACATTCCATGGCAGACATGCTCATATGGTTCTGAGTGGGAAACATGTTGACAACGAGTGGCAATTGTTGAAAGAAAAACGGAGAAAATAAGAAAAGAAACATGCTTCATTACAGAAGAAAAAACAGTCTTAAGATGAAGAAGAAAAAGGACACAAATGTATTGGGAATACAGAATATACACCAATCGATTAAAAAAGAAAAAACACAAACAAAAAAACATTCCAATAGGTGAAGGGAAAAAACCTGCGTATCTGTTATTTTTAGTCTCCTTTTCGCTCTTTCGAAACTCAAAACACAGAGAACAAGAGTAACTAAAGTGCTCAACTCTGAACAAGCAAACAGAGAAATAAAAACCATAAAAACGTTGTCCAGTAGCATTCTAAGAAAATGTTTACGATTGTTGATAAATTTCACATTTCATCTCAGGGTTTCTTGCCTTGTGCAATGAAAACAGCAAACATAGTAACAAGAGTGGCAAGAATAACAATAACATTTTTTTTCTCCCAATTCATAAAGGAAGAGCCTTTGTTTGCCCATCACTTTGTCTGGAAATTTGATTGTTTTATTTCTGAATGGTATGCCATGACACCGTCTTGTGCTTCGAATGTACTTGCCAGAATGCTTTTGTTTTATTCTTTCTTTGTTTCAGAAGAAATAATAGTTCCGGGTAACATTGTGGGGTCTACTACATCACCACTTTCAGGTTATCTGTAGTGCCTGTCAAAACTACTTCACTATTAAACGTTAATCTACTAAAGCTAGATTCTTCAGATTTCTTCATTGTCTGCTGTTTAGTCCTTCAAAGAGGGCAACTGTATTTCCAGTATATATATATATATATATTATAATATATATATATATATATATATAATATATATATATTATACCTGCTAAGCCTACACAAGCGAAAACTCAAATTAGTCCTCCTAAAAAGCAGTAGTCTTCTGGACTCGGACTATAAAAAGATTCACGTTCTCCCCTTAAGTCTGAGATTAGAATACAACAAAGGAATCATAATGCACAGGATTCGATTGTGTCTGGGAAGGCACCCTCAACATTAGTTCACAGATTCTCAATTAATTCCTCAAGGACTCTACCTAAACTTTATGTCCCTGTTCCTAGAATTGACTTATTCAAATCCAGTTTAGCATATTCAGGTTCCTGTCAATGGAACTCGCTCCCTGAATCAACCAAACAATACCAATGCATATCAGTCTTCAAACACCATTACTTCAACCATCTTATGTGCCAGTACTTGCATACTCCGCCTTAAATCCACCACCACCCACCACCTCCCTCTTTGCCTTATGTATGAACCTGACTATTTAGAAAGTGCTTTGTACTTGAAATGCACATGTTATTCTGTTTAGTAAGTATGTCATGTGAGTGTGTGTGTGTGTGTGTGTGTGTGTGTTTGTGTGTGTGTGTGTGTGTGTGTGTGTGTGTGTGTGTGTGTGTTTCCTACTACCTCCTGCCCTCTTGTCATTATGTCGAAAAACTTATATTCTTATTCGTCTCTCTCTCTCTTTCTCTCTCTCTCTCTCTCTCTCTGTGTCTCTGTCTCTCTCTCTGTCTCTCTCTCTGTCTGTCTCTCTCTCTCTCTCTCTCTCTCTCTCTCTCTCTCTCTCTCTCTCTCACGGTTCTGCTGGAATGACTTGATTTATTATCTATATGATATTCTCCCCCCCCCCCCCCCCCCCCGCCCTGGTGACTGGGCTATCATTATGCATTCCTCCCTTCCATTTGTGCTTTATTTTCATTTTTCCCCTCGTGCTTCAAATCGATTGTCTTGTATCTCTTTCGAATTTTTTAATTGTCAGATTGTTCTAAACATGCTCTTTCCTGCAACCACTCTCGCCTCTTATTCCCTCCCTCCCCTCTCTCTCTCTCTCTCTCTCTCTCTGTAGCCCTTCCCTGCACTCCTTTCGCTCTTGCGTCTCTCTCTCTCTCTCTCTCTCTCTCTCTCTCTCGACATATGGCTCCTTCTTGCCGGTTTTCCTCTCGTTTATGACGAGGAGAGCCATAGAGAAGAAAGCGCGCGTCGCCATGTTGACACCTCGCGCAGACTGGACGGTGTCACCTTGGCATGCTCCTCACCTGTTGTTCTGGGGCAGTTTGCTGTTGAGGTCGGAGTGTAGAGCAGAACCCGGGACCAAGGACACCCTGAGGCAGTCACGACTGGGCATGCAGTGGGCGGAGATGTAGTTGGACACGGGACCAACGGCATCCAGGGCGCGGGCAGTCATTCTTCCTTCCCGGCAGCCTACGCTTACGGACGTCATGGAGATGCTTCAGTCCATGAAGGCCCAGAACGCCGCAACAAACTGTAAGCTTGATGAAGTGGAACGCTGTGTGAAAGGATTGAGAGAGCAGTATGCTGAGTTGCAAAGTAATGTGATGGGTTTAAAAGATAAAGTGGATGATCTGAAAAAAGAAAATCAAAATCTTCTGGAGAAAAACTCTGATCTGCTTTCCCGGGTTGAACAGCTGGAAAAAAAGACTGACGACCTTGAGGGCAGATCCAAGAGGAATAACCTTATATTCTATGGAATAAGTAAAGACCAAAATGAGTCCACTGAACAGTGTGAAAGTAAGCTGCGTAATGTCATTGCTGATAAACTGGATATTAGTACTGACATTGAATTTGATAGGGTCCATCGTTTGAATGGCAGACCAGACTCTCCGATCATTGCAAGGTGCACTTTTTACAAACACAAAGTGCAAATTCTGAAAGTTAAAAAGAAACTGCAGGGCACCAGTATTTTTGTAGGGGAAGACTTCTCCTTCCGAGTGAGGGAGATTCGGCGCAGACTGTCCCCCCACCTGAAAAAAGCTAGAAATGATGGGAAAAGAGCCACGATGGTCTTCGACCACCTACTCATAGATGGCAAAAAGTATTTCCTTGGTGAGGGGGACACTCTGCACGAATCCAGATAGGAGATTGGCCGGCCACGTTCTGAATGTATTTTCCCCCCTGATAACAGCAAGAGAGGGAACAGAGTTAATCTAACACCGTATATGCGCTCACCTGTCTCTCATGTCAGTGACACACTTGAGCGACGTGATGCTGGTCAGGAGAGCGAGGTTGTGCCAACCAGCGACAGCGTGAATGAGCACGTGCAACACACACTGCGTGCCAAATCAAAACATTTCTCTTTTTTGCTGTGGAATGTGAATGGGTTGTTGACAAAAATGTATGACTCTGATTTTACTTCTTTTGTTTGTGAATTTGATTTTGTTTGTTTAGTGGAGACCTTCATGGAGGAATGTCAGTGTGATGTTTTTGCCGGATACAGATTGTTTTGTAAACCTGCTGTAAAATTTACCAAGCATGGTAGACGTTCGGGAGGACTTGTTTGCTTGATAAAAAAATAACCTTTTCCAGTATGTCAAAAGTGTTGATGTTGATCATGTCAATTGTTGCATCTTTTTGATTGACAAAGAGCTGTTTGGATTGGATAAAGATATTCTGTATTTTGTACATATATACCCCCAGAAGGATCTCCTTTCTATACTCATTTTGATATAGACAATGGCATTAGTATGCTTGAAGAGTGTTTAACTGATTTTCTGTTACATAGTGACGTGTATGTTATTTTAGTTGGTGATTTGAACAGTAGAACTGCTGATATTTCCCAAGAATACTCTGTGAAAAATAATTTTGACCCACAATTCAATAATTTGTCTCTTAATTTGACCTGGCAATCAAACGATCTTACTTTGAACAACTATGGGAAATTATTATTGAACATGTGTACTGCATTAGATCTGAGTATTTTGAATGGCGTGTGCAGAGGCGACCATGAAGGTTGCTACACATTCATATCTGATTCTGGAAGCAGTGTCACAGACTATTTTGTATTCTCACGTGAACTTTTTATGATATTGTTTGACTCCTGCAAACTATCTATTGTTGAACGTATTGATTCTGACCATTTGCCAGTGACTGCAGGTGTTGTTTTCCCAAAGCAACATTTATCTGATGTTTGTACGCAAAAAGAGGATTTTGTTATATACAAACTTTTGTGGGACGACAAGTGTGCTGATAAATATACCAGTATTTTGTGTAGTGAGGAAGTACGTACCAATATTGACCTTGCGATTGATTTAATTGATGTTAACGTGAACGATGCTCTTAAAGCTTTTAATGATTGTATAAGAGTAAGTGCTGAATCCATGAAAACACGTACATCATTTGATAATAATGAAAATTCAAGTAAATGGTTTGATTTAGAATGCAAACTTTGTAAAAGAAATACCAAAAGATTGTTGCAGATATTTCGTCGTTCTGTAAAATTTGAAAAGAAAAAAGAATTAATTATCGAAAAAAGAAATGAATATGTTATTGCCAGACGTGAGTATAAAAACTTATTAAAGCTGAAGAAGAAACAATTCAACAAAGCCTTATTAGACAAACTTGTATTGACTGTGAGAAATCAAAAGGAATTCTGGGATGTTGTTCATAATGCATCTTTCAAAAGGAAACAGCCTAGAAATAACATATCAATTGACTCTTGGTTTCAACATTTTAAAGCTTTGCTGGAAACGGATGCTGACAACATAGTAAATGAGGACTCAGTTGAAAACACGGAAGACTATATGAATCGTCCAATCTCTGAAGAAGAAATACTGCTTGCTTTAAGAAAATTAAAGAACCGCAAAGCAGCTGGTCCCGATGGCATTATTGGCGAGCTCTTTAAGTATTCGAATGAACAGGTTATTCATTTTTTCTTGTTATTATTTAATAAACTATTTGATGATGGTATATTCCCTGATAACTGGTCTGAATCTATTATTCAGCCAATTTTCAAGAAGGTGACATCAATAACCCCAATAATTATAGGGGAATTTCTCTGAGTGATATTAGCAGTAAAGTATTTGGTATGGTGATAAATAACAGATTGCAAGAATGGGTGGAAGGAAACAATATCACAGGTGAATATCAAGCTGGATTCAAAAAAGGATATTCAACAGTCGACCACATGTTTTCTTTACTAGCTCTCATACAGAAGCAGTTCTGTTACAATAGAAAACTTTACGTTGCGTTTATAGATTTCGAAAAAGCTTTTGATACGATAAATCGAAATCTTCTCTGGCCAGTTCTCTTAAAGAATGGTATTAAAGGTAAGTTATTAAATGTATTAAAAGCATGTACAATAATGTTAAACGAGAGTTAGATGTGGTTCTACGCTTACTGATTACATTGCCTGCACATCAGGATTAAGACAAGGAGATGCCTGCAGCCCTGTTCTGTTCTCTCTTTTTATTAACGAATTGGCGATAGGAGTTATCAACAATGGAAGACATGGTGCTAGATTCTCACTTGACGTGTATGAATTATTTATTCTATTGTTGGCTGATGATTGTTGTTTTGATGGCGGAGACAGTTACAGGTTTGCAGACACAATTGAATAGCCTACAGCATGCCGCTCAATCTCTTCAGCTTAAAGTTAATATAACAAAAAGCAATATTATAGTCTTTCGGAAGGGTGGCTATTTGAGTGTGAGAGAAAAATGGTTATTTAATGGTGTTACAATGCCTGTAGTTAACGTGTACAAATACTTAGGAATACTTTTTTCAACGCGCTTGAGCTTTACTGCTGCATGTAAAGACCTTGCAAGCAGAGCAAAAAATGTTTTGATTTATATTTTGAAAAGGTTAAACATGTTAAACAACAACTCCTTTAATTTATTCATGAAATTATTTGATTCTCAGATACAGCCAATTGTGCAGTATGGTTCTGAAATATGGGGCTTAGAAAATGCTGTTGTCCATTGTGAATCAGTTCATTTATTCGCTTTGAAGAAATTTCTAGGAGTAGACAGACGAACACCGAATGACCTTGTTTATGGTGAAACAAATCGCTACCCAATATATATAAATTCTGCTGTTAAGTGCATTCGCTATTGGATTAAGTTGATTCAAATTGAGAATTACAGGATTCCACGTAAAGCATATGATATGTTGTATGACCTAGATGCAAGAGGTAAGAAAAACTGAGTAACAAACATCCGCTTGAGTTTGTTTAAATATGGATTTGGTTTTGTTTGGGCGAATCAAGGTGTTGGAAGTGTGCGTGGATTTATACGTTGTTTTCAACAAAGGCTTATCGACTGCCGATGGCAAACGGTCCGATCATATTCAAACTAGCGACAGGTTCAATTTGTACAGCACTTTTTGCAGCGACCACAGTTTAAAACCTTATTTACATCTAGATATTGATAAGTATCTGAAATATATTACAACCAGATTTAGGCTCGGATTTCTGATTTAGCGATACACCGTTATCGATACAGAACGTTGATGTTTAACGACCTAATTTGTCCCCTGTGTAATGAAAGCGAAGAAAATGAGGTGCATTTTGTTCTATGTTGCCCAGCACTTGGACTTACACGTGAAACGTTAATTAAGCCTAAATATTATAGAAATCCTTCACTGTTTAAACTGAGTTTGTTAATGTCATCGACGGTTCTGGAAGACGTACATAATCTTGCATTATTTTTATACAAAGATTTAAAATGAGAGATGCTCTGACTACATGAATATGTTCTATATCATTGTTTGCTTTCATTTTGAATTTGCTACATAATTTCATTCAGTTGTATATTCACATCCCCCTTCATGATGGGCTGAGGCCTATAATGAATAAAAACTGAGTCTTGAGTCTTGAGTCTCTCTCTCTCTCTCTCTCTCTCTCTCTCTCTCCCTCTCTCTCTCTCTCTCTCTCTTTAAATTTTAATTCCGTATCGTATTGTAGTTCTGGTCACTTTTTGCATGCTTCTTTTCTTGCCTCGTCTTATTTTGCATTGTTGACCCTACTCAGGGCGAGGACTGGATGTAAAAAAAAAAACATATCAGTGCTTCTCTATTATCCTCATAAATAAAGAATTTTGTCTTGTCTTTTCTCTCTCTCTCTCTCTCTCTCTCTCTCTCTCTCTCTCTCTCTCTCTCTCTCTCTCTCTCTCAAACAGAGATAAACAACCATATTGGAGGATATGACCCAAGATGGATTAGAACGACAGAAAAAAAAAGACAAGATGAAGGTGCCAATCGAGAGGAGCCAAGATTACAAAGGAACAGAGAGACAAGATGAGAAAAGATGAAGAGAAGTACATGGAGGTGATCAATTGATGGACAGCCGTGTCTGTCGGTGAAACGGTTCGCGTGCATCGAAGGATGAAAAAAGGGGGATAATTATGGCAGCAGGTAGAACTGCACGCAATCTGTCATTGGCGTGGAATAGGGTTCTCTGATATGTTACATAAAAAAAAGAACTTCCCTAAACGGTCCGGATGGAGCTTGTCATCTAGCTGTTGTTCTTGCTTCCTTTTTTCTTTCTTTCCTTCTTTCTTTCTTTCTTTTCTTTTCTTTTCTTTCTTTCTTTTCCTTCTTTCTTATTTTCCTTCCTTTCTTTCTTTCTTTTTCTTTCTTTCTTTTTCTTTCTTTCCTTCCTCCCTCAGTATTTTGCTTCGTTCGTTCCTTCTGTGCTTCATTCTTCCTTTCTTTCCTTTTATCCTTTCTGTTTGGCGGTCTGGCATGCATAGAGTTTCTGGTTGGTTCGTTTGTTTGTTTTTGCCAGGTGGTCAGGATTTTTCTTTTTAATATCAGTTCGCTGCTGACATGAGTTTGTTGTGTTCACCGATTTTAGGCATCAAAACAGACAGCCTTGAGTAACTCTCTCTCTCTCTCTCTCTCTCTCTCTCTCTCTCTCTCTCTCTCTCTCTCTCTCTTCCATCTCTTATCACTTTTATTCTCTCCTCTCTCTCCCATACCCTCACCACCACACAGAGATTCTCTCTCTCTCTCTCCAACACACGTTCTCTCTCTCTCTCTCTCTCTCTCTCTCTCTCTCTCTCTCTCTCTCTCTCTCTCTCTCTCTCCCATACACCCACACACACAGAGATTTCTCTCTCTCTCTCTCTCTCTCTCTCTCTCTCTCCTTCTCTCTCTCTCTCTTTTAAAAAAGAACTGAAGAACAACATGTAGTGCCTGGATACATGAGTTACAGCTAAGCAGTCAAAAACGGTCGAACATCATATAATGTTTCAAAGAACAAAAAAAGAACATTGAGAAACTCTTCGAGCTCGAAAAGACTCCCAATGAATGAGTATTTTTCTATCAAAGGCATGATAATCAGAGTTCTCCTTTTCATCAGCACGCTTCAAGAGCGGAACACCGAAGAATCGTCAAAATGAGAAGGAAAAAACAGTTTCATTCAAGACAGTCAGTATCGTCTGATGATGAAAGAAGTGGAAAAATAGGTACATGGGACACTGGTACTACAGCAAATATTACAAACAAAACAAAATATGATATGGATAGAAGACATAATACAAGTAAAACAAGGATTCCAGTTAGAAACAACAAACAAGGACGAGATGAAAGGAAGCAGCCTTCCTGTAATGATCAGCAAACAGACACTGTGATGGTTGCAAACCTGTCCTTAAACTGCAATGAAGATTATGATCCAGAGGAAGAGCAGCGTGATCTGGCAGCTGCTGATATATTACAGGACTGCAGGAAAACACCTCAGTGTGCGGATGATAACCAGGAGTCAACCCTGAAGGGAAAAGAGGCAGGACTGCCAGATGAAGACAGCGACATCTCAAAAGGAGGAAACGAAGCTGCAGAAACCATGGGACCAGATCACCAGTCTGACATTCTGCCCAGTCGGTCAGTTCCAGATTTAACTAGGAATGATTTCGGCATGTGTGACAGCGGAGCTGGAGATCAACCTCTGCGGGCCGTCGCCGAAGGTCGGATCGAGGCGGGGGGCAAAGATTCCTCTAAGAATGGTTCAGAAAGACTTTCTCGTCCTAAAACACGAGCAAATGCAAAGGAGCGGAAGTTAGCGAGGGTGGTAACACGAGCGGGAAGTACCAAACGACGATCAGTCAGCCAAGGCAGCCAGGGTAGCATCAGGGAGGCGTTTAAGAGGGCCAGGTCTGGTTGTGGGTCACAATGCAGTGACAAACGCACACAGAGACAGGCTCCCTCTCCTGAATGTCAGTTAGAAGACAAATGACAAGCAGGCCGGGCATCATGCTATCCAAGTGGGTGCATGAAAGGGGCACGGGGTACAATAGGTACTTTTTCTAAACAGGACAAATGCCCGGAAAACAGCTATTTGTGTAACAGTTCAAATGTGTTTTCTGTTCAACACATGTCTAGATCCGTCAGCTTTTTGAATTATAACGTACGTGGATTGTATGAAAAGTTACATGATCAAGAATTTGTTAACTTTGTAACTACCACGATTTCATTACGTTTACCGAAACTTTTATTTCAGAAGATTTTGATTCAATTGTTTTTTCAGATTATGATTCTTTTATTGCCAAAGCTCAGAAACTGTCAAAGCAGGGGAGATATTCTGGAGGAATTTTGGTTTGTGTCAAAAAGTGTTTTTCTAAATTCATTTCCCAAATACAAGTTCAAAATGATGATGTAGTTGTGTTAAAAATATCAAAAGAGCTATTTGGTTGTGATTATGATGTTATGTTCATTTCAACCTATATTCGACCATATGATTCCAGTTACTGGAGAAACAATGCTGATGGATATGGTATAGAAGTACTTGATGAATGTATTATGTATTTGTATGAGAAATTCGACGATTTTCTTATTCTGTTATGTGGGGATTTAAATGCTCGCACCGATGATAGAAATTTTGATTACATTGACGACATTTTTGAGCAGACGGTCAGCAGTGCTGCAACCGACATAAATACTTTTGCCAGAAAGTCTGATGATATGGAAATGAATCTCTTTGGGACCCAGCTAGTTGAATTGTGCAAAATTGCAGACTGTTTTATTGTAAACGGTTCCTCAAAATGGAATTGTGACTCTGGTTGTACTTACGTGTCAGAAAAAGGGTCAAGCGTGATAGATTACTTTTTGATGTCATGTAATTTTCCCTCTCATCTCTCAGACATGCGATTAATTGTAAAAGAGTTGATCGACTCAGATCACCTACCCGTACAACTAACATTGTACACAAAGGTCATGAATGAGGAAACTATGCAGAATGCTAATTGCCTTAAAGACAGTAGTAGAGAAAAAATAGTGTGGAATGTGGACAACGAAAAAGAATATAAAGATTGTCTTAAAGACTACGAAGGTATAACTATGTTAAAGGAAGCAATGGAACAGATTGATGAAGATGTTGATTCAGCAATGGATTTGTTTACGCAATATCTGCTTAGAGCTGGTCAGTGTATGCGGAAAACAGTGTCTACTAAGAAGCATTCTCAGAGATCTGAATGGTTTGACGAGGAGTGCAAAAAGGTTAAACAGGAATGTAAAAGACGCTTACAAGTACTCCGAAAGTTCAAACGGATGGGAAAATGTAAATGCCATGACGGAAAATTGACGTTACAGACAAAATTAAGAAAATCTAACCAAAAATGTATATGTAAAGACATGAGATTGTCCTATGCTGAAAGCAGAAAAATATACAGGAAACTACTGACATGTAAAAAACGAGGTTACCGTAGGCAAACGGCTGAAAAACTAAGTGTTAACTTAAAAAATTCAGCTTTATTCTGGAACCGTCTCAAATGTGTGGGACTGAGGAATGAAATGAGGATGAGTGGTACTATAACAACACAGAATTGGTTTGAAGCATTTTCAAAAAACGTTTTCTTTAAAGGAAGGTTATACAGTGAACCAAACTTATCCCCCAACAGATATAAAAGAGGGACAGGAGCATCCTCTGAATCGGGTCATTACGTACCACGAAGTAGAAAAAGCACTGAAGAAAATTAAATGTGGAAAAGCAAGTGGCACAGATGGTATTATTGGAGAAATGCTAAAAACGGCGGGTCGAACTATTGTTAACTTTCTCACTGTGTTATTTAACAAAATTTTTGATAATGGTGTGTATCCACATGAATGGTCGAAAGCCATTGTAGTGCCTATTTTCAAAAAGGGGAATATAGACGACCCTGATAATTATAGAGGTGTATCTTTGATTAATGTCACTTGTAAATGCTTTACTTCAATTCTGAACCAGAGACTGTATTCATGGCTAGAGGAAAATAATATAATTGTTGAAAATCAAGCTGGTTTTAGAAACAATTATTCAACGGTTGATCAAATATTCAATTTATACACTATTGTCCAGAGATGTTTATGTTCAAAAGGTCGAAAACTTTATGTTGCCTTTGTGGATTTCAGAAAAGCGTTTGATTCAGTTCACCATGACAAATTACTACAAACCCTGTATAATGAAGGGATACAGGGGGAATTTTTATGTTGTCTGAAGTCCATGTATGATTCTCT
>CM065730.1:39485591-39503091 GCA_033310375.1 Conus canariensis | reverse complement strand
CAGGGACGAAGAGTACCCGGACGTCTGCAAGCAATCCTGCAGGGACACTCGCCGCCTCAGCGGACGGGACTGACGAGGGGAAGGGATGAAGGTGGAGGAGGCCGAAGCCGTGGTGGTGGTGGTCGTCGTCGTGTTCGTCGCCGTTCCGGCGGTCGGAGAGGAGTTCCCCATTCCTGGGAACAGGATCTGGGACATGGTGTGGCGGCGGTTCAGTGGCGCTGGGCTGAGGCGACTGAGCCGTCTCTCCATCCTCTGGTGGGCGCGGAGCAGGTCGTTGTTGTTGTCTTCGTTGTTGCACTCCGAGTCCGAGGCCGAGGCCTTGAGGAGCGAGAAGAGCACCGTGTCGATGCCGCTAATGGAGCGCCGCACCTGCAAGCGCTTGCGGTTGCTGATTTTGGAGTAGAGCGTCAGGTTGAGCGCGAGGAGGAACAGGAACGGCGCGAGTAACGCACAGCAGTCAGCATCACCACGAACACCACGTCGTGGCGGTAAGGAACCTCACACTGTCTAGACACCCTCACCACCACCGACGACACATTCTGACGCTCCCAACCGCACAGCACGGACTGAGAAGAGGATCCCCCTCCCTCCACACAGTTCACGCGACCCCCGTCTCCTTCCAGCCACGGAGCTAAGCTGCCCTTGGCCTGAACTGGGGATGACGTCACTAGGGTGGCAATGACGTCGTAGAGGCCGGTGACGGGGAGGTGGAGGAGGAAGGTGAGGATCCAGGTGGCCGTGAGGATGGTGGTGGCGGTGGACTTGGACTGGCGCACGCGGTAGTTGAAGGGTTTGTGGACTGACCACCACCGATCGGCACTGACCTGCACAGAAGGAAGCAGTCAGCATGAAGAACACGCCGGAGGTAAAAAAAAAAAAAAAGGGGGGGGGGGGTTAAGGTAAGGTAATGTTGCTTGAAGCCCAGCCGACTGCAAAGGCACGTACCACCACGTTGAACTTAACTCAAAGTCAAATAAAAAAAATGGGAAAAGGGAGAAAGAAAGGTGTGGAAAAGTAGGAAAGAACAAAATAGAGGAAAAAAAGAAAGGAATGGTGAATGAAAGAAAGAAAGAAAGGCGGGAAAAAGTTACAAGGAAAGAGAGGAAGAAAGAAGGATGAATGGGGGGGGGGGGGGGAGGGAGCAGAAAGGAGGGAAGGATGGAGGGAAGGTTCAAATAATTTAGGACAGAAAGTAGGAATAACAAAACCAAGAAAGGCACAAAAAAAAAAAGAAAAAGAAAAAATGATGCCGGAAAGAAAAGAAGAAAAGAAAGGCAGAAAGCACAGAAAGGAAAAAAAAAAACAACAGAAGAAGAAATGAAGGAAGAAAAGAACGACGAAAGAAAGGACGAAAAAAAAGGAAAACTAAAAAAAAAAGATAAACAGAGGAAGGGAAAGGCTGAGGCAAATACGAAAAGGACAGGAGAAAAAAGACAGACAGACAGACACGCAAACAGGAAGGAGGAAGGAAGAGTGGAAGGAATCGATTGAAGGTTGAACAAAAAAGCATGGATGGAAGAATGAAAAGATGAGGGGAGACAATCATTAACTGGATAGATGAAGAAAACAATAGCAGGCAATGAATTCTTTAGCTTAAAGGACACTTAATAAACTGTCGGAAGCGACACTCCTTGAAAAGAAAACTCGATCACCTTCGGAAGAAAAAACAGCCCTGTCTTGTTATTGGAAAGCCTTCTGGCAACTTTCAATTTCCGCCGGAGCCGGGTGTTATGTTCACTTCCTTGCAGGTCTCCCACAGGAAGAACACGCTCGTGGGTCTGGAAGCAGTGCCGTCCTGAAGGAGACCGTTCTGTCAACCTGACCTGGACATGCTTTCAGGAGCTTTAGCAGCTTCTGCAGCGGGCCGCGGCAATAAGCCGGATAGGATGGCGTTCTTGGGAATGAGGGAGGGGGCGGGGAGAGAGAGAGAGAGAGAGAGAGAGAGAGGAGAGAGAGAGAGAGAGAGGAGAGAGAAGAAGAAGAAGAAGAAGAAGAAGAAGAAGAAGAGAGAGGAGGAGGAGGAGGAGGAGGAGGAGGAGGAGGAGAGAGGAAGAAGAAGAAGAGAAGAAGAAGAAGAAGAAGAAGAAGAAGAAGAAAACAAAAAAGAAAGAAAGAAAGAAAGAAAAGAAAGAAAGAAAGAAAGAAAGACTAAGGAAAAACCATGGAGAAGAAGAAGAGGAAGAGACAGACAAACAGACAGACAGACAAACCGACAGGCAGGCAGACAGACAGACACAAAAACTACAGAAGAAAGAAAGAAAGGGAAGAGGAAGGAGTATGTGAAAGTTGAAGAGGAGAAGAATAAGAAGTAGAAGAAAGAAAAATGAAAAGGAGAGGTAAAGAAGTAGACGAACAATGACGACGACAATGACGACGACGACGACGACGACGACGACGACGACGACGACGACGACGACGACGAAGAAGAAGAAGAAGAAGAAGAAGAAGAAGAAGAAGAAGAAGAAGAAAAGAACAACAACAACAACAACAACAACAACAACAGCAAGATCACGAAGAACAAGAACAAGAACAAGAGCAAGAAGGAGGAGGGGGAGGAGCAGGGACAGGAGAAGGAGAACAAGAACAAGAAGAAACAGTACAAGGGACGAATCACTTATCCTCATCGGCTTCGATCACTCGACGAAAGCGCCTAGATGAGCTTCTCTAGAATATGAGAACTCTCTCTCTCCCTCTCTCTCTCTCTCTCTCTCTCTCTCTCTCTCTCTCTCTCTCTCTCTCTCTCTCTCTCTCTCTCTTCTGGCATGAGGTCTCGCAGCACTAATACTGATAGCTCCTCATGTATGACAGGCGCCGTGGAGATTGTGTTAACGGTTAGTCAATGGAAGCAATTCAGTGCGCGACTCGGTGCGTGCATGACTGGGTCCGATTCGGTCTTTCTTTCTTTCTTTCTTTCTTTCTTTCTTTCTTTCTTTCGTTCTTTCTTCCCTTTCCATTGTATCCGCCACGTTCATAACACACGCCAAATGAGGACCATGGAACAGCCAAACGCGTTCTGTCCAGATAGGATGTAGTCAAATGAGGACTCAACATAGCTATGTCGTGTCCTTATTTGACCTACGTCCTAAACGCATAGAGAGAGAGAGAGAGAGAGAGAGAGAGAGAGAGAGAGAGAGAGAGAGAGAGAGAGAGAGAGAGAGAGAGAGAGGAGAGAGAGAGAGATGTGTCTTTGAACCAAAGATAGAACAAAGGTCTGCGCTTCTCAACAATCTTACCCCACGTTTGGGATTGGGTCCCTGGGCAAGACAGCGACAGAGACATCTTTGATTTCGGTGTACCACATGTTTGGAACGCACTTGCATCCACACAGCACGGTTCATCTCTTCCCAAGTGTTAAAGCATCTTTAAAACGTAGCTGAGCTGTGAGTTCACAAGCATTACCCTGATGATTTGAATGTCGGGCAGAAAATGGGGGTGGGGTGGGGTGAGGGTGGGGGGAGGGAAGCTGAACGGGAGGGTGTTTGTGTATCAGTATGGGGGTCGGACGTGGGAGGATAGGGGGGAACATATGAAGCAAAGAGTCAGTTGAGTGTGTGTTGAACATGAGAGGATGGTTAGTGTGCACCGCATTCAGTTGCCGGTGCAAAGTACCAGTGCGTGGAAACCTTTATTCATTATCATTATTTTGTTGTTGTTGTTGTTTTTGTCTTACTTTCTCACTCCATAACTGATGAACTCATCCACTCGCTGGCTTGATGTATCATTGTGTGATTGATTTACTATCCGCTCACTTGCTTACTGACCTACATACCGGCACATTGACTTTACAGTTTTCAACAAAAGAACATTTCCATTCTTTCCACAAGTTGTTTCATTCTACGACGACTGGGACAAGATACACCGAACGGGTATGACAATATTGTTGGGTTTTTTTTTCCAGTAATGGAATCACCATGAATCTGCCGTACAGGGCATCTCACCTAGCTGCACCGCACCGCACTCAATGATCGGGGGAGTTTTGCTAGGCTGGGAAGGATGCTATCAACACACCCTGCACACCAGACCCTGGTTCACCGGCACATTTCGGCTGCAACACCCACCACATAACCCACCATCTCCCTGTCTGGCACAGAGCTGCTGCCATACCCACCACATAACCTACCATCTCCCTGTCTGGCACATTTCTGCTGCCATACCCACCACATAACCCACCATCTCCCTGTCTGGCACAGAGCTGCTGCCACGCCCACCACATAACCCATCATCTCCCTGTCTGGCACAGAGCTGCTGCCATACCCACCACATAACCCACCATCTCCCTGTCTGGCACAGAGCTGCCGCTACACCCACCACATAACCTACCATCTCCCTGTCTGCAAAACGAACTACAGGGAACACTTCTCATCCTCAAAACATTATTATTATTATTATTATTGTAGAAGCAGCAGCAGCAGCAGCAGCAGCAGCAGTAGTAGTAGTAGTTGCAGTAGTAGTAGTAGTAGTAGTCGTAGTGGTGGTAGTAATTGTAGTAGTAGTAGTAGTAGTAGTAGTGGTAGTAGTAATGGTAGTAGCAGTAGTAGTGTTATTGTTGTTATTATTGTTGTTGTTGTTGTTGCTGTTGTTTCTATTGTTATTATTATTACTATTGTTATTATTATTATTACTATTATTATTATTGTTATTGTTATTATTATCATCATCATTATTATTACTATTATTATCAGTAGTAGTGGTAGTAGTAGTGGTTGTTGTTGCTGTTGTTATTGTTGTTGTAATGTAGTGTTATTGATGTTATTGTTATTATTATTATCATTATCATATTATTATTATCATCATCATTATTACTATCATCATTATTATTCTTCTTATCAAAATCATCATCATCATTACTATTATTATGCAACCTCCAGCCTCCCTGGTAGAGCCGACTTAAGAGCTGCCTGCTGACGCTACATTCAGTCGTTTCCCTTTGCATTCAGTCTCAAATTCAGTCGCTCTGTCACTCTTTCATTATTCATCCACAACGCATGACTACGTGTACACGTGTCGTCTGTACTTACGGCCAAATTGGACTTCTCTTCCGAAAGTTAGTGGCGGGATTTTTACATGTGTGCAAGATAATATGCGTTCGTGCACACACGGACCCTCGGTGTATAGTTTTAATTCAAAGGACTTTTCGGGAAATGGAGTCAGAACTAATGTCACCTTCGAGAGAAAAAGCCCTCTGTAGAGAAACAGCACGGCGGAGATTCGAATCCGCAACCCCAGGATCGCGAGGATCAAGGGTCTAGCGTCCTGCCAACTGAAGTATTCCGGCCTTCCTTGGTGGAAGGCATCAAATCCAAGGTATAAATTCTTCTCCCCTTTCTCGTCCATAATACTCACCTCCTTTCCCCTCCTTAACAAGTCCATTCCATCCTCGTGCTATCTCCCGTCTCTCTCTCCTCTCTCTCTCTCTTCTCTCTCTCTCTCTCTCTCTCTCTCTTCTCTCTCTCTCTCTCTCCACATGAAATTCGACGCCATTCTTCTGGTCAGCATTAGTCCCCGAAGTACCACCCAAACCCAGCAGGCTTTAAGACTATATCAGAATCATCATCAAGCTGACGGTGGACATAAAATGAGCGAAGAGAACAAGACCTTAAGACCGCGGCGAGCATACAAATTAAGACGGCAAGAAGACATTTACCCTGATGGCGCGGCGGGCATAAAAAGAAAGAATGTATACTTGATGGCGGGCATAAATTGAAATAAAAGAAGACGTTGCATTGTCTTTCTAGTGTCTACAGTTTGCTCAAGGAGAACTGTGCACAGAAAGAGGAAGGGGTGGAGTAGGGGCGGGGTGTTGAGGGAAGAAAAATATTTTTGCATAATCTGGTCCCCTTTCATCCCTTACACTAATTCATCGGGACTGTTCGTGGGGGGGGGGGGGGGGGGTGTTCTGATTCGTTCTTCTGTTGTCTCCCATTTCGTGGCATGCTCGGTCTTCAACAGCTCAGTCACAAACTCCCTTTCATGTCCCAGCACCGTGGTCTTCTCCTCCGAAAGATCGGGTCAGCAGAAACTCTTGTCTTTTCTTCAGCAGTGGGTCTGGTTGTCTCTGGTGTCTAGTTCCTCCTCTCTGCTTCCGTTCCGATGTCAGGTGGCTGTCCATGGAACTGGTTTTGCAAGGTCTGGCCTGCTGATCCTACAGACATCACCTGTCCATGTGAATAGAGGCACAGGCATCAACGACGTGGTGGAAGAGACAAACCACAGATGTTAGGGGCGGCTGGGCCACGTCCTCCAGATGAGCGAGACCAGACTTCAAACTACCCTCAGATGGCTACAACCAGGGAAAGGAAGCAGAGAAAGGCAACAGGGCGCCTGGAGAAGAATTGGGGGAGAAGGGGATGAAAACAAGCAAGACCTGCAAAGAAGTCAGCTGGTTTCCTCAGGGCCAGGGTGTCTGGAGACGATACGTTGGCGCTTTATGCACAGCCGGAGCATGCGAGGAGAGGATCAAACAGGGTCAACAAGGTTCTCACTTTTGCATCCTACGGGGTCACGGATAATGAACTTCTCCTTCATCCTCACACTTGTGATGATGTTGGTCTTTTTGCACTGATGGGCAACCTGGCTGTTGGTCCGTCAGAATAGTTTCATGAGATGTTGCAAGAGGCGTCAATCATCGACAGACTGTGCAACTTCTTCCCCGTTTATTTTCTGGCGAGTCTTGAAGGCGGGGAAGGGGGGTTGGGGGTGGGGGGTGGGAGGGGGAGAGATAGAGCAGAGCTGACTCGGAACCAGCCCCTCACTACATGGAATGAGCGCAGCAGAAAACCAGCAAGATCACGGAAAGGAGTGCAGCAGCCCCAACTCATCAGAATTTCGTAACAAGTGCGATCCTGACGCTAGAGGCTGATACTCCCGCATCGGTCTGCATAGCCACGGGCGACGCTGCTCAAGCCAAACATCCGACCAGGACAATAAGCGATGTTCGGAAATCTGCAAGGGAGGTAATCTCTGTTTAAGCTGACGTTCGTGAAGGTGATACCTCCGTTTACATGGGACAGATGCCGCCGGTGAGTCACGCTCACAGTTATTTTACCATATCAGTCAGCTTAACAGTTCAATCCGAGAGATAAAACGCCAAAACATGGACCGTGTGATACAGAGCGCCTGGAATTCATATCAAGATCGTTATCTTGGCGTCCGCTTTACATGAAATATGTGACTCGCTGGCTCTGTTTGTGTGATCAATAAACTGAAAAACGTCATTCTATTTTCAATGGAAAAACAGACGTTAGCTTCCCTGTTGTTGTCCCCCGAACAGATGTGTATCACTTGGATGCTCTCATTATGGTCAAGTTCGACCGGACGAAATCTTACATAACTGGGGTAAAGATATGAGACAAGGACCTTTCATTTCTCCTTGGTGACAGGAAATGAAATTTTAACAAACTAACGATTTGATCATTCAGCTCACCGACTTCCAAACAATCACATGCATCGAAAATAATCTCACGGCATCGTCAGTTTTCATAACAACAACAACAACAACGACAGCAACAACAACAACAACAGCAACAGCAACAATCCTGAAACTCATTATATGCACGGACATGTCACCTCCAAGCACAATGGGATTGAAATGTTTAAATTATAGGTATTAAAACGCGCGTGCGTGCTGCACACACACACACACACACACACACACACACACAACCCCACACCACACACACACACACACACACACCACACAATACACGCGCGCGCGCCCACGCGCACACCACACACATACAAACACACAAGCACGCACGCACGCACGCACGCACCCTCGCTCGCACACACGCAGGCGCGCGCACACGCACGTAAGCACACACACACGCATGCGCGCGCGCAGAGAGAGAGAGAGCAAGCGAGAGAGAGAGAGAGAGAGAGAGAGAGAGAGAAGAGAGAGAGTGTGTATGTGTGTGTGTGTGTGTGTGTGTGTGTGTGTGTGTGTGGTGTGTGGTGATGGTGTGTGAGTGGTGTGTGTGGGCGCATAATACTCAGGCTCACACAACTTCCTTTTAGAAACACTGCGATTAAGCTGATTAAACCTGATTAAAATGTTTTGTTTGTTCGTTCGTTCCTTCGTTGCCCCCCCCTCCTCTCTCTCTCTCTCTCTCTCTCTCTCTCTCTCTCTCTCTCTCTCTCTGTTTGAGGGAGTGTTCGCGAGCGCGCGCTCCCTTTTTTGTATGTGAGTGTGCGTGCGCGCGCGCGCGCGTTGTGTGTGTGTGTGTGTGTGGTGTGTGTGTGTGTGTGTGTGTTGTGTGTGTAGTGTTGTGTGTGTGTGAGTAGCTGTCTGTCTGTTGTCTGTCTTTTCTGTCTGTGAGTATGTTGTCTGTATTTGTATTATGTGTAGGGGGGAGGTCGATGGTTGTAGGGGTCTGTGTGTTGTATCTGTCATTCTGTCTGTCTGTCTGTCTGTCTGTTGTATGTCTGTCTGTCTGTCTGATCTGTTGTATGTATGTTGTGTGTTGTATGTATGTATGTATATTATGTTATGGAGGGAGGGAGGGCGGCGAGGTGGAGGCAGGGGATGGTACACCACTCCACTCCGGCTTTCCATTGTCCCTGGGCATGATTATGCCCGTGCCCCGGAGTGCCCATGTCCTGCCAATGTCATGCCCTGCCTCATGGTCTAGGTGTGAAGACAAGCGAGAGAAATCCGATCGGGAAGCCCTTTCCTCCAGTCATTTTCGGAAAGCTGCTCTGGATTTTTTTTTTTTTTCGTTTATTCCTTTTTTCTTCATAGAACAACCTACATTCTAGTCCTAATATTTTTTTTTGTGATTGAGAGAGAGAGAGAGAGAGAGAGAGAGAGAGAGAGAGAGAGAGAGAGAGAGGCGGGGGAGGAAGTGAAAGAGAAGGGGGTAAGAAGAGAGAGAGAGAGAGAGAGAGAGAGAGAGAGAGAGAGAGAGAGAGAGAGAGGAGAGAGAGAGCGACATACAGACAGAAACACAGACCGACGGACCGAAAGAGAGAGAGAGAGAGAGAGAGAGAGAGAGAGAGAGAGAGGAGAGAGAGAGAGAGAGAGAGAGAGTGAAGACGAGTCGAGTCGAGTGTATCGTGAAAGCTGACACTGGGTGCCTTGTAAATACGTAGTTTGCTTTGTACAAGTTCTGTATAATATCCATCAAGGGATGTGTTTGATGACAAAACAACATGTCTAGATTACCATAGTTACAGTGATAATAATAGAATATACCAAGTCAGCATGCATTTATGATTTAATGTGGGTCTGCAAACATTGGCTCATACGGAAGACTTCGGGGGGGGGGGGGGGGGGGGGGGGATAAGCAATACAATGTATCAACGTATCAACTTGAGATCTGTTACAATACCTTAACACGTAGTCCCTTTTGAAAAAATGTGGTCTGGCTTCAAGGCAATAATGACTGACTGATTTCAAATAACTTTTTTCATAATACAGAATAAATTCTTGATATAAGACCATGCAAAACTGAATTATTTAAAGAAAATAGAGCTCACCTTTTCAGCTGAATCACACCAACGACACTGCATTTCATGTTCGTCTATAAATCTATATCTCACTCAATGACAAGTGATTTCAAAGATAAACTGCCTTTGGCAAAATGCAATTCAAGCCGTTGCACTGCACTGAGTAATAGAGAAAATGAATCATGAGTGAGATGCTCCTTATCTTTTTTTTCCCAGCCTTTTTTCGCCTATTTCTTTTTGTCTCCAATATTGCTTCCTACATTTAATATTGCAAGGGAGCAAATCAGTCCCGAACAAAAATTTGTATCATGTAAAGAATCTGAAGTGGATCTGACCCAGTCTTCCTCTGCTATTTGATTGTCAAGCGAGTCATAGCCACGTGTCTACTAGCAGCGGCGTTCATTCGCCCATGATGCAAACTGCAAGAAAGGACTTCTTCCTTGCGCTGAACCCTGTGAAGTGATCTGAAGCGATCAAAGCTAAGTGAATTTTCGTTGTTTTATTCGTTTATGTCTCACCCGATGAAGACCTAAGAGGTCGAAACGCGTTGTGTTTCGTCTTGTGACTCGTTTGTCCACGTTCTCTGGGCGGTTCGCTAACAATTATTTAAGATTTGTTTAGTTTTCCGCCTGCAGTCGTCTCGCTTTGCAACTAGATCTGCAAGAAATCTGTTTACCAACGTTGGCCTGATCTATGTTGCTCTTTTTTCTCCACAAAATGTGAAATCGTCCTATTTGATGCCATGCTGTTTTTATGATCACGTGGCTCAGATCGGCTTCAGGCAACTTCCGGCGGATTCTGTTGGAACGGGTCATGGAGCAAAACGTTCTCTACTTGTCTCTTTCTGTTCGAAACGTTCTACTACTTCTTGTAAATCATGATAATGGTGTTTCTCTGGTATTCACTATCACTGGAGAGTGTCGACACTCATACAGTTTTAAATTGCTATTTTAGAAAAAGTGTGTATTCCACATCACACACACACACACCACCACACCACACACACACACACACACACAGCCACGCACGCACGCACCGCACTCACGCACGCACGCATGCACGCACAAACCACCCACCACCACCACACACACACACACACACACACCACACACACACACACACACACACACACACACACACACGTTTTGCTGTGACTTGAGGAAAAAGGGGGGAGGGGGGGGGGGGGGCTGACTGACAGACAGACAGATGTCTCAATGTCTTAATCAGTTGGAGAGACTGAGAGATCACATTATCATGAGGACATGAAAGAGACAATAAAAAGGCGAATGAGAAAAACGAGACACAAACTGACAGACCCCAACACAGACGTGTGGTAAAGAAAAGGGGAGACAGACAGACAGACAGACAGACAGATAGACAGACAAGCAGACAACTAACAGCAGGGCGAGGGTGGGGAGGGTAGAAAATGATACAAGAAGGAAACGAAAGACACAAGGAAGAAAGACAGAAAGACCTTACACTAACAGGGATGTGGACTAATCGGCTTTTCGTCTTGCATTAAGAAGCGATAAAGGAAGAATATCTTCTTCGATTTCATCTGGCAGTAACTAAATCTGTTGAACATCTGTCCGCTTTTTATCTCATGCCCCCCTCCCCTCCCTTCCCCATCTCTTCACTACCCTCCCTTCCATCCTCATCCCTTTCTTGAACTCCCTTTTGCGATTCCATATGTAGACCTTCAGGAACATTTACCATAATAATTACTCCTGGGATGTTCATCATATGAAGACATGTTGTAGCCATCTCAACGTGTAATTAGGTAATTACATGTAGATAATTAAAAACATTTTTTTCATAATCGAGTGGTATGATTTTTTTTTCTTCTCAATGAATTTCACACAATCATATCGCCAATTCATTTGTCAAAATAGGCAGTGTGTGACTCTGATCTCTCTCTCTCTCTCTCTCTCTCTCTCTCTCTCTCCTCTCTCTCTCTCTCTACGTGCGGCACGTGCGCGTGCGCACGCGCGCGCTGTGTTGTATGCGTGTGTGTGTATGTGAGTGTGTGTGTGTGGTGTGTGTGTGGTGTGTGTGTGTGTGTGTGTGTGTGTGTGTGTGTTGTGTGTGTGTTTTACCAGGTGGCACCTGTAGATTAAGAGTTGTGGTTGCAGGGATACCAGATATGCTTCCTTCCTTCAGAGCAGCTGATGCAGCGGTTATAGCGTGTCTATTGATTCCGGAGGAAGACGCTCGCGACACCTGTTGTATCTCCGGTACATTGCTCGTCTTTAGTCAGTGGATGTGATCCAGGGTTACAGTTAGGTAAGGCTAGGGCACAGCAAAGGATGAGTCATCACACACACACACACACACACACACACACACACACACCACACACACACACACACACACACACACACACACACACACACACACCACACACACACCACAACAAAGCATGCGAATTTCAACATTTTATAAATTAAAACTTGAAGCCTTAAAAACTAAATATACAAACGAAGCAAAATGTATTTGTGGAGAACGAAGAATAAACCAGCAGCATCTGCTGTTTGACTGTTTACCTGTTCAATCTCATTTACCACCATTATCAGGCATGTCTTTGTGTGATGTCTTTTCAGATTTAAAGTTTGCCTTCAATGTTGTTTTTTTCCTTTAATTTGTAGTCCAGTTAAACATTTACTTTAAGATATTTGCAGGTATGTTGTAGGGATGTTTAGAGGGACATCTATATGCACTTAGATAACCATATTATGCGTACACTTTATGCGTACACTTTATGCGTACACATTATGCACATTATACGTACACTTTATGCGCACACATTATGCGTACACTTTATGCGTACACTTATACGTACACATTATGCGTACACATTATGCGTACACTTAGATAACCACATTATGCGTCACAGACATTTATGCATCTCTCTCTCTCTCTCTCTCTCTCTCTCTCTCTCTCTCTCTCTCTCTCTCTCTCTCTCTCTCTCTCTCTTCGTCTGATATGACATTTGTTAACAGACGTAAAACTGAAGTACTACACACGCACGCACTCTCGCACGAACGCACGCACGCACGCACGCACGCACGCACGCACGCACCACACACACACACCGATCATCACTTGTCAGATCTGTGTGTGTATGTGTGTGTGTGTTGTGTGTGAGTGGAGGAGAGAGAGAGAGAGAGAGAGAGTGTGTGTGTGTGTGTGTGTGTGTGTGTGTGTGTGTGCGCGCGCGTGCGGCGTGTGTGGGCGTGGGTTGTGTGTGTGTGTGTGGTGTGTGTGTGTGTGTTTGCGCGCGCGCGCACGTGCGCGTGGGTACACTTCATATGTAAATTTTTTTGTGGAAACTGGGTAAATCCCCTTCTATCTCCATCCTTACCAACCCCACCCCCTTTGTCATCCCCTCCCACCATTGTTCCACCCACTCCACCACATCCACCACCACCAAAGTTGTCTGAGCCTTCGCAACTGGTAGCGGAACAGAGACCGCTTTGAAGCACCATTGTTGTCTGAGCCTTCGCCAACTGGTAGCGGGAACAGAGACCGCTTTGAAGGCACCATTGTTGTCTGAGCCTTCGCAACTGGTAGCGGAACAGAGACGCTTGAAGGCACCATGTTGTCTGAGCCTTCGCCAACTGGTAGCGGGAACAGAGACCGCTTTAAAGGCAACATTGTTGTCTGAGACCTTGCCATGTAGCGGAACTAACGCTTTGAGGCACATTGTGCTGCTTGCCATGGTAGCGGGAACAGAGACCGCTTTGAAGGCACCATTGTTGTCTGAGCCTTCGCCAACTGGTAGCGGGAACAGAGACCGCTTTAAAGGCAACATTGTTGTCTGAGCCTTCGCCATTGGTAGCGGGAACAGAGACCGCTTTGAAGGCACCATTGTTGTCTGAGCCTTCGCCAACTGGTAGCGGGAACAGAGACCGCTTTAAAGGCAACATGTTGTTGAGCCTCGCCATTGGTAGCGGGACAGAGACCGCTTTGAAGGCACCATTGTGTCTGAGCCTTCGCCAACTGGTAGCGGGAACAGAGACCGCTTTAAGGCAACATTGTTGTCTGAGCCTTCGCCATTGTACGGACAGAGACACTTTGAAGGCACATTGTTGTCTGAGCCTTCGCCAATGGTAGCGGGAAAAGAGCTCTTTAAGGACCTGTTGTCTAGCCTGCACTGTAGCGAACAGAGACCGCTTTGAAGCGCCATTGTTGTCTGAGCCCTCGCCAACTGGTAGCGGGAACAGGACGCTTTGAGGCACCATTGTTGTCTGAGCTTCGCCAATGTAGCGACAGAGACCCTTAAGGCACCATTGTTGTCTGAGCCTTCGCCAACTGGTAGCGGGAACAGAGACCGCTTTGAAGGCACCACTGTTGTCTGAGTCTTCGCCAACTGGTCGCACAGAGACCGCTTTAAAAGGTCCAGAACTCTCAGTCAGTCCTTCTTAGTTAAGACGAACGGATCTGCCCCGTGTTTCGGAATCCGTATATTTTTCTTTTTTAAATCAGCGGAAGTCGATTTTTTCATGAACATGACCACCACCACCATCATCATCGTCGTCGTCGTCATCATCATCATCGTCATCGTCATCATCATCATCATCATCATCATCATCATCATCATCATCGTTGTCGTCATCGTCGTCATCATTATCATCATCATCATCATCATCATCATCATTATCATCATCGTCGTCGTCATCATCATCATCATCATCATCATCATCATCTTCATCAACATCGTCATCATCGTCATCATCATTTCAGTGGTAGATCTGGACCCTAATATCACACTTCTGGTATGGTCATCTCCATCTTCTAATCCCCTGGCGGTGATGTGGACGTTAAACCTGAATGAAGTCGCGAGCTGTACAGTCTAGATGCACGATTGGTTCGGTGGTAAAGCACTGAGTCCACAAACAGACGTTGCGAGTTCAAATCCCAATAGCTCCCGACGTAAAAATCCCTATCATTTTCGTCACTCCTCTTGACGTGTTGTCGTTCTGGTGTTATTAGCGTAGTTAGACAGGCGTCTCCCCTAGCCCGTTATCCTTGAATAGTTATTCTGGAATAGTGATTCTGGAATTGTTTTCCTGGGATGTCTATCGCTGTGTGGTTATCCTGAGATAGTGATCCTGGAATAGTGATCCCGGAATGCTTATCCCCTTAACTGATACATCACATCTGGTGCGTAAGAACGTTCACTTTGAATGGACGAAACGAGGGACGACTACTCCAAAGCTATGGGGTCTGGACTTCCATGCATTTTCGCAAGGTGATAATGGTCGTTGTGGATAACGTTATATGTCACGCTGACACTTGCTGTCGTTTCCTGCAGTGTGGTGCTAACGTCTCCCGTTTCCTCGCGGTTCGGGATGCTGTTCATACAGGGGGTATCAGCTCTGAAGTGCAGTTGGCATCCCAATACTCTGGAACATCTCTGTCACTAAAAAAAAAAGTGACAAAGACCATTTGCAAAATGCCAGCGATACAGGAAAAAAAAATCGAACAGTAAACAGCTACTGCAGCTGCAATTTTCTTTGCAAATAAAATGTGGGTTTGTGTGAACGAGTTTGATGAGATTTTCTGTCAGGATAATGATGCTTCTGTGAGAACTCTCTCTCTCTCTCTCTCTCTCTCTCTCTCTCTCTCTCTCTCTCTCTCTCTCTCTCTCTCTCTCTCTCTCTCTCTTTGTGGAAATGTTCGTATTGGCTGAATTTTATTTTCAAATTTGTCTTCCACAGTCCCCATCCATATCCTCCGCTCTTGTGGACGAGCTCTGTAAAATCGCAAGCGTAATCATCTCTCTCTCTCTCTCTCTCTCTCTCTCTCTCTCTGTCTCTCTCTCTCTCTCTCTCTCTCTCTCTCTCTCTCTCTCTCTCTCTCTCTTAGTGAAGAAAAACTGTGGCCGGTGAAGATTTGTATATATATTATATATATATATATATATATATATATATATATATATATATATATATATATATATATATTGGTCAATCAGTGGGAGATTGAATCTCTTAGGAGATCCAAGTAAAGGTTGTTCTGTACAGTTCTTAGCCACTCACAATGCTTGGGTTATTGAACAGCAGAGCTGACCACTCAGACTGTTCCATATCTTTTGATCTCCCTTGCATCCTTGAATGGATCCTCAAGCATAGGCTCAGAGATTGTCCCCTACATTTTATGCTGTTTGCATAATGTTTTTAGTTTTCAGCAACTTTTTTCCTCTCCACACTTTCGTTTTGTTCCATTTGCTACCCTCCGCTGGCTGCCTTGGGGGTGCTGTTGCATTCTTTTTTGAACCCTTGGTGGTGAGCACACCGCAGAATTACGGACTGTGGTGTGTCTCTATTTGACACCAGGAGCACAGGCGCAATCAGCCGTGTCTTCCTGATGAGTCCGATCCAGCGGACGAAGGGCCTAGGAGCAGGCAGTGCGAATAGATCTGCCTTCGAAGGGGAGTACGATGGTTCCCTCAGGCAGCTAGTGAAGGGTTTTTCATATTATAATATATTCCCCTCATCTTCACTTTTTTTTTTTATTCAAATCTTTGCCAAGTCATTACTCTAATGACTGAAGAATTGTTAGCCGGCACTAATTTTCTCCCACTACTTAATTGTTCAGCATTATATATATATATATATATATATATATATATATATATGTACTTGGATGTGTCAGTCCAGAAAGGTGGCATCCCAGGCGTGGCTGGCTGTGTAGAACACGCCACAATGATCTGGGACGCAATCCAAAAAGCAAAAACAGAAAAGAGAGACCTGGACGTAGTGTGGCTTGATCTGGCAAACGCATATGGATCTGTGCCCCATGAGATGATACAGTTGGCTCTTGAGATGTACCATGTGCCAAAGAACATCCGCGACATGCTCAAGAAGTACTTCAATGGCTTCTCAATGCGGTTCTCTACCAAGGAGTACACAACAGACTGGATCAACTTGGAAGTGGGTATTGCAATGGGCTGTGCAATTTCCCCAATACTGTTCGTGCTGGCAATGGAACTCATCTTGAAAGCAGCAACAAACAACGCGAGACAAACAGACTTTGGCGATGGATACAAGATGCCTCCTCTCAAGGCCTTCATGGATGACACTACAGTGATTTCATCCAGAGAAGACGAGACACGTCATGTGCTGGAGAGGCTGGACGACATAGTTGCCTCATCCAGAATGAAGTTCAAGCCAAAGAAATCACGGAGTCTCTCACTGAGGAAAGGAAAAGTGGCCGGATCTGTGGTCTTCAGTGTTGCCAACCAGGCCATTCCAACAGTCACAGAAGAACCAGTCAAGAGCCTTGGAAGATGGTATGATGATACGCTGAAAGACACACAAAGAGCAAAAGAAACCAAGCAGATGGCGGAGGAAGGCTTGGAGACCATTGACCAGTGTGGGCTCCCTGGCAAATACAAGGTCTGGTGTCTGCAGTTCATGCTGATACCAAAGCTCCTATGGCCTCTGATGATATACGACATCTGCACCAGCATAGTGGAGGCAATGGAAGCCAAAATCAACAAGTTCACAAGGAAATGGCTTGGTGTCCCACCCTGTCTGACTGACATAGCGCTGTACTGTCGCCAAGCAAAGCTGAAACTACCACTGAAATCCATCCTGGAGGAATACAAAGCAGGGAAGATCAGACTTCAAAGCATGCTGGAGGACTCAGGAGACAAGGTGGTAGAAGCAATCAAGCCCCAGCTGAAGACAGGCAGAAAATGGAAAGTTCAAGAGGCGATGGATTCTGCAAAAGAAAGTCTCAAGATCAGAGAAATAACAGGACACACACAGACCAACAGACAAGGACTGGGGGTGACCAAAACTGAATGGTGGTCAAAGGCCAAAGGAAAAGCCAAAAGAGACATGATGATTCAGGAGATGAGAAAAGAAGAAGACCAAAAAAGACTCCAAAAAGCAGTCCAGCAGAGCCAGCAAGGGCAATGGACAACGTGGGAGAATGCACTCCAAAGAAGTCTCACTTGGAATGACATTTGGCACATGGCCCCTCTCAGGATCAGCTTCATTCTCAGATCTGCATATGACCTTCTGCCCTCAAATGCAAACCTGGTGAA
>CM065730.1:39478091-39480591 GCA_033310375.1 Conus canariensis | reverse complement strand
GCTGTCACCGCCACATTCCGTGCACGCGTCGGCTTGATCAGCTACTTGCGTACTCACACATCGTTTCATTCCCTTCGGCCACAAAATGACTGAAGTGGTCCCCTGGAAGGACTGGAAGGACAAACTACATAGTGGTGCAGTACTGAAGACAAAAAACAAGCACACAAGCATAAACAAGGAGAATTTCATTGATTATTACGTGCCCTAGTCAAACAGTGGAACGTGTGCTCCGACCTTTAATTGTAATTGTCGAATATGAAGACTAAAGATATCTCTTTGTTATCCCTCTTCAGCTACGATTGTCGGATTTGGCATTAAAGGTATCTTTTTGTTATCCCTCAGTTTAAATTTGATTGTCGAACTTGAGCACTAAAGGTACCTCTTTATTATCCAGATGTTTAGCTATGATTGTCGAATTTGGGCTCTGAAAATATGTCCTTGTTATCCATATGTTTAATCATGACTGCCGAACTGGAGTGCGAAGACTCCTGTTTATCATTCTATGCGTGTCAGACTCTATTTGGCACGAATATCTGCACATGTTCATTATTGCTTTTCGCCAAAGAATGGATCATTTCGGAATTATTATTAACGTGTTGTGTGTGTGTGTGTGTGTGTGTGTGTGTGTGTGTGTGTGTGTGTGCGCGCGTGCGTGCGTGCGTGCGTGCGTGCGTGCGTGCGTGCGTGCGTGCGTGTGTGCGTGTGTGTGTGTGTGTGTGTGTGTGTGTGTGTGTGTGTGTGTGTGTGTGTGTGTTTTGATTACTCCTTCTGTGTAATTGGATTTTTTATGTGTAATTTCATGTAGCGTGGAAACTGTATTTCTTGTTCTCAGTTGTGTTAGGAGAGAAGCGAATGCGTGAGATCCCATTCCCAGAGAAAGGTGAATGTTTGGTGGGTGCACGAGTGCGCATATGCGCGTATGAGTGCAGAGATAACCTTGGTGTGTTAAGCCTAACTAATAATGCATCAACTTAGTGCACTTAAAGCAATACCATCACGATTTCCCCCGTCCTGAGCAGTCTGTGTGTGTGTGTGTGTGTGTGTGTGTGTGTGTGTGTGTGTGTGTGTGTGTGTGTTTGCGTGCGTGCCTGCGTGCCTGCGTGTGTGCGTGCGTGCATGCGCGCGCGCGCGCGCGCGCGCGCGCGCGGTGTGTGTGTGTGTGTGTGTGTTTGTGTGTGGACACAGCTTTTCCTCACTTGTACTTACATCGTCACAAAAGTATAGTTTTGTACAAGACTTTTGAAAATTAGGGATACTCCAAGCATGTATACGTCCCATTCATTTCAGGGACATGAGGCAAGACTAAAATGGAATAAACTTTGACTGCTGAATCTGTTCTAATGGTATACCTTGATCTTTTTTTAATTTTCAAGTATGATTGCCGTCTTGGGGGTTAAAAATCCCTCTCGAGTTCAAACAATACTTCTTTACTACTCCTTCCTTTAACAATGCTTTTGGAATTTAATTCTAAAGAAACCTCTTCACCAGGCATGTGTATACCTTTTGCTATGATTGTAGAATTCTGATTCAGTATACACTCTTTTTTTATACCTAGTTTTACGTATATTGTAGGGTTCCAAAGCTAGAAATACCTATCTCATTTTCCGTACTCTGATGATTGGATTCGAGTTCCAAATATATTTCTTACCATCTGTAACTTCAGCTATAATCAATAATTTCGAATAGAAAATTACCTCTGGAGATCAAACAATACCTTTTTATTTTTCCTACCTTTCTGTGATTAGCAGATTGATCTCTAAAAAAAAAATACCTTTTTAAACTTTTCACTATCAATATTGGATTCTAATTCAAACTAGACCTTTTTATTTCCCCTACTTCGACCATGATCTTAGGGTTTGGATACCAAAAGATACTTCTTTAATATTCATCGTTTCAGTGATGGATACGGGATCGAGTTTTTAATCTGTACTTTACCATTCTGGCCATTAACTATAATTGTCGGCTTGAAAACTCAATATACCTGGTTTTTTTATCACTACATTCGGCAGAACATCTACTCAAAGATTACACTCTTCAGCGTTCTTGGAGTGGGTATTTCCATTAACTTCTCTAACAAGAAAATCCACCGTAGACATATTCTGGAAAGAGGTTGGCTGTTGAGCAAGGGAAGTCACCCATACAATATCCTTTCAAGCCTAAGACAGCGAGTAAATGGAAGACGCTTGGACGTGGATCGATTCGTGTGGACGTTGATACATTAGTCTAGAGTAGATTGCGGTGTTAGCCCTGAATTAGTAATAAGTTTCAGACAGATACCGAATGGCCGGCCTGTCAAAGCTTCTTCCGCGACTACCGTAAGAAATTTACGAGACATCGGTAGTTCTCAACACATTTCTTTTTCATCCCAAACATCTCAGCAAAACTAAATATACGTATTCAGGCGCTGGTTTGGCTTTAGGGGATGCTGGAAAACAACTACAAGCCACAAACATGTTCGTGTCAAGTCACACGCTTTATCCGCGTGGAAAACAGGTTTGGA
>CM065730.1:39468091-39473091 GCA_033310375.1 Conus canariensis | reverse complement strand
CGATGGTCCCCATATGTTACTGGTGAAGAATTGTATTTTTTTTTAATATTCTAATGCTAAATTCGTTCCCTTTTTCTTTCTCTTAACATCCCCACCCCCACCCCATCCCCACCTCCTTTTTTCTTGTCATGTCATTGATGTAATGACGGAGGCATTGTAAGCCTGTATTTGTTTTTCGTCACTACTAAATTGATCCACATACTATTGTTTGATTGGTGGGATATTTCATCTATTCAGAGATCCAACTAAAGCCTGTTCTGCACAATTCTCAGCTACTGTCAGCGTTTCCGTGACTGACAGCGCTTGGGTTATGAAACAGTAGAGGTGACCGCTCTGACTGCTGATACCTTTGGACTTCTCTTGTATCCGTAAATGGATCCCCGAAATATGGGATCAAAGATTTCCCCTTGCCTTGCATAATCTGTACATAATTCTTTTTTTTTTTTTTTTTTTTCAGCAACTTATTTCCTTACAGCGCTTTCTTCTTGTTTGACTTCTCTGCCCTCCGCTGTCTGCTTTGGGGGTGCCATTGGCTTATGGTTTTGAACCCTTGGTGGTGAGAATACCTCTGACTTACAGACTGTATTCGATGCCAAGGGAGCACAGACACGATAAGCCGTGTCTCACTGCGAACGAAAGGCCTCTGACAGTGCGATGGAAGTGGATCTGTTCTTCAAGATGGACCGCGACGGCCTCCGTTTGACAGTTAGTGAATAAATGTTATATTTATATTCCAATGCCAAGAATGTTCATTCCCATTTTCTCTCTCTCTCTCTCTCTCTCTCTCTCTCTCTCTCTCTCTCTCCTCTCTCTCCCCCCCCCCCTCCCCCCATCTGGCCTTCTTCTTATTTTTTAAGTTTTCATTTTGAACATTTCCCAAGTCATTAATGTGATGACAAACAAATTGTTAGACTGCTCGCGTTTTCCCACACAACTAACTTGTGTATAAATGTATGGCTATTCACAGCTAACTTGTGTATAAATGTATGGCTATTCACAGCTAACTTGTGTATAAATGTATGGCTATTCACAGCTAACTTGTGTATAAATGTATGGCTATTCACAGCTAACTTGTGTATAAATGTATGGCTATTCACAGCTAACTTGTGTATAAATGTATGGCTATTCACAGCTAACTTGTGTATAAATGTATGGCTATTCACAGCTTAACTTGTGTATAAATGTATGGCTATTCACAGCTAACTTGTGTATAAATGTATGGCTATTTTGCGCCCAATTCTAGATGATAAGAGAGATTTGTTCGTTCTTTTTTTCCAGTGTCTTGAATGTTGTTTTGTCTTGCCTGAAGAAGACCCAAGTGGTCCAAACGCGTCGTGTTTTGTCTGTTAATTTGTTTGCCACTTTTGTTGGGTGGCACAGCAATTTTCCTGGTTAAACTGACGGTGATGTCAGATAAATGAACGCATCTCCATAGAGGTCTCTTTCAATTGCGTTCTCTGCTATGTCACTCCTGAAGTTGGGTTAGTTTCCAGAGTTTGAAGATGGAGTTGATACGTATGGTATAGAGTATTAGTGACATATGTGGTACGGTATCTTTCATAGGTTTGGGTGAAAGATTTTGTGAGCATTTTCAAACGGAGGCTGAGGAACCAAGTAATGATGCCATTTTCTTCTATGTTGATCGACTAATGGTTTTTCTAGACATGATTCTGTTGTCCGGTTTTTTTTTGTTTTGTTTTGTTTTGTTTTTTTTTTTTTGGGGGGGGGGGGTGGTTGTTGTTTTTAAAAGAGAACACATTTGATTCGACTTTGTTGAACATTGAGGCAAATAGATCTTCCTATTGCCACTATACAGATGACATGGCCTTATTTAGTAACCAGAAAATGCTAATAAAGAGAGAGAGAGAGAGAGAGGAGAGAGAGAGAGAGAGAGAGAGAGAGAGAGAGGAGAGAGAGAGAGAGGGGAGAGAAAGGAAGAAGACAGACAGACAGACAGACAGACAGACCGACAGATAGACAGACTTGATGAAATCGGAGGGAAACTCGGAATAAGATTCTTCAGCTCAGCAATTTACTGGCCTCATTACAGTCAGCTTAAACTCTGCGGACAGCTCCACGGACAGCTCTACGGACAGCTCTACGGACAGCTCGACAACAGATCTTTAAAGCAGTCACGCCCCTTCCTCCTGCGCCCCTCCCCACCACACAAGTGTTTCGGCCTTGAACTCTTGACACGAGAAGGGGGGGGGGGGGGGAGGGGGGACTCGGGATGCTCTTCTTTAGGGAGGTAAAGCATGTGATTGGCTTCAGGACACCT
Source organism: Conus canariensis (assembly GCA_033310375.1). Classification (NCBI taxonomy): domain Eukaryota; kingdom Metazoa; phylum Mollusca; class Gastropoda; order Neogastropoda; family Conidae; genus Conus; species Conus canariensis. The sequence continues at coordinate 39,470,813 of CM065730.1, read as the reverse complement.
TACTCACTGTACCTTCAACGGCGGGTGTTGTTTTTTCTTTTTTTTTAACGGTAGAAAATTATCTCCGCCAATCGGATTTTTTTTTTTGCATGTTCTGACTGCCACCAAGGGCATCCATTACACAGACCACGTGACAAATGAAGAAGTCCGTAGAATAATTCAACAAGCAATGGGACCCCCTGAAGACCTACTCACAGTCGTCAAGAAGCGGAAAATGAAGTGGTACGGACATGTGTCCCGTTCGGCAGGCCGTGCAAAGACAATCCTCCAAGGAACAGTCAGAGGAAGCCGCAACAGAGGAAGCCAAAGGAAGAGGTGGGGGGAAAATATCCGAGAGTGGACTGGAATGAGCCTAGCAGAATCTCAGCGAGCGGCGGAGGACAGGGACAGATGGAGGACAGTGGTGGCCAGATCATCAGGGGTGTCCCAACGACAACAGACGATGTCAAGAGAAAGATGAAGGAAGGAAGACCAAGGTTTTGCTGGATCTGTGGGCCCGGTCGTCACGACCATTTGGAGGGAAGATGGGGTAGGATCCCAGGGCAATCGCCGCAATATTTGGAGCGCTGATCCGGATCGTAGAACCTTTTCCAGAATGACGTGAAGGGCTGGGATGGTTGGAATCTGAGTTTGGGCTGGACTGAAGTGTGGAGAATCGCCCAGTGTTCACAAACGTCTGTTGTGTTTCCGATTGCCCTTCTGGGATCCCCCCCCCCCCCCCCCCCCCATGTTTTAGCCTCATCTTATGATTATATTATCATTGTTATAATTTATTTTGATGTAAAATGAAACGTTTACAACACAAAGTAAAAGACAGAGAGAGAGAGAGAGGGACAGGCAGACTTAGACGGAGAGAGACAGACAGACAGACGGACAGACAAACAAACAGACAGACAGACAGATAGACAGACAGACAGACAGACAGATAGATAGATAGATAGATAGATAGATAGATAGATAGATATATATAGAGAGAGTGAAAGATAAAAACACATACATACATTAATATATACAGACATACATGCATACATACATATATGCATACACACATGCATAATACATAGACAGGCAGACAGACAGACAGACAGACAGATAGAGAGATAGACAGACAGACAGACAGACAGAGAGAGAGAGCTGGACAGATAGATCTGTACACCTGTTTACTCGTTTGCCTGCCTCATGTGCCTAGCCGTCTACCCGTAACACTTGTAACCATCTGCAGATCTATTTCACCTATTTGTCGACAAATGATTCTGTCAAGCACCCCACTCTGATTGGACTACATTTCTTTTTTACACAATGATTGAAAACAGAGTTTTAGAAATGCATAGACATACATCTATTTCCTCTCCAGCCTCCTCCTCCTAAATCTTTCAGCCATTTGCTGATTTAACTGTTTGGAAATGCGTCTGGTTGTTTGTCTGTTCGTCTCTCAAATGTTTCTACTTCACGTTTGTTGTTCATTCATTTACTCTTTATTTTCATGTGGGTTTAGGCAGCCTGAGGAAGAATGTTTGAAGGGCGAATGCTTGAAGTATATCCCCGAGGGAGACTGACCCGACGGGCGGTTTTTTTTTGTTTTGTTTGTTTGTTTGTTTGCTTGCTTGCTTGTTTGGGTTTTTGTTTGTTTGGGTTTTGGTTTGTTTGTTTGTTTGTTTTTGTTGTTTGTTTGCTTTTTTAAGTTCAGAGAGAGAGAGAGAGAGAGAGAGAGAGAGAGAGAGAAGAGAGAGCAAGGAGAAGAAGTGAGATAGATAGATAGATAGATAGATAGATAGATAGATAGATAGATAGATAGGTATGTAGGCTTGTAAGTTGGTAGGTAGGTAGGTTGGAAAGTAAACAGATGGATAGATAGATAGATAGATTGATAGATACATGGATAGATAGACAGATAGATACACAGGCAGACAGACAGAGAGAGACAGACAGAGAGACAGAGAGGGAGACAGACAGACAGACAGACAAACAGACAGACAGAGACAGAAAGAGACACAGACAGACAGAGTGAGATGCAGAGAGAGGACTCTAGGGACCCATTTTCTCCACATCACCATCCTAGCAATCCCATTCAGAGAGCGGCAATAAACTTCCTAATGCCCCTGCTGCATCCCCAACCCCTCTGCTGCCACCCCTCCCCACGCCATTCTCCCCCATGCAACCCCCTCCACCCCACCCTCACCCCCACTTCATTCCTCCTCGTGAAGGAAGCATCCAAGCGGTCGTCATCTCCAAAGAGCCAAGATCTCCTATAAGGGTGAAGACCCGTGTGATGCAGGCCCATAGACTCCAGTGCAAACCTGCATGAGACAGTCCCGTCCCTCCTTCACCTGTCCAAAGGTACCAAACATGGCGATCCAGTCTGGTCCATTGCAAGGACGACAAAATTCTGCAGCGATTATCAGAGTCACGATCCCAGACTGCAGACTTCGCCCAACGGACAGCTGCCATCGTCAACAAAGGAAAGGAAGAGCGAGAAGTCAAGCTGGGAAGAAAAAAGGTAAAAACCTCGGGAGCAATGCAGTGTCTTCTCAGCGGGGTTGGCTCATGGCGACTAGCTGTTGATTGCTTCCTGTGGACTGCGGAGCTAGCTGGGACCTACCGACGGGAGAAACCTGGGTGGGGTTACGTAGGGGGGAGCCGGAAGAAGAATGGGATTCCTCTTCTTCGTTCCCTCAGACAGGAACCCCAGAGGCACTGACGAAGGCTGCTGTACGGCGGAGGC
>CM065730.1:39463091-39465591 GCA_033310375.1 Conus canariensis | reverse complement strand
TCACACTCCACACGTTCAGCGAGAGACAGCCGAGCAGCTAGAAGACAGAGAGAAGAACACACAGACGGCCAAACAAAATCCCGACCAAAGTAAGACTGAAGACAAACAGAAGAACGGGGTGGGAGAAGACAAGAGCACTGACAACCAGGACACGACATGACGGGTAAATCAATGTGATGAACAAGACAACATTAAATAGACTACTACAATGGAAGACACGCCAGTCAAGTCTTTGGAGGGGTGGGGGGGGGGGGGAGAGAATACCGCTGCCAACGGACTTGAAGATACGGGAATTAATTATTCAAAACAGATCTTGGACAGAACAATTAAGTCATCGTGATGTGAAGACACTCTGGCCAAATCTTTTGAAAGGGTTGAAGAGACTTCAATGTCAGACTGATGGTTAAAAAAGGCAAACAATTCATGGCTGCAGCTGCAGAGAAGATGATAAACTCAAGAAGATGAAGTCTTTGAAATGGGAAGATGGATATACGGCATTGAAACGATAAAAAAAAAATCAAAACTGTTAAGTCTTTGAAATAGGAATGCAGAAAGAATAAATGATAATAATGAAATCACAAAAACTACACGCAAGGTCTTTCAAAACGGAACTTGGACGCGCAATGAATCAATCATTAAAAAAGATACAATTGTCATATTGAGGGGACAGGATACGCAAACTTTGAAATGAAACTCAGAGACGGACGAGAAACACAGTGTTTGAGATGAAATGCTGAGACAGCAGTTAAACGAGTCACAACAGTGGGACGTAAAGGGATGGTCGATATTAATACAAGAGTGGCATCTTTCATGCAGAAAACCACACGCTTGTCATGGAAACACAGCCAAGCACACCAACAGTTGTGTCACTGGATTACCACAGCAAGGACAGGACAGGAAGTGAGTTACCTGCACCACGGTGAGCAGCGAGATGAAGAGCAAGGAATCCCTGACCACCAGGTACACACGACACAGCACGGCAGGAGGCGCCCACGACACCAGCATCTCATCGGCCAGACCCACAGGCATGCACAGCCCCACGCCCAGGTCGGCCAGGCTCAGGCCCACCAGGTACACGTTCTTACACCGCCTTAATCGCCGGTGTCGGAAGAAGATGATGATGACGAGAAGGTTGGCGATGATGGCCGTGAGGGTCAAGGTCACCATGCCGAAGGCGGCCAGCAACAGGTGCAGGTAAGTCCTCACCGGGGTCACGGGTGACCCGTGTGGGTCGGCTTCCGTCAGGTCCTGGCTGACGTTGTCCATGGCGGAGGCGTTCATCTCTAGCGAGGTCAGATCGTAAGACATGATGGGCGGAGGAGACGGGGAGGAGGCTGAAGGACGGGAAGGTGGGGGGGCAGGGGAAGAATGTGAGTTCTTCAAAATGTCATCACGGCGCCACGGGCATGTTTCACCTTGTCTTCCAGCATCCTACGACCTCAAGGCATCGGCCGTTCAGTGAAGCCCATCCTGTATCCCCGTCAGATGCCTTGTGTGGGACAATTCTCACTGCATGACATTGTCACTTTCTCCACGCTTCGTTCAAGGTGTCCACAACCTTGACCAGCCAGTCCTCAGCTGACCCTCGCATGGCCCCCTCCTGTGAAACAGCCGACGTTAGAGTTAACCACTCTTCCATTGGATGATCACAAACAATCCCTTAAACCAGTTATCACGAACCTTGACCGACCTGGGAGCAATGTGTGTGTGCGTGTGTGTGTGTGTGTGTGTGTGTGTGTGTGTGTGTGTGTGTGTGTGTGTGTGTGTGTGTGTGTGTGTGTGTGTGTAAGGGTTAGGTGGAGCGAAGAGCTGTATTCTTGTCCTAAGACAGGAAAATTGTTTATCAACATGAAACTAGAGGTCAAATCTTCAGTCTGATTGTATTTTATCTTTCTTGTGTCTTCAGTTGTCTCTTTTAAAACCTGTACAGCGCCTGTTCGAAGAGGATGAACAGTAAGTATTAACGCACCAAGACCTTGAACAATTAATCGACCAGTTACAGACGGAGCCAATGAACTGTTCTCAGAATGTATAGTGTGTCTGAACGTTAATTCCCCTTTCTTTTCTGTTTTATGCCCATCAAGATGCATGCTTGGTGGCTCCAGGGACAGAGATGAAAATGAAAGAAAGGAGACTGTTTGGGCAAGGACAGCTGTCGCCAACATAAGGTCACATGTTAAGCGCTAAGCCTGAAATCTGATGAACCCGGAATAGCTCATTTGAGAAAGTGCCGGACTCGTGATCCTGCCGATTCTTGGGTTACGGGTTCGAATCTCCGCCGGGCTTTGTCGGTACAGGGGGGAATTTTCCCTCGGAGTTAAACATTGGTTCTGATTCCATTTCCCGAAAAGTTCTTAGAATGAAACTATAAACCGAGGTTCTACGTGTGAACGCACGCATAATATCTTGAACACACACACACACACACACACACACACACACACACACACGCGCGCGCGCGCGCGGAAGAGACTAGCAGAGACTGCACAGGGTGGTACCT
>CM065730.1:39450591-39455591 GCA_033310375.1 Conus canariensis | reverse complement strand
CTCTCTCTCTCTCTCTCTCTCTCTCTCATCTTTATCTATAACTAATGGAGAGGGGGTGGATGTCTACGTGCTTTCACGGCACTCCAGTGATGAAGTGTCGGGTGATGCCAAGCACGCGCCTACGGTCCTGAAGACTGGCATTAAACTGAGTGACAAACCCATCGACCCACCTTCCACCGAGACTCTCTATATGCGTCTCCAATGCCATCACTGGTCAAAGACAGGATTGACACGTGCACTCTGGTCCCTGAAGACAGATCAGTATAGCAAAACTACCCCTCTCTCTCTCTCTCTCTCTCTCTCTCTCTCTCTCTCTCTCTCTCTCTCTCTCTCTCTCTCTCCTCTCACGGGCTTCTCTATGCTGCTATCTTCATCTGTACTACTGAGCAAGGATTTATTATCTATTTATTTGTTTATTTATTTACCTTTTAATGCTGCAGTTGCAAGCGGGTTATGGAGCACCTTTCTATTTCTTTTTCTTTTTTTTCCCCATTCTTTTTCTTTTCTTTTCTTTTCTTTTTTTTGAAGTGCTTTACATGCCTCTATTCACTGGCATTTTTCTCAAGTTTGTCTTGTTTGGTCTCTTCCTTTCTCATTTTTCTTTTTTTTTTCTTTTTCTTTTTTCTTTTTTTCTTTTCTTTTTGGCCTTTTCCGCCTTCTTGTTCAATTGCACGTCAAAGCCTGTTTACATATCATACTGGACAATTCAACTAGTGTCTGGGTTTGACGTGAGCTGTAGTGTCTATGAGTTTAGAGTACTTTGGAGTGCAGGATTTGATGTTGAGTTGATACCGGTGTCGCATGACATAACCAGCACTCTACGTCACCCGAACTCACCGCCCGGCGAGCGCAAGGTGACAAAGGGCACGACGTGCACCAACCCATCCCCTGGAGCGTACAGACAGAGTGAGTTCCCCTTTGTTCACTCTCCTCCCTAAAAAGGAAAAAAAACCAAAAAAAACAAAAAACCTCAAAGTGTCGCAAACAACAAAACGTATACATGTGCAGGTCCGAGTCCACGGGTACAATTTAGGCCCCAAACACTATACATTCTCTCTTACACCAAAGCTGCATCTGGCTTTTCTCCGAAAATCAGCCAGTACCAAAACATATTCATCGCACAGTCCAGCCCTTGACCCATGCCTTAACTCACTCTGCGGCAGGTCTCATGTCCGTTCCCTTTTCTATGCAAACGCGATCCACATGACCTTCATTTTCCTGTCGTCTGCTGGACTTTTCACTCCAAACCACTAGTGCTCTACCAATGGCGTAGAAACACAAAGAGTCCACAAGCTATGCGTCATTCTGCTATTTTTTGCTGACATACGGCATTGAACTTATTTACTGACCCAAATTCCAGGATAAAATCATCTTTTTCACCATTCAAAAAAAAAAAAAAAATTCGCAGAGCCAGGGCGATTTTCATCTGTTCAAGCTTGACCTTTGCTGTAACCCCAAACTCTGACCTGTATGAACCACAGCACATTGTACCGGAAGTTTAAGGAGAGGGTAGGGGGAATAATCCTGGACCTGAGTTACAACGACTTCTGTCGTGTTTCAGAACCACGAGGGATTTAGGGAATAATCCAGAAACACTCCATTGAGTGAATATACTTGTGTGTGTGTGTGTGTGGTGTGTGTGTGTGTGTGTGTGTGTGTGTGTGTGTTGTGTGTTGTGTGTGGTGTGTGTGTGTGTTGTGTCTGTGTGTGTGTGTGTGTGTGTGTGTGTGTGTGTGTGTGTGGTGTGTGTGTGTGCGCGCGCGCGCGGTTAGATATTGATTTGTTAAAACTTGTAAAGCGCCCTGTAGCTTAAATGTTAGCATGGGCGCTGTAGAAATTGTCTTCATTATCACATTTATCATTTCCCCAAACTCACCCAAGCTGACAGGGAGGTGGAGATGGATATCTGCCTATTTCACTCCACAAACCAATACCCAAATCACACACTACCACTGTATTACCACGTGGGGTGAAAACTTAAAAAGAAAATTACTGTTCCGCTGAGCGAAAGAGACAAACAAATTACAAGACAAAACACGACGCGTTTCGACCTCTTTGGTCTTCTTCAAACAAGATAAAACAACCTTAAAGACACTGAAAACAAAGAACACACAATCACTTATTACCATGTCCATTTTCTGTGCCCAAATTGAAAGAGATAAGTGATCGTTCGTTTCTTCGTTTTCATTGTCTTGAAGGTTGTTGTGTCTTGCCTGAAGAAGACCAAAGAGGTCGAAACGCGTCGTGTTCAGTCTCGTAATTTGTTTGTTTGTCTCTTTCGTTTGGCAGAATAATAGTTTTTCTGTTAAGATTGATTCAATTTTCGCCCGCAGTCACCTCACTTTAAAACCAAGTGGTGGTAGTAGTAGTAGTAGTAGTAGTAGTAGTAGTAGTAGCAGTAGTAGTAGTGTAGTATTGGCAGAAGTAACATAGTAGTAGCAGCAGCAGTAGGAGTAGCAGTAGCAGTAACAACAGTAGAGGAGAAAGGAGAAGTAATGGTAGTAATGGTAGTAATGATAGTAATAGCAGCAGCTGCAGCAACAGCTGTGGTGGTAGTAGTAGTAGTAGTAGTAGTAGTAGTAGTAGTAGTAGTAGTAGTAGCAGCAGCAGCAGCAGCAGCAGCAGTTTGTAGTAGTAGCAGCAGCAGCAGTAGTAGTAGTAGTAGCAGCAGCAGTAGTAGTAGTAATGTAGTAATAGTAGTAGTAGTAGTAGTACTAATCGTACAATAATTAATAGTAGTAGTAGTAGTAGTAGTAGAGAGTAGTAGTAGTAGTAGTTGCTCTTGTTCTGGTTGTTATTGTTGTTGTTGCTATTATATTCCATAACAGGAGGAAGAGGAGGAGGAGGAGAAAGAGGAGGAAGAGGAAGAGGAGTAAATGTCGATTTTGTTGTTGTGGTCCTTGTTGTCGTTGCTGTTGTTTCGCGTGCATGCATATGGGAAGAGAGAAACAGAGCGAGAGACATTCAGAAATACAGAGAGAGGTGGGTCAAGAAAGAGATAGGGGGAAGGGACAGATAGGGAGACAAACAGGGACAGAGAGAGAGAGAGAGAAGGAGACAGACAGACAGGCAGGCAGACAGACAGACAGACAGACAAATGCAGAGACAAGAGAGAGACAGAGAAAGACGGGCAGACGGAGAAGTCGAAAATTCGATAGCACCCAGCAATTTGGGATTCTCGGTTCATTCCCTAGTAATGTCAGGGAGGGGCAGTCGGTACGTGCTTCCCCCGCCAAATGATGAACCGGAGGGCCATGCCACCGTCTTTATGCGTTATAGAGGGGATTAGATAACAGAACCGGGCGACTTTCCAATTCCAGATTGCATGACCTTGACCTTGACCGCAGTCCACCGTTAATTCTGACCGAAAGCATAACTTTAGAAAAACGACTTTAAAAAAAAAAAAAAAAAAAAAAAAAAAAGAAACGTACTGATGAATTGTGCTGTAGCGTGGGGCAGTGAAATTGTCTTCTCTTGCTCTTCACTAATGAAGGAAAGAACGTCTAGCGAAGGGCAACACGGCCCCACACGCCCTCTGTCCTGAGGTCCAGTGTCAAAAGGGGAGACAAGCAGAGCTGTCTGTCGCCTGATGGCTCTCTGTTCGTCTCACTCGCATTGCCTTTACCCTCAACATGGCCATACCGGGTCACAAACCAGTCTCCAAATGTGAGGACGACGACGACAACACAGGAGGAGGAGGAGGAGAAGAAGAAGAAAAAGAAGAAGAGGAGGAGGAGGAGAATGAGAGTGATGATGACGATGATGATGATGATGATGATGAAGTTTCCTGCGGCGGCTGACTAGGTTTTTGAAAGACCAATAGCTTGCAGGTGAATAAACACACACACCTCTCTCTCCTCTCTCTCTCTCTCTCTCTCTCTCTCTCTCTCTCTCTCTCTCTCTCTCTCTCTCTCTCTCTCTCTCTCTCAGTTAACGGAGAAGACGAACAGTTTGTAAACGCGGCGTGCTTCCACACACTCCAGTGCTGAGCTTTCGGGTGATGCCAAACACACGCCCACGGCCCTGAAGACTGGTATAAACCGAGCGACAATCCCATCGACCCGTCATCCACAGAGTCTCTCTGTTTATGTGTCTCCAGTGCCATCACTGGTCATAGACAGGATGTGTTCTATGGTTTCTAAAGACAGGTGACAGAATGCTAAAGCTCTCTCTCTCTCTCTCTCTCTCTCTCTCTCTCTCTCTCTCTCTCTTTCTCTCTCTTCTCTCTTCTCTCTCTCTCTCTCTCTCTCTCTCTCTCTCTCTCTCTCTCTCTCTCTCTCTCTCTCTCTCTCTCTCTCGCCTACTCAACACTTCATTATTACACGAATACAGTGTCTACCTGCCAGCACTACGATTTTATTTCCAATGTTTTCTGTCTTACTACTTTATTTGGATATTTTTACGTGAACAAATGCACAGTGTTTTTTAAATGAAAATATACATGTCTTTTTCAATGTATTGTATCTTAAATTCGAAATAGAAAATCGATGCACGCAACTTGGATATGAAGCAAACGAATACCAACGAAAACAGTCATTTACATGGGTTCTTTACAAGCACTTTTCTCTTCAATCCGTTTCGATTACACAAACGAACGTTACTTGTTAGCGAGCAAAGTTAAAAATTGTCTCCCCTTTCGCTTCCATTCTCTGCTAAATCAAATCGAGCAAAAAAATCACTAACGATACTTGCTTTGCTAGATCAAATCGAGACACACAAAAAAAAACAAAGAAAAATACCCATTAACGTATAACGTTACTTGCTAGCGAACAAAATCAAGAATTGTTTCCCCTTACGCTTCTTTTCTCTGTCAGATCAAATCGAGCCAAACACTCATTTTCCCGCCACAAATTACGATCAGAGCTATGCGCTAGTACGCTGTTGTCCTGAATCATTCTCCTGTGTGCTACACTACGAACTGCGTACCATGCTCTGTCCTGCTCTACGTGAGCAAAGATAGTTTTAAAGCATTCTTTCTAAACGTTCAATGATGTGTACAT
>CM065730.1:39438091-39445591 GCA_033310375.1 Conus canariensis | reverse complement strand
AACAAACATTTGGAGATATCAACCGAGACACAAACATATACGCGAGAGAGACAGAGACAGAGACAGACAACAGACAGATACACACAGTGACACGACAGACAGACAGACAGACAGAGACAGACGGACAGATACAGGTACATAGAGACAAAGAGAGGCAGAAACACAGAGCACAGAGACGTAGATAGGGGAAGGGGGAGGGCAGAGAGGTGGAAAGAAGGGAATGAAGGGGAGGGAAGGTGAGCAGATAGACACGAAGAAGGGGGCGGGGATAGCGACAGAGAGAAAGAGAAACAATTAGAAAGTGAGAAAGTGGAACAGAGAAACAGATACAGTTAAACAAACATTTGGGAACAGAGGCAGAGGTATCGACTGAGAACACAGACACACACTTGGAGAGAGAGAGAGAGAGAGAGAGAGAGAGAGAGAGAGAGAGAGAGAGAGAGAGAGAGAGAGAGAGAGAGAGAGAGAGAGAGAGAGAGAGAAATGTGTTAGCCAGAAATCTATTTATTCCTTTCGTTCCATGAAGACCTGGCTTCCATGGCAACCAGCCCTCATGCGGCCATCTTGGTCGGCTGGGCTGTAAATTTGCAGTCTAGAAACAAAAGGCGTACTAGTTGGATGCAACGTTTCCTGAAATACTGTTTCCAGCTGCGCAGTTTGAAAAATACAATGCCTCAGAAGGTGCGTCTGATTGTAAAGTATCCTAACAAACATTCTCTTAAAGTGATGACTGGGTGATTCTTGAGGAACTCCAAAATTCAATGCTTCAGAATACGCACCTGTTGGTTATTTCAAAGACTCCAAAAACATAGTGCATCATAGTGCACCATGATGTAAAGTGGCCAGAAATTAGCCTGTAATGCCTTTAAATGCAAGCCTTCTGATATTTATTTTAGTACACCAATATATGATGCCTCGATATTCATACATGTTGGTTTTGAACCATCCGCAAGATGATTGTTTCATGATATGTTCGTATAATGTATCAAAGATGCACTGCCTAAGAATGCTCACCTTTACATTTCCATGCCTCAAAATGCACACCTGTTGATTTTCATGCCTCAAAATGCACACCTGTTGATTTTCATGCCTCAAAAATGCACACACCTGTTGATTGTCATGCATCAAAATGTTCACCTTTTGACTTCCATGACTGAAACTGTGCGCCTGTTGATGTTCATGCCTAAAAATACGCACCTGTTGATTTTCATGCCTCAAAATGCTCACCTGAAAATTTTCGTGCCTTCAATTCCACACCTGTTGATCTTGATACCCTCAAATGCGTACCCGATGATTTTCATGCTTCAAAATGCGCAGCAGTCAATTTGCATGCCTCAAATGCTTGTCTATTATTTTTCATGCCTCAAAATGCTTGTCGGTTGATTTTTCATGCCTCAAAATGTTCGCATGTTGATTTTCATGCCTCAAATGCGCACGTGTCAATTTCCATGCCTCTAAATGCACACCTGTTGATTTTCATAATTCAAAAACCGCATCTGTTGATTTCCTTGCCTCCTAATGCTTACCTGTCGGTTTTCGTGCTTCAAAATCCTCGCATGTTCATTTTCAAGCCTCAAATACGCACCTGTTCCTTTTCATACTTTGAAATCCTCGATTATTCATTGTTATGCCAAAAACAAATGCGCACCTATTGATTTCCGTGCCTCAAAATGCACACTGGTTGATTTTCATGCCTAAAAAATACATACCTGTTGCCCTTCATGCCTCTAAATGCACACCTGTTGATTCTCATGCCTCTAGACGCATGCCTCAAAATCTTGCATGTTGATTTCCGTGCCTCAAAATGCGCGCCTGTAAATTTCCATGCCTCAAAATGCTCGGTTGATTATTCCCATGCCTCAAAATGTTCACTTGTCAATTTTCATGCCTCAAACTGTTGACTGGTCGATTTTCATGCCTCAGAATGTGCACCTCTTGATTTTCATGCCTAAAAATGCACATCTGTTGATTTTATGCCTCAAATGGCACCTGTTGACTTTCAAGCTTCTGAATGCGCACCTGTTGATTTTCATGCTCCAAAATGTGCACCTGCAAATTCCTTCGCCTCAAAATGCTTACTTGTCCATTTTCATGCCTCAAAATCCGCGCCTGTTGATTTTCAAGTCTCAACACGCGCACGTGTTAATTTTCAAGTCTCAAAATGCGCACCTCTTTATTTTCAAGTCTCAAAATGCGCACCTGTTGATTTTTAAGTCTCAAAATCCGCGCCTGTTGATTTTCAAGTCTCAAAATACGCGCCTGTTGATTTTCAAGTCTCAAAATCCACGCCTGTTGATTTTCAAGTCTCAAGATGCGCACCTGTTGATTTTCAAGTCTCAAAATCCGCGCCTGTTGATTTTCAAGTCTCCAAACGCGCACCTGTTCATTTCAAATTTCCAAACGCGCACCTGTTCATTTTCAAGTTTCAAAATCCACGCCTGTTGATTTTCAAGTCTCAAAATCCGCGCCTGTTGATTTTCAAGTCTCCAAACGCGCACCTGTTCATTTCAAATTTCCAAACGCGCACCTGTTCATTTTCAAGTTTCAAAATCCACGCCTGTTGATTTTCAAGTCTCAAAATCCGCGCCTGTTGATTTTCAAGTCTCCAAACGCGCACCTGTTCATTTCAAATTCCAAACGCGCACCTGTTCATTTTCAAGTTTCAAAATCCGCGCCTGTTGATTTTCAAGTCTCAAAATCCGCGCCTGTTGATTTTCAAGTCTCCAAACGCGCACCTGCTCATTTGCAAATCTCCAACGCGCACCTGTTCATTTTCAAGTCTCAAAATCCGCGCCTGTTGATTTTCAAGTCTCAAAATCCACGCCTGTTGATTTTCACGTCTCAAAATCCGCGCCTGTTGATTTTCACGTCTCAAAATTCGCACTGTTGGTTTTCATGCCTCAAAATGCTCGCTTATTGATTTCCATGCTACAAACACATCTGTTGATTTTTCACGCCTCAAAATGCGCACCTTTAATTCTCATGCCACTAAATGCCTGTTGATCTCACGCCTCAAAATGCCACTATTGATTCTCATGCCTCTAAATGCGAACCATTGGTTTCCATCTTCAAAATGCACACCTGCCTCAAGGGGCTCGGTTGTTGAGTTTCACGCCTAAAAATGTTTGCTTGTCAGTGTTCATGCCTTAAAATGCGCGCCGTAGATTTTCATGCCTAAAATGCACATCTGCTGACGTCCCTGCCTCAAAATGCACACCTGTTGCTTTTCATGTCCCAAAATGATCACCTAGTGATTTTTATTCCTCAAAATATTCACCTCTTTGAATCCGTGCTTCAAAATGGGCACCTGTCGATTTTCAGGCCTCACGGCGCGCACCTCTTGATTTTGAGGTATACAGGAATACAATGCCTCAGAAAGTGTACCTGTTGTCATCACTGTATCCAAAAAAGAAATTCTTGGGAACGCATGACCCGTTGATTTTAAAGCATAAAGACGTACTCTGCCTCGAGATACTGACATCCGTACCTGTTGATGTTTAAGTGCCCAGGAAACAATGCCTCAAAATGTGTTAATGTCGTCGACAAACGAATGCTTTTTACACGATTGTGCCCTGGTGGCCTTCTTCAGGTGGCGTTTCGTTGCATCGATTGACAGATAGATTGAAGATAGATAGATAGATAGATAGATAGATAGATAGATAGATAGATAGATAGATAGATATATAGATAGATAGATAGACGGACGGACGGACGGATAGATAGATAGATAGATAGATAGATAGATAGATAGATAGATAGATAGATAGATAGATAGATAGATCGATAGACAGATAGACAGATAGGCATGAACATATAGGGAAAAAAGTAAAAAGCAGAAGAACGACGCTCAGACAAAGTAATTCTTCAATTACTCTGGAAACAGTAAAAATAAAAAGAGAAAAAAGAGGATAGAGGGCAGGAGGGGGAGGGGGAGGGGGGGGGGGTAGAAAAGGGCAGTTTAGTCATCAAAGCTCATTTTATTTTTGTCAGTGAAAGCGGGTGGGATCCATGAATCCCACTATGGTGGCGAAACTGTTCATTGCGTCTGACGTAAAGTGGACTCCTGCTATGTACAAGTCAGAGGAGTCTGATTTGGCAGGGATAGTACATCCATGATGTAGATCACAGAGAAATACCGCCATTGCTTTGGCAGGGATGACACATCCAAGGTGTATATCACAGAGAAATACCGCCATTGCTTTGGCAGGGATGGCACATCCAAGGTGTATGTCACAGAGAAATACCGCCATTGCTTTGGCAGGGATGGCACATCTTTGGTGTAGAGCACAGAGAAATATCACCATTGCTTTGGCATGGATGGCACATCCATGCTGTATGTCACAGACAAATACCGCCATTGCTTTGGCAGGGATGGCACATCCATGGTGTATGTCACAGACAAATACCGCCATTGCTTTGGCAGGGATGGCACATCCATGGTGTATGTCACAGAGAAATACCGCCATTGCTTTGGCAGGGATGGCACATCCATGCTGTATATCACAGAGAAATAACGCCATTGATTTGGCAAGGATGGCACATCCATGCTGTATATCACAGAGAAATACCGCCATTGTCTTGGCAAGGATGGCACATCCAAGATGTATAACACAAAGAAATACTGCCATTGTCTTGGCAAGGATGGCACATCCAAGGTGTGCATCACAGAGAAATACCGCCATTGCTTTGGCAGGGATAACACATCCATGCTGTATATCACAGAGAAATACCGCCATTGCTTTGGCAGGGATGGCACATCCATGGTGTATGTCACAGAGAAATACCGCCATTGCTTTGGCAGGGATGGCACATCCAAGGTGTATATCAGAGAGAAATACCGCCATTGCTTTGGCTGGGATAGCACATCCATGGTGTATGTCACAAAGAAATACTGTCATTGCTATGGCAGGGATGTCACATCCAACGTGTATGTCACACAGAAATACTGCCATTGCTTTGGCAGGAATGGCGCATCCAAGGAGTATCCACAGACAAATGCTTCCCGGAGGAAAAACCACCACACAAATTAGGACAAAAGGGGGGGTGGGGAGGGGAGAAACGCCTTGACACGTGGCCGAAAACTACATATAGAAATAATCAACATGAAAGGAAATCTTTCATCTATATAAGTGGAAAAGAATGCAATTACACGTGATACGAAAATACGAACAGGATTGATTAAGATTAAAGGAAATCTTTGAGTTTATATGAATAGGAAAAGATGCATTTACATATGACGCAAAACCACTTATAGAGATAATCAAGACAACTGGAAATTTGTGAGTCTGCATGAATAGGAAAGAATGCCCCTAAATGTGGCACAAGATTACGCATGGACATAATCAGGCAAAAGGACATCTTTGGGTTGACAAAAATAGGAAAGCTTGCCCGTCCATGGGACATAATACTGCATGTAGAGATAACCAAGACAAAAGGAAATCTTTCAGTCTGCATCAATAAAAATGATGCTCTTTCATGTCGCACAAAACAAACATACACAGATAACCACGTCAAAGGGAAATGTTTAAGCCTAAATGAAACTGGAAAGAACGACCTCACATGTAGCACAAAACTACATAGAGAAATAATCAAGACGAAAGGGAAATCTTCGAGTTGTCTCTCGTAGGATCCAAAAGTATGCAAGGGAGGTTAAAAAGGAAAAAAAAGAAAGAAAAGAAAAGGTTGGTCTCAAGCCAGACGGCCAGTGGGTCAGTTTGGCTATGAAGTCACCGTCAGCAGTACCAGACAAATCAGAAATGACAGTGGCTAAGAACTGGATAGAATAACGCCTACTGGGATCTATAAAGAAATTTAAGCCCCCCACCCACCCCAGCCCCCTCCTTCTTCTCCACTCCTCCCGCCCTCTCGTTGATGAAAGTATAACAGAGGAGGAGGGAGAGAGACAGACAGACAGACAGAGAGAGAGAGAGAGAGAGAGAGAGGGAAGGAGAGACAGAGAGAGACACAGACACAGAGAGAGAGGGGGAGACAGACAAACAGACAGACAGGCAGGCAGGCAGACAGGCAGGCAGGCAGGCAGGCAGGCAGGCAGGCAGGCAGGCAGGCAGGCAGGCAGGCAGGCAAAGACAGAGACAGAGAGACACAAAGAGACACAAAGAGAGACAGAGAGGAGTGTGCGTGAGTGTGTGTGTGTGTGTGTGTGTGTGTGTGTGTGTGTGTGTGTGTGTGTGTGTGTGTGTGTGTCAGTGAGCGTGTGTGTGTGTGGTGTGTGCGTGTGTGTGTGTGTGTGTGTGTGTGTGTGTGTGTGTGTGTGTGTGTGTGTGTGTGTGTGTGTGAGCGAGCGAGCACGCTAAACTAGCTAAAACGTAACTCTTCAGCTAAATATTAGCCTGCATTAAAAGTTCCCCAAGATCTAGTGCGAAGACAAACATCATGATAGGAATGCAACACTAACACTTCCACTACTGCTGTAACTGCTGCTCTGCTACTACTGCTGCTGCGGCTCTGCTGCTTTCACTGCTTGTGCTGCTGCTATAATACTGCCACCGCAGCCACTACAACTTGTAGGAATAATGATGATGATACTAACAACAGCAACAACAACAATAATGATAGTGATGATAGTAATGACATTAATGATGATGATGATGATGATGATGATGATGATGATGATGATGATGATGATGATGATGATGATGATGGTAACAGTAATAATAATGATAATAGTTACGAGAAGAAGAAGAAGAAGAAGAAGAAGAAGAAAGAAGAAGAAGAAGAAGAAGAAGAAGAAGAAGAAGAAGAAGAAAAGAAGAAGAAGAAGCTGGTGTAAGGAAGAAAAAAAAACGTTACACTACTGGACAAAATGGGAGCAAAGCAGTCCACAGAACATCACCAAACAGGCAGAAAAAGGGTTGTCAAGACGAACATTTCTATTATCGACTTTCCACAAAGGTTGGGATGCGGCTGATACATGAAATATCCCTTCCCTTTCCTTCCTTCCTTCCTTCCTTTCTTCTTCCCTTCCTTCCCTCCCCCATTTCTCTGGTATGCCCACTGGAAACGTGTCTGAGTGAGTCTGATGACAATACACACGAAAACACAATGACAGCAAAGAAGTCTGGCGGCTGAAAAATCAATATCTTTAAGACAGAGAGAAAACAGCTTATTTTGCCAACATTCCTGCCAACACGAAATTAAGCCAACTCTGCAACGATTTTTTGAGTGTGTGTGTGTGTGTGTGTGTGTGTGTGTGTGTGTGTGTGTGTGTGTGTGTGTGTGTGTGTGTGTGTGTGTGACAGAGAAATAGAGAGGGCGCGCGCGCGTGCGCGCGCGCGCGCGCGTGTGTGTATGCGTGCGTGCGTGCGTGTGTGTGTGTGTGTGTGTGTGTGTGTGGTGGCGTGCGTGCGTGCGTGCGTGTGTGTGTGTGTGTGTGTGTGTGTGTGTGTGTGTGTGTGTGTGTGTGTGTGTGTGTGTGTGTGTGTGTGTGTGATATGTCGGGGATGGGTTTGTTTTTTTTTTCGATTTTGTTTTCATTGCTTT
>CM065730.1:39428091-39433091 GCA_033310375.1 Conus canariensis | reverse complement strand
ACAGTCCTGCCCTTCCTTTGAAGCCTTGAGACGCCAGACGTTGCAGAGTCCGGTTGAGGTCCAGGAGAAGCTGTGGGGACCGGTGGGGTCTCTGCGACGGACTGCTGACTTCGCCTTACTAACTGGATTGAAGATCTAGCATGATCTGAAACGCGAATAAAAAAAAGACCCAAACTTATGTGAACGATGCCCAAGTGAAATGCTCTTCAAGGCAATCTACAAATCCATTAGCAAAATAAGTCACTCACTACAACCATGACGATTACTGGCACCAAACGCTGACCATTGTAAACATGGTTCAAGCATAAATGGGATCTTATCTTTCTAAACTTATTTTGAAGAGGTTGTGTCTTTAGACTCTTAAGGGATCCAGTGGCAATTGAAGTATTTGAGTCTGAGAGCTTGAGTCAGTGTCTGAGTCACACGAGCACACACATTCTCTCTCTCTCTCTCTCTCTCTCTCTCTCTCATCAACACACACACACACACACACACACCACACACACACACACACACACACACACACACACACACACACACATTGGTTTGGATATCCAATCTGATCTGCAACCGACACTAGCAATAATGCCAGGAGGAGAGAGCGGGTTGGGAGAGGGGGCGAGGAGGGGGTGTATGTGTGGGAGTGTATGGGTCGAGGGTGGGAAGGAGACATACGGGGAGCATGGGGAAGGGAGGAGAGGGATCTATCTGTCACCCTCATCATCAGCAAGAATCCTCACACCGACACCGGCGTATGGGAAGATGAAGAACCGGCGATCTCAATGGCTGCTGCCCGCCCGCCCACCCACATCCCACCCCTACCACCATCCTTCCTTTACCTTCACCCCCTTCCCGACCTGGCCGCCAGTAACAGCATCACCTTGTCGCTCCCTCCCTTCCCCTGTCTCCACCCTGCCCTCCCGCCCCCTCCCCCCTCTCACTCCAAGGATGGGGGTGGCATTGGGGGGCGAGGGAGGATTCAGCAAGTAATTATATGAAACGAGGCCAGGAGGAGGTGGGGAGAGACAGATGGGAAAACAACTGAAGAAATACGAGAATTAGGTTTCCAATCTCTTCATCTACCAATCAAATGCCGCTGCTGTTTCTAGTGGACGGGGGCGGGAGGGAGAGGATGGGGTGAGAGGAATGGCTGAACATGATTAGAAAAGGATTTCGTTTTTTTTTTTTTTTTTTTTTTTTTTTAACTTCTAGCTCTTAAAAACAACATGTATCGTGTCTGTATAGAAAACGCAGTGGATTTTCAAAGGAAAGAGACGGAATAAGACACAATAATATCTGAATTTCGTCTTTGTTTTTCGCCAGTGTCCCTTTTGTTTCTCAACCGATCTTAATCTGTTTATCTTTTTGTATTTATCTGTCTATTTACCTCTTTATCTCTCTACCTATCTATGGATATCACAGTCTGAACCCCCTGAAGAAGGCGATTAAAGCCGAAAATTAGGGAAATTTTAATCTTGTTTGTTTGGATTTTTGTCTACTGAGAGAGAGAGAGAGAGAGAGAGAGAGAGAGAGAGAGAGAGAGAGAGAGAGAGAGAGAGAGAGAGAGAGAGAGCTGCCTGATTGCCTGACTCAGTAAACTTCTTGGCGATTGGTGCTTGCTAAGACCGTCATTCTTTCCTTTCTGAATGGAAAACAAGAGAAGACCAGTTCCTTGCTCCACACTGTAGCACAGTTCATCAAACAAGGTCTTTGTTTAGCAGGTTTTCTAAGGTTAGAGTTAGGAATCTGGGTTAGGGTAAGAGTTAGGACTGGGCTTAGGGTTAGGTAAGGGTTGGACTAAGGGATGACGTCAGGGTCAGGAGAAGGTGAAGGTCCAGCAATCTGGGATGGAGAGTCAACTTAAGGTCAATAGGTTACCTAAATGAGTACTGTCGTTATTATGAACAGAGCCATGATTGGTTGGTTTCACAATGCAGCCAGGATGTTTTCAAGAAAACTGTTCTGGTCACGGTGACCACGATTCCATTAACCGACTTGTTTATGCCAAGAAAGACGAGCGTTTGACCATGTCTTTTTTTTTTTATTGTTCTTCTTCACAATGTTTTGAAATGTTGATATGTTCGCACCACCTGCCAAAGAAAAAGTTAAACAAACCAGATTATTTTCTTTTCTTCCTGTAACAATCGGATTTTCTCAAAATTTAATAACATTTTATTCATAAAATCCGGCGATTTTGAAAGAATCCCAGGTCCGGCTGAACGTGAAGAACTGTTTGTCATGCACGTTAATACCTGTGGTTTAAAAACTAAGCTGGATCCATTTGAAGCAGAATCTCATCAGTTTGGTAACTGTCTGTGAACGTTGGCGAACCGTCCAACTCCAACTACCCCTTACTTCTAATGCCACTTTCACCCGCCTGACCGCTGAGACAGAGTGAAAGCCCCTCATGATTGTGTAGCCTGAAAGATAGTCACTGTTGTGAATCACGACTAGACTGTCAGGTTAACAATCTGGAAGCAGTGTGGGTAGAAACCATAATAAACCAAGAGAGTTAATTTGGGGAATCATTTTCTCGTCCACCATCATGAGCGTGTTCATTATTGCGCTTTAATGAACGAAAGTATCTGTAGTAAAGCAGAAAGAACGATAATGAAGCATACTATTTTAGGAGTTTTTAATGTAGACTTCTCATAACTGATCCCACAAAATATCTCATTGACGTTTTAAACCACTATCATCTCAAACAAGTTGTGAAATCCCCTTCAAGAATAACAGCCACTTCGAGAGCTTACCCTGCGTTGGTCATCACTCAGAGTCCTAACTTTATTAAAACAGTTGTTCTGCCTCCTTTCTGTAGCGATCACTGTGTTCCGTGTGTTATTCTAAAACCTCTTGTACATAAACACGATGCTTTCCAACGGTCAATTTACAATTATGGTAATATAGACACTGTCACGTTTTATGTAGTCCTTCGTTCTTCGTTTTCATTGTCGTGAATGTTGTTTGTCTTGCCTAAAGAAGACCAAAGAGGTCCAAACACGTTTTCTTTTGTCTTGTAATTTGTTTGTCCTTTTCGTAGGGAGAAATGGTAATTTTTCTTTTTTTAAGTTTGTTTTCGTCATTGAATGGTTTATGTCGATGGCTCAACATTGCATGCCTTCTGAGATTGTAACATAAGGCCAAAAGATGATCCCTGGTTTAATACCGAATGAATGATTTAGACTCATGTAGAAGAGAAATAAAATATATGCAGGGGCTAAAAGAGCAAACCTACAGATTGATTGGGAACATGTCTGTGCCTATAAGAACGAAGTAATTGAGGAAGTATGGTTAAGAACACAAATCATTTTTGACTGCCGATCTTCTGTGTCAACAATTCAAAGTATCTTTAAGGATGCTCAGAAGATTTGAAAACAGAAGAAGAAGAAGAAGAAGAAGAAGAAGAAGAAGAAGAAGAAGAAGAAGAAGAAGAAAGAAGAGAACAAAAATCTTTGACGTTTCGGTTATAGACCGTCTGATACCAAATGAAAGACAAATAAATGCGTGAAGGCAATGATGTATGAAAACATATACGTGAACGGACGACTAGGTGTTAAAGATGTGTGTGTGTGTGTGTGTGTGTGGGGTGTGTGTGTGTGTGTGTGTGTGTGTGTGTGTGTGTGTGTGTGTGTGTGTGTAATGGGGAAAAGGAAAATGAGAGGCAGATAGAGGGTTAAGTCAAACAGAAATAGAGTTAGAGAAGAAGAAAGGGAGAGAGTGGTAGAGGAGTAGTCTTATGCTTGGAAGGGGGCGCTTGAGGGTGTGTATGAGGGGAAGAATAAAAAAAACAAGATCAAAAGCATATAAACGTACTTCCAGTTTATCTTCCCGCAAAATGTCACAATCAAACATGCGTCATAATGTATTTCGTCACTGAGATATTCCATAAAGAAGAAAAACCGTTATGGGCCGTTATAGCCGTTAGTAACGGCTATTCTGGTAAAATAAAACATCGGGCATCATCCGTGACCCATAATGAACATACCTACAAATTTTCAGAAAGATCGGCCCACAAGGTTTGTCTGGAGCGAGTGGAACACATTTTGACCACGGACACACAGACACACAGACAGCATTTCTTCGTTCCCATTGTAAAGTACTCCATGTTCCATAAGAACTGTGAGTACAAAAAATGGATTGTCCACAGGTGCATGTGTCTATGAGTATGCATACCTGGATGGTGGAGATGGTTTTTGGGGTGCATGTATTATATACTATATGTTTTGCTATGAATGTGTTATACATGTAGATGGAGTGTGAATATAAAGATGGTGGGATGGGGAAATTGGGTGAGGGGAGGAGGTGTAGAGAGAGAGGGATGGAGGAGAGGCAGGGGGAAAGGAAAGCGTGGGCAAAGAGCTGGAATGATTCAAACTATTTGAAAAAAAGGTCAGATGTGGGAGTTGAGTCCATCGGGGATTATGGTGCCAAGGCGAGAGATGATTTTTGACTCTATGAATTTTCTTCCTGGAGCTGAGGAGTAGTTTTCCCAAACAGCAGTGACGGAGATATGGGTCTGGCTGTGGCAATCAGAGTTAAAATGAATCCCCATTGGTGTTGGATGAGACAATTTACCAATTATCTATGATAATTCAGTCCAAAGTTATGACGAATCTATTCCAGTACAATCCGTAGTTTTCGATATTTTCAAAGTATTTGATCGCATATGGACTGGTCTCTTTCTTAAACTAGAACCTATAAGCATAAAAGGTACACTTTTGGACTGGTTTCATGTCTACATATCCGATAGATACCAGTCCGTTGTTATTAGGGATGAAACGCTTAGGAAAGTTAAAGTATCGTAACGAATTAAATGACAAAGTCACCGATCTCCGTCAATATGGTCAAAACGATTGGTGGAAAATTGTAGGGCAATTTATGAATGAAAAGGGCATTAATGTACCAACATGTACCACAACTTACTGTAAATGAAAAAACAACAACATATAATTCAAATGTAGAGAAAACAAATATATTTGATGACTTCTTCATTGACCGAC
>CM065730.1:39418091-39420591 GCA_033310375.1 Conus canariensis | reverse complement strand
CCTTGACAAACACGTCATCAGAAATATATACCACCCACGCTCATAACCGCGCGGGTGCGCGCGCAGACACACACACACACACACACACACACACACACACACACACACACACACGCACACACACACGCACACACACACGCACGCACGAACACACACACACACACACACACACACACACACACACATACATACACACACACACACACACAACACACACACACACACACACACACACACACACACACGACACACACGCACGCACGCACGGACCACACACACACACACACACACACACACACACACACACACACACACACACACCCTTCTGTCCCCCCTCAGCCATACCCCACAGAAACATATTTTCAACAATTCTGACCTGCCACTCACCTCCCCCCGCCCCCCCCCTTGCCCCCCCCCCCCCCCCCCCCCCCTCCCTTCTCAATCTCTGCTCTAAAACTGTGTGAAGTTCCTTCCATTCAGTCGCTTCTTTGGTGCCTGCTGCCTTCTCCTCCCCAACCTCCCCCCCCCCTCCACCCCTCCATCTGAGGGAGACACTAAGGATAACTTGACCTCCCCACACTTCACCCCCCCCCCCCCCCCATCTTCTTTGACTTGTGTTTTGATATATTTACTTTTGTTTTTCATTCTTCCTGGTCTCAGGTGGGGTATATTAAGAATAGACCATTTCAATAATTTTAGTTTCATATACGTAATTTGTTCCACCTCCACCACCACCACCCTCTCTCTCTCTCTCTCTCTCTCTCTCTCTCTCTCTCCTCTCTTCTCTCTCTCCTCTCTCTCTCTCTCTCTCTCTCTCTCCACACCTATTATCTCACCCTGTTTCTCTTTCACCCGACCTTTCCGCTTTTGTTTTGATTTGCAGACAGATGAGTCCTTTTCTGGAACTGATTCTCATTATTCTCCTTTTATTCTATTTTTGATCTCGGGTTCATGTCTGCAGGGTCCCTTGCCATACTCACCCAGACCTGTTAACACAGGTGTGCATCGCTGCTTCCATCTACCAATCGCGAGATGGTTTATAAACGTTGATGAATTGCCTGGCTCAGTACATTTCTTTTTAACATTTATAAATAAAAGAGACAGAGCCAAAGTTCCGAACAATCTTGTCTCTGATTCAGGTTCTTTCTTGTCTCAAATCCTCTTCACCTTCCCTTCAAACAAGTGTGATTTCGTTCGTCACACACACATACACACTGACTGACTGACTGACTGAAACCACTTACTGTCAGATTAACATAGTGTTGTATTGACAACACACACACACACACACACACACACACACACACACACACACACACACACACACACACACACACACACACACACGTTTATGAGCATGTGTACACTCACTCTGTCTCTCTCTTACTCTCTCTCTCTCTCTCTCTCTCTCTCTCACACACACACACACACACACACACACACACACACACACACACACACACACACACACACACACTCCACACAGGCACATGCGCGCGCGCGCTCGCATGCTCATACTGACAAATACACACCCACATCAATGGACGCAGCACATTACACACTTGTCCCAACTCGAGAACTACGGGTCCATCTGACATGTGTCCGTTCATTCAAAGTTGTACAAGAAGGCCCCAGTCATGACCACCACCGATCTGACTAACCCCCTCACCTCCCACCCTGGCCCATCCCCCCTTCTCCCTTCCTTCACTTCCACCACCTGTGCCTGCTTACATCTTTTGCTGAGGTGCCACATAAATCCGCCCCCCATCCCCTTTTTTTTTTACCTCCACCCTCCCCTCTATCCCACCCCACACCTCTTTTCACTGCCTCCAAGTGTTTTCAGTTTGATTGGAATGCAGTCTCATTACTTCTGTTCAACTGACCCACTTTTCCACCCCTACCATCCTGTCCCCTCTTCCCACCTTCCACCTCCGACCTAGATTCCCCCCCCCCCCCCCGCCTCCCACTCCCATCCCCCACCCTCCATCCTCCTCCTTCCACTGTCTCGATGATTTTATATCATTTTCACTCAATCTGATTATTTTCATGTAATTGACATAGCCCCCGCCCCTCTGCCCCCTTCGCTCCCCCACCCACGCCTTGCATTCCTCCACCCCCACCCCACCCCACCCTCCTCATCCCGTTTCCCCCCTATCCTTTTGCCCATGTGTTGTGCCCATTACCAATATGCTGCAGAAGATCAGCCACTTCCACAGCTCCTCCAACCAAACAGCTCTCTCTCTCTCTCTCTCTCTCTCTCTCTCTCTCTCTCTCTCTCTCTCTCTGTTTGAGGGGGAGGGGTGAGAACATGGCCGAACATAAATAGGAAAGAGTTGTGTCCCCTCTTGTCCTTAAGCACAGCCTTTATCTCATTTCTGTGGGAGATGACGTGATTCAAAACGGAAAGAAGTTGAATTAGAAACTTAACTGTTTCAACCTTGTTTTTTTTTGGTTTTTTTTTTCAGTTGGATCTCTTTCCTATATGACCAACTAATCAATA
>CM065730.1:39403091-39413091 GCA_033310375.1 Conus canariensis | reverse complement strand
GACTTCCTTGTCTTTTGCCAGCTCT
The DNA here is from genome assembly GCA_033310375.1 of Conus canariensis. Taxonomy (NCBI): domain Eukaryota; kingdom Metazoa; phylum Mollusca; class Gastropoda; order Neogastropoda; family Conidae; genus Conus; species Conus canariensis. Next base: position 39,413,066 of record CM065730.1, on the reverse strand, counting down.
GCAAAGAAAAACGGAGCCATTCGTGTTTCGTAAAATGTGTCTCAAAGCATTAAGGATGATTCATTTCATGATAAACCCACTGCACACATATTGTAGTTCTAGTTTTGCAGTAAATGTAACACATCCATAAGTCACAAGATAGATGTTTTATATCATGATAAACCCACTACATACATATTGTAGTTCTAGTTTTGCAGTAAATGTAACACATCCATAAGTCACAAGATAGACCTTCCTTGCCACCGAATGGTACTTGTACACAGGCTCCTGATATTGTGGCAGCCAATGTAAAATAGATGTGAATACACATTTCGTGGCGATTTAGATAATAAAGGCTGCTAAATATGAATAAAGAATGAAGATAAAGTTACATACACAGTAAAACATGAGGTTGTTTTACAATGTGACCACTTGTTTTCAAGCTGTTCTCGCTGTTGCAGGGTCAGTGTTTAGAGCGTGCTGTGGACCAGTCCTAGAACGTTACTACATTTCGTGTACTAATCACACGACGTATCAACTGTCAGTCATTTCCCCTCGAATGGGAGACAACCCATAAGGCGGTGGCAATAGTAAACCTGTGCGCAGGACGCACGGCCCAGTTGAAAAAAAAATCCTGCCCGGCTCAACTCCTCTGTGGCGTCATCAGTTACGGCTCCAGGTGGCCATAGTGGAGCCGGGCCGACCCGGAATCTTCAACCCGTCGTTCCGCCGTTGGTGCAAACCGTCCGTTTCATGGTTCTCCGGGTAAGGGAAAGAACTGCGCTCTTGACTTTTCACTGAGGTATTCTCTCTTGGCGACATGGACTCATGTAACAACAAGAAGGTCTTCGGGAGAAACTGCCCGACAGAAATTTGGTGACGTTTCTTGAAGATCACATGCACAGATTGTTCAAGAAGATGGTCGAAAGAATAAGGTGTCAATCTGAGGTACTGATGAAATTTCTCAGGATCTCTGCGCAGTTGGGGCATCGGATGGTGATGTTCTCCATGGATGTGTCGCAATCTGTTTACTGGGTGAACAGCGAAACGTCTTACACCTCGTCTTCTCTACTTCCACCACCACCACCACCACCACCACCCACCTTTTCTGCCTCGCCCGCGCCATTTTGAAAGGGACGGCTGCCGGCTACTGCACATATTATCTGTGGCCACTCTCACAGATCCGTTCTGCCGGGCGGGACACGGCCGTCAGAAGCACAGCCCACTATGGCCTCAGCCTAAGACGGTCTGGCGAACTCTCGCCTTTTCCTTGCCCCACTCGCCACAAAGGTGTGCTCTGAAACGCTCACGTTCGCAAAGCAAGCGAGAATTCTCACCGCGTCACTTCTTTGAAACGCACAACAGTTCTCTCGGTGCATGAAGTGACTGCGATGCCCAGAAGTTGTTAGTAACCTTAGCGAGCGGTTGCGCGCCAAAAATTAATGAGCCAGGGCTTTGCTTAAGGAGTCGAGTATTCATAGACTGGTGCAATTACATTGTTTTGAGAATTTGTATTGCGTCGGAAAGTTGATTCTCCTCGTTTTCTTTCATAGGGTCATCAAGGTAAAAGCCAAGCAGACAGATGAAAATCAAAGGAATGGGACTATGTGGGTGCTTGGAGTTGGCGCAAAGACAGGGTCACGGAAGTGTGGAAAGGCCTGAAATGTGTGTGAACTAAGAAGAAGGTCATGTATTTGAAGATTTTTTTGTGATTTCATCGGTGAAAATCCTCCAAAACAAAGGAAATAATTGGTGGGGATTTTTTCTTTTGACCAATTATCGGTTTAACATTGAATGCTGCCTCAAATTTATGACAGGCCTCGAAATGTTTAAATGGATTGTATAGAGTTTTAGGGCAAATTCTAATTGTGGCGTGTGGCCGGCAAACAAAACTGATATAGGTGACTATTGAAAGGCAAGGCGAATTGCGTATCCTGTTCCTCCTGTGCCTTTTTTCTGATGGTCAGCTGCTGGTTGGTTTTGATGTCCAGTCTCTGACCTCCAGAACTGCATCAACTGTTCTCTGGGCAGTTCCGATAAGATCTATGTTTGGATGACATAGGCAGATGTATCTGTCCTGGAAGGCGGATGTGACTCGCGGGCCGCCATAACGACGGCGAGTTTGAGTCTGTAGCTTCAGAGGTAGACACAGTAACCTGCACCTGCTCTGGTCTGGTTTATTATCTATGAGAAACAGCATGCCATGAGTAAAGGAAAATAACTGTGTGCGGTTTTTTTGTTTGGTTTTTTTTTTTGTATCTTTCCCGAGTACAGGAAATTAAGTGTGTGCGTTTTATATCCTCTTTTCTCAGTGGTAACAAAACTGAATACGGAGCGTGAATGCAATTCAACGTGAGCGCTGCGCCCCAAATGGGCTGAAACACTTCATAGTCCGCGCTTACCACATGCGTCAACAACGGGTAGTGAGATGTACTTCATTCATGAATCTGCCCGCATACACCATTGATGTAATACAATACCTTTTGTGGGAAAGCATATGTGTAATGATAAGCAATATTACTCATAGGTATTTCCGTGCTAATCAGAAGACGTGAAAGAAAAAGAATAAAAACCTAGAATGAGAACGACAGAGCAAAACATAAATACAAATAGCAAAAAAAAAAAAAAAAAAATCTTGAATCAGAGCAGCCAATGAAGAACAAAGTGTATTGCCCTCTTGCTTGACAGACGTCACAATGCCCTTCCTGTGGCACCTACAACTATCGAAGACATTGCACCTGGCAGTGCCGTGTCGCTGCAGAAACGAACTGAGACAATTAGCGGCAGCGAAATACAAGACAATCAGTTCCAATATGCAGGCGACTTTCTTGAGCTGGGTATCAAAAGAATGGATCAATAAAACTCGAAAAAATGCAAAGATCGAAAAAAAAAAAAAAAAAAAAAGCAGAAAAGCAAAAAGACAGGAAGAACTGATCTAGGAAAGATTTACAACAACAACAAAAATTAATTTAAAAAATAACAAGGAAATGGATTGGAAAATATTGCAAATCACCGAAAACTTGATTTAGAGAGTAGGGAGCATTGACAAAAATCCATGGACTGGGATTCTTGTGCGCCAGATGAAAAAAAAAAAATCCTGAAATTGCCGTCTTGCTCTCGCAGACTCCGTACCAGGCAATGATTGTTCTGGAAACAAGCAGAGGAAATCTGTGACAAGGCTTCCATTTCATTATGCTAGGGTTTATTTTTAACATAAACCCACCCGCATCCCCCTAGGTCCCTTTCTTACCACCCCCTCCTCCTCCCCTCCTATCCCCAGCTACCCTCACACACACGCGCGCGCACGAACACACACACACACACACACACAACATGCACCACGCACACACACACAAAACACCACACACAACACACACACACACATACATGCACGCACACACACACACACACATACATGCACGCGCACACACACACACACACACACACACACACACACCACACACACACATACATGCACCACACACACACAACACACACACACACACACACACACACACACACACATACATGCACGCACACACACACACACACACACACACACACACACTACATGCACGAACACACACACACACACACACACACACACACACACACACATACATGCACGCACACACACACACACACACACACACACACACACACACACACACACACACACACACATACATGCACGCACACACACACACACACACACACACACACACACACACACACACACACACACCTACATGCACGCACACACACACACACACACACACACACACACACACACACACACACACACACACACACACACACACACACACTTTCTTTTTTCATTCAAGATTTCTCCAGTGTCGTTTTTGTATATGTTGTCGTTTAGAGTTCGTGTGGGTGTACATGTCCATGTGCATGTGAAAGAAAGAAAGAAAAGGGATAGCAAGACGGAAAAAAGAAAGAGATTCAAAAAGGGGGGGGGGGGGGGGGGGGGGGGGGGGAACACAAACCTAAGCAGACACACAGGAAAACTCAGAGTAGAAGAGAATGAAGAAACGCCAAACATTATTACTCCCTTGTCTGACAAAAAGGAAATAAACTCCATAAGCCGTTCCGATGGCACGAACGAACAAACCTTGTGCACCGAGTATTATTGCGTTGTTACGGAAACAAGCTACGCAGCAGGAAAATATGATACCGTCAGTTCCATTTCGTTGGGGGATTGTTTTTGCTTTTCTTTTTTTTATTTCTGTCTATCTTTCTTCTTCTTTTTTCTTTCTTTCTTTTTTTTTCTTTTTTCCTACTGTAAAACTACCTCATGTTTCGAGAGCTTTGTGTTGAAAGAGTGAACAAACGAGAGAAAAAAAAAGAGTGAACGTATTGATGTCAGAAAGAAAGAAAGAAAGAAAGAAAGAAAGAAAGAAAGAAAGAAAAAAGAAAAAAGAAAGAAAAAAAAAGAAAAAGAAAGAAAGAAGGCGCTGATCTCAGACCAGATGAAGGAAAGAACAAAGAAAATAAGAAAGGAAATCATTAACAAAAATAACAACAACAACAACAACAACAACAACAACAACAAGAAAGTATAAGCAATCACCGAAGAAAAATCGTTGAGAGGAGAAGGCACTGAAGAAAATACAAGGGTTATGGCCTGTCCTCCACGAGACAAGGAGGAGAGGTGCTGGCGAGGGTGTGTTATACGTTATGAAATCGCTGCTATGGCACATTTGTTTGTTTGTTTGTTTGTTTTATTAACCTTTATTTGCATTTTCATTACAATCACATTTAAACAACAAAGAATCGTGAGAATTGCGTTTACAAACAGTCATCAACATCAGACTTCCTCTTCGTCAGCACATCGACAAAAGACATGAATGGCACAAAGAAAAACACAGCAATTTGTTGACAAACGTAACTGTATGTATGTATTCGTACATACATACATAACTAGAATTACAACTACTGGTATACATGTGAATCTCCTACACACTGACTTGCACACAATCATATGTGTACACATGCTTGCGTTCATACGTACGAACTGACAGACAGGCAGACACAGACCGACAAACAGACAGACAGACAAAGCTATAAATGCAAATACATGTATATTTATTTCCTGCGTGCATTATTTCAGGTCAGGGCCTAGGAATATATCTTTTTTCACCTTGAATATCTTTCAACAGCAATAAAAACATCATTCATTCGTATGGGCAATGAGTAAAATATTCACTGAATGCTATCATGGTTAATGTGTAGGGAAAAAAAGCCTGGTCGATATAGACTCGAGGCAAGATGAAAATGTGTCTATCTTTTTTTCAGAATTGAGTTTCCCAGTCTTGTACCTTGCATTTTACTCTTTTTCTGAACTATATAGCTGGAAAGCATACTTCAAGTGCATTTTGGCAAACATTGTAACAAAACCATACGTGTCATCAGCTTTCTGCGTGTCATCAGTTTTCTACGTGTCACCAGTTTTCTACGTGTCAACAGTTGTCTCCTGGTTGTTCATACCAAAAGCAACAACTTCACACTAGAAATTAATGTAATAAACATGCCTATATAAATAAATTTTCTTCATAGTTCAAAACAACTATGTCTAAAATGCCTACAGTACCCCAAAAATTGTGTTCAATCGAATCACTTTCTTCGCTACATAGCATGCATTTCGTGGTAGACATTACTCGCACCGCATAGATAATGTTCGTAGCTATTGTTCCATGGAGAAGTCTGGTTTTTAGCCGCTTTCGTTTTATCTCCCTAATTTGACGAATCATGTGAAGAACTTGTACTCTTGTTTACTTTCTCTGCCTACTTTATACAGCAGTGTGGTCAAACTTCATGAAGTACAAGCTGTTTGTGATATGATTTCGCCCCTGTCTTGACACTACAAGTCGTTGTAGTCCAATGGACATGCAAGCAATATTCGGAATAGTCTGCTTTATTCCAGTTTTGATAATGTTTTATCTCACTGAACCACTCCGTCCATTGTGTGCTGTAAAGTCGACTGAAAAGCCTGTACGTGTGGTAAAATCTTCAAATGCAATATAATGTCCTTGTAATTAAGTGTTTTATGGGGGGAAAAAATTCTTGGTTCTATTATTTCAATTTGTTTAATTACAGTATCACCGACTTTCATTTTCATATTTTCATTGGTTAAAAAGAAAAAAATGAAAGACTCCGCAAGCAACTCACAATATTTTTGGCAACACCCATGTAGCCTACAGAGCAATTTATAAGCTCTGAATGTATGAGTCTAAAAGAGGCTGGACATTTGTATACTTTAATAAGTATGTAGGTCCACACACACACACACACACACACACACACACACACACACACACACACACGCACACACACACAATACACACACACACACACACACACACACACACACACACATATATTATATATATATATATATACACATACATATATATATATATACATATATATATACATATATAGATAGATAGATAGATATAGATAGATAGATAGATAGATATAGATGTAGATATATACATTCTTTTCTAGTATATTCAGACCACCTTGTTTCACACCTTAAATTGCTCTGCATCATACACTGACATTGCCATGGAACCCTGTCACAAAGCTTCCGCAGATGGTGATGTTTCAGTTCCGTTACGCCAATGGATCGATGGGGTGTTTTTTTTTTTTTTTTTTTTTTTTTTTTTTAATGAACATCTGACCAGTATTTGTGGCACTTTCTACAGCACCATTTTGTTCGTTCATGATGAGAATAGGTGCATGGTCACGTGTGCTTATGCATGTCAAGAAAAGAATGAAGCATAGAAAGAACGAACACTGAACGGAAAGAAGGAAAAGAAAAAAAGAAGGAAAACGGGATGTAGCCTGCTGACAGAAATAGAAAATATATAACATCAGAAAGGATGAAAGAAAGAAAGAAAGAAAGGAAAAGAGAAAGAACGCAGATATAAGAATCTTTAAAAAAAAAAAAAAAAAAAAAAAAAGAAAAGAAAAGAAAACCGGGTTTGAGAATAGATGACAATGTAGTGAAGTCTAATTCTATGATGTCTGACAGACAAGAAAAAATACGTCACCGGGTCGTCTGGATGTAGCCTACGCACAAACTTTAAGATATAACACCACGCAGTGACTGTGTCACAATAGGAATAAACGGAGAGTATCATCATTATTATAATCAAAGCTGCAAGAGATTGTTGGCCTAACACATTAGTTCCACTTGGTACAACACTTCTTTTTCTGGCTTTTAAAACAAGACTTTTAGGAAGTTGAAAAATTACTCACACATTTCGTGACGCGGTTTTTGTTTGTTTGTTGTTGTTTTGTTTCAGTTGAATGATAAGATATGTGCTTTTTTTTTTTTTTTTTTGTAAATGTAAAGCTACTGCAATTTACGTACCATCATCTCGTGTCTATAAGAGTATTCTGCGTGTGGGCTGGTGTACCTGAATCAGTGAATGGATTATTAAAGAAGAAGGGAAGCCGGGGGGGGGGGGGGGGGGGGGGGGGGGCAAAAAAGAAGAAAGAATGTAAGAACGCATGAGAAAAAGAAAGAAATCTTCGAATGGATGAAATAAAAAGAGAGAGAAACAAACCAAGAACAATTTATTTTGTACGTACGTTTAATCCACGAACATCAATGAGGGAGGGCGGAGGGGGGGGGGGGGGGAAGGGAGGAGGGGATCAGATTGTAGGAGACCTTAATGAAATGTCAGGAATTGAGTCAGTTAGACATGCTACTAAAACCCTTTAAATGGTACCTGCAGATGCTGCCCCAGCATGAACTGTGTTGTTAAGGAAACAATGGAGGTAATTAAAACAATGGAGGTAATGGTCACTATGGATGGTGACAATTGAATTATGCATTGTAGGAGGTTTTAACTGAATTCTCTCTCGTTCTTCTATTTTTGTTAACATCCTTTCCTGTTAATGTGTTGCTGGGACTTGAAGCTTTGCAATCTGCGTTAGAAAGAAAGAAAGGAAAGAAGGAGGGAATGAGGGAAGAAAGAAAGAAAGAAAGAAAGAAAGAAAGGAAAGAAAGAAAGGAAGAAAGAAAGAAAAGAAAAGATAAAAGAAAAAAGTGAAAAAAGAAAATGAAAGAAAGAAAATGATTAAAGAATATAAATGGAAAGAACTGATATGAGAAGAAGAGAAAGTAAGTAAGAAAGAAAAGAACAGAACAGAAAAGAAAACAAACCAAACGAATACAAAGCAACATTCCCAATGTAAGCGGTCATCCGAAAACTCGAGTCAGATAGTCAGGAAGATTAAAGGTCAAAGGCTGTCATGATCCTCTTCTTTGACAATGTGGGACAAAATCAGCTAGTCGAGAAAATGGCTTGGATGGTAAGGTAACACTTCCATTCCTTTTTGTGGGGGCTATTTTTTGGTGTCAGTCCGTGCCTTTTGTCTTTGTGGCTCTTTCGTGTGTTATGTGTGGGGTGGGTGTGTTGTGTCGTCGTGTTGTGTGTGCATTTGTGTGTGTGTGTGTGATTTGTGTGTGTGTGTGTTGTGTGTAGTGTGTGTGTGTGTGTGTGTGTGTGTGTGTGTGTGTGTGTGTGTGTGTGTGTGTGTGGCGCGCGCGCGCGCGCGCGCGCGCGCGCGTGGGAAAATAGAAGGAAACAGAAACCAAATACTAATCAGTGAGAAAGAAGGAAAGGAAGACAGACAGACAAACAAAGAAAACCACACAAAAGGCAAGAAAGAGAGTGAGAAAACTGATGACAGAACGAAAGAAGCGATAACACGATAACAGATGGAAACGGAAAAAAAGAAAGAAAGAAAGAACGACCTAAACGAACGGAAAGAACCGACAAAAAAAAAATGAAACCAAGATGATGAAAGAACGAAGAAAAGATAGGAATGAAAATGAAAATGAAAAAAAAAAATGGGAGGAAAGAATACTAATATCAAAAATGACAACAACAAAAAAAAACACAAAAAAACACACACAAAAAAAACAGGTTCAAAATCAAAACTAAAATGTATGCTTACACGGAAGATCGATTTTGAGACGACGAAAGGAAAGTTCAAATGCTATGGTCCTTTTGTAAATCAGAGTAGAAAGGAAACAAAACCGTTTCGATAATACGTACAAAAATTCTCTAGAGGCATTGCACTCGGTATTGACTGCTTCAGCATCAAGATTAGCAGAGGCAACTTGTTGCAGACTTCCTTCTGATAGTGAAACCTTAGTTCCATTATATGGAGAGATTTTTTTTTTTTAACTGTCAACCTACTTCTTTTTGTACTCCCAGTTCTTATAGAACAGGGAGTACTTTAGAATGGAAACGAAGAAATGCTCCGTGTGTGTGTGTGTGTGTGTGTGTGTGTGTGTGTGTGTGTGTGTGTGTGTGTGTGTGTGTGTGTGTGTGTGTCCGTCCGTCCGTCCGTGGTCAAAATGTGTTCCTTTCGCTCCAGACAAAACTACTGGGCCGATCTTTCTGAAAATATGTAGGTATGTTCATTATGGGTCACGAATGATGCCCGATGTTTTAGTTTACCGTCATAGCCGTTACTAACGGCTGTAACGGCCTGTAACGGTTTTTCTTCTTTATGGAATACCTCAGAAAGTACTTGGCCGATCTTTGTGAAAATTAGCGGGTATGTTCATTATGGGTCATGGATGATGCCCGATGTTTTAGTTTACCGTTATAGCCGTTACCAACGGCTGTAACAGCCTGTAACGGTTTTTCTTCTTTATGGAATATCTCAGGAAGTACTTGGCCGATCTTTCTGAAAATTTGTAGGCATGTTCATTATGGGTCACGAATAATGCCCGATGTTTTAGTTTACCGTTACAGCTGTTACTAACGGCTGTAACAGCCTGTAACGGTTTTTCTTCTTCATGGAATATCTCGGAAAGTACTTGGCCGATCTTTGTAAAAATTAGCAGGTATGTTCATTATGGGTCATGGATGATGCCGAAGTTTTAGTTTACCGTTATACCGTTACTAACGGCTGTAACGGCCTGTAACGGTTTTTCTTCTTTATAGA
>CM065730.1:39385591-39388091 GCA_033310375.1 Conus canariensis | reverse complement strand
TTGTTGTGCCGCGGTTTTATCCTCCCTTGCTGATGACTGCTCTCTCTCTCTCTCTCTCTCTCTCTCTCTCTCTCTCTCTCTCTCTCTCTCCTACTTTAATGTTTGATAACTGGATATTGCCACGTGGATGTTTACCTTTTTTCCCCTTTTATCTCCAACCCCCCTCCCTCCCCTCCCCCCCCCCCCCCCCCCTCCCTCCCCTCCCTTTTTTCCTCTCATTATTTTCCCTCATGGTAATATTTCAATATGGTTCCTTTAATTGATGAACATGTGCTTACATATTGTACAATTAGAAGATTTTTCGTTGCGACTAGATTTGTCAACCGGGCGTGGATGTAGGGGTAGATGGGTGTATGGTATGGCGACGGGGGAGAGAGGTGAGTGCATCAGAAAAGCCGGATGCGTTGCATGTGTTGATTGATGGATTGCTTATATTTCGCAGGTTTTTATTCTCGTTTCTGGCTTATCTTTGTTCCTTTTCTTTCTGTCTCATTTGTTTTCTTCTGTACGTGTGCATATGCCCCAGAGGGGTAGATGTAAAAAAAAAAAAAAAAAACTCTCTCTCTCTCCCCTTCTGTGTGTGTGTGTGTGTGTGTGTGTGTGTGTGTGTGTGTGTGTGTGTGTGTGTGTGTGTGCCACCGCCCTGTCTATAGGAGATTCGGACGTTCGTTTACTACAACTTCAACACAGACACAGACAAAGACACACACCACACACACACACACACACACACACACACACACACACACACACACACAGCCACACACACACACACACACACACACACAACACACACACACACACACACACACACACACCCCATCTCTCTCTCTCTCTCCCTCTCTGTCTGTCTGTCTCTCTAATCTCTATCTGTGTGTGTGTGTGTGTGTGTGTGTGTGTGTGTGTGTGTGTGTGTGTGTGAGCGAGCTTGCGTGCGTGCGTGCGTGCTTGCGTACGTGCGTGCGTGTATGCGTGCGTGCGTGTGTGTGTGTGTGTGTTTTTGATAAGATGCACGTGTGAAAGGAGAATCTGAAATGAGTCCACACTGAGCACGAAGCATGACGGATCGTAGAATGTGCAACAGTGTCTTTTTAAGTGCAGCAGGACCGTTGGTAACGATATCTTTATGGTGACATCGTGATGTCTTTCATTGCGGAGATTATGTCAAAGTGCTGTCTCCTTCCTTTCATTCAGAATATTCCCCGGGGGTCAGTACTAGACCCGGGAGAAACGCCTACAGACACCTGTGTTTGTCAAGAACTACTCAGTGGGACTCTCGACCACGGCGCATGCTGTTGATGCCAGTGTGGGGTGACATGCCCAGCATCGATGGTCGAAGTCTGTCCCCATCCATGCATGCAGCACCCAGGAAGATACTGAAAGAAGCAAATCTCGTCATATACCTTGAAACTAGAACTGTTCTTCTTTTATTTGACTTCAATATCCAGTGAATAGGTTTTGAAGGGATGAAGCTGCAAACCTGAACAGACTCAACTAAACCAGCTAAAACTAAAACGAGCTGGCGCCGGGAATTATTGAATGCCAATTCATTTGGCCGTGAAAGAGTTAAGGTTGTGTATAGCTTTGTAGGCCTTGAGAATGTGTGCATGTCTGTTGTGATGAGTGCATCTTCACAGAGTAAATTGTACAAGTGCGCGTGTGCCGGCACAGTCACGCGCTCGCGCGTTTACACACACACACACACACACACACACACACACACACAACACACCACACACACACACACCACACACACACACTCTCTCTCTCTCTCTCTCTCTCTCTCTCTTTCTCTCTCTCTCTCTCTCTCACACACACACACACACAGAGAGAGAGAGAGAGAGAGAGAGAGAGAGAGAGAGAGAGAGAGAGAGAGACAGAAAGACAGAGAGAACGAACTGCACACAATGAATATCCTATCATCCTACAAAACGTTTAGTCATGTTCAGAGCAAAATAAGTTCAACACGCATTCAATCACATGATGCATTGGCATCATTGTTTTTCTTTTTTTCAAACTGGGGATTTCACTACAAGTGTTTGCGTGTGTCAGCCTGAATCGTAGCTTTGTGGGGGGAAAATCAAATTTCCTGAATCCTGAAGCCAGGCTGGCGTGGCGAAATTAGTTTGATTTGGAACTGACAAGATAACTCTGCCGTCAAATAACCAGCGTGTCATGTCTTTCCATCCACCCGTCCGTGTTGGATCTTTGGCATCCATCCTAGCGGGTATGCAAAAAAAGACTCATGATTCAAGAAGTCGGTTTTGTTCTTCTTGTTCAAAATTTTTTCCCCCCGAGTGTGTTCATAAATAAATAGGTACGCAGACAAATAATGTCGGATATTAACTGCATTGCTTTGCGCGCACGCGCACGCGCACACAAACACACGCACACAACCACACACACGCACGCACGCACGCACACACCAACGCGCACACGCCGACACGCTCACACACGCACACACACACACACACACACACACACACACACACACACACAC
>CM065730.1:39380143-39385491 GCA_033310375.1 Conus canariensis | reverse complement strand
AGAAAATACGGAAAGCTTTGTTGCAAAAATTTATTAAAAAACCATCTTATTTAAATCGGAAAAAAATCACTAAATTGGGCATAAAAATTCTAAAAATATTGTATGCCCAAATATGGCACTAAAGGGTCAGGTTTCTTTGGGGGGGGGGGGGGGGGGGTTTTTTTTGGTCGTCACACTAAAAAAAAGTCAGGGACGAGTTATAAAAAAAAAATTCCACACCCCCCCCCGCGCGCGCGCAACACACACCACACCCACACACACACAACCCCACACACAAAACACCCCAACCCAAAAACCCCACACACACAAATACAACACACCACACACAACCTGCACGCCCAGTTTTCACGCACCAGCACACGCCACACACCCACCACACACAACACACCCCACAAAACACGCAAGACACACTACACACACGGATACATTCACGGCGCGCGGCGCGGGAGGGGAAAGGAGAGAGAAGGAAAGGGAAGGGGGGGATGGAAAAAACAAAAAAGGGGAAGGGGGAGAACCCAAAGTAGGGGCCCCTGAAGGGTTGGGGGGGGCATAGTGAATGACATGAAAACAACCGAAACTACCTGCTTTCCTCCACCAGCATTGGAAAAAAAGGTCAAGACAAACCCTCACTGTCAAAACAGAAAAGGGCGTTTTTGGGGGGATTTTGCGATTCGGGGAAAAAACCAGCGTCAAATTCAAAATTGCTCTCCCTTCCTCGATGGCCCGATAAAGGGAAGGAAGGACAGAGGGGGGAAAAAAAAAAAAAGAAGGATAGGGAGGGGGGCCGGGCTAAGAAAAAAGGGAAATGGCTGTGAAAATTTGGGAAAAGAAAAAACGGGGAAAAACAAAAAAAACAAAAAAGCAAAGAAGAAGAGAACCGCATTTTTTCCAATCGTCTCGCTTTCCCTTTTTTCCCTTTTTCATTTAAAAACCATTCCCCCCCTCCTTCCATTACCTTTTTTGCATCTCTTTCCCTTCATTTTTTTCCACCCTTTTTTTCCTCCCCTCCAACAAAAGGAATAAAAACAAATGGAGGTGATAGAAAGAAAGGCCCCCAAAAAGACAGGACAAAAACCCCTTTCCTTTATTACAACCGTCAAGTCGGTTCTCTCTCCTGCTCTCTCTCTTCTCTCCTCTCTCTCTCTCTTTTTCCCTCTTAAAAGGGGATGAATTATAAAAACTGTTCTTCGTAATTTAAAAAAAACGCATGATTGATTAAAAGACAACTTGGGAATAAATAAAAAATGTGACGATATCCAACATTCTTTCCCTTTAAAAATTCTTATGGAGGAAAATTTTAAAAATGATTTAAAATTCCTAAATTTCGCAAAGTGTTCTTGAGATTTGATTGGGTATTAGTGATTTGAATGTCCATCAAAGACAAACACTATACTCCAAAAATGTCCTTCTGAATAAAACGAGGACGAAATACTTTTTTTTGATTGTCTGTCCATCCTTAAAGATTTTAGAGGTAAATACATTTTGCCTCATACTAGAAATGGTCATCAAGTGTCTTTGCTTTTTTACTACAAAATGAAAAGAGAATTGTAATCGGTCTGTAGCAATGTTTATTTTTAAAGCACTAAAACGAAGAGAGGAATGCTATCAGTTAATACACAAATGCCAGTGTAATTTCAGAAGAACATTTTGTTATGAAATATTTTCTTTCATAATTTCCAGTTTATGCGCCGAGCGCGGTGTATTCTACTTTTTTTTCTAGACCTCATTGCAGATAGGTCGGGGCCTTTGCATTAAACTATTTGATTGAGTTGAGTTGATTCTCTCTCTCTTCTCTCTCTCTCTCTCTCTCTCTCTCTTCTTCTCATGATCGTTGGTAGAGTACAGGTCTATCCCGTTACCATATTCCATACAGAAGAGGGGAGAGAGAGAAAGAGACGCAGACAGACGGGAAGACGGAGAGGGGAGAGGAAAGAGAGAGGAGAGAGGAGAGAGAGAAAAGAGAGAGAGACAACAACAGACAGAGAGAGGGAAAAAAACAGGAGGACGGAGAGAGAGAGACGGAGAGACAGAGAAACGGAGATAGAGAGGGGGGTGGGGAAGAGAGCGAAAACACCAAACCACACAACACACACACACACACACACACACACACAACCCCACCCCATAATGCGCGCGCGCTCAGGCGCGCACGCACGCACGATGCACGCACGTACGCACGCACGCACACACGCACGCACGCCCCGCACGCACGCACCTGAAAAAATCCTCGCAAGGTTGCATTTACACTGCGCGCGCGCGTGCGCGCGCGCGCGCGCACACACCACACACACACACACACACACACCCCACACACACACCACACCCGCACGCAAGACGCATCTACATGCACCCGCAAACACACCCCCACACACACGCTTGCACACACGCACGCACGCAGCACGCACGCATGCACGCACGTGCACGCACGCTTACACAAAGATCACAACAACACACAACACACACACACACACACACACAACCACCCCCCAAATCATCACCGCCACCGCAAACTGTAATAACAGATAATTTAACTTATCAGTTTTGGTCGGTCAAGACATCTTGGGAAATCACAAGTCAGAATTGTTGAGTCGTGCCCTTGACAACCTTTTCTTTTTTTTTTTTTTTTTTTGGTGATTCATATAGGTCTCATCTAGCTGTAATCCTGGGGTTCTGTGGTCCCGGCCAGGGCAGATTTGGAGTGCGTTATGGAAAGTGTGCCCCAGTGACACATCCTTGATGACCTGACACGAACGCGTTTTTAATGGGCCAATGTTTAAAATGGTGCCAATGATTACTGTTTAATTGGTGCAATGTTTAATGGTGCCATGTTTAATGGGGGCGAATGATTACTGTTTAATGGTGCCAATGTTTAATGGTGCGAATGATTACTCGTAATGCGTGGTAGCGATTTCCGACAACCGATGATGAAGAATGATGGCTTTCTGTCGCAGGGAAGGTGTCTGTGGGAGAGATTTGCATTCGAGGTTGGTTCTAAACTGGATTTAGACAAATTGTGTTTCCAGATTCACAGAGGTGAATCTTTTTGTAATTTTAGGGAAATTAGTATTGAAAACCCCTAGGAAATTTGCTCGTTACCCCCCCCCCCCCCTTCTCCCTCCTACCCTTGCTTAGTTTAAAGCAATAATAGATCTGCTAAATGGGGTTTCAGTGGAGCGCGATAAATTATGATTTAAATTGCCATTCTATTCCAGCTGTCACTATTTGAATAATAATGCCTTTAAATCTGTTTTTCGTTTCAAAAGTAGATTTGTTTTATAACTTAGTCCATTTTTTTCCAGTTTTTTGTTTTTTGTTTGTTTTGATTGGTGGGGGGTTGGTTGGGTTGGTTGGTTGGTTTTTGTTGTTGTTGTTTTTGTTGTTTTGTTTTTTTTTGTTTTGTTTTTTGGGGGGTTTTTTTGGGGGGGGGTAGTGGCGCTTCAAAACTGGACCAAAAAATGTCAGATATCTTTTATCATATCTTGTTGATTTGTTTAAAATCACACTAGATTTGGCAAAATGTTGACAATGTTTATCCAAATTATAGCCTCTATCTTTTAAAAAACTGTTCGTCATGTTGTGTACTTTAAAGTTTGTCTGGTAATAACAAATGTTTATGTTGTGCCGATACATTAGCCCCTAAGTTTTAATGTAGTAGTTTGAATCCGTTGCCTTTATCTTTCTTTTCTCCGTGTTATTGGGGGCCCTTTTTTTCTGCCTTTGTTCTTTTTTTCTCACCATTCCTCCTTTTCTTCCTTCCCCGTTGTTCTCTATTTCTTTTCGACCTTTTCCTCGGATGTATTTAAATCTTTCCTTAGCTTGTATCGCTCGATTCTTCCTTTGCCCTTTGATGTCGGTTTTTTTTGTCGGGTAAACAAGCTTCCTAACTGTCCTGCCTGCCAGGCAGGACCCTATCATTGTCCAGGGGCTGGTGACTTTGTGCAGGGAGCCAACAGTTGTCCAGCTTCCCTACAACGAACACGCAGAGACTCTGTTCATTCTTTTGGAGCTGCTTAATTTGGTCTTACAGTGGCTGGGGGCCTGTTGCAATGCAAAGTGTACCCGATGCAAAATGTCATTCGGTTTCCATTTGATTGACGTTTGGATTCTGTTCAGGAAGCCAATCTTTTGTTCAGGTTTTGCCACATATTTGTTAGGTAAAGCCACATTTCTGTTTTTAGGGGAAGCCACATCATTCTGTTCAGGCAAGCCCCATCATTTGTTCAGTTGCCCCATAATAATTCTGTTCAGGCAAGCCACATCATTTTGTTCAGGTAAGCCCATCATTTGTTCAGGTAAGCCCTCATTTGTTCGGGTTTTGCAACATATTCTGTCAGGTTAGCCACATAATAATTCTGTTCAGGTTAGCCACATACTTCTGTTTAGGTTAGGCCACCCCATTCTGTTCAGTAAGCAATCTTCTGTTCAGGTTCGCCACCTAATAATTCTGTTCAGGCAAGCCCATCATTCTGTTCAGGTAAGCCCACTTTCGTTCAGGGAAGCCCTCATTCTGTTCGGCAAGCCAAATCTTCGTTCAGCAAGCCACTCATTCTGTTCAGGTAAGCCACATCATTTGTTTGGTTAGCCCATTTTTCTGTTCAGGCAAGCCAACATTTGTTCAGGTAACCACTCATTCTGTTCGGTTGCCAACATTGTCCGGTTGAACATCATCCTGTTCAGGTTGCACATAAAAATTCTGTTTTAGGCAAGCCACATCATTTTGTTCAGGTTTGCACATCTTCTGTTCAGGAAGCCACTCATTCTGTTAGGTTAGCTGTACATAGAGGAATGGAGAAAATGATTTGTCTCAATAATAATCACCGACGAATTCGATCCATCTAAAATGAACAAAAACAACCAAACACTTGGCCAGTTGTCGTCGTCGTCGTCGTCGTCATCATATCAAAATCATTGTCGTCATTGTCATATGAGGTCGTCTTACTTTCACACACACACAAGCAAGCGCGCGCACGCGCGCACGCACGCACGCGCATGTACATGTATACACGCACGCGTACGCACACGCATACACACACGCACGTGCGCTGGCGCACCGCATACACTGACGAACACACACATGGGCCCGTGACCACACACTCATACAAACATACGTATATTCTCGCCACACACACGTACAATGATAATAATGGCACAACCAATGTTAGGAAGGCACTCAAGGTCTGACCAGGGCGTCGGACTGATGCGTAGGTCAGACATCTGCTAAACTGTAGCCACGAGACTCTCTCCTTAAATTCTCTCATCTCAGTCGTTGATTCATTTATCCATCAGCTTTAATTCATGTGCAGTTTGGTCTCGAAACTTAGCAGATGTGGTGTAGCATATATGGACTA
>CM065730.1:39372643-39375143 GCA_033310375.1 Conus canariensis | reverse complement strand
GAGAGAAAAGGAAGAGGCATTAGGGGTGGGAGGCAAGAAGGGATCGCCCATCCCTCTTTGATCCTCCTCGAGCCCCCCCCCCCCCCCCCCTCCAGCTCCCTCTTCACTCCTTTTTATTTTTCATTTTTGGCCGAGAGTCTACTTTTTTTCCCATCGAAAGAAAAATCTCCTACCCACTCACACCCACCATCACAATCACCACCTATACACCTTTACATTCACACCCCCTCCCCCCTTCCGCCCTTCCTCCACACTTTTTTTTTTTAATTCCCCTAATGGATTCCTAACAACCTTAAGGTCATTGTGTCCCTGTGTTCTGAATATCATGTGTCAGCTCTTTCCTAGTTTTAGGATGGCAGCAGTCTCTCTGCTCTGCCTCTTTTTCCATATAGTGTGAAGTCACCTTTTTGGATGCTTGTTTATTTGTTGTCTATGTAAGTATGTTTGTTTTGGGGTTTTTTTGTTTTTTTTTTCAGATACTTTATAAGCATTTGTCTGGTACATTCTGTAGCATATCAGTTTTCTTTTCTTCTCTTTTTTTTTTCGTTGTTTTTTTTCTTTTCTTTGTGTGTGTGTGTGTGTGTGTGTGTGTGTGTGTGTGTGTGTGTGTGTGTGCTGTGCGTGCGTGCGTGCGTGCGTGCGTGCGTGGTGTGTGTGTGTGTGGTGCGGTGCGTGCGTGCGTGCGTGCGTGCGTGTGCGTGCGTGCGTGCGTGGTGTGTGTGGTGTGTGTGTGTGTGTGTGTGTGTGTGTGTGTGTGTGTGTGTGTGTGTGTGTGTTCATTGCTTTTTGTGTTTGAATATTTGTTTGGTTGGTTGGTTGGTTGGTTGGGGGGGGGGGGGGGGTTGGTGGGGGGGGGGGGGGTTGCGTTTGTCAACGAAGTGCTTTCCTTTAACATGGTGACAGTCCCCAAAGGCTCTGTGTTGTCGGGCAGGCCATCGGGATACTGAAATTGAGACTGTTCGTTCTATTCATCTTGTCCTATTTGTTTTGGTCGTTCTTCTTCTTCATCTTCCGTCTTGCTGCTGTTATTTTTTGTCTGTGTTGTTGTTCTTCTTCTTTCCTTCTTTGTTTGTGTCTTTCTTTCTCTTTCTTTCTTTCTTTCTTTCCTTCTTTCTCCTCCTCTTCCTCCTCCCTTCCTCCTCCTCCACCTCCTCCTCCACCTCCTCCTTCTCCTCCTCTCTTCCTCCTCTTCCTCCTCCTTTTTGTCGTTGTTGTAGTTCTTGTGGGGTCGCCATTCTGTTTTTTTTTTTTATGTCTCACTCTAAACGTTTTTTGTGTATTATTTCATCGTGGCACAAGGGAGCACGGGAGGCCAGAGGAGGACGGGAAACGAAGATGAAGGGGAAGGGGGTCTCTCTTTTACTCTCCCGCCCTTCTAGTCTTCCTTCCCCCCCCCCCCCCCCCCCCCACCGCCCTCCTCCACCTAGCCCACTATCATCACCTAAGCTTTTTTTCTTTGAATTGGATCCAGGAAGCAGTAATCCAGATCCAGACAATATCTCAGAAGTTAGCAGATATCAGCGATAGACGTAATTAGCCCGGAAATATATCACTGAGGTGCATTCAGTATTTCTTGAAAACTTTGGGAAAATGCTGAAAAATGCCCCATCTTGCAATGTTAAAGAATCCTGAAAAAAGAGAAATGTATGCTGTTCATCGTTTGTTTTTGCTGTTTTAGCGTCATTTTGCCACCAGATAGTCACAAAAAACTGACCCGGGTGAGAACCTAACTTCACTGGCTGATGTAAACATGTTCAGGGTAGATTGCATCGTTGTGTCTCTGTCTTTGTCTGTCTAGACAGGGCCAGATCCATTGACGGCACGAAAACACATGCATGCAATTTTGTATCTAATGCGTGCTTCTATGGGCAGCCAGTGTCTGTCTGTCTCAGATACTGTCTCCAGTTCACAATTATTTCAGCGGTGAGGCTGGACGAGAAACGCCCGCCCTTTTTTCTGCATTTACTCCGGATTATAAATAATTCTCGGCGAAAGTACTGTAATTACTTGGAAGACGTTCACTTAGCAAAAACTCCGCTTGGCGAAATAATTATCATCAACCTGGGCCACAAGAATGTCGCCACACGCCACAATTAGGATTTTGCACTAAAACGGTATCATAATCCATGTAAGCGTTTTTAGGTCTACCATGAGTTTGAGCCAGTATTTAATAGGAGTGATAATTGATGGGAAAAAAAAACAACTCCCCACCAATTATTTTCCTTGTTTGGAGGGAATTTCCCTCCATGAAATCACAAACAAACTTCAAGCACGTGACCATCCCTTTAGTTGACGTCACAGTTCAGGCCTTTGCACACTGTTGTCACCCTATCTTTGCGCCAGGTGCTCTCCCCCAAACAGTCCCATTCCTTTGATTTCAATCTGTCCGCTTGGAACCACCTGGCTTGCACCTTGATGGCCATATGAAAGAAAATGAGGAGAATCAACTTTCAGATACAATACAAATTCTCGAAACAATCCAATTGCGTCAGCCTATAAA
>CM065730.1:39362643-39367643 GCA_033310375.1 Conus canariensis | reverse complement strand
CTTTCAGCCTGTAAAGAGAGAGAGAGAGAGAGAGAGAGAGAGAGAGAGAGAGAGAGAGACAGAGACAGAGACAGAGACAGAGACAGAGAGAGAGGTGGTGATTCCGGATGTTGGGAGAGAGACGAGAGAGTGAAGGAGAAGGGAGGGAGAGAGAGACACTGACACACTGACACTGACACTTTTTTTATTGATTAGGCCATAGACCCATATCAACAGGGATTTACACCAGACAGAGACATATAAACAATAACACATTATCAATTTTTCAATTGTTCATTTCTAATCTCAAAGGCTTTATAAATATATGTTGCAAGTTTGATTTGTATAGATTTGTTATTATTTGCAAGAAGAAGTGAAAGTTTAAAGCTTGAAGGGTTATTAAAGTACTTTTTTGCGATGTACGATTCTCTAATTTCCTGATATCTTGGACAAGAGAGGATGAAGTGTACCTCTGTTTCAGCGTGGAATCGACAAAATGGACAGTCGAATCTTCTTTCACAAGCGTTCTCTCCAAAACGTAATCTGTGGATCTTCAAAGGCGAAACTCCTAACCTAAAGCGAATGAAAAGTGTTCTAACCCTGAGATGTTTCAAGTGATTCAGATACGGCGCTAGAGATAAGGAAGATTTAAATGTGCTATAGAAAGAACATCGTTCACTTGAATTAATGTTTCTTGACCATTCTTGACTATATGATCTAACAAGTCTGTCCTTAAACTCGGCTAAAAATTTTTTCTCATCGCCCACTCCTTGATTTTCCCAAACTTCTTCAAAGCCATACTGATACAATGTGTAACAAACAGATGACGCCCATGTTTTTCTGTTTTGTTCATGAAGATATAAAAGCATTTTGTAAGTTTTGAATGGCAACCGGTGGGGAGACATTTTTATTACACGTAACCAGTATCTAATATACTTTACGAATATGTTAATGTATAATGGGTAACGACCTGTCTCACCGTAGACCATGAGATTTGGTGTTTTAATGGAAATATTCAAAAATCTTTTTAATGCAAACAAGTGAACTCTCTCAATGGCTGTTAGATCATATCCAATACCCCACACCTCTGCACCATAGCTGAGCATGGGGTGGATTTGCGTATCAAAAAGCTTAAAGAATATTGAAGGAGATCTTTCTCCTAGCGACCAGAGTAGTCGGAAAATACATATAACTCCCTTTTTCGCACGGTTAGCAATATCATTCAAAGCATGCGAAAACGACAAGCGAGAAGAAAGATAGATACCAAGGTACTTATACATGTTAACCAATTCCATTCGATTATCACCATAATACCACCGCTCTCGTGCAGCAACATGTCCTCCATTTCTGAATATGATTATGTTTGATTTGTCGAGGTTAACTTCCAGGTCTAGCTTCATAGCAACCTCATGCAAAATATTTTAACTGGTTTTGTAGACCACAAACAGAATCAGATGCTAATACGACATCATCTGCAAACATAAGAATAAAGATTTCCGCAAGGTCTGGTATAAGCTGGATGCCGTGTCTGCCAAATTTTGTGATTTCCTCTGCAAGTTCGTTTATAAGAAGAGAAAACAAAACAGGACTACAAATTTCTCCTTGTTTCAGACCCCTGGGGCATAGAAATGAGTCTGTCAGCTCACTACCACAACGAACTTTAGCTTTCACTACCCTGTACATGCTTTGTATGGCTCTGTACATTTTGCCATTTATACCATGTTTCTTTAATATGGTCCAGAGCTTAAGTCTACTCACCGAATCGAATGCTTTTCTGAAGTCAATAAAGGCTATATACAACTTTTTATGGTACAACAACTGTTTCTGGACCATGCCAAAAAGAGTGAATAAATGATCGATAGTGCTATGTTGTTTTCGAAAACCGGCCTGACTGTCATTTAAAATGTTATTATTTACAATCCACTGGGTTAGTCTTTTGTTTAAAATGAAGCTATACAGTTTGCTGCACACATTTAATAAAGAGATGCCTCTATAGTTATCTGGGGTATTTTGGTCGCCTTTCTTATGTAGAGGTTGTATAACAGCCTCAGACCAATCATCCGGATATCGACCTGATGAAAATAATTTATTAAAGAATTTCACCAAGTACGGAGCAATAGTAGTTGCTGAATTTTAAGAAATTCGTTGATAATTCCATCTGGTCCCGCCGCTTTACCATTTCTTAAACTGCGCAGTGCTGAGTATATTTCCAATTCAGTAATATCCTTTTCGAGCATATCACAGTTGATATCTTCACTAGAAGTAGTGTCTAAGTTATCACCTTCGCTGTTATCATCACCTTCGACTTCTTGTGAACTGAACACTCTGGAGAAATGATTATACCATTCCTCCTTGGTTATTGTATTTTGTAGAGAACGCTTTGTTATATGCGATTTGAGTTTGCCCCAAAATGTCTTTGGATCATTGATTGTTTTATGTAGGGATTCAATGACATTTTTACGATGCTCAGTGCTTTTCATTTTTAGAAGATTTTTATATTCTCTGCGTTTCTGAGCATATGTCTCTCTGTCCTCAATATCATTTGTTCTATTAAATGTTCTCAGAAACTGCCGAGTAACTCGTCTACTTTCTTTGCACTCTAGGTCAAACCAAATCTGCTTTCTTTCTTTTCCTACAATTACCCGTTTCTTCATGCATTGTCCGGCGTTTAAAATACCCTCATTAAACCTTTTAAGAGACGCGTTGATATCATGATCAATCAAATCAGCTGCTTCTCGAAAACAAGTCTGTATCTCTTCTGTTCCCAAACCTGCGAGAAATTCATTCCTCATATCAGAATTCCAAACGTATTTTTCCAGTGTAAATGATTTTGCTCTGATTTGTGAACACGGAACTGTTTCTCTTGCTATACCAACATACAATTCCACTGGCATATGTTTCGATTCAATTTTTTGAGCAACATTCAATGACTGTAGCAATGATATCAAATTTTTTGACACAATAAAGTAGTCAATGACACTGTTGCCAGTAGATGAAATATAAGTAAAATTTCCGCTAGTTCTATCGACACCTGTTCCATTTAAAATGACCAAACTAAACTGATCACAAGTGTTCAATAAATATCTGCCGTATTCATTAATTGTTTGATCTTTAGATGAGCGTTTGTTGTCCTTAATTGTTTCGCATTCGTCAGCGAAAACATCTAGAACAAGATCGTCGACATCAATTTCGTTGAAATTTTCACTTCCGGTACGTGCATTCATATCACCCATAATTATAAAAGGAACATCACCTACTAATTCAATAATATCAAGAATACACTCCTCAATGACAGATATACCATTTTGTATCTCTGTATCTTTATAATAAACGGAGTGGATGGGTGGGACATAACAGCCTAGCAAAACAGATGGAGTGTCTGTGCCTGTGAAATCACCAGAGACTTTGAGTGCAATAATGTTATCGAATTCTAAATCAATTCTATCAAAGTACTCACTCAAATTCTTTTTAACAAGTAGCACAACACCCCCAGACAGACGAGCTGTTGGTGCGTCATTGACCTTAACACCAGGAGCCATAAAAACCACATGATTTGGAAATAATAAAGACGGAAATGATGTGGAAAAAGTTTCAACAAGCAAACAAACATCAAAACTCTCAATATATGCACGTGTATCAAATTGGTATAAGCAACTTAGACCTTCAATGTTATAAGTCAATAAACTTACAGTCTGTGTAGACAAAAAGCCTCTGAATTTACCATTCAAAGCATGGGCCGGGCCGAAATCCTATTCTTTATTTAGGGGATCTGGGAGTGTCTTCTTTGCATTGTTCTGAGATGCACTATTTGAAACGGAGTCTTGCAGAGTTAACTGTCTCTTTTCCCTGACACTGTGCACTGAAGCGCTTCTCAGTCTTGACGAAGGGCCTTTTTTCGAAGTCCTGGGTCTGTTCTGCCTACTGTCTTTCTTGGGCGCTTCATCATCGGCAGGGGAGGCTTTGTCATTGCTGATGCTGGCGTCTGCAGACTGATCTTCAGAAGAACAGTTTGCTTCCGATTTTGCTTCTGTGATGGATTCCTTCCCAGTCATTTCTTGTGACGGAAAGACTTCCCCTCCAGTCCTGCTTACATCACCAGTAGCCTCTGTGCTGCGCGTGTGGTCAGGGTCTTGTTTGTCGCTGGACTCAGTTGAAAAGGCCTGGTCGTGTTGCTGCTTTTCTTTGTCCGGACTTTCGTGATCTTCCGTTATGGGGCTCTCAACAGCGAAATCATTCGCCAGGCAATCTTTGATCTTTGGACTGGGTTCAGGGACGCTGTCACTGTCAGGAATCCTTCCACCACAGGCTGAACCGGTGAAAAGTGACTGCGATGTTGCTGGCTGATCTTCGCACGTCAGGTCGGGGACACTGTCGTTGTTGGTAATCCTACCACCATCGGTAGAATCTGTGGTACCTGGCTGCTGTGTCGGCCGCTCATCTGTGCCACTTAGGCCAGAGGAGCTGTCACAGCCATTTATCAGTTCGTCACTCACCACAACTGTAGTAGCTGGCGGATCTGCTGCCCGTTGGTTTTCATGATGAACATTTTGGGACTTTGAATTTGTGTCATCGAACTGAATATCAGGCACATGTGTGTTTTGAGTAACAAAGACCTGGGAGCTCTGTCCTCGGTGAGTGTTACTTTCAACCGTATAGGGATGGGAGTTCCACTGGTAATCTCGCATGCTTGGAAAAGGACACTGATTAAACCACGCACCCCAATTGTACATGCTTTGGTGGTCAAAGTGTCCATTGTGACCATCTCTGTCATACGTATTATCCAGGTTCTGTTGATGACTACGATGATGGGGGTGTTGAAAACGTAATCCTGCCTAGAAAAATTGCTGCGACGTTCGTCTGGCGGCGGTCTGCGATTTTGGATATTGCGCGCATTGTACTGACTTTGACTGGGTCCGCGTCGTGTAGCATCAGCGTAGCTGTCTCTGTTCACAGTAGAATTTTGGAATGGACCTGCTACAACCAGCTTGTTCGGAGGGAGAGAGGAGAGAGAGAGAGAGAGA
>CM065730.1:39352643-39357643 GCA_033310375.1 Conus canariensis | reverse complement strand
CTCGACTGTGTGTCCCAGTCTTCCCAACTGAGTCCGCAGCAAACTCAACTCTGGCTAGGAGCCGGTCGGGGCAGAAAAACCCACATGACTGATGGGATTCGAACCCACGACCTCCCAGCCGGGAGTCCGCGACGCTAAACACTTCGCCACGGCGGCTGGTGAGTTGGCTGAGCTTTATCATCATGATTTGACTTAGCACGAGGCACTTTTCCCTGCTGCGTTTGTGTCTGTGTTCGTCTTTTTCCGTTTGTTTTGACGTTCTCTCTAAATGCTTTTTTTTTTGTTTTGTTTTGTTTTATTTTGTTTTGTTTTCAAAATCCTTGACATCCTTTCTTGGCTACACTAATGTACCTTTCAACTTTTTTAATTTGTTTGTCAGACTTACACCGCGCACACATTTTTTTTCTTTTTTTTTCTTTTTTTTCTTCCATTCTTCGCCCTGCTTTCTAACAAAGAATATATGAAAATTGACACTGCGTGTCAACTTTATTATCTTGGGAAGGTTTGTTGTTGTTTTTGTTCTTTTGGGGAATAAAGACATTTGGAAAGATGAAGGAAAGATGTGCTCTCCGTGTGCGTATGCAGGCGTGCGCGAGCGCGTTCGTGTGTGTGCATGTTTTGTGTGTGTGTGTGTGTGTGTGTGTGTGTGTGTGTGTGTGTGTGTGTGTGTGTGTGTGTGTGTGATATTTATTCATTTTTGTGCGGGCAGGATGAAAAAGGTTGTAAAGCTCATTCTTTTAAAGACCATAAAAACAATAAAGATAATGTTGACCTGACATGATTTTACACACACACACACACACACACACACACACACACACACACACACACACACACACACACCACAGCACACACGCACGCACGCACGCACGCACGCACAGCACGCACGCACGCACCACACACACACACACACACACGCACACACACACACACCACACACCAACGCACGCACGCACGCACGCACGCACGCACACAGCACACACACACACACACACACACACACACCACCACCACCACCACCACCACCACCACCAGAAGGAGCAAGATAGGCAATGGTGGGGGGGGGGGGGGGGCACCAAAAACGGACTTATTTTTGTGTTGGGGATAAATGGATTGCCAACTCCAAACGTCCTGACTACTAACTCCATGCTGCACCAGTCAGACCAGTAAAGAACTGTGTAAGATGTGCAACTTGCCGGCACTTCCATTTCCCTGCAATGGTGTGCCCTGCCCATGAAGCGTGCCAACGGCCTCATTACTCCGTCACAACAACACTGGCATTGTACAGACGACTGAACAGATGCAACCGTATGTTATTTACGTTTTTCCCCGATTTTTCTTTTTTCTTTACTTTTCTTTTTTTTTTTTTTTTCATTTAGAAGGATATGGACAGTGGATATGAGTGGGTTGGGCACGGATTATATGTGTGGGTTAGAGAGGAGTGGGATGGAGGGGCTGGAGTTGGAGGAGGAGGAGGAGGTGTGTGGAATGTGGACGGCTGGAAGGATCAACTTACAGTGTTACACCGTACTGTTTCCACAACAAACACCAGGGTGCACGTCACGTCCTAGAAATATCAGCCTGGCTGCAGCATGCAGAATTGTGAATGATGCATCCACATTTTGGGCCGGTGTGTGCCAAATCCCCCTTCCATGTTGGGCCAGTGTGTGCCAAATCCCCCTTCCATGTTGGGCCAGTGTGGGCCAAATCCCCCTTCCATGTTGGGCCAGTGTGGGCCAAATCCCCCTTCCATGTTGGGCCAGTGTGGGCCAAATCCCCCTTCCAGGCAATCTACGTACGCCCCCCTCATTTGTTTCCACCCCCTCCTCTCCTCCTTTAGCTTACGCCCCCCACTCCCACCTCACACACACACACACACACACACACACACACACACACACACACACACACACACGCACGCACGCACGCACGCACGCACCACACACACACACACACACACACAAACGCACGACCCCACTACACCCCCACCCCAGTCACGAAAAATGTAACCGTACGCCTTCAGACAACAAGACCGCTAGCTGCCGCCCTAACGAAACCTGACTGTCCGCCTCCTTGAGACCGAAGCAATACCGCTACTTCCCCTGCCTGTGTCTGATCAACAAATCCTATACTGTCCACGGGGAGAAAAAATACTGTAATTCCGTACTGCCTGTGTGAGTGATTGCAAGCAAGTACCTGTGTATGTATGTCCGCCTGCCTGTGTGAGTGATTCAAGCAATACCTGTGTATGCTGTCCGCGCTGCCTGTGTGAGTGATTGCAAGCAAGTACCTGTGTATGCTGCTGTGAAGTGTGATTGCGCGATCGCACGTGTGTCTGTGACCGTGTGTGTGTGTGTGTGTGTGTGTGTGTGTGTGTGTGTGTGTGTGTGTGTGTGTGTGTGTGTTGTGTGTCGTGCGTGTGCGTGCGTATGTGTGTGTTTGTATGTTGTGTGTGTGTATGTGTGTGTGTGTGTGTGTGTGTGTGTGTGTGTGTGTGTGTGTGTGTGTGTGTGTGTGTGTGTGTGTGTGTACATGCGCACACGTCATGGTGGGTGCCTGTGTGTGTGCATGTGTGCGTGTGTATGTGCGTGTGTGTGCATGTGTACTGTGTGCGTGGTGTGTACGTGCGTGCTTGCGTGTGTGTGTTGTGTGTGTGTGTGTTGTGTGTGTGTGTGTGTGTGTGTGTGTGTGTGTGTGTGTGTGTGTGTGTGTGTGTTGTAAACAAGTGCTACTACTTCGTTATGTTTTATCTTGCATTAGGTATTTAAGCATGTGTGAGTGCGCGTGTCTGCAAGCATGTGTGTGTGGTGTGTGTGTGTGTGTGTGTGTGTGTGTGTGTGTGTGTGTGTGTGTGTGTGTGTGTGTGTGTGTGTGTGTGTGTGTGTGTGTGTGTGTGTGTGTGTGGTGTGTGTTGTATGTCGTGTGTGTGTGTTTTTGTCTGTGTGTGTCTGTGTTGTTTTCTGTGTGTGTGTGTGTGTTTGGTGTGTTGTGTTTCGTGTCTGTGTGTGTCTGTGTGTGTCTGTCTCTCTCTATCTCGCTGACTGTCTGTCTGTCTCTCTGTCTGTGTGTGTGTGTCTCTCTCTCTCTCTTTACACCACACACACACACACACACACACACACACACACACACACACACACACACACACACACACACACACACATGCTTGCAGACGCGCGCACTCACGCATGTTTAGATACCTTAGAGGTTGTGTGTGCGCGTACGTGTGTGCGAGCATGCATTGTATGTGTGTGTATGTGTGTATATGTGTTTGTGTGCTTGTGTATGTGTGTGTGTGTTTGCATGTGTGTGTTTGTGTGTGTGTGTGTGTGTTGTTTTGAGTATTTGTTTGTGTGTGTATGCGTGTGTGCGCGCGCGCGGGAGCGCGTTGGCGTGTGTGTGTGTGTGTGGGTGGGTGGGTGGGTGGGTGTTTCACCTGGAAGGTCTGCTGCACTCTTCTTGTCATTCACCCCAACCAATAAATCCTGCTTTCTGGGCCCCGATGTCACAACTGTTCCTGGCCATGATTGGCTGCCCTCTGACTTGCAGAATTTGATTGTACCTCCTTGTGTACTTTACTTAAGTCAGGACTGCTTTGTACAAGACTCAGGCAGGACATCATCCACCGTTCCTTCGCCCCGGCAGAAGGAACACTCAAGGTCATCTCATCCCCCCTCATCTTCCCCCCTCCCCCTCCCCCCCCCCCTCCCACCTTCCCCAATGTACCACATTTTGCATTCAACGGTAGGAGGTCACATGCAGCTCTGAGGATGGAGCTGTCATTGCCAAACAGCTGATCCTAATGAAGGGTCCACATGCGACGTGTTGGTCGATTACTTTGCAAACTCTCTGCCACCATTCGCTCGGTTTCGTGTCCCTTCTTGTGTCTTTCGGTCAGTCTGCTCTGTCCCTGAAGAGTCCAGGCCATGGGACGTCAGACTACATTTGTGACCTTCCACCACAAAATGAGTCGCTTGTCATAGTTAAGCTTTTCTAAGTTATACATATTTTCTAAAAGTTTTTTTTTCCTCCTCTTTTCAATTGTGAAAACCATTTTCAAATCGGCTTTTAGTTTTCAAGATACAGTGTTTTGAAGATGGTAACCCTCTGAGAAGCGCTTTTGAGAAAATGAACAAAAACAGATGCACACATTCAGCATGATATTAATATATTAGGTGTTTTAAAATGTCATTTTAATACAGAAAGCAGTCAAATATAAACAATTCACTTAGAGTATTTTGTGCAGGATAAACTTATAGTATCAGCTAGGGTCAAAATCTCAAAATCACTTTCCGACCACCCCTACTCCTATTTGTCTGCTAACTGGGAAAAACCCGGGGAGATGACAACACCTTTATTCCGGGGGGAATCCATTTTTTTTGTCAGCTTAACATGGAAAAACCCCTTTCCCCAAATTGGAGGGGTTTTTTTTTTAAACATTTAAAATTTAAAGTGCCTTCGCCTATCCCGTGGGGGCACAGGGTGTTACAGGGCGGTTTCTTCATTCAAGCGCGTGGGATAATGGCCCAGTGCCCGTGGGGGACATGCCCGTTACGGGCCGGGTTTTTCATGTCAAGCGCTGATATAAAAACATGCCCGTGGGGGCAGCATACTGTTACAGGGCGGTTCTTCATTCAACGGTGGCATAATGGGTAGTGCCCGTGGGGGCAGCTTTCTTTTAAAGGGCTTCTTCATTCAAGCCGTGGGATAATTTGGGTAGTGCCCGTGGGGGCACATGCTGTTACAAAGGCGGGTTTTTCATGTCAAACCGTTTTATAATGGAAGGGGACACCCAAATCTCTCCCTTTCCCTTCATTTGGCTTGAACTGATTCTGGCATCCATTTACTAGCGGGGATACCATTCTTAGCCAAAAATTTATTAAACACATTTTACACTTTAAAAAAAAAGGGCCCAAAATTTTTTTCAAAAAATAAGATTTAAAAAAAATTTCTTTAGTAATAATCCCGAAATTTCTTAAATTTGATTCAACCCAAAAAAA
>CM065730.1:39321623-39349123 GCA_033310375.1 Conus canariensis | reverse complement strand
ATGGCCCCTGGAGCAAAATTTGGCAACAAGGGGTCGCACACGATATTCAAAAAGTTAAAAGCAATGGCCAGATTCAGGCCCAGGTAACCATAAAATATCTGGGGAAGTTAAAATAGAAAAGTCGTCAATATGCAGATCTCAAGACTGTCGTATCAATTTGATTTTTAAATGAGACTGCATTTGTGGCAATCTTGATGGCACCCGGCAGTGAGTTCCACAGCCGTACAGAACTAGGATAAAATGAATGTAAGTGGCTGTCAATATTTGATGCAGGTATGGCATAACATTGACCGCCACTCCTGGTGCTACTTTTATTCAATACTAGTTGTTCCATTGGGATATCAATTGGTTTAACTCTGCCTTTGAAGAAGATATTAAGTTTGATAAAAGCTCTTCTCTCTTCTAAGGGTTTCCATTCTAATTTCCTCATGTTCTTCCTAGTATTCCTCTTCTCTCTGATATGGTTCCCTGTTACGAACTGTGCTGCTCTCTTCTGAATCCTTTCGAGGTTATCAATGTCCTTTAGATTGTAAGGATCCCAGACTGAGCAACCATATTCCAGTACTGGTCTAACCAGTGTTTTGTAGCAGTCGTCTTTGACCTTTTTGGGGCAGTCGTTGATATTCCTGTATAAGAAAGCTAAGATGTTATTTGCTTTCTTACATACTAAATTGTAATGTTCTTTCCATTTGAGACGACTATCTATAATCATGCCTAAATATTTTGCAGCATTGGTTTCTTTAAGAATAGTATTATGAATAGAATATTTTGATCTAGTTGGTGAGCGTTTATTACATATACGCAACACTTGGTACTTCTGGGGATGAAATTCCATTTTCCAAGTTCTTTCCCACTCTTGTAAACCGTTTAGATCTTCTTGTAGAATGCGTGTATCATTCTTGCTTCTGATTGTTCTATATACTAAGCTGTCATCTGCAAAAAGCCTTATAATAGTTCCAGGAGAGAGATTTCTACTTATGTCATTTATATAAATTAAGAAAAACAAGGGCCCCAGAACAGTTCCCTGTGGTACACCTGACAAGACTGGTTTACAATGGGATGACGACCCTTTCACAACAACTTTTTGCGTTCTCCCAACGAGGAATGATCTAGCCCATTTTATTCCCACTCGCTGCTGTTTCACTGACAGGTGAAGCTTTTGCCGCCACACGATTTCTTCCACCTCCGCTGAAGAGGATCCCGGGTTGCAGTCTTTCCTGCTGTCAACAAGACTTTCCCTGTGGTCACGGGGCCTTTCCTCAGAGACTCGGCCAAAGTGAAGATAAGATAAGATTCACTCGCATTCGCTTTCGATCACAGCAATAAGACGCTTTTGTGTGGTATGGAAACGAGGCCGAGGAGGAAAAAAATGGCGGCTCCCATTCGGATTGTCTGTACGGAAAATTTGCCCGTAAAAATTATCAAATGGAAGGTGAAGAAAGACAGCGTGGTTATGAAGGGCTCAATACTAGGACTGTATGAGAGCTCAGAGACAAAATCTCAGGTTAAACTGAAGTCCTCGGCCACTGGAATAGTCGACGAAATCTACGCGGAAGCTGGCGCGGAATGTCAACCTGGGTAAAAATTTAGACTTTGACAGAGATGGACAGTAGTGATAATCACAGTCACTGCTCAGTCCTCTCTCTCTCTCTCTTCTCTCTCTCTCTCTCTCTCTCTCTCTCTCTCTCTCTCTCTCTTTCTCTCTCTCTGTCTGTCTCAAGACGGAGTTTCGCTCGCGCGCGCGCGCGCGCGCGCGCCGCACACACAACACACACACACACACACACACACACACACACACACACACTCTGACATGGTGGCACATGCATGATCTATCTAGAAACTGTTGGTCACAGTGCATGAGTGACGAGTGATCAGGGACATGCCCTATCAACTCTTAACATTTACAAAATTGCAGAAAACTGTTGACTAGAACCATACATAATATGTTAAAAGCTTCAAACAGAGATGTGATCTCATCAAAGTTCACGTCAATGCTCATAACCTGAAATTGAAAACGGAAAGGAATAGACGCAAACACTCCAAGGGATGACAGAAAATGCTCAGCATGTGGTGTGGTTGAAGATGAAGCTTATTTTCTGGAAGCTTCTCTAGATACAAATTGCTATGACTGAAACTAACAGATCAGCTGTCAAAAGATGTGCTAAACCGAAACTTGCTAAATCTATGCCCAAGTGAAATGCTTGGCAATGACAAACTACAAATTCATATAATTAACAAATTATATGTTCGTGATTGCATGAATTTGAAAAGACAATAATGGCTCCCTATATAGGCCCAGATGAATTATGGTAAATCAGTTGATTATGATTTCTTATATCTTGCTGTGTCCATAGACCCATGTTCTCATGACAATTAAAGACTTAGTCTGAGTCACACACACACACACACACACACACACACACACACACACACACATGCACACATACACACACACATACACCTTTGATATTTTTTATCTGTTACTTTACAGAGCATTGCTGATGACACTACAACAGCCAGATTCCGGTGGTTGCACTCACCAAACAGTGATGAAGGAAATGTGTGCTGACTGTGGTGCTGATCTCAGAAGGTAGGAAACATGGACATTACTCCTGTCTCCTGGCTTTATGTTGTCAGGAAAAATGACAAGTGAAGAAGATAACATATTCATTCGGTATAAAATCTCAGTGCTGTGAGTGTATGACAATTATCCCATTGTTATGGTCATTTCTCCATTTAACACCACTTTTTTTTCTCATCTCAATTTGCGTGAAGGGTTTGAACTCTGAGATGATAGCTGATATATAATGTTTAGAGGAGTACTCAGCCAGGAGAGACTGTGTTCAACTTCCGCAACAAATAATGTTGTTGGAAGGAGTTTTACTCTTCCTCTCCCCCATGGCTGCCAGCCCTCCTAAATCTTTCTGGAATGTCTCAGATTTAGAACTTATACCTGAGTGAAATCCAGAATTTAGTGGAAAAAAAATCTTAAGATTTCAAAATTTCTTGAAAAGGCGTGATAAAGTATAGTAGAACATTGGCAAAAGGCCAAGTGATTTAATGTGGATATTTGCAGTTATATGCACAGAAAATTTTTTAAGCCTTTCCTTTATCTACTGAAACATTGAATATGAATAAGGTGATTAGAAATGCTTTCAATCAAAGGCCGAACTAACCCGTGTTCAGCCCACCCACCTTCTTCAACCCTCGACTCCCGAATTCAGACTATAGAAAGTTGGCAGCTATGCTACCACTTCTCCTCACTCTGCTTCTGGGTTTTCATTAAGGATATTTGTAGTGTCTTTACCATTACAGGTAAAGCTGTATTTGTTTAAAAATTTGGAATTGGGCAAATAATCCGTTCACCTGCTCATAATGTTGAGCTTGATATTGTTGTCAGGTTGTTACAGATTTGTCTAAGATGTAAGCTGTAGGTGGATCATAGATTCAAGGAATATTTGTTTGTTTGGTTGTTTTTTTTCGCTATACAATGTTCATTGCCACTTTAGAGGCATTACCCCCACACTGCTTAATCTGGCTGCTGTTCACAACCACACAATGGCTTGTCCCATTGCAACCATGGCATCGGCAATCCACAGGGCGCAGACATTGTCAAGCCATTACGCAACCCACCAGAGGTCGGGCAATCCACAGGGCGCAGACATTGTCAAGCCATTACGCAACCCACCAGAGGTCGTCTAGGCTCTACTGAGTCACTTTTTGCCTTCTAAGCCAACTACTGATAACAATAATTGCTTAGTTGCAGAGCCAGTAAGCGTGAGCACCTTCTAGAGGGTGCCACCTATTTTGTGCGACAACAGTCCTTGTGAACTCGCCGATGGTGGTGATCCCAATCACAGTAATAGCCCAGTTATGAGACTGACAGCAGTAATGACATAGTTGTGTGGATTTTGTGAATGAAGAGGGCACCACTGAGTCTGTCCAGCAGTATCAGCTACATCCTGTAGGTATTAAGATATGAAGTATTTGTCAGCAAATTTGAACCTACACTGTCAAGAAATTCACCATTGTATAAAGTGGATGAAACTCAACTGTGTGGGTTCGTCTCCCCACTGGAGTCCTTAGCACAGAGAACAAATGTAGCGAGGACACGGGTGGGGCTGAAAAATCACACAAATATTGATATCAGATGGAACCAGAATGTAAGACCTCATATCACAACCCATGACAATAAACACTGTGTCAAGGAGCCTTGTATATAAATATTTGTGTGGGGTGTGGAAGGTGGAATGCATGTGCATTAGGTGTGAAATTTTGATGAGTTTGTTAAAGTGAAAAAAAAAAAAGAAAATCAGTTTAAAAAAGAAAAAAAAAAAGGTTCAATATGGTGCCAGTGTAATGTATTTCTCTCTGTTACAGATTACCAGGAGTTGTTGGTGACTGCAGGGAAAAGATGACGGCATCAGTTGCAATGGTGCACAATATTCCAGAATTGATTGTCAGCCAGAAGGTACAAACTGATAACTTTACATATAAATAAGATTTACAGAAAAAAAATTTAAAGCTCAGTTATTTGTCAGATATGCCTTGCATATTCATCAGCCCTGTAACTTGATTTTTTTTTTTTTTTTTTTTTGCAAGCCTCTGGCACTTAGAATTTTGATTTTTGTCGTCTGGGAAAAAGTGCTTGCAGGGTCTTCATTGACCTGAAGTATACTCAGCTGTTGGCATTGATGCAGACTTTCATCTTTTGCAAAAGAGAGGTAGTGGACCTGCTTGGGGTTGATACCTACCCTTATCTCAGAGCCTGTGGAACATATATGAGAACACTGTATACTTGAAAGAAAGTTGAAGATTAATCAAGAACACACACACACACCAGCCGCCGTGGTGAAGTGGTTAGCGTCGCGGACTCCCGGCTGGGAGGTCGTGGGTTCGAATCCCATCAGAGTCATGTGGGTTTTTCTGCCCCGACCGGCTCCTACCCAGAGTTGAGTTTGCTGCGGACTCAGTGGGGAAGACTGGGACCACACAGTCGAGTTTCATCCACTTAATGGATGCGTTTCTGAGAGTGTTGCTCAAATTTCATGACCAACACTGCAGGTGCCTGTATCTCTCGGGCCTGGTTGACGCCGGGATATATTATGAAAGGAAGCGTAGAGTACAGCCCTGTCATGTAGTCTCAGACCGAAATGGAAATCCATAGCATCATCTTAATCATCCTCATTCTCATCAATCAGCATTAAAAAAAAAAAAAAGTCTCAAATTCTGTGGCCCTTCATGCCCTGCTCTCATGGTGACCTCAGTTTCGGTGTCCTCTCCACGTCTGTGGCTTTGGTTTGGTTCCGTCGGGGTCACCGGTATCGGTGAGTCCATGGGGGCTGTCGTTGGACGGACGTGGTGGCGCCCTCCGGAGGGAGAGCTCACTCACGCCGGCTCCGCGACTAAGCAATTATTGTCGTCAGTAGGGGGCTTAGTAGGTGGTGTCCTGCGTATGTTAGATCAGAACAGGCGCCACTGAACACCACCGAAGTGACTCGGCAGCAGTGCAGCGTCTCCTCCGGTGGGTTGCCTCTCGGCGACTTGACATTGACTGGTCCCTGTGGATTGCCGGTGTTGGGGCTGCGGCGGGACCGGCCGGGCTGTGGCTGTGGACGGGGTGTCGGAATGAGCGGCGTGGGTGCACCGCCTCTGAGGTGGCGCAGAGGTTGGGACAGCAAAAAAAAAAAAAAAAAAAGAACACACACACACACACACACACACACACACACACACACACACACACACACACACACGCGCGCGTGCAAACAAAAAAAACCAAAACAGTACCATCAGTATGTAACTAAATGGCCATGCCAAATCACACCCATTAGTGTCCAGAAACTAACAAATCTGCCACCTCCAGATGTAGTTTCTTGTTTTGTTTAGAAAAAAAAGAAACAATGGTTAGGTAAGTGCAACAACATGATTTTTTTAAGCACTCTTTTCATGGTTTTTGATTAGGTTGGTATTGAAGGCACCCATGATCTGAGCTGTACGCTTTTATATTGTTTAGCCTACTCTCATAGTAGATGTATTGCTTGATTTGAATGATTTCAAACTTACCATTTTGTGTATTACTGTATACTGTTGAAGACTTAACAAAGACTGGAAAAATCATAATACAAAGATTGTTCACTCAGTCAACTGTTAAATGTAGATAGTAAGCTTCACACAACGAATCAGTCACAGGTGTTCCTTTTTTCTTTCTCTTTCTTCTCTTAAGTGGTCTTACAAAAAATATTATATGTAATCTTGTTTTTAGAGTAACATGCTGTACATAATTAGACTTTTATAAGTTGCAAAAAAATTGTGCAGTGCGTCTTGTTTTGTGACAATTTTCAGGATTACTAGGATGGCTGCAGTGCAATATCAGGATTAGAAGATGGCTACAGTTCAGTTTCAGAACTGGAGAATCTTCCCCACTTTACCCTTGAGACTGTATTTAATACATTATTATTTTATAACTGGTGGACATGTATCATGGCTTTGCTTGTTTTGTTTTCTTTTGTCTTCAGCAAGCATTGGAGTTGGGACGGGAAGATGAAAGAGGACTGTTGAAGAACAGAAAGCTGGTGCTGCTGGTGGACTTGGACCAGACGTTGATTCACACCACCAATGATAACATCCCGCCCAAACTCAAGGTTGGAGAATCGGGAAGATTTGATTGGTTTTAGTGAATAATTTGTTTGGTAAGCTTATCCAAAGATGAAAAATTTGCATGCTAATTATTTCAGTAACTGGTTGTTTTGGTGAAATTTTTTCTTGGACTATAGTACAGAAAAAAATAGAAAAAAAAGAGGAAAAAACAATGTGTGTGTCTGTGTGTGACGTCCGATGAGACAAAACTGGCAACCTCACAACCCATGACCTGTAACACTAATCACTGGACCACATGTTACAAAACTGCGTAACTTTTTGTATCCTTTCTCTTTCTGCTATGCGATATAAGATCTTGTTCTTTTTTCTGAATTGTGATTGAGGGAATCTTTGCAGCTGCTTCTGTGATTATCATTAGGCCCACGTTTCAACTGGCTGAACACACTGCCAGATCAAATCGGCAGGTGATGAGAACAGTTTGATTGCTTTCAACCCCTTTGTTGAAATATCCATGTTACGCTAGGCGGTGCTGTCAAACACAGTAGCATTGTGCTTGTGGAGGTGTTGTCGAGTATTTCTTTGTTTTGGGTGTGTGTCTCATTAATCCCACAGGATTACAATGCCAAGTACTTCTGTGACAGACAGAGTAGGATTTAACAAATATGATAGGATTTTGTTTGTTTAACTTCTTTTTTTTTTTGAATGCATGCTTTCACACAGAGGATTTCATTGTAGACCTTTTATTTTATTGTTAAAAGCTCTCATTCAGAGGAAGGAGTTGGAATCTGCACATACGTTGTCTGCGAAGAGCCAGTCAGCTCTAAGCTAGCAGCCTTGAGGGGATGGAAGAAACACTAGATCCTTTAAAACGAAAAAAAAAAAGCCAGTGCCTTATACAACGGGCGAATGAGGCCCTGTGAGAACAGTTCATAGACTGTATCTGAAGCTAAAAAGATGGGTCCACTTTAGAGCTGCCAGGCGCTATTTTTTTGCTTGGCATGCTAAGGCTTTGTCAACAGTGCTGTGCTGCTACACTATGTGATGAAATACTGCACCACAAACAAAAATTAAACGGAAAAAAAAAGCCAACAGGAAGAAACCTTTTACGGACTTGTCAGGGCTTGAACAGACCTGAGATCATTGAGACGCTTTGGCTGTAGATTTATTTTGTAAAGTAGTGGCATATTTCAGTAAGGAGGAGAAGAAAAAGAAGAAAAATGGCTAGAAGACTTTGTCACCTGAATGATTGGCTTCGTTGTCAGCCAGTTTTATATTTTTGTAGGCCAAGTCATAAATACTACGTGAAAAATAGCAAGATTTCAATCTTTTTAGTCCATCATTGTGTGGTGTGCACGGCAAAGTGTGACTGAAAATGCATTATCAAGTCTGACTGTGATATCGTATTGGCTTGTTACTTTCAAATTTGAAATGCTGCAATTAAAATATCATAGTGCTACACTTGAACTGCCAAAATATAACACTTTGTGCTTTTGATGCTGTGACAGCTCTGCTTCTGACCTTTGTGATTTTTTTTTTGTTTCTGTGGCAGGATGTGTACCACTTCCAGCTGTGGCAAGGGCCCCAGTCATCCTGGTACCACACCCGGCTCCGTCCTCACACCCACACGTTCCTGGAGCATGTGTCCAAAATGTACGAGCTGCACATCTGTACATTCGGCGTTCGACTGTACGCCCACACTGTGGCACGGCTGATGGACCCTGATGAGAAGTTCTTCTCCCACAGGATCTTGTCACGGGACGAGTGCTTCGACCCTCAGTCCAAGACTGCCAACCTCAAGTGAGTACCTGAGGAAGAGCGCGGATGGTGCTTAGGAGGCTTCAGTGATTGTGCTGAGGTTGTGATGGTGGAGGACCCAACATGATGGGTCCGAGATCGGTGACACAGTTGGGATTCTCTGCAGTCTCCTACCCTGATCTTTTGCTCTAGACTTGATGTGTGGGTCAGTCACCAAGTGATCTGAATAAACTGAGGATCTCTGTGCAAGCAGTTGAGAGCCTATGATTTGAATAAAAGGGGAAGAATTTTGGAGAGTGGGGATGGCGGTGGGATTAGAGTTGTGTGTTAAATTCCTCAGAAAATATCAAGAGATCCTAAAAGAAGGTGCATAACCAAAAATCCAATGAAAAATGCCCAGAGTTTATAAAGAAAAATAAAACATGGTTGATATAATAATGTCATAGAACAGACGGTACACAAAATTCTCTACCGTCATGTGGAAAATATGTAAAACTGGCTAAATTCGAGGGAAAATCCTTCCATTTTGGTGTGTAAGGGAAGAAACTGATGAAAATGGGCATTTATATTCACTTCCTGATTTCGTTCCCATGGAGTCATTTTCAGTGCAAACTTTTTCATGAATATCCACCAGATGTAAGCGTGCTGCAGATCTTGAATCTACAATCACTACCAATTAATCACATGTGAAAATGATTTAACTGTGTCCTGCTTTCAAGAATAACATTGCTGCACTGTCCTGCATTCCTGTAAGAGCATGAATGTCAGGGCATTTTAACAGTGGAGTTCTTAACATCATTATCGGTCAGTGGATTCAGCTTGTCTAACAAGGGAATGTCCAGGACTGTGTCTGATTTAACATCATGATTTAGCCCTTGTAAGATATCTTCCAAAAATAATGCCAGGGGTAGACTGAATAAAAAAAAAAAAAGGTTTACTGCATTTCTGTTTTCTTTTATTGTAGTGCATTGCAGTTGTTGAAATTATGTTGTTAAGATCCTGGAAATGGCAGTTTACAGCTGTAGATTGAAAACAAAAATCTACATCATCAGGAAACATGAGGCTTGGAGCTCTTTGACTCTTCCCAGCCCTCTCAGTCATATCCCTCCACAGTGCCCCTCATTCCAGCTCTGTCCCTCTGCACAACCACATCCTGGTTCATCTGTTCACAGCTCCAGTGTCAGCACAGGAATCTGTCAATCAGGCAGACATGACAGGGTTCGTACACTCCTTGAAACTCCTTGAATTCTGACAGGGAATTTCAAGACCTTGAAAATCAATCAAATGTGGTTCTGTTGACCAAACCTCCTTGAAAACTTTTGAACATCAAGCCATCGGCTCCAAAAATATTTAATGTGGCAAAAAGAAATGGCAGTTTGATTTTTCTGCGTTCAGGTTAATGAAAAACTATTTTAAAACAAATTTTTACAAACATCATCGCAATCGTGGATCGTCTGCGATTTTACCAAGGGAGATAATTTGTAACTTCATCAAAATTGATGAATCGCCGACGACAATCCAGGATCGCGACAATGTTTGTGAAAATTTGTTTTTAAATATTTTTTTCATCAACCTGAACGCAGAAAAATCAAACTGCCATTTCTTTTTTCAATTCTTACG
Source organism: Conus canariensis (assembly GCA_033310375.1). Classification (NCBI taxonomy): domain Eukaryota; kingdom Metazoa; phylum Mollusca; class Gastropoda; order Neogastropoda; family Conidae; genus Conus; species Conus canariensis. Next base: position 39,339,145 of record CM065730.1, on the reverse strand, counting down.
CAAGTAGTGTAGAAAGGTGGCACGAAAATTTGACCATTTTCTTTCAAAAATTGTGTTTTGGGTTTAATGTGTTTTTGTGCTCGAGAAAGTCTGGTGAAACCATCTGTGGTGTTCATTTTGTCTGTTTTCACATTTTTCCTAGTAAAAAATGACTTTATTTGAAGGAGGTGTGTGTGAAAATTGCTTAACTTCATTATTTTCAAACACCGTTTTCTGAAAATCGCTTTTTTCAACAACGGTTGATGTGCAAAGAGTACAGTATCTCTGGATCGAGACTAGCTAGCTTGATAATTTTTTTTTCTTTTGATCAGAAATGATTTCTACATGCAGTTACATTTTATTTATAAGTCAAAACAGCACATATCATTTGCTATTTCTATTGGAATAATTCGAAAGCAATGAAACGCGAAGCCTAATGACCACCATATATAAAAAAATTATTGAAAAAAAAGCAGTTTAGATATAGAAAAACCCTTTTGTAATTGGATTGCTTTAGCACAGCAAAACAATATATAAAAATCCTTTTGTAATTACATTACTATAGCTCAGCGAAACAAGAAAAGTCATGTTTCAAGTGCCTAACATGTCTGCAATGATACAAATACAGTTCTTGTCATGAACCTGTATTTTGTCTGCAATGATACAAATACAGTTCTTGTCATGAATCTTTATTTTTTTCATTTTTCATCATTTTGCCCCCATTTGTAGTCCCCAAATCGCCCAAATATGCTTTTTCCATGTTTTTTTTTAACATAAACAATAGAAAAAAATGAAGAAGTTTTAAAAGAACAATGGTTTAATTTTCGTGCCACCTCTTGCCTTGAAATAAAATAAACACTCCTTGAAAACTCCTTGAATTTAGTTCTCGGGAGTCTGTAGGAACCCTGCATGAGGGAACCTGCCCACAGAGACCCTGCACTGCAGCCAGGTCACCTTGATGGTGTGCTGAGTGGTGCTTGTGCTGATTCAACATAAGCAGGACACAAACTACCAAGCCCTATGACAAACTTAGCTGCTTAGTTGCTGTAGCTGGAGTAGTATCCCATTCCTGAGGGAATAAGTATAATTAGTTTCACCAAGTAGGTTTTACATTTTTAACCTGTCTCCACTGGTGGGTTAGCATGTCTGCCTGTTAACATGAGTACACAAAAGCTGTTGAATTGTTTTTCAACGAAACTTGGTAGAAATATGGAATGTGGCATGTTAAATGAACCCATTAAATGTTAATACCGATCCAAATAGACAGATAGAGGATCAGGTCAGTAAGATGACACATACACTGCAGAACTGACTGAAAGTGTAATGAAACTTTGTATAACAATAGTATTTGAGGTTAAGACAAAGTGATTGAATTTTTGAATGGATCTTTGTTGGGAATCTGGTTCAGAGGGCAGATCCAGGATCATTTGAACTTTCGTGGAGGTCTGCAGTCTCCCAGGTCTAGTTTTCTGATGTATCTGTGACATCCTCTTATCACATGTCTGCGAACGCTAACAGTCTCCAACAGTTTTAAGCTAGCTCTCCTTTTTTCTTCACATGGGAATGAATTAAGTATGAAGCCATTCAGACTTGTGTGTGCGTGTATTTTTAAAAAAAAATAGCAAATAGTTCAGAGACCATATTCACTTGTTATGTTTGGATTTGTCTTGACCAGAGCACTCTTTCCTTGTGGAGATGCCATGGTGTGCATCATTGATGACCGGGAGGATGTGTGGAACCGAGCCCCCAACCTGGTCCATGTCAAACCCTACCGCTTCTTCCAGGGCACCGCAGACATCAATGCACCGCCAGGCCTGGAGAAGTCGGAAAACGATGACATCCCCCTCGTTCACAAAGTCATAGACCATCATGACCACAACGCCAGTCAGGGGTCGGAAAGTGAACAGAAAGGCTGTGAAGAAACTCAGAAGACAGAGGGTGGAGATTCACCATCCACCGAGGACCACGGGGAGTCCGGAGAACTGAGGCAAGAAGAGGCAATGGAGACCAGCAGCGAGGCAGCACACAACGGCACTGAAGGGAGGAGACCTGGAGAAGCTGAAGTTCATAACGTCAACGCAGACAAAACAGAAATGCTGGACAACTTAAAAACTGCATCTGAGTGTGATGACAACGTTGAAAGGAACTGTGCGATTGGAGAAGAGAGCATGGGTGAAGTTAGCACTTTTGCTGGACTTCCATCCTCAGAAAACTCAGCCCAGGCAGACCTGGATGAAGACTTGTGTGTTTCCAGTGACTCAGACTCCCAGTCTGAAAGCTCCAACCACAGTGACAGTGACAGGATCAATTTGGAGAATGGGGGAAGCGCTGTATCGCCTGATGCTGCTGCGCTGTCAGACCCAGCGACTGTCGAAGACAATACCAATGCATCTGACTGTGTGACTACAGAGGAGAAAATAAGTCCATTTAGTAGTATTACCACCCATGACCCCCTAGAAATGTCAGAGAACTTAGCTACACAAAGCGAAACAACCCTCAGTGATAATATTGTTACACAGGATACAACATCTCAATCAAACACAACTGCCAAACAAGATGAAACGAAGTCAATAGAAAAAGCAGCAGAAGAGCAAAGAGCTGAAAACTCCACGGACACACCACAACCAGCAGAACCTGAAGAAGAGCCAAAGGAAACCCCAGAGAGTAATGTTGATTCTGGCTCAGCAACACAATTGTCCCAAACATCGCAAACCTCAGTGGGAACAGAGACTGGAAAAGAGGATGACGCTGAGGAGGTGGAGTGGGATGATGAGGATGATTACCTGCTTCACCTGGAGGATATCCTCACTCGCATTCATCACGCTTACTACGCCATGATCGACGAAAAGCGTCAGCCAAGCCCCACCCCAGCTTTCGGCGCTCAGCAAGAAGCAGCCCATGGCAAGAGGAGCTTGCCTGACCTGAAGTCCATCATTCCCTATGTGAGGCGGAAAGCGCTGAAAGGTTGTAACATTGTGCTGAGTGGAATGGTGCCTCTCAACTCCCCTCCAGAGAAGAGCCCGGCGTACCTGGCAGCCAGAGCCCTAGGGGCAACAGTGCAGCGAGACATTGTGGGACCCCGAGATGCTGGAAAGAAAGGGGAGGCAACCACCCATCTTGTAGCTGCCAAACCTGGCACCAGTAAACACAAGACAGCCATGAGAACTCGGGGTATACACGTTGTGAACAGCGACTGGCTGTGGGTCTGTAGGGACCGCTGGGAACGATGCGATGAAAGACTCTTTTCCCTTGGACTCGACGCAAGTCCATCAACTGCAAGTTCTGCCTCACAACAGAAAGATGACACAGAAGATGAGCGGAAGCACTCCAAACGTAAACTGAAGTGGAAAGACCATGCAGACAGTGACACCAAGGGAGGCAAGAACACCCAAAAGCGCCAGAAGACCCATACTGACGATGAGGACGAGGAAGAGGGCAACGTGAACAGAGCCAATCCATCGTTCCAAGAAGGGACATCTCAGGAAGAGGTGTCCCAAGAAGGGACGTCTCAGGAAGGGGGCAGAAGAAGCAGCACTTTTGCAGACTCTATGCCACCCTTACTGGCCTTTTCAGACGAGGACCTGGAGTGCATGGATAAAGAGGTGAGTCGGACCGCAATGAACAGGATGGAAATCATTGTCATCATGGGCAGTAGATCATGATTCATAGAAACACCAGTGTTGCTGTGGCTGATTGCGTCACGGCCCTTTGATGACATCAGCCATGGGGAATGCAGAGCAGTGCTCATATGCTCTCATGTCAAAGTTCATTGTCTCAGAATGGGTATTTTTGTATTGTCAGAACACACAACCCATTCAACACTAACTGACACAGTCTTTAACCCGTTCACTGCTTGAAAATGTTACAAACAAAGGCTTTCCCAGTGCCAGGGAAATCTAATGATTTGGGGGTAATAATTAACAAAAAATTCTAGCTCAGAAACTACAAAAGATATAACAATGAAATATATATGATTTTTGAAGGAAATTGAATGAAGATTTTGAATCTGGGCTTCTTTTGTTTTAATTTTGATAATAAAAAAATATTTAGGCATTTAGATTTGGATAGATTTTTTTGCACAATCAAAAATATATGTATTTACCACTACAGCTTCACATCCAAAAAAGAACACAAAGCAAAAAAGTTGAAAATAAAGTTTGTATTGTCACACTACACACGTAAATGAAAGTAAAACAGTTTAGAAGTCTGTCAAGACGCTCGCACTCTATGCAGACAGGTCAGTCCACGACCATGCCCCCCTCCCCCCACCACGCCCCCTTGCTGGACTTCAACCCTCTCTTTCACTCCTCCTCTTCTCTTCTGCCCCATGTCACGCCGCGAGCAGGCCACGCTCCCCTCTCGCGCTGACTATCACATCACTGGCCACTGGCACGCAGTGCAGAGTACACACAAGGCGAGCTCGTTCAACGCTGGCAAACCAGTCAGCTGAACACACACTGAGGTCACACAGCCCGGCTCAGTAACTGACGAATACGGTCAGCAATTCCATCACAATCATCATCTCACCTTCATGCTCGAGTAAGTTGTTGAATAAAAGATTATTGTCTTTGTCAAAAATGATTAGCAGAGCCTGCTCAGCTGTGTAAATACGTTGATTTGGTCGCTACCCTTGTCGAAGGTTGCGCCGCCATCTTTGCAAGCGAGACGAAGTGCTGGCTGGTCATCCAGTCAGTGATGAGAATAAATGGGCTTTCCCCTCACGTGTGGTCATTTGCATATCATTTTAATACTACAGACATATAAGGCTTACTACGCACACTCTATTTAAGTCCGTTAATAGAAATAGTAACGAATGAAAATTCAAGAAAAATGCATGACGTCAGTGGACGGCCCATAGGCACTGGGAAAGCATTTTTACTTTGGCGTCAGCTGACGGCTTATAGGCACTCTTCGGGTTAAGTTTAACGGTGTATGTCTGGGTCTGTGCAAGGGGTGTATATCATATGTAATCCATGTTCTGCGCAGTTGACTTGATGTGTACAACTTTGTGTCAGACATGAACTGGCTAAGACAAAGCAAGCTAGTCTCAGATTCACCTTCTTTTCATCTGAACATTAACCTTTGTCTGCATTGATCTTGCAAGTTCGTGTTAGTGAACTGGTATTGAAGATGAAGAGGGTGAAAGTGGAAAGAAGCAGAACTTGTGATTGGGTTGCTGAAACTGTCCATCTCAGTTGCTGCATAAAGTTTTTGTGCAATACACGAATCATGTAGCTAAAGAGAGGGAGCCACTGGCAGCTGTGCTGATATGTTGACCAGGGAGACGTGGCTCCGCTCAACTCCCACCGAGGGGCTGCCAAGACTCGCACCCTGAGGTCCTCACATGGAGAGATCAGCATCCTAACTACACGTTTCTATATGTGTGTAACAGGCTTATGTGTGACATTCCAGTTGCTTGGAACATCAGCATGATATGTATCAGTCTTCCCTTTGTCAGCTTTCCACTTGGTCTGTCTCACAAAGGTTAATGGCCACTGTTGGCAATAGGGGACACTGTTTTCTCTGTCCCATCAGAGCAAAATTAAACTTCAAACTCAGTCACAGAATCCCAAACCTAAGGTAAATTGAAATGTCAAGGACAAAAAAGACATGGGCAGGGAATGACAGCTAATAGAAATGAAAAGCTTTGATGATAAGCCCCAATGAGATTTAGTCATTTTGGTCATCAGTTATTGCTGGAGACAGGCAGCATCTGGAACTAGTATGATGAAATTTGCCTGTCAAACTTGATTTTTCAGTAAAAAATGCTTTGGCTACAAGTAAAAAAATGAAAAGAACGTCTGAAACAACTAACCTGTTGGACCAGCTGATGGAGAAAGGTGTTGATATTGATTTGGGTCATTATCTTTTAGAATTAGAGACAGATGGCTCTGCAGTCATTCTCTCAAGCAGCTCAAATATAAAAGAAAGTTGGGTTGTTTTTTTCTGGTGCATATTATACATGCAAGGTAATCATTTTGAAACAGCAAAAAGGGGTATTTCTGAGGTTAAACAGATTGACTGATTTTTTTTTTTTCATGTTGTTGTAAATCATGACCTTTTTGGCTTCTTCTACAACTCAACGAAGTAAAGATTTCTATTTCCTGTGAAGTTGCTCAAGATTATGAATGCCTATGTTTGCTGTTTCAAAAGGATTACCTTGCCTCTGAAAGAGACTTTTCTGGTGAGAAAGAAAAATAAAATGTGTTGGTTAGTTTGCTTTATTTGGTTTGGACAGGTTGACGAGCTGATGGCGGAAGAGGGAACAAGCTCAGCAGATGAAACCGACAACGAAAGGGATCAGCGGTACAGGGACACCGTTCTTGGCAGCGTCAGTGAATCCTCCTCCTCAGACAGTCTGAGCGGAGACCTTCCCCGGGGTTGGGGTCTCCGGCGAAAGAGTAAATCATCTCCACACACCAGTGAAGACGACCTGGAGAAGCGGAAACATGAAGAAATTGAGGCGGAGACTGAGGACACAGAGAATGAGCTGGTGCGTTTCCAGAACACGATTGACGCATTTTCTCCAGATTCTGACAGTGACAACTCTTCTTACGCTGAGTCGATTGGTTCTGTGGATGATGAGTTGGCTGAGGCTGTGGAGAAAGAGTTCTTGGGAGGGTCTTCGTGAGGGGGTGGCCTGAAGGCCTGTTGTGTTGACATGGTGAGAGTGTTGTGTCAGCCTTGATCATTCACTGTTATTGCAACTTACTTCCATGTTTTCTCCAACATCACTCCGTCTGTGTTAACGTCTGCATTCAGATTTTTGTCCACAGTCATTGTCTCCTGCCATCAGGTGTTTGATTTTGCTGTTGTTGTTTTCTCCTTTACATGTAAAAGACAATTGTGGTCAATTTTATTCTTGTAACGAAGCTTAACAACACATATTGTCCAGTGGCATAGTACAGTTCTGAGTTCTTATAGGTGACACACAGTACATATCAACAAGCATTTGATCAATAACTTTTAGGGGCTTTGGCATAGGAGCAACCAGGTGGCATGTGCAGGGGTAGTCAGAGCCGGGCTGATCTTTAAATGTAAAATAATATAGCAGGTAGCAGTAGCAGTTGATAAATGTTGACAGCAGATATTTTACCGATATGATTTCATCATATTTTGTAGCTAACAAACACAATGAATGAAAGAGAAAAAAAGAAAATGAAGACATGAAGGTCTTGATTGGTTATTACACTTGCAGAATGGAACCATGGTGTTGTCTTCTTGTGCCAGTTGGATGCTTTGACCTGAGAGCAAAAACTCTTGTTGCTAACTCCTGCACACGAAATCATGTCTGGCTGTGTCTGCTTTAGTGACAACATGCCATTACATAAGAATAACAGCATGGACTACAAGCTGAAAAAGAACACACACACACACACACACACACACACACACACACATGCACACACACACACACACACACACAAACAAATGTGGAGAGAGCATGAATTGGTGCAGAAGTGTGCCAGTGAATGAGGTATGAAAGACATTGCGTTGGAAGACCACAGGGTTTTTTTTTTACTGTGGTTACTGCAAGATCAGGAATGTTAACCTTGTCAGTGTCAGATGTATGATGGCAGGGGAGAATAAATCTTTCCCCTTCTCTCCCTCCCCTTCCCCCACCTCTCTCTCTCCCTACACCCCCCCCCCCCCCCCAAGCTTTTTACAAAAATTTGGAAGATGGAACATTTACACAATCACTCCTGCTTTCATAAAAAATTTGTTCAAGTTGTAAACACCTTTGTAGCAAATAACTCATTTTTGTAGAAAAGTACACCAATCTCAGTCGTTTTTTTTTTTTTTTTAGGGTAAACAGGCCTGTCCGTGATAAATTGGCATAGCATTCTCTTTTTTTTTTAATGAAATAAGTGCAACTAGCTAAACAATGCAACATCTGGATCATCACCTCAGACTTCGATAATTCCAAAATGGGTATCGTGAGATTCATAACAGACTCTTTTGTAATAGTTTGGAAACCCAAAAAGCTTAAACTAAAGTCTTTTCATGCTCTCGCTGAGGCATAAGACACTGCCTGTTGTAGTTCAGATTTTGAACATTCGCGCTGTCCGAGTGATGTATCGGGTACAAAACTCAAGAACGGATATGGTTCCTTAGTTATCCCCTTCCAACTTTCACTTGAGCTCTGCGTGTAGCGTGGCTTGCTCGCTAGCCGACAACAACAAAAAGTACCGTTGGTCAGCTCTGCTCCGTGATTGAAAAGATGGCGTCATGACGAAGCGTTCGACACAGTAGGGCTGGTGAATTGTTAGTTAGTGTTGAAGATGTACTGGAAATGATCCAGACTGAAGGGTCAGATGTTGAAGAAGACATCAGCGATTCTTCTGATGAGGATTTCGACCCCTACAGTGGGGAGACAGACGTGGATTCCAACACTGAAGTGGGCGCTGATAGTGGTGAAGAAGCAGACAAAGCTGTGCCAGCACATGGGCCTCAACAACAAGTGTTTGATTCGGATACTGACGCTGAAATGGGGAAGAAGTCGATGATTTTGGGGCTGTTTTCACTGACGATTGGACTGATAATTTTGATTTCTTTCCTCTCTATCATCCGTTCACAGGCACACCAGGTTTGACTTTTGATTTGAATGTGCTCCTGAAGACCTCTAGCTTGAATCTGCTACTAATGACTTTGACTAGTTTCTTTCTTTCTGCGTACGCAAGCTGATACTCCTGCGGACACTGCCTGTATAGACAGGCAGTGGAGTTTTGTGTGTATGACCGTTTTTTATCCCGCTATTAAGGCAGCCATACTCCATCTTCGAGGAAGGTGCATGCTATGTCATCCATACCAACGGCCAAACTGGCCTTCTCTTCCGAAAGTTGGTGATGGGATTTTACGTGTGTGCAAGATGTTGTGCGTGCGTTCACACACGGAACCTCGGTTTATAATCTCATTCGAAGGACTGTATGGGGAATGGAGTCAGAACCAATGTTAACTCCGAGGGAAAAATCCCCCTGTACCGAAATTCGAACCCATAACCCCAGGATCACGAGTCCGGCGCTTTACCAACTGAGCTATTCCGGCCCCCTTTGACTAGTTTGAATCTGCTGTTGATGAGCTAGATTAGTTTGAATCTGCAATTAATGACGTGTAGTTTCAATCTGATACTGATGACTTAGACTAATTTGAATCTGATACTGATGACTTAGACTAGTTTGAATCTGATACTAATGAGTTCTAGTCTCCAACTGCGCTAATGACTTTGAATCTTTAAGAACCCAAAAAAGAAAACGGAATGCACCAGAAATGTAAGAAAATGGCTAGATTATCACTGTAGTGAAAAACGAATAATAGATTTAAATGCACATTCTATACCCAAGGCATTTGTGCTAAACATTAATACTTGTTGCTACACAAGCATACACTCATTATACTCACAACACGCACACCACCCAGCACTGACGATCACTGGAATCTGATAGGCTTGGTGGTCACATGGCCCAACTGCACACCTGGACATGGAGGTGATGGTCGTGAGGCCAAAGTCTGCCATTGTGAAGACTGAAGCCGTGAAGGAGGGTGAAGACGGCTGACCTGGTGAACTTAACCTGTAGGCTCACCCTCTTGTGGAGGCACAGTAGATTACATGGCACTGAAGCAGATCGTGAGTGCAGCTCATGAACCACAGCACCAGGGACAGTTGGAACTTGGATGCCACCGTGGCTCATGCTTCTAACTATAATTAGCATCTCAGGGGATGCAAAGGCGATACATTAGCATGGACGGTACATTAGCGTCTGGCTTAACAGTGCATTTCTTGACAACTGTACCATTGCCAGCAGCTTTCTTTGCTTCTGCCACTTTAGTTTTACCTGCATCACATGGTTACTTCTGACAGTGGTCATGCACCTTGATGCCGGTCATAGCACAGCTTCTGCTTCAGCTTGAAGAGCTGTCATACTCATGCAACTGCTGGATGTGTGTATTGCATGGCTTGAGTATGACGGGCAGAAAGGGAAGAGTTGTGCCAGTCCACCTCCCCATGGCAAGCTCTGCTGGCCTCGCTTCCAACGCAGGGATAGGCCTAGAGCTGTACATAAGCAGAGCAAGGAAGAGGTGTAGTCATAGTTGTGTCTGGCTTTCTAACTGCATTTCAAGTCGGCACCACTCACTTGCGTGTAATGAGATGAACTTGTGACGTGCCAAAAGTTCTACTGCTTGGGAGAACCTGTATTTAGTCGAGTTGAAGCTTGGCCCACTATTGGAGATGACAGTGTCTTGGATACAGCTTTGAGCATGATTGTGATTCTGAAGGAAATGTCATTCAGCAAGGAGCACATTTCAGTGTATCTTGAACAGTAATCTCTCATCACTAGGTTTGACTGTCCTCTGACCACAAATGTCTATCGCAATATTTTTTTTTAAGGCTTGGCAGGAAGTTTTGAAGGCAGGAGTGGTTCACTTGTGTGTGATGGGTGGTTTTACAAGTGTGATGGGTGTTTTTCAAGGCGCAGTCAACAATGGGCTGCCCTGTCTCTGACAGGTTTTCCTGTGTGACGCCACCAGGTGACCATCATGCATTCTGTCCCACAGTTCTTTCCTCATCTCTTGAAAGCTGCAGTCCTGTCACCTCTCACAAACAGACCACAAACATTCAGTTCAACGTGGAAGTTTTATAATGGGATGACTGTAGACCTTGGAAATTAACACGTAAGAGTTGAAATAAGATTCCTGGACCACGAAACTAAGGAATAAACACATTACGAGGCAGACACTATGTATTTCGACTTGGTCATGTTAAGGCAGGAGAAATAACATTTGGAACAGTGAAAATAAATGACAAACAAACATCTCTTTGATCTGAGTGCAAAATGTGGTCTAGGGTGAAAATTTAAACTAGAATCTGAAGAGAAGAGGGAAAAGGTTGAAGGGGAGAAGGTAACAGATTGAGATAATAATAATGATGATAATGACAACAACAGATAACAATAGTAATAACAACAATGATAATAATGGTAGTATGATCATATGATAGTAGGAAGAAGAAGAATGAAAATGATAGTAATTACTACTATTGATGATGATAATAATAATAGAGGAAGAAGAAAAAGAGAAGGGGGAAAGTTACAGTGATAACTTGTGTAGAATAAGTTTGAATACCAAATGTTCTCCACTCTCGTAACCAAATTTAGGGCAGTTTTGCTAATGTTGGGATTCATTTCTTTGCATTCTTTAGGTGTTCGAACTCCAGTATCACATGTGGAGGTACCCGGAGTTAGATGTTGAAGTATGGAGAGAAATTTGAGGAGTAATTCACATCTATCCATTGAAATCGTAACAAGAAGACACCAAACTGGCAGTCCTGTAAGAAGAATGTGTCTCACGTCACCAACAGCGATTCATAGTGTTTCTCCAGTGGGCTTGGGGAGTGACAGTTGGGGCTGGGTGTCAGCCAAGTGGTTAAGAGCCTGCAAATGGCTCTTGAGGACCATACACACTTAATCAGGAAAGCTTTATCCTATGAGGTATGGGTTGAGGTAAATTCTAGGTATGTTAAATTGTGGCTTGTGGAGAGGCATGAACTATTGGCACAATGGGTAGTTTAGAGGGGTCAAAAATGAGTTAGAAGAAGATGTTCATTATGCATTAAAAAACCACACAGCACCCAACTTTTTGTTGTGCATGTATAGGGGGGCACTAGTGATTCTACTGGTTGAATGAAAATGATTTGGAGACTCATTGGTCAGATTTTTATAGCCTTTGGTGTACGTCATTGTGTGTTTGTGTGTGTGTGTGCGTGTACAACACCATTGAATCCATTAGCTGAACCTGAATTGTTTGGTTTCTCATTGTTTGACAAATGGTTATAAGAAGCTAGGAAACCAAGTAAAAGCAGGACTCCCTTGGAGAGCGTGAAATCATGCCGTCTTGCCAAGGGCTTTGAAAAATAAAAGCAGGTAAAGTCGAGACAAGAAGAGTTTATGTACCTAGGAGGTACTTTGTAACCTCGTGAACCGACTATGAACTGGAGTCCTGGGGCTTGAGTAGAGAATTGTCTGCCTGTGTGGGAAGCAGAAGACAGCAAGACGTGTTGAACTGTTGGGGCCTGGACAGGGAACTGCCAGCCGGTGAAGGTGTCTACAGTGACAGAAGACCGGCGGGAGAGGCTGACAGGAACCCTTTCAGTGGAGAGGGGACTCAATCAGAGGACACAGCTGCAGCTACACTTCCAGTGTTCGCCAGCTGGGATTAAACCAGATCTGGAAGACCGAGGGACAGTGTGGCATCTTCAGGGTGGTCAAGGTGACAGTAATGAAAGAAATGGATAAATGAGCCAAACTGTTCAGCCAAGTGCAAACAAACAAACAAAAAACTGTTGAGTTGCGAATGTTTATTTTTCTTCTGTTTTCATATGGGTATAACTAGTTTTGGAATGTTGTCTTTCATGGATTATTAAAACTGAGCAAAAAGGGTTGCAATCACTGGAATATCTGTATGCTGTTTGAATTTTTGTATGATGTAGATGAATGTTCTGTGTAGTGATGGATTGGAGCTCAGAGTCAAGTTGAATAAAATGTACATGATTTTTCATATTTCTTTTTCATTATTGTTGATATCCCATCACCTTTGTGAGGCCCGGATGTGAGTGACAGAGTGTGTGTGCCTAAGCGAGAGCACAGTTTGTTCATGAGTATGAATGCTTCTGTCCATATCCCCATGCATCCCTGTATATGATAATCATATTAATAGGGAGGCGGAATGTTGGAAGACCTGTCACAATAATAATGATATAGAAAAGGAAAAGATATTGAAATGAAACTTTTATTTGAAATAAAATATTGATAATACAATTAATGCTAGTAATAAAGACAAAGGTGATAATGATAATAATAATAATAATAGTAATAATAATAAAAAAAAGAAAGTAATGATAATCATTATGATATAGAAAATGGAACAGATAGAGAAATTCTAAGAAATGTATAAATGCGTAGAAATTAAGAAAATGCAAAAGTAATAAAGGTCATCATAAAGTGTAAATAATGAAAATGGGTATAATTAATGATATTGATGATGATGATAATAAGGATATTCATACTAACTTTAATGCAGCTACTGTTACTGCTGCTACTGCTATTACTACTTCTAACACCACTACTACTACTACTAGAATTTATAATTAAATGACACAAGTAACAATTATGATAAAAAGTAGGTAAAAGGAATGTCATTGAATCTGGATCAACTGATAAAAATCTAAGAGTGCCATTAAAACAGGAAAGGGAGAGAAAGAAAGAAAGTATATGTGTTGAAAGAAAAGCAGAGTCATAAAGGGGGGGGGGGGGGGGGGGGGGGGGGGGTGGGGATAAGTAGGTAAAGAACAGATTGATAAAGGAAATGAAGATAATAAAGGGAGAGAAGAGAGAATGGTTGTGACGTAGGTATGAGGTAAATAATGAACAGTATGATAGTGTGTGGAGAGTATAGCAGGTCGGTGCTGTTGGGAAGGATAGGTAGCACGAAGAAATGAGGGAGAGCTTGAGTTTCTTCCTACTAACTATCCATCCCCACTGCACTGACCCGCAATACTAGGTGCTGTGGGGGTGGATAAGAACATGCTATTTCTGGATGTTGATACCAAGTGGGCAGAGGGTCCCTAGTCTGGCAGTTAGATGGGATTCCTGCATGGGGCACTCAAAGTTGTCACTCTTTGATTGCCTAAGTGCCAGGACTTTGACATGATTGATTTTGTGTCGGGGATGGTTGAGTTGCAAAGCAACTGGTTTGGTTTGGGTAGGTGGAAGCGGATATCGGCCAAGTGTTCAGAAATGCACATATCAGATGTGTGGGATGTCTTGCTCACATAGATCTTGCCATACAGTCCACAGTAGGTGATATACACAGTGCTGTGGCACAGACAGGAGAGTGTATGTTTAATTTTGAACGAGCCTTTGGAGCCATGTACAATAGTGTCTGGCTTTGTGAAAGGACAGATTTTCCATTTGGGTTTTGAGAGGGAAAGGCACCTGGTGACTTAGATGTGGTAATTTTGTTCAGGGTGGAGTGTACGAGTAGGTCTTTGAGGTTTTGTTGCGCCTGAAAATACAGAGAGCAAACAAGTCACTTGCTGCCAACTGAACATGTTAGTATTCAAGCTAGTCACTTAAAGTGCAGTTTATATTGCTCTAAAGATCAATATCGTTCTTGGTTTCATCTCTCAGCTGATTCATTCTGGCATCAGTGAAAAACCATGAAGGATTTTGTCCATGTGTGCTAAGATTTCCTCATGTGATTTTCCATCACTTTGGGTAACTGGATTTCCTGCCATGACCTGGTAGAAAAATCTGCTTCATGGAGTGATGAAGGTAGTTTGATGCACTGAACTACCTCAAGTGGTACCTCACCTTGAAAAGTCGTTACGTTGCATCCAAGATGCCTTCAAATTGCACATGACACCTCTTGCTGAGGGAAGGATATAGCGTTAAGGCTTCACTGCAGTATTGAGTTTCTTGAGATATATATGCAAATTTTAATTCTTCCTGATGGCTTTATCGGCATGACAGATGCGCAATCCTTAGTCTCCTCTCTTTTCGATGATGCCAGTTTCCTCATATCAACAAAGTTTCTCTTTAGCCTCTACCAAGAAAGAGAGAGAGGTTTGCCACTTGCCTGTACACCTGTAGGGTTTGCAATCTTCAGTTAGTTGGATACTCTGTCAGTTGGATACTCACGTGGATTGTCTGGATTGGACTGTCATCCAAAATCATTAAAAATTGGTGACTTTGCTGTCAACAGGTTTGACAGGTCCCATTCTAGTAGCCACTTATCTGCTGAGTAGAATTTTGTGTGTGTAGGGGGGGTGGGAGAAAAGTTAGTTTGTTTATTTTTGATAGAGCAGTGTTTTTGTTTTGCTTTTGATTGGGCAGAGTCGACTTTTACAAAATTACCAGGGAATTTTTGTATTTTTGATTTTGACATCTACCTTGAAATCGCAAAGTTGCAGTATAAGGTACCAGTAGGACTTCTGGAGACTGTTGATGTGGGAGTCATGGGATGTCTGGAAGGAAAGCTGTCGTGGCTCTTTATGGACATAACTTAAACATCTCCCCCAGTTATGTACCTGGAAGATATTTTTTTTATTTCTTAGCCCTTCCTAAATTTTCCATGGTGTCTCTGCTTATACGTCTTAGACAGACAGGAGGAAAGCTTCCCCCTCATCCACCACAAGCAGTTCATCAACATCTTTCTTCTTGTGGCCAACTAGAATGAAGTGGCTTTTTGTGATTGCAGCAGCCCTGATGTGGCCCTTTGCGGTCGGCTGGGCTATAAGCAACATTACCTTACCTTGTGATTGCAGATTTGCATACTGGACTTTGGCAGAATCTGTACGCATGGGGAAACACATAATGTACAATCATTGATCATGCATGGTTGTTACGTTTGTGTCGGGGTGTGACCCTGGCGTTTCCCATGTTGACATCTAAGCTGACACCAGAACCAGAAAGAAAGGTGCTGGGTGCCTTTCTAAGCACCGTGACAGATTTTTCTGATAAAATGATCGTATGTGGCTAGCCTTTGCTTGCTAAACTGACTTTTAACTAGGGCTGGGATATCGTCGCAAAAACGTATCGATATTATCGCGATATTTTTTGGCCGTATCGATATTTTCAAACGATATATCGGCAAATTTCAAATACCTTTCTTCATGATGAATGTTACAGCTAAAAGCATCAAAAACATGTCTACATAGAGACAGAAACAAAATATAGTGGTGGCAGTATTTTATTCCAAGTGTACAAACACAAATGACTAGAAATAAAACGTTTATTCTGTGCGTGTATATACCGCCTTTCTGATGGACCTGCTTCAATAGTAGGGTCAGTTGTAACTTGGACAGTGGTGCGGGATGATAAAAGTTGTGGATGGACTCGACGAATGTGGGTCATCATATTGGTTGTACAACCCGACGTTTTCACAACAGTATTGCACGTTAAGCACACAGCTGTCTTTTCCACAATTGTTCCGTCCGCTTTGCGTTTTCGAAGTCCAAAGTGACGCCATACGTCAGCTTTTCCTTTAGTATTTGCCACAATTGTGTACTCCTCCATCTTTTGGTCCTCTCGCACTTCTCGAAATATCAGCTGACAAGAGAAGATAGCTGTCACATACGCCTACACGAAGTCCGTGTAGTTCGCAGAAGAGCCCACAAATTCTTAGAAACAGTGCTTTCGGTTCTAGTTTCGGTTTGCTTCTGTTATGGTATATCGGGTCGCCGCAACCCGTATCAATATATCGTATCGTGGCATGTCCGTACCGATATTTTACTACATATCGATATTATCGCCCAGCCCTACTTTTAACCCATTCATTCTGTTGTGCAAGTTGAATAGTTTTTTTGTTTTTTTTCTGGTGTGAGTTTACGCTCCAACCGAAGGTTTTCCGATATTTCTTAGCTGCGAAGGCCTGACACCAACCTGTCGCCTATAGAGTTATCTTTTCTTGGAAATCTGCACGCTCTGACGGTTCATAAAGAGCCCAGGTTTACTCATTAGGACACATCAGCTCATGTCTTGCATGTTCTCTGGTCACATTTTCAATGGCAGAGAGGTTGAGAGTCATGGTGCATTCCACAGCAAAACGATGTACAAAGTAGAAATCCTTTTGTCCATGTAGAATTGATTGGATGATGAGTATTTAGTGAGCATATCTCGGAACCTTCAGTTGGTTGTGTGTGGACCATTCAGCTGTCTCTTGAACTAGCGTATCAGCACGCTTCCTCTGTAGTCTGTACATGCCAGCTTATCCATGTCATCTGGCAACTGGATGCACTGTCCACAGTTGACACCGAATGTCGATTCCACGTGGTACCATTATATCTACCGTTTCTTCCCATACACACACACCTTCCCCTCCCTCTCCCCCCCCCCCCCCCCCCTTTTTTTTTTTTTTTTCCAAAACTGGGAATGGCGATTTAAGATACATTGCTAGTTCCTTCATCACCACCTTGCCTATATGATTTATTTATCCTGAAGCAGCCGTGACCAGTTCCGATCGACAGTGTTAGAAATGGTGGTGTTAGAATGATGTTGCTGTTGATGAGAGTGAATGACAACATTGAAAAGAAAAGAAAAGTAGTAACACCTTATGCATTTGGTCGATCTTTCTTAAATTTGTAGGTATGTTCAATATGGGTCACGGATGATGCCCGATGTTTTAGTTTACCGTTATAGCCGTTAGTAACGGCTATAACGGCCCATAACGGTTTTTCTTCTTGATGGAATATCTCAGAAAGTACTTGGCCGATCTTTCAGAAAATTTGTAGGTATGTTCATTATGGGTCACGGATGATGCCCGATGTTTTAGTTGTGGTGCATTCCACAAGATAGGCGGTTTGTAGGAACGTCTGCATACAGCCTCATGAAACAGCTCTCAGTTGCTGGGAGGGAAAAAAAACCAGAGCCCTGAAAGCAATGGCAGAAGCGGCAGAGAGGTGTTCAAGCTGGATCTGGTCAAGGAGGAACAAAAGTGAACTTCATAAGGCTTAACTTTCCTACAAATATCAGGTGTCCCAGTGGCTCAGT
>CM065730.1:39314123-39316623 GCA_033310375.1 Conus canariensis | reverse complement strand
CACTCCATGTTTTCGTGTACAGAAACCACCGAAGAAGGGACAATACTCTTGATCCGCTGAACCATTTGAAAAGTGATTGTCTCCCTTTTATTTAAACGGTTCCGTTCGTTTCTCTCACGGTCCTTGCTCAGTCTCCACCGTCACCCCGCTCCACCCCACCCCATACTGCACTCTTCTCTACCACCACCACCATCCACATTTCTCCATCCTCTCTCTCCATCCTCCTCATCCCGACAAACATTACCACCACCAGCCTAAAATACCACACTCTCGCCCTCTCTTTTAATCTTCCTCTCTTTTACTGCTTTCCTAAATAAACGTACATATTTGAAAGGAAGTTTTGCCGTTTAATCGTGTAAATATACCCATCTTCCTACTGGTGCGGGAGAATAATTTTTTTTTCTATTTATTCAAATATGCAAACACTGATTCAAGCGTTTGTTCGAAACACTGAAAGTTGTTGAAGATTGGTTTACCAATCGAACACATGTTAGTATATTCTTAATAAATAATAGAAAAAAGGCAAGATATTTTCTTTCCGTTGAAATTAATAAGATTGTGTTACTGGTTACAAATCTTCAATCACTTTGGATTTTTTTTTTAACTTGCCAGGCACCTTTTACACAAGCCAGTTGGTCATTTCTTGTACGTTTCTTACCACCCATCTTCACTTACTTGTTTGTATCCCTACCTATATTAATTTCCCTCCTGCTCCTCTTTCTTTTTGTGTCGATCTATTTTATTTTTAGTTCTGGCTTTGGTTTATTCTACTGGTCATCATTGATATATTAGCTAAATGTATTGTGAATCTAAAATCACGAACGGAGATGAACAGAATGTGTATAAATGAACGAATGAACAAACGAACGACTGGATCGATCTGCACAGTACGTAACCCATGTTCCCGTTCGGTTTACGTACTGCGCATAATATAGAGAAGATTTTGACCGCTTTGTCTCTGGTTCAGCTTCTTTACAATTTACTACATTAACATGTGCGTGTTTGTATCGAAGAGAAACTAGATTTTAAATAGGGGGGTGGGGGGGGTGAAGCAAGGACTATATTCCTTTTTAAGAGAAGAAAAAAAAAAAAGAAAGAAAGAAAGAAGAAAGAAACTAGTCTTTGTCAAGTTTACGCATTATGCAAAGTTTTGTGCTATAGTTAAAATGCACGGGGACATGGATTACGTGTACTTGACATACTTAATCCACTCCTGTCGAATCCTGAAGGAGCAAAGGGCCGCAACCACATCTTACCAACGGACCCATTGCAGGTCAGCTCCCTTCAGTTGCGTCACGTCACGTCCGGCAGTCTTTGCCTCACTCTCAGCCCGTCTTCTTCATGCCTTTTTTGGTCTCCCAACTCTCTTTTCCCACGTAGGTTCCCATCCATGGTTTTCACGTGATGTATGTACAAACTTCGTCAGTCGAGCGCACGTGTTTTACATATACTTTTACATATGATAAATATCTGGAAATCACATGCATATCATACTTTAACATACGATCAATATTAAGATTTGGAAATGATATGCTTTTAATCAACTTTTACATATGATCAATATTAAGTTTTGAAAATCACTTGTTTTACATTTATTTTTGTATAAATCACATGCTTCGTATCTATTTTTATATATGATCAATGTTGACTTCTTAAAATCGCATGCTTTACATTTACTTTTGTCTGTATATAAACAATGTGAAGGTTTGAAAAGCATATGCTTTGCATCTACTTTTGTATATGATCAATGTTAAATTTTGAAAATCGCAAGCTGTACATCTACTTTTAAGTATGATCAATGTTAGGTTATGAAAATTACATGCTGTAGGCTACATCTATTTTTGTATATCATCGATGTTAAGTTTTGAAAAACACGTGTTTTACATCTACTTTTGTATGTATATGATCAGTGATAAGTTTTGAAAATCACATGCTTTACATCTAACTTTTATATGTATGATCAATGTTCAGTCTCAAAAATCACGTGCTTTACTTTTGCATGTATATGATCAATGTTCAGTCTCGAAAATCACGTGCTTTACTTTTGTATGTATGTATGTTAAGTCTTGAAAATCACATGCTTTACATCTACTTTTACAGGTGATTAAAAGCAGTGTTATGTTCATTGAGGGCGGTTTTGTTGTTGTTGTTGTTGTTGTTGTTTTTGTTTTGTTTTGTTTTTTTCATACACGGCAAGATTTGATTCCACGCTACAATCGTCACGTTTTGCTCCCAAAGCGTCTGTGTGCTTGTTCAAAATCAGTTTTACACAGGCACGATATAATGAGATTGTTGTTTTCCAGTCATCTAAAGACAAACAGGACAGCAAGAAGACCAGGAACATCGACAACACAAAAGCGATGATAAAAAGAGAAAGGCCGTTTGATTAGACAATATCCACTTGTTTAAAGGAATACGGCAATGGCGAAAGAAGGTTTATATTTTTCCAATACAAATTGACCCCCCGCCCCCTGCTTCCTCTTCCTCCGATGTGTGTGTG
>CM065730.1:39309123-39311623 GCA_033310375.1 Conus canariensis | reverse complement strand
GATGATGGTGGTGGTGATGATAGTGATGATGGTAATGATGGTGATGACGATGGTGATGATGATGATGGTGGTGACCATGATGATGATGATGATGATGATGGTGATGTTGATGATGATAAAGATGTGACGATGATAACGATGATGGTGATGATGATGATGACGGTGATGATGATGATGGTGATGATGATAATGATGATGATGATGATGGTGGTGACCATGATGATTGTGGTGACAATGATAGTGGTGGTGAGGAGGAGGAGGAAGAAGATGATGATCATGGCGACCATGCTGATGATGGTGACCATGATGGTGATGATGATGATGATGGTAATGATACTGATGGAGATAAGGGTGATGATAGTGGTGGTGATGATGATGATGATGATTATGTTCATGATGATGATGATGGAGATTATGATGATGATGTACATGAATATGATGATAGTTATCATTCTTGCCGGGGGTTGTGGTGGATGTTTCTTTCTTCTTTCATCAATATGCAGTTAATGATGTTGAACAGAAAACGATGATACTGAACAGATCAGTAAACAACAATCTACCAATCAATCAATCAATCAAAAGAAATCCAAGGCAAGCAAAATACTGGTTAACATACATCCATTCCATGCTATTTTCTGTGACCAACGGCGATTATTTCCAAAAATACGTGTTTGGCGAGTAGCGAACAAAGCCACACGTCGATACGATTCATCTTCAGTCCATTTCAGGTCGAAAATCATCATACACCCGAGGAGGAATTGCAGGTCAGAAGAACAGAGGGCAGGGACATGTCTAGCACTCCACTGGGATCCTTCCTCTCAACTGCCCCCTTAGAGTGACCTGGAAGAAGGACACAAAGATAAGCCTGGGGTGGACATGACCCGTTTTACACTCACGCGGTATGTATGGAGAATTGCAGGACTGAAAAAGACACACACACACGCGCGCTCACGTACCCGAGCAAGCAAAAGTTCTGATTTGTTCACAATAGGACACAAGTTTTGACTTATTTCATTAAGGAGGCAAAAGATATGCATTGATTCAACAAGGATGGAAAAGTTTTGGGTTGTTTCTCTGAAGAGGCGAACGTCTTGGATTGTTTCACGAGCGCAAAAAGGTTTGAATGGATTCATGCGGGGGAGGGGGGGGGGGGGGTCAAAACGTTTTGAATTGTTGTTCCAAGTAGGCATAAGTTTTGGATTGTGTCACTGAGAGAGCAAAAATTCGTTTAACTGTTTTATTGTTAGCAGGCAAAAGTTGTCAATGGTTTAATTAGGGGACAATTTTTTTTTTTGTTTTATTAAGGAGGCAAAACTTGGCTGACCTGTTTGATTAAGTAAGCAAAAGTTTCGAACTATTTCATTTTGGAGGCTGAAGGTATTCTTTTTCAATGTTTCAGAGGAAACACAAGCTTTTGATTGTTTCACGAAGGAGACAATAGGTTTGAATTGTTTAATGACAGAAATAAAAGTTTTATTGTGATTCACTAGGGAGTGGAGAGATTTGGATCGCTTCACTGCAAAAGAGTTGAGCTGTTTCTCTAAGAAAATAACAGTTTTGAATTGTGTCACTAAGAAGGCAAAAGCTGTGGATGGTTTCAACAGGGAGGCACAGGTTTTGAATTGTCTCCCTTGAGGACAAAGGGTTTCAGTAAGTAAGCAAATATTTTACTCTTGTTTTACAGTCGAGGCAAAAGCTTTGAATCGTTTCATAAAGGAGGCCAAAAAAATTTAACTGTTTCATTAGAGAAGCAAATATTTCGAACTGTTTGATTAAGAGGCAAAGTTTTGAATTGTTTCATTGAGTAGGCAAAAGTTTTGAGCTGTTTCCTTGAGAAAGAAAAAAAAGTTTTAGACTGCTTTATTGAGAAGGCAACATTTGTTTTATTGTATCACTAAAGAATAAAGGTAAATTGTTTGATGAAGAAGGCAATAGTTTTAAAATGGTTCACTGAGGAGGCATAACTCTGGGGTTAGCTCACTACGGGAGCGAGCGTTTGGAGTTGTTTCACAACGAAACGAAAGTTGACAAATCTTTTCCTTCGGGGCAAAATTTTGAGCTGTTTCATCAAGGAGTCAAAGGGTTTGTATTGTTTGACGTAGGAAGCACAAGTCTTGAACTGTTTCATGAAGGGAACGAAGACTTTGAACTGGTTTATGAAAAAAAAAAATTAAAGTTGTTAAGGAGGCAAACGTTTTTACATTGCTTCAATGCATATAAAAGAATTTAGTTGTTTCAACAAGAGAGCCACAGTTTTGAATTGTTTCATATGAAGACAAAAGTATTGTATAGATTAAAAAGGTACCAAAGGTTCTAACTGTTTGCGCAGGGAGCAGGAGTTTGTAATTGTTTCGCCTGGGTGCTAGAGTTTTAGGTGTTTCACTAAGGGGGCTGGTATTTTGACTGTTTCACCTAGGTAACAAGAGTTCTGAATCACTTCACTGGGAAACATGACTTCTGAATTGTTTCACCTAGGGAACAAGAGTTCTGAATCACTTCA
>CM065730.1:39286623-39299123 GCA_033310375.1 Conus canariensis | reverse complement strand
GTGTGTGTGTGTGTGTGTGTGTGTGTGTGTGTGTGCGTGCGTGGTGTCGTGCGTGCGTGCGTGCGTGCTGGGCGTGCGTGAGCGTGCGTGCGTGGTGGTTGTGTGTGTGTGTGTGTGTGTGTGTGTGTGTGTGTGTGTGTGTGTGTTTGGATGTGTATGTTTACTCACCTTTCCATCCCATCGATTCGGGTGTCGGGAGGAGGGGAGTGGGAGGGGTGATGGTGGGGTGGGTGGGAGGTAACTCATTCACTCACTCACACCAAGACTAGCCATGATGATGACTACTCTCGGCGGCGTCTCCTCCGGCAGGGGGCCTCCAAGGGGCTGACGAAGGCGGCCTGTGACGAGGCGCTGCACGCCGACATGTACGAGGCCTGCGCCCCTCTGTCTGATCCCGCCCACTGCCGCTTCCAGGCTGACAATGTCTTCGCCTTGCAGACCCATGTGGTGGGCACCAACTTCTTCCACCAGGCCCGTCTCCCGGCCTCCTGGTGTGTGGAGCACGGCATTGAGGTATGCCTGCCTTCCGCTACCGCCACCGCTGCTGCTGCTGCTGTTGCTGCTGATGCTGGCTCCCGGTAGAATCCAGGCTGTCTTCTGTGCTCGTTTCACTACCAGTTTCGCCTAGAACCCACTGCCGCCGCCTCCACCATCACCCACCACTACCAGCAACCGCAACGACAACACCGACGACAACTGTAGATGTCGCCTCTTCAGGGTCTCTTCAACCTTTACGTCACTTGTCATCAATGGCTGGGCTGCAAACGAGGATGAATACTCCGCTATCTGTTCATCTATCTCTTTATCTGTCTGTCTATCTATCTATCTCGCTGTCTGTCAGTCTGTCTGTCAAACTATCTATCTATCTGTTTATCTCTGCTTTTTGTTCTCTCTCTCTCTCTCTCTCTCTCTCTCTCTCTCTCTCTCTCTCGATTAGTTTGATTACTGTGTATTATATTCCGTGTATCTTCTGCCAGAACTGTATACCACCTCCCTTCCCCGCCCCCTGCCCTGCCCCCTCAACATCCGTTGCATCCTGTCCCTTGCTCCCCACCCCCCACCCCATCCCCGTTCCTTCCCCCACCCCTGCCTTTTAATCCTTCAGTTTCTGTTGAGTTTTTCCCACTTGGTTCATTTGTTTATTTCAGCATCAGACAGAGTTCCTTTTGTCATCAGTGCTTGTTCCTTTTTTCATTTCCTTTGTGTATTCTTTTAATTAACGTGCACGCCTCATAGAACTTGTGCTCGTGACTTCTGGTGACTGTTGATAATAAACATAAAGCAACATGAATTGTTTGTGATGCTCCATTTGTTTGTTATATCATAAGACGGATACACAGAAACCGCTAGGGTTCTGGCCTTCTTACAGGTGTCTTTTATGTTTTCTCCTCTTGGTTTCTGAAAAAAAAAAATCCATCATTTTAATTACAAAAAATAAATTCTACCTTTTCACATCTCTAAGTGCGCATCTTTGCTTCTCAGAGACAGTTGTCTTAAAGGCAGGAGAACCTATCCGATTTCGCGGAGTTTCCTTTCTCTTTCTTTGAGTAACTCGGGGCGTTTTGTTTGTTACAGTCGCTCATAGCGAACGCATGTTTGAAACTACAGGTTTCACCACCCCCATAGTCATCAGGATGCAGTGACCTACTTGCTGAAAACAATGGCGCAATGACTACCTAAGTTTTGGTGTATGACTACCTAAGTTTGGTATGACTACCTAAGTTTGGTATGACTACCTAAGTTTTGTAACAAACAAGCAGGGTAACTTTTGCTCCTATGATGAAATCTTCTTCTTCTTCAACGTTCCAGTATCTGGTAGCGTGTGAACTCGTTTTATCCTGTTGGGACACTCACACTATACTCGAGAGTATAGTCAGTTCACTCCGACTTCGTTGAGTGCAGACATTTGTGGGAAGAGGTTGTGGAAAAAGATAGATAAAAGATATGGTAGACAGAAAGGACAGTAGACGACAGTACAGCAAAGGAGGAGACAGAGTTACTGAGAGCGAAAGGAAAAGGGGACGTTACTAGCACAGAATGTCCAGAAGGAGGGGGAACTATCTGTACAAAAGACCCCCGGTATCCCCACGGGGGATATGATGAAATAATTGCAGGTCTATAACTCCAAACGAATTGCTGCTTACGACACTAAATCGCCTAGCAGAAATGACAAGAGACACACACAGAACAAACAAGGAGACACACCCCTCCCCCAAAATGAGGCTCATGCTTGCCCATATACCCCGTACCTGACACATCTACACAGCAACAACAATGGAGAAAAGAACAAATACAGAGGAGGGGGGGGGGGGAGGGGGGGAGGCGAGGGGTGTAGTTTTATCAAAATTCTTTACGCTGTTGTACAATCGTCTCTCCAGTTCACTTGTAAAACATTGATTTCTATGTTCCGACAAAGTAGACTATGATTTGTACGCTATTTCCAGGTCAGACACCTACTTGTACACGCATTTGGCTGCGGTCAGCTTGCTTCTGATGCCAAGATATTTTTATTATGCAAAAGACTGATTCGTTCCGAATCCACCTATTAGATATGCTAGTATTGCAATTTATTGTAATCATGTGTGGTCAATTTTGACAATAAGTAACACGGGAGTGGGATAACTCTTACTCCCATGAATGAAACAAATACACGCTCATAATTCCATACGAATGTTACTTAGGACACCGAATCGCCAAGCAAAAAAGGACAATAGACAGCATACAGAACAAAGAGACCCCCCCCCAAAAAAAAAAAAAAAAAAAAATAATAATAATAAATAAATAAAAAATAATAAATAAAGATAAATAAAAATAAAAAAGGATGTTCCAAACTTGCCCATTTAGCCTGCACCTGACACATCTACACGGCAGCAACAACTGGAGAAATGAACATTTGCTCAAGACTGGCACAGCCTTTTTCATCTTGAATATAGTTCAACATAGAATATTTCCTTTCATTTTGACAAACTGAACAAAGCTTCACACGTGTGATGGACTTGGAAGCTGTGCACGGTTCCGAAGTGCGGCACTGAGCGTAGCCCCCTGAACGATGCTGGAGCTGGGTGCAGATGACACAAACCTGTCCGTCGAAAACCACAAGTATACACATGAGGTTTAAAGCAGTCATGTAAAATTACATGAATAGACATATGCATGCAACGCACGCAGGTAACGCTACAATCATTGCGGTAAACACACACACACACACACACACACACACACACACACACACACACACACTTGCATCCTAAAGTTTTGGAAGTTTTAAATGACATAAACATCAGATCATGGTTGAAAAATGTAGACAGTACAGAGGGGAATGTGGGAAATACTCTGTGCAGGCGTTTCCGTTCGTCGTACGAGCAGACACAGACGTCTTCCTTCTGACCATGGTCTTTGTATAGGTCCGAGTCCATGGTTACAGTTTAGGCCCAAAACAGTATATATTCTCTATTACACTCAAGGCTGCACCTGTCTTTCCTCGGAAGATCAGCCCTCACCAAAACTTATTCATCGCACAGTCCAGCGCTTGACCGATATCAACCTGACCCTGAGGCAGATCTCATGTCCGTCCTTTTCCTATGCAAGCGCGATCCACATGACCCTTCATTTTCCTGTCGCCTGCTAAACTTTTCACTCCAAAGTCCTAGTGCCTTACCAATGGCGTAGAAACACAAGGAGTCCACAAGTCAGGCAACGTTCTCCTATTTTTGCTGACATATGTCATTGAACGAATTTACTGACCCCAAATTCCAGGATAAAATCAACTTTTTCACATTCAATTTTCTTTTCTTTTTTTCACAGAGCCAAGGTGATTTTCATCGGTTCAAACTTTGTTGTTACTTCTTGACCTTTGCTGTAACCCCGAACTCTAACCTTAATCACCTGTTATGATTTACTGATGGCCCCGTAGTCAAATCCTTCACATACAGAGTTACCGGTCGTCAGTTTGAACCTCTCGTGAAGTCGGGTTCTTACAGCTTGAAAACCTTCTCTGTCCTTGAAAACCTTCTCTGTCCTTGAAAACCTTCTCTGTCCTCAGTACTTGATTCAGGTCAGGGAACATTAAAAGAGGAAGAAGGGTGGGATCCGTTTTCCATCCTGCCGTGTCCTGAACACAGTGACCCTATCACAACAGCTCCTTCCCTATGGCCATTCGGCTCTTGGATGTGAACGTGGTCATTTTTATAATCTTATGGTTGTACCCACCCAGCTGTTTAGCAGCAAAGGACAAAGCCGCAGACACTGCGAGTCTATATTTCCCGCTCCAATAGCGGAGGCTAACGCGTCCTGATACTGTGAAAAATGAAGATGAAAAAAAAAAACAAAAAAACAGATGGTGTTGGGATTGGTAAGGCGAATGAAGAGAGACAGACAGACAGATAGACAAATAGACAGACAAACTGACGGACAGACAGACAGACAGACAGAGACAGACACACCTACAGGGATAGAGACAGATAGACAGAGAGGCTGAGAGAGAGACAGAGAGAGACAGAGACAGAGAGAGACACAGAAAGACAGACAGACATAGACAGACAGACAGACAGAGAACAGCAGCAGCAGTGAGCTGGTCAGTCCTCAAGGCGCCGAGAGCACGACACGTCGCCCCACCTAACCCTCCCACCCACCCACCTCTCATCCCCCCCCCCACCCTCACCCCGAACTCAAGCCCCACCCCCCACCCCCACCCCCACCCCCCTCCCGCCAAAGCCACTACCAGCAGTAGCAGGACCATCACCAACAACACTCAGGCAAAATGAGCAGCCTGGACCCAGTGGGGCCACGACCGTCACATTCTCCTGATCCCCGGGGCGGCCAGCTGATTCCCTGCCAATTGACGCCCGACATGCGCCCGGCTAAGGGACCGCCTCTGACCAAACAGCGCGGCCAGGGCGCAGGTCTTACGTTTTAATGCGGATTAACACAACGGGCAGGCGAGGCACGTGCCACGGGGGCCGAGCTCTCTGATCCAGGGCCCTGTTTGAAGACGCTGCGACGGTTGATCCCGGGTCGTTTGGAGTCTGGGATCAGAGCGTGACAGGGAGAGGCAGCCAGTACCCCCCCACCCCCATTCCCCCCCCCCCCCCCCCCCGACACAAAGTGACAAAGGGGGGGGGGGGGGAAGAAGCAGTTAGGGAGGAAGGGTGGAGGCGTGGGGTGGGGCTGTTCTTCTTCTCCTCCTGTTGACGAAGATGGTGCAGCAAACGTATCATGCACACATCCAAGAAATCCCTCCTTCCACGTCATCCCCCCCCCCCCCCTCTTTCCCACCACCTTTTCCATCGTCCCCCCTCCTCTCCCCCGTCCCAATCCCTCTACCTTCACTCCCATCTCTCTCTTTCTCTCTCACCTTCTGTCTCTCTCCCTCTCTCTTTCCCCCTCTCCCTCCCTCCCCCCCCCCCTCTCTCTCTCTCTGTCCCAACTCCCCTCTAATACCCGCCCCACTCCCTCTTTTCCCCTCCAGGCTTGCTGTCCATGATCACACTGCAGTGACGCCTGCCTGTTTCTGCAGCTTGTTTCATGACAGCCATTAGTCTGGCTGCCTTCCAGTCTGCAAGCAGTTCACCAGCCGGAGAGAGAGAGAGAGAGACAGACAGACAGAGACAGACAGACAGAGACAGACAGACAGAGAGAGAGAGAGACAGACAGACAGACAGACAGAGACAGACAGACAGAACAGACAGACAGAGACAGAGAGAATGAGAGAGAGAGATAGACAGAGAGAGACACAGAGAAAGAGACAGAGAGATAGAGACAGAGAGAGAGAGAGAGGAGGAAGAGGTGAAGCGGAGGAAGAAAAAGAAGGAGAATATGTACAAGACATGGTAGAATGAGAAGATGAAATCGATGATGATGATGATGATGATGATGATGATGATGATGATGAGATGATGAGTGATGATGATGATGATGATAATGATCACGATCATGATCATAATGATCTGGATGATGATGATGGTGATAATGATGATGATGAAGAAGATGGTGGTGGTGGTGGTGGTGGTGATGGTGTGGTGGTGGTGGTGGAGGTGGTGTGGTGGTGGTGGAGGTGGTTGTGGTGGAGCAAACAAAAAATAAGTCATTATACTATCAATCGTCGTCCAAAAAAGCAACAAACAAACAAACATAACAACAAAACCACTCAACTCGATGCAAGCTAGCAGCTGGAGTTTCGAACTCAAAACCCAATCCAATGTAAATGAAACAGCTACAATGTACCGACAGTGTCTCAGGTGTCCACGCAACTGTCTGCACGACACATGACAAAAAGAACCACCTCCCCAAAGCTGAGTGTCTTCATCATTGAGCACTCGAGCCATCATCTCCAGGAAGAACATGGATCACGTGAAAGTCCTCTCACTTAAGTCTTTCGACAGAATTCCCCGTCGTTGTAGTCTGTTCGTGACGTTGCTGACGTTGTTTCTTGATTCGTGACTTTGTTTCTTATCGTGACGTTGTTTCTTTTTCTACAGAACGGTGTTCTGCGGGCATTTAGGGTTCTGTTTTTTTTGTTTTTGTTTTTTTTTTAGGGAGGGGGTTGTGGTATCAGTTTCTTGTTTTATTTTATTTTTGTTTTGTTTGTCTCGCTGTCATGAGGGAAAGTACATTTATTTGGTTTCAGCACAAACGTGCGTCCTCTTCATAATTATGCTTTTCGCAAGGAAGGATAAAGGAGGAGGAGGAGACATAACCTGAACAGAGACACACACAAACACACGCTCGTGGGCCCAAGCGCTCGCATACGCAGAGAGAGAGAGAGAGAGAGAGAGAGAGAGAGAGAGAGAGAGAGAGAGAGAGAGAGAGAGAGAGACAAACAGACAGACAGCGAGAGATAGAGAGAGAGAGAAACAGAGAGCGAATCAGAGAGAGAGAGAGATAGAGAGACAGACAGACAGACAGGTAGACAGACAGACAGAGGACAGACAGGCAGAGAATGCTCTCTCTCTCTCTCTCTCTCTCTCTCTCTCTCTCTCTCCCTCTGTGCGCGCGCGTGTATGTGTGCGTCCGTGCGTGCGTGCTGCGTGCTGTGTGTGTGTGTGTGGTGCGTGTGTGTGTGTGCGTGTGTGCGTGTGGTGGTGCGTGTATGTGTGAGTGTGGGGTATGTGCGTGTGTGTGTGCATGCGTGTTTGTGCATGTGTGTGTGTGTTGTGTGTGTGTGTGTGTGTGTGTGTGTGCGTGTGTGTGTGTGTGTGTGTGTGTGTGTGTGTGTGTGTGTGTATGTTTGTGTGTGCGCGCACACACACACACACACACACACACACACACACACACACACACACATACACAAGCGCGCGTGCGTGTGCGTGCGTGTGTGTGTGTGTGTTGTCTTCCAAGGTGGGCGGCAGGATGACTAGCTACACTGAGCCGCTTGATGTGTCTGGCCACCCCTTGATCTCTAGGTCTGACCTTTGAATTGATCCGGGCGCTGTCGTGGGGTGGGGGCCGTTAGCGGAGCAGGTGATGGCTTGCTGTGTGTGAGGGAAGGGGCCGGGAGGTGACACTGGAGCCGCTGTCGTCGTCTGGCGGCCTGATGAGACTGCTAATGGCCCGGCCCTTCTTCTGCCACCTTCTGAGCAGCTCTCGCCTTCACACGCAACTCACAAACCACTCACCCTCAGATCCCACCCCGACTCGCCATCATTCCTCTCAGCTCTCTCTCTCTCTCTCTCTCTCTCTCTCTCTCTCTCTCTCTCTCGCTCTCTCTCTCCTCTCTCTTCTCTCTCTCTCTCTTTTGCTCTCTCTCTCTCTCTCTCGCTCTCTCTCGCTCTCGCTCTCGCTCTCTCCCTCTCTCTCTCTCTCTCGCTCTCTCTCTCTCTCTCTCTCTCTCTCTCTCTCTCTCTCTCTCTCTCTCTTCTTCTTCTTCTTCTTCTTCTGTTTTTCTTTTTATTCAACTCTCTGTCTCTGTCTCTGTCTCTGTCTGTCTCTGTCTGTCTGTCTGTCTGTCTGTCTGTCTGTCTGTCTGTCTCTCTCTCTCTCTCTCTCTCTCTCTCTCTCTCTCTCTCTCTCTCTCTCTCTCTCTCTCTGCTGTCTGTCTGTCTATCTTTTTATGAGCAACATTCCCCCAAAATGAACCGGAAGTCTGCTCACAACAGCCGTGGCTTTCAAAACGTGAATTTTCAAATGTTCGAAAGGTTTCATTCGCGCAAATGCACCTGTAACTGTACCGTGTGAATTTCAATTATCATGTTTTTGACGTTCCTGACAGCAGCAAGAACGATTGGCATGGAGAAAAAACAAATCGGTTTGTGATTCCTATGTTCCCATGCTTGACATGACTGAGTTTTATGATCATACGCATACAGGCCATAGAGCGAATGCTGACTTTCTATGGTATTGCGCCTATGCGGGTGTGAGAGCTGGACTTTGACGGCAGGTTTGGAGAGAAGGATCCAAGGCTTTGAAATGAAGGCAAACAGAAGACTGCTGTACATTCCTGGACAGAGCACAGAACCAACGACTCTGTCTGAGAGCAGGTGAAATGAAGGCATACAGTAGACTGCTGCACATCTCCTGGACAGAGCACAGAACCAACGACTCTGTCTGAGAGCAGGTGAAATGAAGGCATACAGTAGACTGCTGCACATCTCCTGGAGAGAGGACAGAACCAACGACTCTGTCTGAGAGCAGGTGACCATACTGGCTGCACTACAGAAACCTCTCTTGGCTACGATCAAGAGGAGAAAGCTGGTGTGGTTTGGCCACGTGATACGACACGACTCGCTGGCAAAGACAATCCTGCAAGGCACGCATGGAGGAAGGCGCAGAGGCAGGCAGAGAAAGGGCTGGTCGGAGAACGTGGTAGAATGGACGAACGTCAGGCTACCAGAACTCCTGCGAGAAATGCAGAGGACAGGCCGCGATGGAGAAGGAGATCGACGGAGTCATCCATCATGTTCCCCCTACGACCACTAAGGTCACGGGAATGAAGGGGGTGATGATGCGCCTGCGGGGCGTTGACCGAAAGATTTTGGTTCTTGTCGGCAGGGCAACAGTTGGAGAGG
Organism: Conus canariensis; assembly: GCA_033310375.1. Lineage (NCBI taxonomy): Eukaryota > Metazoa > Mollusca > Gastropoda > Neogastropoda > Conidae > Conus > Conus canariensis. Next base: position 39,290,118 of record CM065730.1, on the reverse strand, counting down.
TGAAGTATTCATGGTGCCACTGTTTGGATTGACTCACCTGAGAATACTAGCTGCTGACAGCAGACGCTGCCATTGTTGAGGGCAAACGGTTCCACTGTTGAATAAAACCACTGCCATTGTTGCTGAAAAAACACTGCCACTATGGAAGGAAAACATTGTCACTGTGAAAGGGAAACATTGCCACTATGGAAGGAAAACATTGTCACTGTGAACGGGAAATATTGCCACTATGGAAGGAAAGCATTGTCACTGTGAAAGGGAAACATTGCCACTATGGAAGGAAAACATTGTCACTGTGAAAGGGAAACATTGCCACTATGGAAGGAAAACATTGTCACTGTGAACGGGAAATATTGCCACTATGGAAGGAAAACATTGTCACTGTGAAAGGGAAACATTGCCACTATGGAAGGAAAACATTGTCACTGTGAACGGGAAATATTGCCACTATGGAAGGAAAACATTGTCACTGTGAAAGGGAAACATTGCCACTATGGAAGGAAAACATTGTCACTGTGAAAGGGAAACATTGCCACTATGGAAGGAAAACATTGTCACTGTGAACGGGAAATATTGCCACTATGGAAGGAAAACATTGTCCCTGTGAAAGGGAAACATTGCCACTATGGAAGGAAAACATTGTCACTGTGAACGGGAAATATTGCCACTATGGAAGGAAAACATTGTCACTGTGAAAGGGAAACATTGCCACTATGGAAGGAAAACATTGTCACTGTGAAAGGGAAACATTGCCACTATGGAAGGAAAACATTGTCACTGTGAACGGGAAATATTGCCACTATGGAAGGAAAACATTGTCACTGTGAAAGGGAAACATTGCCACTATGGAAGGAAAACACTGTCACTGTGAAAGGGAAACATTGCCACTATGGAAGGAAAACATTGTCACTGTGAACGGGAAATATTGCCACTATGGAAGGAAAACATTGTAACTCTGAAAGGGAAATAATGCCACTGTTGAAGGAAACGTTGCCACTGCCGACTGAAGATCATCAGCATTGCCACTATATAAGGAAAAGATTACCTCGGTTGAAAGAATGGAAGGAAAGCATCGCAACTGTTGAAGGCAAACGTGTCCACTGTTGAAGAAAACGCTGCAACACTGAAAATGTAGATTGTTGATGGTCCTAATAGCAGCAAAGAGAAAGACACTCTTGCTATCCTTACGTTGTTTACCGCTGAGGAAACGCCAAAGTCGTCAATGTTACCGTTGTCTTCTTCTCTCTAGCCCTCTCTTCTTTCGCTTAGCTCCACGGGGAGTCAGTGGGGCACTACACTGAACAAAGGTTCACCAGATTCCTCCAGTTCTGTCGGTTGTGTGCCAAAGTCTGGGTCTGTATAAATGTGGTACCCGTCCACCCTGCAATGTTGACCGTCCATCGTTTTGGTTTCTCTCTCTCTCTCTCCCCTCTCTCTCTCTCTCTCTCTCTCTCTCTCTCTCTCTCTTTCTTTTTTTCTGTCTTCCAATCCGCCACCCTCCTTCAACAGTTCTCTGGAGCACTGTTTCAGGGAGGCCGTTGGATCGTGTTACGTGGCCATGCCAACGCAGTTTTCTTTTCGCGACTGATGTCAGTGGATCCCTGTGTGGTCCCTTGCGCTGCCTGATGGTTTGACTTATTTGTTGATTGGTGATATGATCAGTGTGTTCGATGTTTAGTAGCTTGTAGTAACATCTCGTTTCCATGGCGAGGACTCTTCATTCAAAATTGCCACGAGGGTCCATGTCTCGCATGCGCACGGAAAGATGGAATATACCAGTGCATACAAGAACAAGCTAGATATTGCAAAGGTAGAAATATACATCTTCTTGCTCCTGACAGTTTACCACATTTTCCGACCTTTCTCTTGCTTCATACAGAGAGAGAGAGAGAGAGAGAGAGAGAGAGAGAGAGAGAGAGAGAGAGAGGAGAGAGAGAGAGAGAGAGAGAGAGATTCTTTTCTTCCTCTGCATTTCGCTTCTTTGAGTCATTCTTATGAAGGTTATTTTCAATATCCGCACACTGTTTTTCAATCTAGTTCTCCATTGTGCTCTTCATTTTTTTCACCGTTACTCTTGTATAGAGCACCGTGTTTCTCCCCCTCAGTCTTTCTGATCGGTTTTTAAAGTTCTTCTAGTGTCACACAATTCCAAGATGTTGCTGGAGATCCATAGTTTTGATTTCCATCTGCTTATTTCTGGGACCTCTGTTGCTGCTTCAATCGCCGCTTGGTCGACATTGTTTGTGAAGGCTTCAAGGTCTTCTTCTAAGATAAGTAATGGGGCGAATTTTCCTTCCACGGCTGCTTGAAATTGTTCAGCGATGTCAGGATCTTTCACTTTATCAAGATTGAATCTGAGACCGCTGTGTTTCACACGACCCTTATTCAAGGCCGTGGTCACTACCAACAAATGCCAATGAACATGTCCTTGTTTCAGCGCTGAGTGATGACAGATCTGTACTGGGCATTCACAATGATATAGCCTATCTGGCTGTGGCTCTGACCGTTTGGGGAGTACTATGTCCATCATAGGGACGCTTTATGCTCACCAGGAGTGTTGGTAAGAACCAAGCCTTTACCACAAATTCCAGCAGGCCTTGCCCCGTATCACTGGTGATCTCATTACAACTGGAGCTGCAGAATTTTTTTCCAGTCTTCTGGTGCATCTGCATCAACTTTGACATTCCAGTCACCCTGACCGGTGAGGAGATCTTTCCAGTCAACCTTACTGATGACCTTTTGGAGCTGGGAATACAGTTCTTCAATCTGGTATTCATCATATCAGCAACAACTACAGAAATGCCCCGTTGGTGAAGTAAACTATCAATATTCAATATTTTCCTGATGAACATCGATATGTACAGCTTTTGAGCCAGACAGCTTACCATATTTTTCGTCCTTTCCCTTACTTCATTCACGGAGAGAGAGAGAGAGAGAGAGAGAGAGAAGAGAGAGAGAGAGAGAGAGAGAGAGAGAGAGAGAGAATGGAGATGAGATTCTTTTCTTCACCTGCACTTCGCTTCTTGTCGCCTCTTGTTTCCTTTGTGTCCTGCCTGGTCCCCCGTGTAGCTGTGGTACTGGGGTTAATGAACCACGTGTCGTTTTACTTAATGGCTTGACAACAGATACACTTCTACCGCATGAGCTTCAGCAGACTGGAGCCCGTGCAGGAACTGCCTCAGGAGGGAAAAAAAAAAAAAACGAAAAAAACAAGGTTGAAAACATCGTCTACAGATCGGAAGCGAAGGGCCCCATTCTGTTTGTGCGTCTGGAACGGAGTCCTGTTTTTCTTATCTCTTTGAGTCTGATGTTGTTGTTGTCGTCCAAGGGAAGCAATCGATGCAATGGAATGTGTCTAGTTTTTTTGTGTGTTTTTTAACCGTCATCCTTCTCTTTGTTCAGACGGAGTCAAGCCGAGCTGTGTTGTTAGAAGCTCAGTCCAGCTCTGAGGTGATTCACCAGGGGCTACCCAGGCGGAGGGGTAGGTAGCAAGGG
>CM065730.1:39279123-39281623 GCA_033310375.1 Conus canariensis | reverse complement strand
TTCTTTCTTCCATCCTTTCCAAGGTCTTCCTTTCATCCTCTCCAGGGCCTTCTTCAATCCTTTCCAGGGTGTTCCTTCCGTCCTTTTCAAGGTCTTCCTTCAATCCTTTCCAGGGCCTTCCTTCAATCCTTTCCAGGGCCTTCCTTCAATCCTTTCCAGGGCCTTCCTTCAATCCTTTCCAGCGCTTTCCTTCCATCCTTTCCAGGGCCTTCCTTCAATCCTTTCCAGGGCCTTCCTTCAATCCTTTCTATGGTCTTCCTTCAATCCATTCCGGGGCCTTCCTTCAATCCTTTCCAGGGCCTTCCTTCAATCCTTTCCAGGGCTTTCCTTCAATCCTTTCTATGGCCTTCCTTCAATCCTTTCCAGGGCCTTCCTTCAATCCTTTCCAGGGCCTTCCTTCCATCCTTTCCAGGGCTTTCCTTCAATCCTTTCTATGGCCTACCTTCAATCCATTCCGGGGCCTTCCTTCAATCCTTTCCAGGGCCTTCTCTCGATCCTTTCCAGGGCCTTCCTTCCATCCTCTGCAAGGCCTTCCTTTGACCTTCTTCAGGGCCTTTCTTCCATACTTTCCAGGCCCTTTCTTCCATCCTTTCCAGGCCCTTGCTTCCATCCTTTCCAGGCCCTTGCTTCGATTTTTTCCAGGCCCGTCCTTCCATCTTTTCCGTATGTTAATACTCATACATGCAAGAGAAAGAGATGAATACAAAGATGAAGTGTTAAAAACCAAGTTTCTGTAGCTCTTTTTTTCCACGGAAAATCTTTTGTTCATCTTTACTACAAACAAGATGAATGTTGCCTTTAGTCCTGTTGTCTGTTAACCCTACACCAAACCCGTGTTGACCTTCTTTTCATTCAGATATCAGGAACGAATCACTAAATTGCTGGACATCTGTGGATCTTATAGTGAAAGGTGTCATGGGGCGGGGAGAAGAAACGTAATTTAAGTTCATGCCTACATGACGTGTAATATGCCTTATGGGTCAGATACCGTCGTGAACGGCATACATTGCAGACAAACGTCTAGGTTGAAAAGATGCACAGCTCCGTTCGTTTTAGCGCCAAGTTTGCTTTCGGAATCAATTACCAAAAGCTGTTTGAAAACCAGTGCCACACCAAATTACAATGCACACAAAGGCAAAAAAGGAAAAAAGAAAAGAAAGAAAGAAAGAAAGAAAGAAAGAAAGAAGAGAAAAGAAGAAGAAGAAGAAGAAGAAGAAGAAGAAGAAGAAGAAGAAAAAAACAAAAAAAGTAATGGCGAGGCTTTTGACACCGAAAGGCTATGGAGAAGATGACCGGTGTACATGTGGCGTCATCACTCCACTCCCCAAAATCACACCCCGGCGGGTGAAAAAGGCTACATGCCTCCAAGGTTAGCCCTCGGGCAGTCAGTCCAGACCGGTCTCTCCCTCTCTTCCAACATCATCCTGCTCCTTCACCATTCTCAAGGTGCCCCAAGTGATGAAACTTTTTTTCGGAAGCGCATTGCACCTGAATTTGAGGAGAGTGTTAGGGGGTGGAGGAGTGATTCCGAACCTGAACCAGAAACCTCTCGACGCTGTTCCAAAACCCGCTTGGTGATGGGTGATTTGGGTCATGGTCCAGAGCCACCCCATGGAGTGGTGCAGGCACGTGCCCATACCCATGTCTATGTCATAATCAGGAGGGCGAGTTCATGCTTGTGCTTGTCTTCACTCTATGGGCTGTGTCTGGATCGTGTCCGAAATTATTCATCAGGAAGTGTTTGTTTTTTTCGGAAACTGGGTGAGGTGGTTCAGACTCAACACACACACACACACACACACACACACACACACACACACACACACACACACACACACACACACACACACACGGTCTGTAATGCAGGTGGAGTGCGCTTTGTTAATACGTTTTGTCGTTTTGGACACTGAACATTTTGAAGGAACGGAGTGACTTTGGAACAGAAAGGGAGGCCAATGTGGATTTACTCTCGGATGGAAGGCGAAGAGAGGGGATGGGGGGAAACAGGGGGGCGGATGGTTGAGTTTAGCCCGTGCCCTGTCTCACCCGCCGGGGTATGATTGTTGGGAATGGAGTGATGACGGCACAGTACACCGGTCGTCTGTCCATTGGCTTCTGGCTTGAAAGCTACGTCGTAGCTTTTTCTTTCTTTCTTTTTTTTATTTGTATTGTTGGGTTTTTTTTTACGTTTGTTCGTAATTGTAGATGGTGTAGTATTAGTTGTATACATACAACTGCACTGCTTTGACGGAGTCAGTGCAAACTTTCACTATATCCAACTAAGGCTCAGGAGGCGGCCTAGATCTAGAAGCACTCACCCATCAAACCCATGTGTAATGCGCTTTGAGTGATATTGTTATTGTTGTTGCTGTTGTTGCTGTTGTTCTTGTTGCTGTTGCTGTTGCTGTTGTCGTTGTCGTTGTTGTGGTTGTGGTTGTCGTCGTCGTCGTTGTTTGGCACACGTTGAGAATGTTGAAGGAAGAGGACTGAATAAGGAACA
>CM065730.1:39271623-39276623 GCA_033310375.1 Conus canariensis | reverse complement strand
TCTGTCAGTTTGTATGTACGTGCGGAAGTGAGCGCGGGCTCGAACGTGTGTGTGTGTGTGTGTGTGTGTGTGTGTGTGTGTGTGTGTGTGTGTGTGTGTGTGTGTGTGTGTGTGTGTGTGTGTGTGTGTGTGTGTGACACAGAGAGAAAGAGAGACAGACAGACAGACAGGACCTAACAGAGATCTGTCTCAAAATGCATTTTACCCTCGAAGCATCTCTCATACAAACTGGGCAGCCAAGCAGGACCGATCCACAAACTGACTATGTATTTATTTATTCACCTTTGATGCGTGCGTGACGACTCCGCTTTAGCCATAACCCCAAACAACAAATCGCGACGAAACCTCAGGCCACCAATACGGGTTCTTTCCGGCAGAGAAAACAGGTAGCAAACCTGAACCAACGGTATCTCTGAGCTGCAGTCGCCGACAATGAGCTCCCTGTGAGCCGTTGTAGTCTTTGTTTCCTCACTGGTCCGGCAGCGCATCTAAAATTCGTACTTCAAGGACGCCCAGTAAGTTTTAAGTATCTCTCTCTCCCTCTCTCTCTCTCTCTCTCTCTCTCTCTCTCTCTCTCTCTCTATATATATATATATATATATATATAGATAGATAGATAGATAGATAGATATATGTATGTGGTGTGTGTGTGTGTGTGTGTGTGTGTAGAGAGAGAGAGAGAGAGAGAGAGAGAGAGAGAGAGAGAGAGAGAGACAGACAGACAGACAGACAGACAGACAGACAGAGAGAAGGAGACAGAAACACAGAGATAGGGAGAGACAGAGATAGGGACAGAGACAGAGAGAGAGAGAGAGAGAGAGAGAGAGAGAGAGATACAGAGACAGAGGGACACAGACTGAGAGGGAGGGAGGGAGAGAGAGACACTGACACTGACACTGCTTTAATTGCGAAGGCCATCGGCCCATGCACAAAAGGGGTGATGGGGAATAATTAACATAAATAAGGGTAAATGCGCGGCCAAAAACTCATACATGCATTATCGGTATAATGTATTGAGAGAGAGAGAGAGAGAGAGAGAGAGAGAGAGAGAGAGAGAGAGAGAGAGAGAGAGAGAGAGCGTCAGTCATATGTAACATGTTCTCTGAATTTTGACTGTATTTGGAATCGATCTTTTCCTTTTCTTTCATGTTCCGTATAAGACACCTGCAAGGCGATTCAAAGCAAACGAACTAGAATGGCACCATTTGGCTGGACAAATCGGATGGCACCAACTCTGAGTTGCGAGACGTTAGAAGTTTAGCGGCCAGTGTCCGAAAACACACACGCACACACACACACACACGCGCGCGCGCGCGCGCACGCACGCACTCACACACGCACGCACGCACACACGCACACACACGCAGGCGCGGTATTCCAGATTTACTTTCTGGTTGTTGTAGATTATGAGTGCTGTATTCATGATCGTTCGGTAAACGGATAAGTGAAATGACGATGAGTCATTCTCTTAGAACTCATGTCTGCTTAATTCTAGTATATGTTAAAACGAATGGTTGTCTCAAAAGGCTTCCATTTATTCTACAGCATTTTATCGACAGGAGGATGAAAGATGATGAACAGATTTCAGCTAATTACATAGTTCAACCAGAATTGACGATGTGCAGATTTCAGCTAATTACATAGTTCAACCAGAATTGACGATGTGCAGATTTCAGCTAAATCCATTGGCAAACACATGTATTAGTATCTGCAAGTAAAACAGAGATGAAAAAGTAAATCAAAAGTTCCAAAAACCTTGTCCCTGATTCAGCTTGTTTCAAGACAAACGACGATTCGTTTTCAATATTAACAAGATACAGCTGTATTTATAGAGTTAGAGGTACACAAAACAAAACAAAACAGAACAACAACCAAAAAACAAACAACCAAACAAGCAAAAACGATTTCACATGTAACGCCATCACCCCCCCCCCCCTCCCCTACGGATATAGTAACATCCACTTATTCGCCCCGGCTTTGGTGTGCACACCATTCTTACTCTTGCTGCGTGCTCCCACGTTGATTAGGATTTTGCACTAAAACACTATATAATCCACGTAAGCGTTTTAAGGCCTGTCATATGAATTTGAACCAGTATTTGATGTTAAACTGATAATTGATGTAGTGCATGTAAGTGCTTTAAGGCCTACCATATGAATTTGAACCAGCGTTTCATGTTAAACTGATAACTACCCACCATTTATTTCCCTTGTTTTGGGGGATTTTCACCGATGAAATCACAAACAATCTTCAAATGCGTGACCTTCCCTTTAGCTGACGCACATTTCAGGCCTACGATCTCACCCGTGACCCTGTCTTTGCGCCAGCTTAAAGCGCCCAAATAGTCCCATTCCTTTGATTTTAATGTCTGCTTGGAACTACCTGGCTTGCACCTTGAAGGCCATATAAACGAAAAGAAGGAGAATCAACTGTCAGACAAAATATAAATTCTCAAAACAAATTAACTGCGCCAGTCCATAAATACTCGACTCCTTAAGCAAGGCCTTGGCGCATCATTTTTTGGTGCACAGCTTGTACAGAATCTGGCTTTGGTACGTACACCCTTCGTACCGTCGCTGCGTAGCTCCCGCGGTTTAATAATTAATTGTAGGCGTGTGACCCTGACGGCGGAAGGAAGGGGGTTGGCTGTTCGCAGCAGCATCAGCAGCAGCAGCAGCATCCGCACCCGGACCGCACAGACCACACAGGCAGCAAGGGATGAAGTGTATAAAGTTTGATGGGTGTAGTGCGGGAGTTATAGGGGTGTAAGGCCCATTCCGAGGCGTGTTGGTGCCGCCTTTACAGGGCATAAAAGACCCCTGATGGCCGCCCTGTAAACGCTGCCAGACACACAGAGGCAGGGCACAGGGTTCCGCGCTGTTCCGGGCCCTACGAGCCACTCAAAGTGCCACCGACGATTTTCACCGTTCGTTTTTTTTTTTCTTCTTTTTTTCTTTTTTTTTTTTTCTTTTCTTTTTCACCTTGCCCGGAGTATGGATGTGTGTGGTGGTGTACGTGTGCACGGCCCAGTTAACTGGACTGTTGTGGTTTCCACGAGTTCAAGTCTTTTTCTCTGTGTTCCTGAGTTTCTCTGTCTGTCTGTGTGTCTATGTGTGTGTGTGTGTGTGTGTGTGTGTGTGTGTGTGTGTGTGTGTGTGTGTGTGTGTGTGTGTGTGTGGGTGTGCATGCATGTGTGTGTGTATGTGTGTGTGCGTGCGTGCGTGCGTGTGTGTGTGTGTGTGTGTGTGTGTGTGTGTGTGTGTGTGTCTTTCTCTCTCTCTCTCTCTCTCTCTCTCTCTCTCTCATACACACACACACACACACACACACACACACACACACACGCACGCACGCACGCACGCACTCACGCACGCACTCACACACACACACACACACGCGCGCGCGCGTGCGCGCGCGCGCACGCACACACACACACACACACACACACACACACACACACACACACACACACACACACACACACACACGCCCACACGATAGGTTTTGAGACCACACTGTGCATGATTTAAAGCTGATGGACATATGAATTAATGACAAGGAAGAGAGAATCTAAGAAGAGGGTATCATGACTACGCATTAGCCCAACGCGCTGGTCAGACCTCGAGAGAAATCTGCCTAAGATTGGCTGTGCCATTATTGTAATTGTAAGTGTGTGGTGAGTGTGAACGTGTTGGTGTATATGTGTGTGCATAGTTGTATGGGCACGGGCACATGATCGGAAACACCCAAACACGCTGTCCTCCAGCAAAAGCCCAGGTCATGTCCAAGAGGTGACACACTCCTACCTTAAGCAGTTCACCTGGAGTCTCCACTGTCACCACAGGTGATGCTGAAGCGCTGGTAGAGTTGGTTCCTGGTGTCGGCTTCACACGGCAGAGAGACTTTCAGTGACGACTGGTCCAGACGAGTTCCATGTTCGTGTTCGTCTTACACGCTTACACAAATTTCCACCTCAGTGGGGTCCAGCTATCGTTGACATAGACTCGCTCGCACGACTCCTCTTTCAGATTTTTTTCCCGCATGATTTTGCTTTTCGCTTTTCTCGACACCAATTTCACCAAGCAAGTTCTTTTTTTTTTTCTCTCGATAGTTTCAAAGTGAGGTGACTGCAGGCGGAAACTGAAACCAATTTTAAAAGGAGTTTAACCGGTCAACATGGACACACAAATGACAAGACAAAACACTACACGTTTCGCCCATCTTGCCCCCAGTTTGAGAAGATGATTGCTCGCTCTTCGTTGTTATCGTCCTGTATGTTGTTGATGTTGTCTGAAGAAGACCTAAGATATGTAAACGCATCGTGTTTTGTCTTGCAGTTTGTTTGTCCCTTTTTACCGGCGGAGTTACTTTAAATCCCTTCTAATTTTTTTTTGAGCCGACTTTCCTTCCATTTCGATGGCCTACAGATAGGATCTATGTCTTCTGCTTTCATATGTACTCCAACGTCAGTACACATATCACAATTTTTTTTCCAGCCTGGATGAAGTCTTCTCAGTCTCCTCAGGTTTTCAAGAGAAGCGAAATATTTTTCGGCTTTGATACGGCTCTGATCTTTTCATCTCAAATTTGACTAGAAGCACATTCTCTTTCGCGTTTTTCTAAGACTCTCTTTATTTTCTTTGTTACATCTCTGATTAGAGTGTTAGCCTAAGTGTTTTTTAGGGATTCCTCAATAACCTTTTCAATCATGTCAGCATGTCAAGGGAATCTGTACTGCAATCCTTGACTTATGGTGAACACACACACACACACACACACACACACACACACACACACACACACACACACACACACACATATATCACACACACGCGAACGCACGCACACGCGCGCGCGCGCGCGCGCGCGCACACACACACACACACACACACACACACACACACACACACACACACACACACACAAGTACCTATCTATAAAGCTAATTATCTGCACACACACACACACACACACACCACACACACACACACACACACACA
>CM065730.1:39264123-39266623 GCA_033310375.1 Conus canariensis | reverse complement strand
GAGAGAGATCTCGCAGTAAAAAGACAAAATGGCGACTCGTTCGGTAAACATGGGTGCAAGGTGTTCTATTTGAAAGAGAACAACAGAATATGAAGCGGCTCAGTCCTAAGAGAGAGGAGAGAGAGGGAGAAGAGAGAGAAGAGAGAGGAGAGAGAGAGAGAGAGAGATTGGGTTCTCATGGTAAAAAGACAAAATGGCGAGTCGTTTAGTAAAACATGTGATGTTCTGGTAATCGTGTAGGCCTAACCAATACAAAGAAAAAGAAAAAAAGAAAAAAGAAAAACAAATTATTCTCGAGGTAAAAAGACAAAATGGCGAGTCATTCAGTACACCATACGAGGTTCTGGTTGAGAGAAAACAACAGAACATGGCGAATCGTTCAGTTCTGTGAAGAAAGAAAAAATCATATTGGGTTCTCAGGGAACAGAAGACAAAATGGCGATTCATTCGGTCAAAGACATGAGGTTGTGGATGACAGAGAACGACAGAACATTGGGATCGCTCAGGTCCGTGAAGAAAAACAAATCATATTGGGTTCTCCAAGGGAGAGGGAGGGGGGGACAAAATGGGGGGGGGGGGGGGGGGACAAAATGGCGAGTCGTCCGTGTCTGGAAAAAGAAAACAGACGAGGCTCTAAGACAAAAGAAAGGAAAACAAAACAAAACAAAGCTAAAGAAGAACAGACGAGTCGCTAGGTGAGGTTCTGCTCAAGAGGAAAACAGAAAATAATTAGTCGATTATTTCTGAGAAGACAAAAAAGATGACGTTCAGTTTGAGAGGAAAAGGAAAAAGAAAAAAAAGAAAAGAAAAAAGAAAGAAAGGAAGAAAATTGCAAGTCTTTCAGACTGAGAAAAGGTGAGAGAGATAGATACCATGTTTTAGAGAAAAAGCCCATCCCACCCCCACTCCACCGCCCACCCCCATCCCATCCCAGAATGGCAGGTCATTCAGAGAAAAGGAAAGATGCATGCCATGTTTGAGAGAAAAAGCCAGAACAATGACAAGTCGTTCAGATAGAGGCGAGAGAACAGACAGAAGCCGTGTTTCGAGAGTATAAGACAAAAAAAAGTAGGCGACACGTCCAGTCCTGCTGTACATGACGCACTAACTGTTCGCTTGACCAGACCACAGTGGACAGAATCACTACAGACGGACTGTTACGAGTCTCACAGACGCGAGAACTCGCAAGATATCCAGCTTAAAAACGACACTGGTGTGCATCAGTTATTTCCCTTGTCGTTTCCTCCATTCCGCCGGCACACGATGACCACCTCTCATGCGGAATGAAAGGTGACATGGGATTTAATGTACGTACAAGACTTTTCTTCATGCATGCTTTCACGAAAGGCACCACGGTTAAAGGTCTCATCCCAACGACTACATTGATGTCGGCTAAGCGGGAAATATGAAATTCTCTGTGACCTCGAAAGACTAATGGTGTACAGATTAAAGTCTTTTTCTTTCTTTTTCCCCTCTGTTTGCAACTTTCAGCAACACGTTGATTTCATTACTGTGGTCTGGTTTGTAAGGCGGTCAGAGCTTCATTTGCTTTTTTTTTTTTACTACAGTTTTAATGAGCCGAAGTTGCTAAATCTGTTTAACAATTACAGTGAGCGATTAAAGGAACGAGTTTGATAATGCATGGTCGTTTTGCATTCTTTTGAATGAACCATAGTGGTATGAATAATACAAATGATGGTAAGGAACGGGCAGACTCTCTCTCTCTCTCTCTCTCTCTCTCTCTCTCTCTCTCTCTCTCTGTTCTTTCCACAATCCATGTCCATCTCAGGTTTGCCAGTTAATTTCAACAGTCTGTGACGAGAATTATTCTTTCATTTTATCCACTTTCGCCACTTATCTTCCTTTCTTTCTTCTTTTTCTTTCATTCTTTTAGATACATTTGTTGTCAAATGAATTCCAGTACATTTTTGTTTGTTCGTTACTCTCGTTGAATTTCATGCTCTGAATTTATCATCATCACCTCAAGCCTAACCAATTTTCACCATGTACACAGACGCTGACCTCCCTAATTGTTCCGACAGACAGTTTTATTTCCTCTTCTTTTTCAACCACTCCCTCCCCCCCCCCCCTCCCCCCTTTTCTTTTTTCGCCCTTGTTTTAATTAGAAATAATTTTGCACTCTGGGGAGCGCCCTGGCTGACGATGTCTCCAGGTCTGAGGGGAATGGGCACCAACTGTCGATGGTATCTCGCTCCCGTTCTGCAGAGTTCCCACAGGGGGGAGAAGGCGCTGCCGTCGCCGTTGGCCTCTGGCGGGACGGGGGCCGAGGCCTTCAGTATTGAAATTGGAAGGGAGGAGCCCCCGTAGAGGAGAAGAGGGGGGTAGAGGGAGCGAAGGGGGCACAGGAAGCGTAGGTGGGGGGGAGGTGTTGGGTTGGGTTGGGGAGGGGGAGGGGAAGAGGTTCAGAAATTGGGCCGTCCTCAGACAAGTAAAGATCCATGCCCAGGGCCTTGTTACAGTGAAGCGGCCTCCTCACAAG
>CM065730.1:39256623-39259123 GCA_033310375.1 Conus canariensis | reverse complement strand
CCTTTTAGTGAACGTGTCTCTGAAAGCGTTGCCCAAATTTCTCGACCAACACCGCAGGTGACTGTATCTCTCAAGCCTGGTTGACGCCGCGATTTGTTATGAAAGTAAGCATATAATACAGCCCTGTCATGCAGTTTCAGACTAGAATGAAATCCATGGCTTCATTTTTATCATCCTCATCCTAAAAAGCGAGCACTAAAAAAAGTTTCAGATTCTATAGCCCCTTATGCCCCGCTTTCATTGTGATCCCAGTTTGGATTTCCTCTCAACGCCAATGCCCTTGGCTATGTTGTGTTCCCCGGTAATGGCAAATTCATGGGGACTGTCGCTGGTAGAACGTTGTGGCGCCCTCTGAAGAGCTCACTCACGCTAGCTCCGAGACTGAACAGTTTTTACCATCAGTAGGGAGCCGAGTAGATGGTGTACTGCGTCAGTTGGATCAGAACAGGCACCACTGAACACCGCCGTAGTGACTGGGCAGCGGTGCAGTGTCTCCTCTAGTTGGTTGCCTCTTGACGAATTAAAACTGACTGCTCCCGGTGGATTACCGGAGTCGGACTGCGCCGTGCTCAATACGTGGTATGCAGTCTCTCAAGGCGCCACGTATACGGGTCCTCTTACTTCAGATTATTTCAACGTTTTTCAGCCAGTCGTTACAGGCAATGGGCTGAAAAGGAGACCCAAAAGCAGACAGTGGATTGAAATGAAGTCCTGAAGTAAAGAGTTAGAAAGAAGGCCAACGCAGAACACAGCTCAGGATGCTTCTGTGTGTGTGTGTGTGTGGTGTGTGTGTGTGTGTGTGTGTGTGTGTGTGTGTGTGTGTGTGTGTGTGTCGCGCGTGCGTGCGTGCGTGCGTGCGTGCGTGCGTGCGTGTGTGTGTTTTCGTGGTGGTGGTGGTTGTTGTTGTTGATGCTGTTGTCGTGACGTCTTTCCCTCCATCTCCCTTCATCAACAGTTCGCCTGTGGACAGTTCTGACAAGTCCACTGGATCTTGTTACAGGACCATACCAACGTGAATGGCATTCTCCTCTGATGTCAGCAGATCACTGGTCAAGTCTGATATGTGGCTTGAGGCTTGACGAGAATAAAGGACAGCAATATGGAAGATCATATTAGACACAGCGAATTTACATATGAATCTGAATTTCGGAACTGAAATGAAGGCCTAGAGTAGAGAGCTGACATGAAGGCCCACATAACAGGCCGAAATGGAGAGACTCAAAGCAGAAACTAGTCTAAAATAAACTCCCCAAAATGGGCACTGGGCTGAAATAAAAGTTCAAAGCAAAGATTAAAACGAAGGCCTAAAATCAGGGAACTACAATGAGAAATTAAAAAGAAAAAACCTGAATAAGAGGCCCAATGTAGAGGACTGAAATGTATTTAAAAAGAAAAATAAATAACTAAACTGGACACCCCTACTAGACGAACTGAACTGAAATGGACCCCCAATAGCGAACACAGTAGACTGAAATGGACTCCAAAAGCAGACACGATGTTCTAAAATGAGCCCTTAAGCAGGCAACGTGGAGTGACGTGGGCCTCAGAGCAGACACATTACTCTAAAATGGCCTCTAAAGCGGACACAGTGACTGAAATGGACCCCAAAGCAGACACAGTGGACTGAAATGGACCCCAAAGCAGACACAGTGGACTGAAATGGACCCCAAAGCAGACCAGTGGACGAAGGACTCTCAAGCGGACACAGTGGACGAAATGGACCCCAAAGCAGACACAGTGGACTGAAATGGACCCCAAAGCAGACACAGTGGACTGAAATGGACCCCAAAGCAGACACAGTGGACTGAAATGGACCCCAAGCAGACACAGTGGACTGAATTGACCAATGCAGACACAGTGGATTGAAATGGACCTTCAAAGCAGAGACGGTGGATTGAAATTGACCTTCAAAGCAGGCACAGTGGACTGAATTGAACCTTCAAAGCAGACACAGTGGATTGAAAAAGACCTTCAAAGCAGAGACGGTGGATTGAAATTGACCTCAAAGCAGGCACAGTGGACTGAATTGAACCTTCAAAGCAGACACAGTGGATTGAAAAAGACCTTCAAAGCAGAGACGGTGGATTGAAATGGACCTTTAAACAGACACGGTGGACTGAAATGGATCTTCAAAGCAGACACAGTGAACTGAACTGGACTCCCAAAGCAGGCACAGTGAACTGAAATGGACTCCCAAAGCAGGCACAGTGAACTGAAATGGACTCCCAAAGCAGACAGAGTGGACTAAATGGACCCCCAAGGCAGACACAGTGGTCTGGAATGAACCATAGAAAAGACGAGGAGGACTATAATGGACCCTCAAAGTAGACACCCTGAGCTGAAAGAGATCCCCTGGGCAGACGCTGTGTGCTGAGATGGAGACGCAAAGCAGACACTGTGCAATAAAAGGGACTTTCAAAGCAGACAACGGTGGACCGATAGAAAAGCGATGTAACCGACTGAAAAGGTGGCTCTAAGCGAACACCACAGACTGAACTAA
>CM065730.1:39236623-39246623 GCA_033310375.1 Conus canariensis | reverse complement strand
TACTTCCTTGTTTGGGGCCGGAATAGCTCAGTTGGTAGAGCGCCGGACTCGTGATCCTGAGGTTACGGGTTCGAATTTCGGTACAGGGGGATTTTTCCCTCGGTGTTAACATTGGTTCTGACTCCATTCCCCACACAGTCCTTCGAATGAGACTATAAACCGAGGTTCCGTGTGTGAACGCACGCATAACATCTTGCACACACGTAAAATCCCATCACCAACTTTCGGAAGAGAAGGCCAGTTTGGCCGTTGGTATGGATGACACGTTACACATAGCATGCACCCTGCGTGAGAAATTGAAAGAATGGAGGAAGTAAGGATATTGAGTGAACGATATTGGACGATATTGACTGTACGACACGGGAAACGACTGAATGAAGCGCCAGCTGGCAGCTCTTCAGTCGGCACTACCCAGGTAGGCAGCCCGTTGTGTAAACGAGTGTGGATTGTAAAGCGCTTAGAGCTTGGTCTCTAGCCGAGAATAGGCGCTATATAAAGTATTCATTATTATTATTATTATTATTTGTTTTCTTCCTTACTTCCTTGTTTTCTTCCTTACTTCCTTGTTTTCTTCCTTTACTTCCTTGTTTCCTTCCTTACTTCCTTATTTCCTTTCTTACTTCCTTGTTTCCTTGCTTTCTTCCTTACTTCCTCCTTTTATTCTTCGATTGCTTCTATCCTTCATTCCGTATTTCTTTCCTTGTTTTCTTTTCCCAATTTTCTTTCTTCGTACTCTCTCTCTCTCTCTCTCTCTCTCTCTCTTCTCTCTCTCTCTCTCTGTGTGAGGAGAGAGAGAGAAAGACAGACGACAGACAACAGACAGACAAACAGACAGACAGACAGAGACAGAGACAGAGACAGAGACAAACAGACAGACAGAGTGAGTGAGTTAGTGAGTGAGTGTCAACACAGAGTACATTTCTGCCAGGCAACTTGGTGCCGTAAACAGAATTCGAATAGTTACGGGCGTTAAAATATTTCATCATGGAAGCAAGCGTTACACTACTTGTTCGTTATTCATAGGCTGGTTTCTGATTCAGCTTCTTTTCGTTCAAAATCCACTGTATCTTCCATAAACATGAGACATATCTTGTCTTTAAGGACGAGAAGTCAAGAAGGGAATCTTTCGAATGATGCTCAACCATTCCTGTTTCCCTTTGCACCGAAAATAGTAACTTTCTGTCATGGGTAGGAAGCGCCGTCGGATTTGTTTGTTTGTTTGTTTGTTCGTTTTACTCGGCGGTGGGAATATTGGGAAATATTCGCTCTTCTGATCTGTCCACGATTCTGCGGATTACCTAACAGAGATCACTTCTAGTCAAGAAAGGACACGTGACAGCTTATTGGTCAGTCCGGTTGGAGAAGTCAAACTAGGCCACAAGCGCAAGGATTTGCGCAGCAAAACAAGTGCCTACGGGATTTGAACCAACAAACTAACTAGGTTGCTCCAGACCAGAGAGCCATTGAGGCTTTGTCTCTTGCGGTTCACCCCCTACCCACTATGTCTCCTCCTCTCTCTCTCTCTCTCTCTCTCCTCTCTCTCTCTCTCTCTCTCTCTCTCTCTGAGAATTTTCTTTCTTTCTTTTTTTTCCCTTTTTTTCTTTAATTCTTTTGTTTGTTCGTTTGTTTGTTTTGTTTTGTTTTGTTTTGCATTATTCTGTTTTGTTCATGTGAATTGTCGGTGTGCCACCTCAGTAATCTGCTGCCATGAAAAGATCCGCCCCTACTCCGCCCCTTCCCTCCATCCCTCCCCCTCCCCCTCTACCCCACCCCACCCCGGACCCATCCACCCACACACACTCCCTCCCGCGTTTCTCTCCCTTTACGGATCTTAGCAAGCATCAAAAACAGAATTCCCATTTAGAAGATGAAAACAATAACGCTTCCAGAAAACACCAATAATTCCTGTTTTTATGTGAAAGCACCGATCATCACTTTAAGAAAACGGTTAATGATAGCGCGAAAAGAGTCATTTTTCACATGAGAAAAGTCATTTTTTTGCATGAAAACGGTCATTTGATTGGCTTTAGTTAAGGCTGGTCATACCTCAGGCACACTTGGTCATTGGAGGTATGATCAGCATACCTGACGTTCAGCTTTTTGCCTTATTTCCATGGCTTGAATTCTTCCGTCCAGATCACCCATGAAAAAGTGCGTCAAAGCTTCAAGGAGCTTACGGGACCATACGAAGATCTACTGACATCGGTAAAGGAAAGGAAACTGTGTTTGGTTGGCCATGTTGCAAAATCCATTGACCTTACTGAAAAAAATATTAAAAAAAAAAAAGAAAAGAAAGGGAAAAAAAAAGCTTGCACGGTACTGTTGAAGGAGGGAGACGAAAGGGAAGACAGGGAAAAGATGGACTGACAACATTGCGGTATGGTCAGAGAAAACCTTTGTAGAGACCCAGGCTTTGGCGCACAGTCGACAGAACTGCAGGAACCTGGTGAATCGTTCTTCAGTGTGGTGTCCTAGTGACTCCCCTCGGTGTAAAAAAAAAAAAAAAAAAAAAAGTTAAAACGACCTGAGATGGCAAGTGAAGAGAAAACCCCACAACTTTCGACCCTGGTGAGCCGTCATCGGCTCCAACAGTCATCAAGGCAATTATTTTCGGGTTGAAGAGGGTTGCGGATGGTGTTCTGATACCAATGATTCCATGTACCATATCACAGAATAGTAATGATCGTATTGTCTAGAATGTTGTTTGTCTTGCCTGAAGAAGACCACAAAGTTCGACACGCATCGTGTTTGTCTTGTGATTTGTTCTGCTCCTTTCGTTTGGCGGAGTAGTCATTTTTCATTTAAGTTTGTTTCAATTACCTTGCGCCGGGGCTGCACAGCGTAGAGGCGCGTCCCCTGGTTGGTGGATTGGGGCTCCCTCAAGCTTTGCGCTTCGGGGAGGTGGGGGGTGGGGTGGGAGGGGGTGTGCACTGGATAGTGCGGAAGAAGGTGCCGCGAACCAACTTAGCCTAAGAGAAGGAAAACTTGGAGTCCAACCCCGCACTGTCTGGTGTGCGTTAACCCCATACTAACAGGGAAACCAGACAACCATGAGCTGCTCTGAAGTTCGAAATGTGTCGGCTGAAACCAGCAGGCAGACCTCCTGCAGAGTCACAAGCGCAAGAGAAGACCAGACACTGCACATCTCACTCAATATGGCCATGCAGACTGATATTCGACGGTATGGTGCTCGTCCCGTGGTTCTCTAGGCGGTAACAGTGCCGGGCCTCCAGCCTCAAAGGGGCCCAACCACAGCGACTGGAGAGACGCCAGACGTGGCCTAGTCCGGGTGAGGTCCAGGAGAAGCTGTGGGGACAGGCGGGGTCTCTGCGGCAGACTGTGGACTTCGCGTTACTGACCGGATTGAGGATCTAGCATGGCCGGGAACGCCAAAGAAAGTTTCAATTTCCGCCTGCAGTCACCTGATTTTGAAGCTGAGTTATAATTGCTTTTTCCCGAGTCCTTGTTATCTGTTGTCGTGTGACATAATTACCACATAGTTTGTGCTTTCTTCACAGCCAAGTGTTACATAATTACCACATGGTTTGTGCTTCCATCACAGCCAAGTGTTACATAATTGCCACATGGTTTGTGCTTCCATCACAGCCAAGTGTTACATAATTACCACATGGTTTGTGCTTTCTTCACAGCCAATGTTCTAATACCACATGGTTTGTGCTTTCACAGCCAAGTGTTACATAATACCACATGGTTTGTGCTTTCTTCACAGCCAAGTGTTACATAATTACCACATGGTTTGTGCTTTCTTCACAGCCAAGTGTTACATAATACCACATGGTTTGTGCTTTCTTCACAGCCAAGTGTTAATAATCACCACATGGTTTGTGCTTTCTTCACAGCCAAGTGTTATTCGCCAAAAGGATGACAACAATCCGCTTCCTATGCCTTTGTATTCGTCGTTGTTGGTCACACATGTTTTGTTGAGTGTTACCTTTGTCAAGTTTGTGACCAGTTCGTGAGAGAGACAATACTTTCGTCTGATCTGAGATCTTATGGAAGAACGATTTTAAAGCAATTTTTGCATGCTTCAGAAAATCTGTGTTGAAGAAGGTTTCTTTTCTTTTCTTTTTTCGTTTGCTTGTTTGTTTTACATCTGTGTGTGGCATTGATTCTGATGAGACGACACCCCTCATTAAGCCTGACATGGTCGGCTAGGCTATTAACAAATCAACATCAGGGCCAAACAACAACAATAGCAGCAGCAACAACAACAACATCATCAACTATGACGACGACGACAACAACGACGACAACGACAACAGCAACAACAACAACAACAACAAATTAAACGAGTGATCATGAAGTGACTGCATTTCTGATCATTCCTATGAAAAGTTTTGTTTTTTCCACTGACATTGACGTGAAACATTAGAATAGTAATTATCACGGGGAAAGCAGGGAAAAAGACGAGGTACGGTAGCTTAGAAGCTGTGAACACCCATAGTAACTAATTTTGGTCTGGAAACGGCTATTTATTACCGTATTCGTCAAGAAGATTATGCCCACCGTTTTCGTGAAGAGCCCTGGTTATTGCTTTCATGATAACCCGGTGGGTTCAAATCTCATAAAACAAAATTTATTTGTGAAAATAGTAATTATCGCTATTTCTGGTTTTAAAAAAAGGACCGTTTTCACGAGCAATTTCAGTTTTGAAACAGTTATCTTTTTGTGAAGAAATGGCTGTTTTCATGAACGAGACCGATTTGCATTAGGTATGACAACCCCGTAGGCTAAAAAGCCTATGAAAACCAACTTTGTGGAAGGTGTAAGTATTCGTATTTCCCGCAAACAAATGCCTGTTTTCATAAACAAAACTGGTAATTGATTAGTATGGTAACGTAGTAGGGTCAAAAAGCCCATTATAGACTGAATCAATTTTGTACGTGGAAACTTAAGTGAAATCCTTTCTTTTTCTTTTTGTTTACAGAATTTTATTTTCCAAGAACAAAAACTGGTTGTCATTTGGTATGACAATCCAGTAGGTTAAAAAAATCTATGATCAACAGCTTTTGTGTGCGTGCGCGCGCGCGCGCGCGCGCGTGTGTGTGGTGTGTGTGTGTGTTGTGTGTGTGTGTGTGTGTGTGTGTGTGTGTGTGTGTGTGTGTGAATATAGTAGTTATCACCTTTTTTACATGTGAAAAAACAATTTTTAAACGAATAAAACTGGTTATCATTGGACATGGTAATTTCGAGGCTCAAAAGCCCATGATTTGCAATTTTGTTCGTGAAAATACTAATAATCGCATTTTTTTTTTCGTGAAAAACTTGACTGCTTTTGTAGAAAACCAGTTATGCCTGGTATGATAAGGCAGCAGGTACAAAAGCCCTTACTAACCAATTTCAGTCATGAGAACAGTAATTATCTCAAGTGTGTGTGTGTGTGTGTGTGTGTGTGTGTGTGTGTGTGCGTGCGTGCGTGCGTGCGTGCGTGCGTGCGTGCGTGCGTGCGTGCGTGTGTGTGTGTGTGTGTGTGTGTGTATTTCATGAACAAAACCGGTGATTATTGTCTATGACAAACCCAACATATTCAAAAAAGCCTACAACGACAAATTTTGCTCTCATGAAAAAAACAAAGTAATTATCACTGTTGAGTACGCACGAAGAACACATGGGGGCTGTTATTTCTCACGTAACAAAACTGGCTCTTATCGACCCTTTGAAACAAGTAAACTCTCATACTTCGTCCTCCCTTCCCCATCTAACCCGCCACCTCCCCCCCCCCACCCCCCACCCCCACACGCACTTTCACTCCCATCCCCTCCTCCTCCTCCCTGCCCCTCCGCTGGCCTGGCCCCTGTGGTAGCGGCGGGCGGACAGTATTGATTGGCTCTGACGTGGTCTGTGGCCGCCTGCCGCTCAGGGAGAGCGCCCAGCATTTTAGATGATTACTTCAAATCGCCAACTGCTGACCCCTAAGCTTTCGCCTCAACTCGCCCTGTCAAAACCATCACGACCAGTGACTGACGAGGGGAAAAACGGTCACCCCTCCTCCCACCCAGCCCCACCCCCCTCTCTCTCTCTCTCTCTCTCGCTCTCTCTCTCTCTCTCTCCCCAGGAATCCCTCCCTCACCCTCCTGTCCCTAACCCCCCCCCCCTTCCCTAACCTCCGTACCCCTCCCTTCCCCTTGTTCTCTCTCGACCGATCCGGCACCACCACCGCTCGCTCGTCCCCAGCACAACACAAAACACCGAAACCGTCAGAAGCAAAACGCTGGCGTGCGTGCCTGCGAGGCCGGAGGTCGGAGAAGAAGAGTCAGGGGAAAGAGGGAGGGTGGGGGAGGGGAGGGGCACTGCAGGGGGTGGAAAGGGGGTGTCTTTGAGGGGGGGGGAGAGGGAGGGTCCGGGACTGACCCTTGTCGACCCAGCGCCTTCCCGTGGGACGGCCCGGATAGGGCCGCCGGCCCCCCTCGCACCAACCTAATGGGAGCCTCTCGCGAGAGAAAAAGCCCGGCTAATTCGATTTGTCTCCACTGGCAAAAAGGGCCAAATATCCCTTTTATTGCAAAATCGAAGGCCTCACACCTGCTAGGCAAATATCACACTAAATGCGATAATTCAATAAGCGCGCAGCGGCTCCCTGGCGGCCCTGCCATCCAATCCATCACCAAGCAAGCCCAACCACCACCACCGACCAACCCCCGCTACTGGGCCTGGGGTGAGGGGGACGAAGAGGGTGAGGTCCGGAATGAGGTGGGGGTGGGGTGGGTGGGGTTGGTAGGGAGGAGGGTGGACAGGAGGGGGGGGGGGTAGGCGGGAGACGGAGGGGGGACTGTAGAGTCGGGGTGGTGGTGGTGGTGGTGGTGGTGGTGGCGGTGGTGGTTGAGTGCCAGGAAGCAGGCTGGCTAACAATGTGCCAATATTAAACACCGGCCCTCTGCAGACAGCTACCGATGCCCGCCTTCCCCACCCACCCCCCTCCTCCCCCACCTCCCCTTCACACACACCCTTCCTTCCTCCACTCCCTCCCTTCCTCCACCCCCTCCCCCCCCCCAACACACACACATACACCCTCGCCCTTACCCCAGCTTCCCACCCAACCACTAAAGCAAGCCAGTCAGGACTTTGATTTCCATCCGTGCCGATTACGCGGCGATTTGGACAGCGAGTTAAATACATTACAGGCACATTAGCGATGCGCGGCTGCGAATGATGATTAGGAGTAGTGGCCAGACTTGCGCCCCTTAATCTAATGGAAAACGGGGCAAGCTCCCGAGATCAAACATCCCAATTCACCACCGTTCGTCTGCAGCGCACGAGGATCACTAACCGGCGCACCGACAGACTTTGCCCGGGCGGGACGGGACGGACCAGCAGCCTCGCTCGTTATTAATACACGGCGTACATGTGTGTGTGTGTGTGTGTGTGTGTGTGTGTGTGTGTGTGTGTGTGTGTGTGTGTGTGTGTGTGAGAACGTGTGTGTGTATGTGTGTGTGTGTGTGTGTGTGTGTGTGTGTGTGTGTGTGTGTGTGTGTGTGCCGCGCGCGCGCGCGCGCGCACGTCTGTCTGTCTGTCTGTCTGTCTACCTGTGTCCGTTGTGTGTGTGTGTGTGTGTTGTGTGTGTGTGTGGTGTGTGTGTGTGTGTGTGTGTGTGTGTGCGAGTGTGCGCGCGGTACGAACGAACAACAGCCAACAAATAGGGCAATATGATTTTCTAACCAGTTTATCATGTACAGAAATAAATGAAACTTCTCATCCATCTCTTAAAATCAAAATCCTTCATTCGCGCAAAATTTGAATGCTTCTTTTTGTGCTTTTTTTTAACCTGTTCAAATTAATTTTCATTCTAAGTCTGCTGATGACACTTAACTTTTTGTTCTTCAAAATTGATTATTTAGGACGATTGGATTCTTTCAAAAATATTTCCGCGACAATGAAAATATGCCAGGATCTATGCGGTTGAAAAAAGAAGAGGGGGGTGGGGGGGGGGGGGGGCGGAAAAAGACCCATATGCCGGAGTTCCTACCTACTTCTTACCTCCATTTTACGAATTACACACATGCAACACACATACAACTCTCTCTCTCTCTCTCTCTCTCTCTCTCTCTCTCTCTCTCTCTCTCACACACACACACACACACACACACACACACACACAACACACACACATGCATGCACGCATGCACGCACACGCAATACACACACACACACACACACACACACACACACACACACACACACACACACACACACACACACACACACACACACACCATTATAGCCAAGCCATTCTTTGACATTGTATGTGATGATACAGACACAGGACATAGACCTTCACTCACGTGAGGATCCTACGATCTGAATGATGCAGACAGGAAAAAAACTTGCAAGGAACGACACAGACCCAGAGCAAATATATTCAGTGGTTATAAAAAAAAGAAGAAAAAAGAAAAAAAGTTGGTTGCTTTGTGCTCATGAACAAATTTCACTCTTATGGTCCAACAGCTTACAGCTCATGAAAAACGAGTGCAATAACGACATTGTTTCTTTGTCTATGGCCTTGGTTTGATTCTGTCGGGGTCACCGGCCTCGGCAAATTGATGGGGACTGTCGTTGAACGGATGTGGTGGCGCCCTTTGGAGGGAGAGCTCACTCACGCTGGCTCTGGAATTAAACAATCATTGTCGACAGTAGGAGGTTTAGTACGTGATGTCCTGCACATGTTGGATCAGAACAAGCACCACTGAACACCACCGAAGTGACTCGGCAGCATTGCAGTGTCTCCTCTGGTGGGTTACCTCATAACGACTTGACAATGAGTGCTTCTTGCAGACTGCCGGTATGGATGGACGTGCCAGGCTTTAGCTGTGGACGGAGGGTTGGCTTCAGCAGGCGTGGATACAATGCCACTTAGATGGCACGGGAGGTGGAACATAATTTTTTGTTTGTTTCTTTGCTTACATTACAAATGCAGAACGATCAGGCAACACATGAGTCATTGTGAAGACGCGCTGACCACAGTAAGAAAAAGAAAGCTGAAGAGATATGGACACGTTAAGAGAGCAAGCGGACTCTCCAAGACCGTGCTCTAATGAACTGAGCTTTTACAAACAAATATGAAATGAACTGACTTTGACGAGACGACACCTCTGATATGGCCCCGCATGATCAACCTGGCCATTAATAACATGAATTGAATTGAGCTGGGGGGAAAAAAAGGCAGACAGAGAAAGAAGAAGACAGACAACATAAGTGAGTGGACCCAGGGAGAGCTTTCCCACAACCTAGTCCGGCTCTTGCACTAAACCGCCAGAGACGGAAACAACTGACGTACCGTTCAACATTAATTGTGCACCCACATTTCGATAGGTTCTAGGACATGAATGTCCCCGGCCCTACTGTTTCCTAAAGTATGGCAGCAATATGACACAAAGCCACTGACATGATTCATTACTTAAGAACCGCTGGCTGTGAATTTTTCTGAAGGCACCAAAGAAAGATTCAGTCCAACGATCCTCAAAGCTTCATGTTCCTGTACAGAAGCATAGATCAAGAGGTGACATGGTAAGTATCTCGCCTCACATTCCCACTATTTGTCGGAGTCCCGTTCGCTCGCACAAGTCACTGATCACTTCCGGGCACCACAGTCACTGTGTGCATGTGGCAGAATGTGCTAGGCTGCACGTTCAGGTAACCTGCACGCCAGCTTGGTGTCTACAGGTCAGCCAGGTCCGCCTACTGCCTGCATGTATGTAGCCTTTGCCTGCATGTATGTAGCCTTTGCCTGCATGTATGTAGCCTTTGCCTGCATGTATGTAGCCTTTGCCTGCATGTATGTAGCCTTTGCCTGCACGAGAACCACCGTGTGTGTGCTTCCGACTTGACAGTTTAACGTTCTCAGTGACAACCAACTACTGAACAGAAGATAGACAGAAAGAACAAGAAAGTGATACACCCGGAAATGCCAGTGGGATCTAAAAAAAAGTTCTGTCCTCATCTACCGAACCATCCGGCCTGGACCTATCTTATCTTACACCGCCCT
>CM065730.1:39219123-39231623 GCA_033310375.1 Conus canariensis | reverse complement strand
AACATTCTGCAGCTCCCGAGAGTGGTCTTCAATAGGCTGCCCCATGCTGATAATTTTTGTGACATAAAGGCAGTTGGTGGGACCCCACAATGGTTATCATCTTCCTAACTCTTTCCTCCAGCTCGAAATTCAGAGAAACAACCATGAATTATTTCAAGGTAACTGCTTTCCAAAACAATGTACTAACCTTGCTAGGCACACCTGTGGAGGCTTCTCATTCAAATGACACAGACATCACCTCCTCATCTCACCTCATTCCCATGACCCACGTGGTCTTAGGTGGGGGGGGGGGGGGCATGAGGGACGACTCCGCCGACCTTCTTCTTCATATCGGCCTATTCTCTCCTCCTCGTAGGAGTTCTGGCAGCCTGAAGTTGGTCCATTCCATCACGTTCTCCGACCAGCTCTTTCTCTGCCTGCCTGTGACACAGACACTGTGGCGGGAAAATGGCCATTTCTTGGATGTACGTGGTGTCACCTGGAGGGTTTCACCATCTACTCTACATTCCTTGCTCGTCAGACAGACTGCTGAGACCACTGGCTTATGAGAGGGGTTTCAGATCATTGTTCTTTTACGGTGACGTCGTACTGTTAGGATAACGTCTGTTGTTTTTGTGATTCCCTGCAATTGTTCTGTGTTTCTCGCATTAGTTCCCCTGGCGATGACCAAAAGGTGTAGGTCAGCGCTCTCCTGACGGACTTTTTGTTTCTTATTTGTTTCCTTTTGCTTCCTTTTCTTTTTTTCTTCTTTTTTTGGCGAATAGGTTTCATTGGGTTTTCATCCAAATTTTAGCCAGAGACTTCCAAATTAACCATCTTGAAGATACCAAACTCAACAAACACACCTGTCAAATTCTATGAACCATTACACCACAGTTCACACGTTTGCAAAAAGACAGACAGACAGACAAACAGACAGACAGAGACACAGACGGAATTTTTTTTTCAGAGCTATGTCTGCGTTAATGGTGGTCAGGCTATCGCTGTTTTCGTACACACACACGCACGCACGCACGCACGCACGCACACACAGACATGTGCACGCACGTGCGCACGCACGAGCGCGCGCGCGCTCGCGCGCGCGCACACACACACACACACACACACACACACACACACACACACACACACACACACACACACACACACACAACACACACACACACACACACACACGCTCACACACACACACACACAGCGTGTGCATGTGGACACATTCACATCAGACTCGTGCCCGCGGGATGAGAGAGAGAGAGAGAGAGAGAGAGAGAGAGAGAGAGAGAGAAGAGAGAGAGAGAGAGAGAGAGAGAGAGAGAGAGAGAGAGAGAACGAACACTGCCACTATCACGAAAGGAAAAGGTCTTCCCTCTCGAGTTTCGTAATCAACGGGTATTGCAACGCTATGCCTCTTAGGAGACGACCTCTATCTCCACTAATGCACTTATTATATAGATCGCAGATCTCTGTGGCCAACAAGTCCTGAGAATGAACCTTCGAGAGAGGGAGAGGAGTGAAGAGGTGGGGTTGGATAGTACAAGGAGGAGTAGGGAAGGGGGTGCAGGGAGGGTTGAGGCGCGGGTGGGGGAGGGATTGAGAGGGGCTTAGTGTGGACGAAGACCCTAGCCAACACGAAAAAGCAGAGGATGGCAGGTCCACAGTCATATGGTGTACTCAGTGATGTCAAAACCCCATAATAACATGTTATTTTCATGGAGGTAGTAGTTATCGTCAAGCAGATGGTGATCACTACTGTTTTCACGTGAAAATGTTAATTATCACTAGTTCTTAATGTTACTCGTTTGGGGGAATGGGGCTGATGGGAGAGAAGAGGGTTGGGCCGGACCTGATTCTGTGGTCAGAAGTACTCACCATGAAGACAGTGGTCGTGGCCATAGATGAAGAGAGCAGGGGATCAGAATCCTCGCCTTTAATTCACTGCTACAGTTCAGACCGTCACCGTGACCATAGATTAAGAGAACAGAAGATCAATATCCTCGCCTTTAATTCACTGCGTACAAGTCAGACAGCCATCGTGACCATAGATTCAAAGAGCAGAGGATCAGTATCATCGCCTCCAATTCACTGCTTATAGCGCAAACCGAAGGCATACACCATTTCCTGTTGCTCTGATTGACTCTCCTGTCTCCCCTTGTTTACGGTTGGCTGTCTATTCGCCACACTTTGCCACTGACTGTGTCAAACTGTCATGTTTGAAGTGCACACACAGACGTTTTCACGCGAAAGCTATGTGTGGGCAGTGGGCAGATTTCGGTGAACATGGACAATGACAAGTTAGCATATCTGGTAATCTGAGAGGGCAGTCCAAGTGTCTGAAAATTTTTCGTGCGGTGCACGTTGATTGTGGGCGTCCTGCATGGTGATCTGTTCGAGCAAACGAGACTGGTAAAGGCGAACAATGGGAAAGTGAACCGAAATACTTATCCTTTTCTTCTTGATATATGTCATGATTCATTCAATACACAAATACACAAACACACATGCACACATGCATACACACACACACACACACACACACACACACACACACACACACACACACACACAACACACACATACACACACACACGCACGCACGCGCACACGCACGCACACACGCACGCACACACACACACACACACGCACGCACGCACGCACGCACGCACGCACACACACGCACGCACGCACACACCACACACACACACACACACACACACACACACACACACACACACACCACACACACACACACACACACACACACACATAATCGTTCCTGCTGAGACAAACTGACATAACTCGCTCACATGCACATTGATATCGTTATGCGGACTGTCGTCAAGAGATTACTTTGAAAAGGCTCAGAATGAGGAAAGCTAGAACTATCTTCCATTTTCAGTCATCATCTCTGCTTACCGCTTTCAGTGATTGTACAGTTGTTTTCTTTCTTTGGACTGATTGTCAGATGTCTTTACAGCATCAAAGCCGGTCAAAATAAACTTTCTTTTTTACATGAAAATCTTATTGTTTTCTTACAGTGTCGAGATCACTGTAAACTTGATTTTAATTAACCTTTCGTTGCCAAGACAGTCATTATGACTTTCTGAAGTAATCAAGGTTTCATAGATTCACGCCAAGGGCGGGGGTCTCCTTGCTCACCAACATTCTGACAATAGCGGGTCCAGCGCCAGTCTTTCAGACACAGCAATAAACCGAGACCGTGTGTGTGTGTGTGTGTGTGTGTGTGTGTGTGTGTGGTGCGTGCGTGCGGCTGCGTGCGTGCGTGCGTGCGTGCGTGTGATGTGTGCGTGCGTGCGTGCGTGTGGTGTGTGTGTGTGGCAAGAACCTAACTGTATGTAAAACAACCCATAGCTATGAAAACTCATTCAAGAGCCCTAGTAAAGCATCTGCAAAAATGGTAGATAAATGAGAATACATGAGAGGGCAAAAATATAGAAATCAATGAATAAATAAATGAATTCATTGATGAAATAAATAAACAAAAAAAATGAATAGATACATAAATGAATGCGCAGGCAGACAAAAATGAATAAATAAGAGAACGAATAAATGAGCGAATAAATCAAAAATTACAAGTGCCGTGGTGAAATGTTAGTGTCGCTGACTCCCGGCCGGGAGGTCGTGGGTTCGATTCCCATCAGAGCCATTTCTTTGTGGAATTTTTCCTGCCAGACCGTCTCCTACCCAGAGTTGGGTTTGCTACGGGCTCACCTGGGAAGACTGGCACCACACAGTCGAGTTTCATCCGTTTAATTAATAGATGCGCGTCTCTGAGAATTTTGCTCAAATAACCTGACCGGCATTGCAGATATCTGTATTTCTTGGGCCTGGTTGAAGCTGGGAGATTTTCAGAAATAAGCGCAGAGCACAGCCCTGTCATGCAGTCTCAGATCAGACTGGGAATCCTGGCACCATTCTCATTATGCCCCTTTATATAAACATATCCATGAGCTGGTTTCCCTTTCTTCCCCTGTACTTGTTGTTCACCCAAGATCAAACTGTCAAATCGAAGAGATAAGTGACTGTCTATTCATTCTTTGTTTCTTGGGTATGTGTGTGTGTGTGTGTTTTTTTTTTTTTATTGTTTTCAATGTAATTTGCACTACATGAAGAAGACCCAATAGGTCGAAACGCATTGTGTTTGTCGTGTAATTTATTTGTTCATTCGTTTGGCGGCTCAGTAATTCTGTTTCTGTTTACGTACCTAACTAATAAAAGTAATGCAGCCTAATACAAAACAAACAAGAGATTTTTCGACAGCTATGAGAGAGAGAGAGAGAGAGAGAGAGAGAGAGAGAGAGAGAGAGAGAGAGAGAGAGAGAGAGAGATGAAAATGCGCGAAGTAAACCTCAATTCTGTCAGCAGCAGAAAAAAGAAAACAAAAAGCTAACACGCACATTGAACCTTACCGCACCTTTCATATAACGATAGATCATCGTAAACGCACTGGATAGAACACACACACACACACACACACAACACACACACACACACACACACACACACACACACACACACACACACACACACACATCACATCACATCTCATCACATTCATCCCAGAGCATTTAGACTGCATTCTGGAAGAAAGAATGCGGGCAGTCCTGAAAAGACAGGTGTGATCATCTGGCCACAGATCCCTCTTTCACCTGTGTCTGGGCGTTCATAAAGCTGAAACTGTACATAGCCACGCTGATGCTTAGGTAGAAAGTGGAGTACACTCACAATTTGAAGTTTTACTTAATCTTTAAAAAAAGAAGTGTTTGAAATAACTCCGCCGAAAAACATGGACAAACAAATCACAAGACAAAACACAACGCGCTTCGACCTCATAGGTCTTCTTCAGGCAAGATAAACAACACTCAAGACAACGTAAAATGAACAACGAGCAATCACTTCTCCTGTCATTTTCGGCACAAGATAGGCGTTGAAGTCTTACTATTGATACATCTCAGTGTTCTAGCTGCAGAATGAATAAAAACAACTCTAACCCTGAGAAAAAAAAACACTAAGAAAATCCGCAACTGTAGAAAACTTGGCACCCTTGTACAGCCATGATAAGGTCCTACCTGGCAGACTTCAGGAAGACAGAAGAAATCCTTGTCGGACAAACGTTCAGGATTCGGACCCAGACCTGAAGGCATTCAAAGTCAACAGGCAGAAACCAGCCGACATTGTAACTCTTATCTGTATTGCTCAGACCGATAATTCGAACATGGCTTGATATTCAAATACCTTGGAACCCGCTTCCCCCCTCCCCGTTCACCGCCTTCTTGGATTTGGGTTGTCCTGCATCTCTTTCTTATAAGTTGACATGAGGGTCAACGGAGGAACATGAATGTCACTGCCTTGCACCGCGGCTGTTAAATGCGCTGCGCTGTTGTCACGCTTCCAGCAATCTCCCTGGCGATTCCCACATCAATTTCTGGCATTGTTCCAGAGTCATAACTATACGTACATCACAACAAGCGCATCGCTAATTCGTTTTGGCATTGGCAGCCATTGGCAATACCCTACACTACCTAACCTGCACGCGCATGTGCTATAGAGCGGAAGTGCTTAAGCATGCGTGTGCATTGTGGATGTAGACCATTGAGTGAACTATCTATAAAATAAAAATAAAAAAAAAAAAGAAAGAAAGAAAGAAAAAAGAAAAAGAAACACGTGATGTGGAACAAAAACTTAATCGTAGAGGAGGCGAGAGGGGGTTAAAGGGATCGTTTAATGAAGGGAGGGGGAGGTGGGTATTGCGTAACGAAGAGGCTCCGCTTAAACAGCTGTACGACGTTCAGGACTGGACGACCCAGTTTCAAACCGAGTGCAGAAGGTTGATTTCCAATCCACGGAATATACCCACTGTCGAGGCCTTGTGAGGATGCTTGTTGACGAACTGGTCCACCATGACAGAATCTGCTTACAGATTCAACTTGACTCCATTTAACACATTCATAGCTTATCATCGTCATCATCCTGGAACAAAAACCTTCAACGGCCTGGAAGAGGAGGAGGGGGGTGGGGGAGAATTAAAGGGGGAAGGGGACGGGGAAGGGGGGGAGAGTCGGATTGCACAGAGTGAGTAACCAGTACAGTAGCCACCACACTGCGCTTGTTTGGAGTGGTGCATGTGGGTACATGAGTGCATGCGTGCGTGCGCGCGCGCGTTCGTGTGTGTGGGAGTGTGCGTGCGTGCGTGCGTGCGTGCGTGTGTGTGGGAGTGTGCGTGTGCGCGTGCGTGCGTGCGTGCGTGTGTGTGTGTGTGTGTGTGCGTGTGCGTGCGTGTGCGTGCGTGCGTGCGTGCGTGTGTGCATGTGCGTGAGCGCGCGAGCGCGTGTGTGTGTGTGTACGCGTACGCGCGCGCGCACGTGCTCGAGGAGCACAGGCGTGTGTGATGAATGATCACACTCCGTGGCAAGGGCTTTATGGGCCTGCAGTCATAGAACGATTTAAGCTGTGTCCCCCTCCCTGCGCACCGCCCAGTCCGTCAGGAAGGCGGTGATGGCAGGCGATAGCGCCCGGCCCTCTCGTTGACCTGGGGGACTGATAGTGGCCCTTCCTCCCTCCCTCCCTTCCCCCTCTCCCTCCTCCCGTTCTCCTTCCTTCCTGACCCTCTCCCCGCCCCCACGCCCCCTTTACCAGTGCCAGACTCAGCCGGCTTCTCTGCTGCAGTCTCCTTTAGCTGACCAACTTAATGTTGCAGCTACAAACAGATCTGCCTGATGTATAGTAGCGCTGTGGTCGAGTAGTGTCGCAGGGTTGCAATGTGGTGAATGAGATCGCTGGTTCGTGCCCCATCACCGGCATTATATCTATCTATCTATCTTTTTGTTTGTTTGTTTGTTGTTGTTTTTAGAGGGAGGAGTGGTAAGAAATTGAGGACGTTGATGTTAAAGTTTCGGTTTGGGGTTGTTTTTGTTTTTTCAAAGTATCCCCCTCCTTCCCGTTCCCCCTCGTCCATGCCATTATGTCCAGTTCCCACATGCACAGCCATGGTCAGATTTCTCATGTCCCAGTCCCATCCTCACAGGCTACAGGAAAGGATCCATAAAATAGCCCTGATAGGGCAACCCAGCGGAGGAGACACTGCACCGCTGCCGATTCACTTTGGTCGTGTTCAGTCGCGGCAGCGCTGATCTGACATATGCAAGACACCACTACTAAGGTCCCCACAGGCGGGAATAATTGCTTATTGGGAAAGTGAATGTCGTTCTCCGGAGGACACCACCACACCCATCCAACGACAGTCCCCATGAACACGCAGACACCATCGACCTCAACAAGGCCTCACGATGGGCATGAGCGCAATGAGGAAATCGACACTGAGGTCACCACATGACCAGGGGATGAAAAGCCACAGCGTTTAAGACACCTGAATGATGATCGGTGAGGACATGAGTCGTGTAAAATACAAAAGCCATAGAGTTTAAGACACCTGAATGATGATCGGTGAGGACATGAGTCGTGTAAAGTACAAAAGCCACAGACTTTAAGACACCTGAATGATGATCGGTGAGGACATGAGTCGTGTAAAGTACAAAAGCCATAGAGTTTAAGACACCTGAATGATGATCAGTGAGGACATGAGTCGTGTAAAGTACAAAAGCCACAGACTTTAAGACACCTGAATGATGATCGGTGAGGACATGAGTCGTGTAAAGTAACCAAAAAGCCATATGAGATTTAAGACAACACTGAATGATGTAATCGTGAGAGACCATGAGTCGTGTTAAAGTACAAAAGCCACAGAGTTTAAGACACCCGAATGATGATCAGTGAGGACATGAGTCGTGTAAAGTACCATTCTGTGGAGTTTCACACTGGTCGGAGAGTACATGCCAGGAATGTCAGGGCTCTTCTGCACTCTGCCAGTCAACTGATTCTTCCTGGTGTTAGCGGGAAAGTCGATCCAGTGATACATACAGCCTGTGTTTTCCGGCTCCCTGTCGGAGCCGTAGCTGTCAGTCCCGGTTTCAGCAGAGTGTCCAGCGGTGGTCACACGTCCCGTTTTATTGATTCATAGAGAGGAGAGGGGGGGGGGGGCAGTACTGGACCACAGACACTCCACAGTCTGGTTTTCCCGTCCATCGAGACAGGCTGCAGAGAGCGCTGGTGTCAGTAATGATATACCCGCCAGCTTCCGGTGATTGGACAATTCAGTCTGTTATACCCACAAGCTTCCGGTGATAAGACAGTTCAGTCTGTTATACCCACTGCGAAACCTCACCAGGATACTTCGCTGCTCTCTTATCAACAGGTGGTAGTCTCCCCTGGACATCTTTGGCGTTGTGAACTTCCTATCAGGATAATATTCTAGTGTCAAGCAGGCCTGAGAAATACAGACTAAGTGGTCAGGAAATTTAAGCAAACGCTGGCACAGATGCATGCATGGAGGGGTTGAAACTGGACTGTGTGGTTCCAGTCTTCTCACTGGCACCTATAACACACTCAACTTCAAGAAGAACCTGGCTGGAACTGAACAATACCACAAATAAAAACCTCTGGTTGTTGGCAGGTTAGTTACATTCAAATTCAATGTCCATATCCACCAAAGGCCTACAGGGAGGACCATCCCAGGATTACGTGGAAAGGGTAACCATCCACATCACACGTTTTTACCACCAGAACGACAACACCCTAAGACGATCGATGAAAATGACAATTTATATTGTTTTATGTTATGCGCTAGCGGAGCACTGTGTTGTTCTAATCCTCTTCTTCCTTCACCTTTATTTCTAGCATTGTGTTGTTTTTATCCTCTTCTTCCTTCACCTTTATTTCTAGCATTGTGTTGCTTCCCTCTTCTTTCACCTTTCCTTTTTAGCATTGTGTTGTTTTTATCCTCTTCTTCCTTCACCTTTATTTCTAGCATTGTGTTGCTTCCCTCTTCTTTCACCTTTCCTTTTTAGCATTGTGTTGTTTTTATCCTCTTCTTCCTTCACCTTTATTTCTAGCATTGTGTTGCTTCCCTCTTCTTTCACCTTTCCTTTTAGCATTGGTGTTGTTTTTGTTCCTCTTCTTCCTTCACCTTTATTTCTAGCATTGTGTTGCTGTCATCCCTTTTAACCTTTCCTTTTTAGCATTGTGTTGTTCTCCATCTTCTTCACCTATGCCTTATGAGCATTGTGTTGTTTGACCTCTTCTTTCACCAACATCCCTTTAAGCATTGTGTTGTTTCACTCTTCTTTCACTTTCCTTGTTAGCATGTGTTGTTTTGATCCTCTTCTTTCACCTTTCCTTTTTAGCATTGTGTTGTTTTCCTCTTCTTTTCACCTTTCTTTTAGCATTGTGTTGTTTCCCTCTTCTTTCACCTTTCCTTTTTAGCATTGTGTTGTTTTTCCTCTTCTTCTTTCACCTTTCATTTTAGCATTGTGTTGTTCCCTCTTCTTCTTCACTTTCCTTTTTAGCATTGTGTTGTTTAATCCTCTTCTTTCACCTTTTCCTTTTTAGCATTGTGTTGTTTTCTTCCTCTTCTTCCTCTGCCTTCCTTTGTTTATCAGCATGCTTTCTTCCTATTCTTCCTCTGCCTTCCTTTGTTTATCAGCATGCTTTCTTCCTATTCTTCCTTCATCTTTCCTTGTTTCTCACTGTGTACTTGACCTCTCCTTCTTCCTTCAGCTTCCCTGGTTTGTTTAGCATTGTGTTGTGTCCATTCCGTTCTGACAGGTATACCATAGCTTAGAACCGTAGGAAACCAGAAATCATCCTTTAAGTGACCTTCCCCACCCTCATCCCCTCGCACCGTTTTTCCTTCACTTTTTTATTCTTCGTCCATGGTCCATTCAATTACCTATGATACACAACGTTAAAAAAAAAAACCGTTTGGGCACAACATAACGTGTGAAATTACATACTACAGAGAATTGTACTGTTATGTGACTCCAGTTTGGACATGACAGAATGATCCCAGATGTTTTGTTTAGTCAATGGAAAAGATAATCGGACCAACATGGACGATTTAACACTGATGTCGGGGTAATTTGATGAAGGCCAGACTTTTTGACTCCCCAAGTTCGGAAGATGACGGCCTGTTGTGTGCAAAGTTTGTCCCCTCCTCTTTGCTCCACCATTTGCTTTCTCCCATTACCATCCTGACCCCCACCCCCACCCCCACCCCCACCCACATCCACACCCCTTCGCCTCCTGCCCCACATCTTCCCTAATGTGCATCCCTCTGTGATATCAGTACAATCTCAGGATCAAAATGAATGATCGGTCTCCTGCAGATATTGACAAAGTGGGTATTTGTGGCGGCTTACTTTATACCAGGGCTGGCGAAACAACGTGTGCACATGGCCCCTCTCTATGACGAATACATGACACTCGGGTGGATGATTTCATAACTTGGACTCCTCCGCTCCCTCCCACTCCCCTTCTTTCCCCCGTCTGAGGATGTAGCCGCCATGGTGTAATGGTTAGCGTCTCAGACTGGTAGGCTGGGAGACCGTGGGTTCGGATCCTCGTCACAAGCATTTAATGGTGGTTTTGTTTTTTTGTTGTTGTTGTTTTTAGCAAGCCATACTGTAATGTGACTCCCCTTTGCATTTGACAGAATAATTCCTGATCCCCCGCCTGAAAGATGATTGGATTCATATGTACGACTTGACATAAATGGGGGGGGGGGGGGGAGGGGGAAGGGGGGGGTTGGGGCAAGTTGGTCAATGGCTGACTCTGACTCGCTCGGCCCTGAACACAGATGTAGAGATGGCATGAGGATGGACATACTTTTCGTGCTTCTGGTGTATAGTATGCCTGTGAGAAAAAAGGGGAAAACAACAAAAATCAACAAGTGAAAGCGAAGAAAGAGGAAAGCAGCATGAGATGGGCAAAGCACGGACATGGCTGCAAACCTTTTTTTTGGTCTCCACTTCCATATCTTTTCAGCGATATGACTCCAACCCTGCTCTTCCGAGGAAAAAAGGAAAAAAAAAGCTGTGCGCACGTGCACATGAAATTTGTGTGTCAGTGTGGGACAGAGCAAGCTGTGCAGCAATGTGACTCCGTTTTGGACAGGACAAAATGAATCCCAAATGTTTTATTTA
The DNA here is from genome assembly GCA_033310375.1 of Conus canariensis. Taxonomy (NCBI): domain Eukaryota; kingdom Metazoa; phylum Mollusca; class Gastropoda; order Neogastropoda; family Conidae; genus Conus; species Conus canariensis. The sequence continues at coordinate 39,220,569 of CM065730.1, read as the reverse complement.
GTTAAGCCTGAGGGATAATGACACCAAAAGTGACATTAAAGGGAGGTAATTTGTGGAGAGTCAGGGTCGACTCCTTCAGCCCCGAAGACGGCCTGTAGTGTGCAAGATCTGTCCCTTCTTTTTTGTTTTACTGTTTTCTTTCTCTGGTTTGCACTCTCAACAACAAAACTTCAGCAACACTTCCCTCTCCAGTTTGTTTCAATGGGACACACATACAACCCATGTCGCTTGAATCAAGCTTTTTGATGGAATGCTGACCCTCTGAAAATTATGTTATTATTGTTGTTATCAATATTGTGTTTTATAATTATAGTTTCAGTTATAATTATGTCAATAAGAATTATATTATCATCTGGAACACCCATTCCAATCTCTCTCTCTCTCTCTCTCTCTCTCTCTCTCTCTCTCCACACACACACACACACACACACACACACACACACACACACCACACACACACACACACACCACACGCACCGCGCGCGCGCGCGTGCGCACTCACGCACGCATGCACGCACACACGCACGCACACGCACACACACCACACACACACACACACACACACACACACACACACACACACACACACACACACACACACACAAAACCTTGGTAGTAGCGCAGACAGATACCCAGGTTCTGGTCAGCTTTTGGGGCTGACGCGTAGGTCAGGCGTCTACTATGTCGTGTCAAGGAGACTGTTGTCTTATATCCTTTCATCTTAGTTATCAATTTGTTTATCCATTCACCTGCAAATCTTACGCTCTGTGATCTGGAAGCTCAGCAGATGTGGTGTAAAGTAGGCCTATATGGACGGGTCCGCACGCAATGACTCATTGATGAAATTGAAAATTTTTCTGATTACCCCGAACCCCCCCCCCCCTCACTCTCTCTCCCTCACCTCCACCCATCCACCCCACCCTCCTTCACCCTTGTCTCTATGCAAGATTGTCAGGTTGTCAAGATTTAAGTAAAGCAATTGAAGTGATAGGAAAAAGGAACCGATTAAAAAGAAAAAAAAGGACGGACAAGGTTTGCAGACAAGTGCATGTCGTCTTCATCGTTCTGGGAGTCAAAGTCTGGCCTGAAAATACCCATCGTCACTAACCCCTCATCCCTCCCCGGCAATGTGAAGTCGTCTATGTCGGTATGATTTTCTCTCGGGTTGGACTGAATAAAACGTTTGGAATTACTGTCAACTCCAGCAAGCTGCCACATTACACTGCGGCCTGCTGAACAGCGCTCTCTCACGCGTTCCTGCATATGTATGCACACAGTTGTTGTTGTTTTTTCTTATGCTTTCCTCTTCTTCTTGGTATCACGAGGGATAGTGTTAAGAAAAAGGATTAGCGAAAGAAAGCAGGATGGGCGGTGGGGACATAAGAACGAAAACTGTTTTCTACTGTTGTGATCCGTAGTATATCTTTTATTTTCATCCTCGTCATC
>CM065730.1:39209123-39214123 GCA_033310375.1 Conus canariensis | reverse complement strand
CCAGTTCGTGGAGAATGTCGGTGGAGGAGTCTGCTGGTATACTAAGATACACTCTGAAGTTCGGCACTCCATCACACTGACCCTGCAATCAGTCAGTGCCGTCAGTTGGTGGGTGTCTTGGTAGGTGGTGTCTCCTCTGTGTTGGCGCATGACCAACTGATTCTGATAGCTCTCTGTTGACTTCAGACTAGGACAGAACGAGCCTTGGTGTGGAAATGCATGGGATGAGCAGGTGCGATTTATGTCACTGAGAGGGTATGGAAGGACAGACCACACAGAAAGGGAAGAGTATGCAGCCAAGCCCATGCTTTGACTATTCAGTTGGATTCTGTGTCTTCGCTCTTCATCTTTGTCTGTTACTGTTTTTTTCTCTTCTCCTGATAGGTATGCCATAGATCACAACAGTAAAAGACAGTTTGCCATCCGTACATCGCTTCTGCCTTCCCATCTTCCGGGGGTTTTGTTTGTTTGTTTGTTTGTTTGTTTGTTTTCGTTTTCGTTTTTGGTTTTTGGTCGTCGTTTTTTTTTTTTTTTTTAAACTTATCTTTTCTTCATCCATTCAAACAGTTCCAATACTGAGAAAATTGAGGAAAAGAATCTTCGTATGCACGGGAATATCACACATGTGCGCGCGCGCGTGTGTGATACAGCGAGCTTTACTGTAATGTGATATTATTCTGGGTATAACAAATTAACCGCAGATATTTCATTCAGCTCCTGAAATCCTGAATCCGACCAATGTGGACGACTCGACACTGAAGGAGATAATTTTGATGAAAGCTCGACTTTGACTTCTTGAGCGCTGAAGACGACAGTGTACACATTTTGTCCTCTTCGCTTAGACTTGCCGTTTTCCTTCTCTGATCAATACTCCCTCCTCTCCTCTTTTCTTCTCCATCCCATAACATCTCGGTAATCGAAATACTAGAATGGTCTTCCATTGATATGGACAAAATGGGTACAGTTGCTAGCATACTTTATACCAAACGTTCCCTAAATGCCCGCGCACATGGCTACTGTGGGATGAATACATAACCCCTGAGTGGATCTGATTACCATGATCCCTCACTCCCCTCCATCTGCTCTTCTCTCTTTCTTCCCCCCCCCCCCTTCCCTTTTCCTCCTTTCTTCTTCCTTTTCATGTTTTCTTCTTCTTTTTTCCTTCTAAGGAAAGTGCACAGTAAACAGTCACAATCTATTAGATGTATTCCAAGCAGATATCATTCAGACGGAATTACTTGATCGCACCGATTCTGACTGACCTTACTGTAGCTTTAGTGTCTATTTAAGGTGAATGGCTGACAGGGCTAGTTCTGGGGTATGTCTCGCTTCACTGTTGGTGGAGATTGCGCTGGCTGCATCATTTAGAGCAAAGTCAAGCGGGAGAATCACCCGGTCTGTCGTTTGGACTAGCGCTAAACACACCAGAACATTGCTCCTCTCCACTGAGGGTTCTCTGTGAGCTTAGGACTGTGTTATACAATAGGACTCCCAGAGACATACAGGCAGGCAGGCGAACGTCAAGACACTGTGCCCATGGGGATGACAAACACCAGGCAGGTCCATTTCAAGCTGCAACTGGTCTTCAACTAAACTGGGGGCCTGTCTGGGCAGGCAGCTGAAGGGTATGGTAGACCACTGACACCGATCCATAGTGTTAAGTAAGAGTTCGAGTCCTCCCAGCATCCAACATGCTCACTGATACTTTCGCTGACTATCTTAACATGGTGCTGTTCCGATGATGTCGGTATGCTGATAGATACGTTGCCCCCCCCCCCCCCCACCCCCCATCTCTTCCTCCGCTCCACCTCACAACCTTTCTATCTCCTGAGGTGGTTATCCTTCATCTGCCATATCATCTGAGGTGGGATTGTACCCAAATGACTCCCCGCTAAGTTTGGGACGAAGAAGAAGAAGAAGAAGAAGAAGAAGAAGAAGAAGAAGAAGAAGAAGAAGAAGAAGAAGAAGAATGACTACAATAACGACAATAACAACAACAACAACAACAACAATAGCAAGAAGAAGAAGAAGAAGACGGAGGAGGAGGAGGAAGGGTGTGTGTGAAGATAAACCTGAATGTAACCTCCAAGTGCATCTCAGAGTCCGGAGATTACTTAGGCAAGCAGGACAGTCCTGAAGTTCTCGAAGCAGCAGAAGCCAGTGCTGGCGGAGAATACTCGAAAATGACATTGTCCTGCATGGCACCACATGGCACGGAGGGGACTTCTATGCTGGTGGAGAAGACAGGAAGTTGACATAGACCTGCATGACGCACACGAGACATGGAGCAGAACTCGCTGCTGGAAGAAAAGACAGGAAGTTGACATAGTCCTGCATGACACACACAAGACATGAAGCAGAACTCGCTGCTGGAAGAAAAGACAGGAAGTTGACATAGTCCTCCATGACGCACACGAGACATGGAGCAGAACTCACCGCTAGTAGAGAAGACAGGAAGTTGACATAGTCCTGCATGACGTACACGAGACATGGAGCAGAACTCGCTGCTGGAAGAGAAGACAGGAAGTTGTCATAGTCCTGCATGACGCACACGAGACATGGAGCAGAACTCACCGCTAGTAGAGAAGACAGGAAGTTGACATAGTCCTGCATGGCACAACAAAATATGAAGCAGAACTCGCTGCTGGTAGAGAAGACAGGAAACTGACAATCCTCCATAGCACCAGGAGAAGGTGGAGGGGAGGTGCTACCTCCCCCAAGAGGGTTCTATTTTCACTTTTGTCCGACGATGTGTTTGCTCCTCTGTCAACAAAATTACTCGGAAAATACCCTATGCCAGATTTAACGCAGCTTTAAAACAGGAAGTGGCCCCAATACAATCCCATGAACAGTTTGTGTGGGCCCGTTATGCGGGCCGGGTCATAGGGCTTACCAAGGATCTATGTACAAGATTGTTTGTGCTAACTTTCCACTGCACGTGAGCATTGTGACATTGATGTCTGCAAACTGATAACTATCTTTACATTAAGATGTTCGCGCTTAATACCAAATCTTTTTGTGGTTTTTGCCCATCTTCTTTTTTAAAAAAAGACATATCTCATTATCATTATCATCATCATAATCATCATGACGATAATGATAATAATGATAATAATAATAATGATACAAATGAGGATGATGATGATGATGATGATGGTGATGATGATAATAATAATAATAATTATAATGATGATGATGAAAACAATGATAATGATGATAATAATAACAACAACAACAATGATAATAATGATAATAATAATAATAACATGGGAATAGCATGGTACCAATTGTGGAGTACAAGAATTACTCTTTAATTCCGCAATTGCGACAGCTCCTTCAGGCGGAAACAGGATTCCATTCATCAACTGGCCTGTTCACAAAAAATAAAGATCAATGAGAAAAAAAAAAAAACAACTGGTGTGCATACCAACACTTTCGTTTTCTTCGCATGTTACTGTAAATGCACCATTCCTTTGGCCTGATGTGTTAGCACAGATCCAGATCAGAAGACACATCCAGGATTTTTGTCCACCTCACCGGTACTCTGAACTCTCCCGTACAGTCTTCCAGGTTTGGTTTTGTTTGTTTGTTTGTTTGTTGTTGTTTTTTCTGTTGTTGTTGTTTTTTTTTTGTTTTGTTTTTTTCGTTTGTTTGCTTGTTTGTTTGTTGTTGTTATTGTTTTTTTTTTTGTTTGTTTTTTTTTGTTGTTTGTTTTTTTTTTGGGGGGGGGAGGGGGGGGGGCTAGGATGGGGTGGTTTGAAGTTTGGGGAGAGGTGTTCAGATGTAAGCGAGAAAATCTTGGGAAAAAATGGTTTGTTTGGACACTAAAATCGGTTCGATCTTCAAGCATATTAAAACTTTTTTTTTTTTAGCATGTACATGGTTCAAATCTTTCAACAGGCGAACTGTAAACAAATCATGGTGGATGGAGTTCCACTTAAGATCAAACCTCATTGAGGAAGACTGTGAACTGTTCCGGCTGGAGCTTTGTGTTTGTTAGAATAAAACGAAGCTTCACAAGATATTGCAATCAAATAAATTGTAAGCACAACAAAGCAAAGCTTATACATCGTTAGGCATATTCTAAACTCATTACGGTTAACAAACATTTGACTGCAGTTGAATATCAATTGACAATATTAATGGAAATAGAACCAACGTTAAACATTGAATGACTAACGACAATAACAACCAATGCTCAACAACAAGGACAAAAAACTGAAAAATCGACAGCATTCTTTCATTTTTGTTTGGTGTCATTAACTTCCAGTTATTGTTTTATTGATACGATCAACAGTAAGCATATTCTGCCTCTTTTGACAGGAATTTCAAATTTTCGACCATTGTCTGAACAACGTAGTCACCACCATTCCACCCCTTTACACTGATATATATATATATATATATATATATATATATATCTGCGTGCGTGCGTGCGTGCGTGCGTGCGTGCGTGTGTGTGTGTGTGTGTTGTGTGTGTGTGTGTGTGTGTGTGTGTGTGTGTGTGTGTGTGTGTGTGTGTGGAATTTTCAGCCACTCTTTCACTGATACGACCTTAAAACATTCAAACATTTTTTTAAAATCGAAATTATTAACTTTCAGTCATGAAAACATGAATGATATCATCTTACCACTTTCAATTAGTATTGTAACTTTCAACCATCGTTTGAGAGACATAATTAACAACATTCGGTTAATGTCGACGACCCTTCAGTTGTTGTTCGACAACATTTTACCACTTTTGGCCACAAATATGAATTTTTTCAACCACGTTTGACCGATAGAATTACCAACGTTCTGTTTCTTCTGACTGGAATTATTAGGAACTTACAAACTTCCTACCATTGTCACGATCAGCACAATAAACTGGAACTTTGAATTTTAACCACTTATCCGAAGGACATAAACAGCAGTGTTCTGCTCGCTTCCACCAGAATCATGAACACAACCAAGTTTGACCGACATAATCAACGATATTCTACTACTTTTGGCAAGTATTA
>CM065730.1:39189123-39199123 GCA_033310375.1 Conus canariensis | reverse complement strand
GTGATTCAAAGCTGATGGATAAATGAAATAATGCCTGTACAATTCCAAAACCTAACTGGTTGAGAATGTCACGAACTCTGTGCCAGCCCAATGACTGTATGTAGTGCATAGACTTCAGATGTGACTACTTTGTATGCTTTTCGAGGGAGCCTTTTAGCAAGTCAGTTTAGTCTAAGCCAGCTGTGACGTGATATTTATAGTCTACAGCATCCGCCCCTTCACTCTCCGTCCCTGTCCGTCTGTCAGTCGGTCGGTCGCTCTCATTCTCTCTCTCAAAAGCACACACACACACACACACACACACACACACACACACACACACACGCTGTCAGAATTTTTACTTCAGCTTACGATGCCCTTCTTCACCCCCTCCCCCCATCCTCCTTTCCTCTCACTTTCTATCCCTAGGACTGTTTCTCTGGCTATGTTCCATGCTTTTACACAATGATGCCGCGCGTCTTTTGACGGCAACATTGTAGAGAATTTTGATGTAGGCTTAGCAGGTCCCCTTTCACAATAATTTTGCACCCCGAGAAACTTCGCCCGATTCGCCTGGTTAGTCCTATTAAAACCGCAATCCTCCCTTCCCTTTTTAGTTAATGGACTCGTCCATCCTATGAACGAAATTAAATTTCTGTACGCCCCGCGAAAGAAGGGATGACGTCATCAGCATGGGTTCTGGCGCGGCGCTGGCACAGTGATGAAGGATTTGAGCTGATACGTGTGTTCCGAATCTCGTGAGTAAAGTCTTTTTACTATGATATGTGGTTTTTATCTTTGTCAGGAATTGTTGTTCAATCAATATAGTTTGCAAAAAGTACTTTGCTTTTGATCTTTGATGGTGAAATTATTAGTTATAAACGATTTTTAATTGGACGACGTTGCATTGTATGTGTATATATATGGCATACGAATTTGCCCAGATGCTCGAAGATAAAGGCAGGGAAGATCTGAGACTATTTTCCTTTTTTTTTTTTTTTTTTTTTTTTTTTTTTTTTTTACGCAGATCTAGCCTGAGGATGTTTCCTTGTTCGTTCTGTGTGCTCTGTGCTGTCATGTCTGCTAGGCGATTCGGTGTCGTAAACAGCATTCCTTCGGAGTTATGTTTTCTTGTGGATGCAAGAGTTACCCTACTTGTTTGTTGTTTATTGTTCACTGTTCCCTGCCTCATTTCATGTTTACTGACTTCTTTTGTTTTTGTATGTATCGTAGTGAGTGGTAGGGGCTTTTTCATGATTGTTTATTGTCAATTTTGATGAAGAGAGAGCGTGTGTGACACTCTGTGTGTGTGTGTGTGTGTGTGTGTGTGTGTGTGTGTGGTGATAGAGAGAGAGAGAGAGAGAGAGAGAGAGAGAGAGAGAGAGAGAGAGAGTGGTGCGCGATCTAGCATATGTGTACTCACCGTGTTTGCTATGTGTGTTTCAGCTGTTATAATCGTGGCTGGAAGAAATAAAAGTGTGTCTGGTCGATACACTAGGGATGCTCTGCAACAAGCACTGGATGCTATTGTGAACCGAGGTCTGAGTGTGGTGATGCCTCAAAAGAGTTTGGAGAGCCGAAACGTGCAATAAAAAATTACGCTAAAGGAGTATCAAACCTCCGTTCAAAAAAAAAAAAAGAAAGAAAAGAAAGAAAGAAAGAAAAAGGCGGACGAAATAACGGTATTCCCAGTGAAATTGAGGAAGAAATTGTTCAAAAGTTGTTGATGTTGCTAGCCAAATGCGGGGGGGGGGGGGGGGGGGGGGGGGATGTTCCACTGCCAAAAAAACAGTTTCTTGTGACACTAGGCCTGCTGGCTCGATAGCTCAATCTCCGAATTGTAATACTGACCACAAGAAGGCGACACTAGTCTTCGTCTGTCCCCCACTTAGTCTGGTGCCACACATAAGGTTCTCAATGTCATCAGTTTGTTACATGAATTTCGTGAACTGGTTTCATGTTGGAGCCTGTTTGTCATTGTGTTGTCACGCGGAGCTCAAGCACTTTTAATTGCATAGCTCAAGGTACATTACACCTGAACCGTTCTTCAGATTTTGTTGTTGTTGTTGTTTGTTTGTTTGTTTGTTTGTTTTTGTTTTGGTCAGTCTCAAGTAAAAAGAAATTTTCTTTTGATGACGAGTACCGGAAAGTTGTTCTTTCCACCACTAGTTAGAGAGAGGGCGAAGGTGAATTTCGCTTTAAAAACTACACTATAATTTGATTAGACAGTCCTTCCCCTTGAGGGCCACACCTTCCACCCTAATTATACTTCAGACAGTGAACGTGCGTGTGTATGTATATGAGGCATATAAGCCCTTTTTTTTCCATAAATCAAATGACTGTGCTTCAACCTTCACTTCGAGAAATTTCTTTATGGCAAATAAATGCACTCTTTATATCATTTCCTAATCACCTAAGAGACCCCAAATTTCAGTGCCGTATACTAGAGTGCGTTAGATCTGACGATCAAGCACATCAAGGAACACATTATTAAAATGTTCACCAGCTGATTTGAGCAGCTTAACAATGGCTAACACCCTCTTCTTGCACGTTCAGTAAGATCATTCAGAGTGTGTGCAAATGACAGTGTAGTTGATAGGTAAATGCAAAGATGTTCATACAAGTTTTAAATCTGTGATTCCTCATCTCCAGTGCACCATACTTCTTTTGATTTAACATATCTACCATTACGTAACGATATCATTTTTTTTTTTTCCCACATCGGCAGTTAACACCAGATTCTTTTTTTTTTTTTTTTCTTTTTCCCACAGTCATATAATATGTTTGCTTAGTTTTGAAGGCCAGTGACAGTGTTGAAGGCCAGTGACAGTGTCAGGTAATAACGTAGCGTCCCCAGCGAAGAGAAGTATGAGCAGTTCAACAATTTCCGGAAACGTCTGGATGCCATGCTTACCTTTGAGCGTGGTTTCTTTAGTCAGTTCATTAATGAATTAAGAAAACAAACCAGGAGAACGAAGTTCGCCTTGCATAACCACCAGAAGCAAAGCAAAAAAAAAAAAAAAAAGAAAAAGAAAAGAAAAAAGAAAGTCTGTTACAATTCTCCTTTAGTACTTATTTTTACTTTCATAACACTGTTAACACAGAGAGACAGAGGGGGGAGGGGGGGGGGGCAGATTTCATCCTGAACTTGAGTCTTCCAAAGCAATGGAAGAAGAGAAACAGACAGGAAAGAGAAAGATATAATAAGAAGAAGAGAGCGGGATGGGGACCACCAATAGGAAGGCCAGACACTGAAGAAAGAGAGGGAAAGGGTTAACATGCCGGGGGAAGAGAAAGAGAAGAGAGAACACGTAAGGAGGGATAGAAGTTGGAAGTGAAGGGGATGAGCAGGAGAAAAGCGATACCGAGCAAGTCTGCTCAATCCCTTTGAGACACAGACAACACACCGAAAATGACTGCGCCAAGGTCTTGCTTAAGGGATCGAGTAATCATAGACCGGCACAGTTTTGAGAATTTTTATCGTGTTTGAAAGTTGATTTTCCTCATTTTTTTTCATATGGCCATCAAAGTAAGCTTACAAGCCAGGTGGTTCCAAGCAGACAGATTGAAATCAAAGGAATGGGGCTGTTTGCAGGTTTCCAGCTGGCGCAAAGATAGGGTCGCGGTGAGTGCAAACGGCTGAAATATGAAATCAAGCATTGGAAGATTGTTTGTGATTTCATCGGTGAAAATTCCCTAGAAGGGAAATGATTGTTGGGAGAGGTGGAAGGGAGGGAGGAGGGGGGGGGGGGGGGGGTTGTTCTGATCAATTATCTGTTTAACGTTAAATGCTGGGTGAAATGCATGGTAGGCCTCATAGCGCCTACATGGATTATATAGTGTTTTAGTGCAAACTCCTAATTGTGGCGTGTGGCCACAAGAGCTATCCTGTAAAGCCATGCTCTTCAGGCATTAAAACGGTCCATGTCCAGACTCCACACGACTCCAGGGAACCTTCAGGACACTAGAAGGTCACCAAGCAAGACTGTGAGGGGTCCCAAGACCACCGTCAGTATGTACGTGGCATATGCTGGAGTACATTCAGGCCTTAAGGTCCACAACGTACACACGTGCGCGCACACACACACACATGCTGACATACACACATACGCATAAAGACGCGCACATGTGTGTGTGTGTGTGTGTGTGTGTGTGTGTGTGTGTGAATATATATATATATATATAATATATATAATATATATATATATTATGTGTGTACAGAAATATATATATGTGTGTGTAGTGGTGGTTGTGTGTTGTTGTGTGTGTGTGTGTGTGTGTGTACACAGAAATACATGCACAGATGCGCGCGTGCAGGAGCATGCTCACACACACGCATACACATGCGCGTACACACACAAACATACACGCGTGCGCGCACGCAAACACAAACACACGTACGCACACACATGCACACACGCTCCGCAAACACTAGCACACACACAATGTGGGCCCGTGCCTACATATTCGTGCACACACACAGAAGCGCACACACACGCACGCACACACACACACACACACACACACAACACACAACACACACACACGCACACGCACGCACCGCGCGCACACACACACACACACACACACTCACACACACGTACACACACACACACACACACACACACACACACACACACACACACACACATGATAATAATGGCACAGCCGATGTTAGAGGTAGGTACCCAAGGTCTGACCAGCGCGTAGGACCAATGCATAGGTCAGAAATCTGCTAAGTCGTGGCCATTAGACCCTCTTCTTAATTATCAATGCATTTATTTACGAATTTAGACGGACGCTAATCAGCTGTTTCACACACAAAACTAGCATACAGTCACCACGATTTCTACAATGTCTATTCTTATTTCAATCAAGAGTTATCACTGCATCTATGCCAAATGAAAAACGTACATGTCAGGAAAAAGTGTATCCAATTCAAGATTGGAATGAGTATATTTAAATGGTCGTTTCTTAAACTTCAGCACAAGAAAACGCTAAAGCAGTCGCAACTATTTTGCGATTAATGAATTGAACCTTAGTTCCATTTTATCTTGATCTGTCCAAAATATAAATCGCAGAGAAACCATTTAATTCCTACAAAATCTTATAGCCCAACCATTAAAGTTCTAATTCAGTCTGTTAATGGCAAGTGACAGCGAGACCATAATCAAAAAAGAGAAAAAAAAACTAGTAATGTTTATTTATAAAGCCTTTGCCTTTAGACGAAGTTGTATTAGTAGCAAGACATAAGTTGTTTTGTAATGCACTGGAGCATTTTGCTCCGAAACCGCGCGTGCGCGCACGCTGGGGTATGTGTGTGTGTGTGTGTGTGTGTGTGTGTGTGTGTGTGTGTGTGTGTGTGTGTGTGTGTACTATATAATGCTTTTCATCATCCCTATTGTGATGGGCCAGACGTCTTGGTTAAATCAGTTCTGATCTCTTCTCTCTCTCTCTCTCTCTCTCTCTCTCTCTCTCTCTCTCTCTCTCTCTCTCTCTCTCTCTCTCTCTCTCTTGCGCTCGTGCATCTATGGTAGAAACTTTGGGTATGGGCCGATAGTCTTCGCAAAGAGAGAGAAGAGAGAAGAGAGAGAGAGAGAGAGAGAGAGAGAGAGAGAAGAGAGAGAGAGAGAGAGAGAGGAGAGAATTAAGTATTTCATTTGTGAAAACTATCGGCCCATACCCGAAGTATTATTCTTCTCTTGGCTGATGACGTTGTATTGATGTCAGAAAGAACAGCTGGTCTCCAAAATCAATTAGTTTAGAAACAGCTTCTGCACCACTCCAGTTGAAGGTAAACATGGCAAAAAGTTGAAATATAGTGTTACGGTGGACATTTTGCTGCACGAGAAAAATCGACGTACAATGAAATTACTATGCCAATGGTAAATGTGTATAAGTACTTGGGCATATGTTTTTCAACACGTTTATGTTTCAGATTTGCTTGCATTTACAAGCAGAGCTAAACGTTGCTAACTTTGTATCTGAAGAAACTGTGTATGCTCAGTAATGAGTCTCTTGCGTTCTTTTCAAAGTTGTTCGATTCTCAAATTCAATCCATGGTGCAATACCGAGCTGGGTTATGGGGTCTCGATACTGCGTCTATACAAATTGAAAAGATTCATTTTTACACATGGAAAAAGTTATCGGTGTTTCAATACAAGCACCCAATGATTTAGTTTATGGGGAGACTAATAGATACCCTATTCATTTACATTCCGTAGTAAGGTGCATTCGCTACTGTCTAAAGAAAGATCCGAATGGCACCTGATAGATTACCACATAAAGCTAAATACTAGGGGAAGAGCAACTGGGCTCTAAAGTAAGGTTGAAATTGTACACATTTAGTGTTGGCTTTGTGTGGGAGAATCAGGGTGTGGATGACATAAATAGTTTTCTTCCTATGTTTCGGCACACATTAATCGATTTTAACTGACAAAGATGGAATTCCCATGTCGAAGACAATCACAAATTTGATATTTACAGAATGTTAAACCCTGCACATTGTATTCCAAAGTATTTGTCTATGGAGATTAACATATATTAAATATATTGTGACAAAATACAGATTTGGTGCCTCGGATATCTGTGTACATTCTAACCGTTACAGGCCTTTGAATGATTGGAATTTTACATGTCCGCTCTGTCATGAAGGTGATGAAAATGAAGGTCATTTTGTTCCGTCTTGCCCTGGACTACAAATTGTTAGACAGCAATCGATCCCACCTAAGTACTGAAGGAATCCTTGTTTCTTCAAACTGTTAATGGCATTATTGAATGAAGAGACCATTAAACAGTTCGCTCTGTATTTGTATAAAGCATTCAGAATGCGAAATGATGTGTCAAGATATTAGATGTTGTGTTAAGCTTGTTAAATGCGTTTATATTAATGAATTACCCGGTTTCTTATTAATGTACCCCCTTCTAAGGGTCTATGGCCTTATGAGTAAACATCTCCGTCTTCGTCCTCGTCTGCGTCTCTCTCTCTCTCTCTCTTCTCTCTCTCTCTCTCTCTCTCTCTCTCTCTCTCTCTCTCTCTCTCTCTCTCTCTCTCTCTCTCTCACTCTCTCTCTGTGCCAGCTTCGATTCACACCACTTTGGCCATAAAAAATGAAATCACTACGAGAAATCTGCGCGCACGCGCGCGTGTGTGTGTGTGTGTGTGTGTGTTTGTGCGTGTGTTGTGTGTGTGTGTGTGTGTGTGTGTGTGTGTGTGTGTGTGTGTGTGTATGTGTGTGTGTGTGTGTGTGTGTGTGTGTGTGTGTGTGTGTGAAAGAATTTGTGACAAATGTGCTATGCATGATATTGCAGATGAATTTCATTATTTGTTCGTGTGTCCTTTTTTTGATGCAGAAAGAAAAAAAATACCTCCCGCGATACTTCTTTGTACGGCCGAATGCTGTTAAATTCAACATTTTGTTTGCATCAAAAAACAAGAAACTTTTAATCAAACTAAAGAATTATATTACAGTTATAAATAGCTTTTTCCAATAATTCATATAACTAAAATTACAACATTACACAAAGTTTGCACTCTGTATAGGGAAAACTGTTTATGAAATTTTCATTTATGCTTAATATTGTTTGCGTCGTTTGCTCGTTTATTTTGCTTACTTGATTATGGATATCACTCTATTCTAATGTGCGATTATTCATTTTGTGTGAGTATTGTCTTATATTTCTGTGCCCCATGTGGGTATGAAATAAATGATTGCCTGAGAGTGTGTGTGTGTGTGTGTGTGTGTGTGTGAGTGAGTGTGTGTATGTGTGTGTGTGTGTGTGTGTGTGTGTGTGTGTGTGTGTGTGTGTGTGTGTGTGTGTGTGTATGTGTGTGATCAAAAATCTTGCAAGAGTCAGTAACTGTTCGTTGTTCTCCTTCATAAGGGGCCATGGCCTATGCGTGAATATATGATCCCGCTAATTCTCTCTCTCTCTCTCTCTCTCTCTCTCTCTCTCTCTCTCTCTCTCTCTCTCTCTCTCTCTCTCTCTCTCTCTCTGAGGGCAAAGTGATAAAAAAAAAACTACAAGCTTTTCCATTTACCCTCATTAAAATATTCGTATTCGTATTCCTCTCCGTATTCCTCTTCGTATTCTCTGCCCACCTGTCTGTCTGTCTGTCTGTCTGTCTGTCTGTCTGTCTGTCTGTCTGTCTCTCTCTCTCTCTCTCTCTCTCTCTCTCTCTCCTCTCTCTCTCGTGTAATAGTATTAATGTGTAATAGTACTAATGTAGTCCCTGAAGGGACAAGGGCCAGGTAAAAAAAACATCTTGCTTACCTGTTACCCTTGGCAATAAAGATTTTCACTCTCTCTCTCTCTCTCTCTCTCTCTCTCTCTCTCTCTCTCTCTCTCTCTCTCTCTTGAGGGCATTGTGTTAAAAAGCTGTTAGTTTATCCGTTTACCCTCATTAAAATATTCGTATTCGTTTTCCCCTTCTCTCTCTCTCTCTCTCTCTCTCTCTCTCTCTCTCTCTCTCTCTCTCTCTCTCTCTTCTCTCTCTCTCTCCACCAGTGCTAGAACTCTCTTTCCACGTCATACCCACACCCCCACACTTCCCACTCACAGCCCCTCCCCCCCCCCCCCCCACCCCCCATCCTCGACCCCCACACTTCCGGCCATCCCACCCGCTCTCCTCCTCCCCCCCTCCCCCCCCCCCCCTCCCCCCCCCCCCCCCCCCCCCCCCCCCCCCCTCCCTAGTGCCAGAGAGGCGGCAGGAAAGTGAAGGCAAGGGCAGGTAATCTGTGTGGATTAGCGGTGACGGCGTTGCCATCAGAGCTGTGGCGAGGCCACGACCACTGTCACTCCCCGCTTATTATTGCCCGCGCCTTGCCCGGCCTTTTCGAGACGCCTGCCCGACCCTTCCTCCCACCCCCTCCCCCTCCCCCCACCTTCTCTCCACCCCTACCCCCTCCCCACACACCCTATGCCTCTCGCTGTACCAGCTTCCTCACCCACCCCTACCCCATCGGTCCAATACCACCCCTTCCTCTACTCCCACCCCCCCTCCCCTTCTCCCCCACCTTTCCCTAGGCAGGGAAAACGACAGGCCGCCAGTGATACCGTGCCAGCCCCCATGGCTTCCTTCTGGCAGGGTCTGTGAGTGAGTGAGTGTTGGCCGGTCACCCGTCTAGTCTCCGACGCCACCAGCTCTTTTTGCCGCATTATGTAAGCACACACTCATGACAGATTATCTGCCCCTGTCACTGCCGCCGCCTTCACCCCACTTCGCCCCCAACCCCCCCCCCCCCCCCTCCACCTCTTCTTCTTCTCCCCTCACCCCCTCCCACTCCCTACCTCCAAGCTCACGCTCGTGAGATGTTTGATAGCCGAGAAATGATTGGGAAGAGGAGGAAAGGCGGGAGGGGAGGGGAATGGAAGAGGGGAGGAGTGGAGTGGGGGAGGGGAAGGGGGGGGGGGGCGATCCGGTAATGCTAAGCACGAGGTTGGCCGGCCATTGGGTTTCCTGGCGGGTTGCTTTGGCTTGGCTGGCCCTGGGCCTGGCTTCCGGAACCTGCTTCTTCTCTCACGGGATAAGCTCCCTTGTCCCTCGCGCATGCGCAGGTTCTCTTCCCTGGTGCGCGGTTTCCGAAATCCGGCGTCGCTGCCTTCTCTTTCTCGGGCTGCTGGTGGTGACCCTGGACTTTCGTGTGATGTCTGCAAGACGATAGGGTGTCTCCCGCCACGTGCCTTGATACAATGGCCTGTCGCTCGTCTGGGTCGATGCCATGAAGTGGAAGTAGGATGATGAGGGCAGGTTCCTCGCGCTGTTGGTTCCCTCCATCCCCCCCCTCCACCCCACTCCCTGCCCATCCATCTCCGACCTCTGCTCACCCACCGACCCCACACCTTCTTCTCCCGCTACTCTCTACTTCCCGTCCTTTCTTTTTTTTTTTTTTTTTCTTTTTTTTTTTTTGGTCCCCGTCTCTCCTCGGACGAACCCCGCGTGGCACCTTCGATTAGTGGTTATTGGTCCGTTGTTATTTGAGAGGAGCGGCTAAAAGGCATGCGTGTGATTGCGGAGCTG
>CM065730.1:39184123-39186623 GCA_033310375.1 Conus canariensis | reverse complement strand
GAGAGGCACAGCGCGTTTGCGTAGTCACATGGAAGGGTAGATTATGGGCAAAAGCACACACACAAGCATATATTGTAAGAGTTGAAGAGGAAGCGAGGGGGAGAGAGAGAGAGAGAGAGAGAGAGAGGGGGGGGAGAGAGAAAGGGTAGGGAGGGAGCGCGACGACGAAGATGAACTCAAATGTTTGATCAATTTTAGCCCAAGACCCCTTATTGAAGGGGCTACGTATACAGAAAACATGTTAACAGTACATTATGTCGCAGCTGGTAACACTCAGTTAAGAGAGAGAAGGCGGGGCTGAGAGAGAGACACAGACAGAGAGAGAGAGAGAGAGAGAGAGAGAGAGAGAGAGAGAGAGAGAGAGAGAGAGAGAGAGAGATCAGGACCCCATAGACCATGAACCACAAATTGTCGCTCATTAACTAAAGAAGACAGCCACGTGAAGCTGAGCGAAGAAGCTAACAAGACAGCTCCCTCACATTGCAGACATGGAGGTGAAGAAGGGGGGGGGGGGGAGAGAGAGAGAGAGAGAGAGAGAGAGAGAGAGAGAGAGAGGAGGGGGGCAGGAAGGGAGAGAGAAAGAGAGAGACAGAGAGAGACAGACAGACAGAAGGAGAAACAGACAGAGAGAGAGAGACAGAGACTGAGAGAGAGAGAGAGAGTACGCCAGCTACGTGTGCAGAAACACAGTTCGTGGTAGTCAGCCAACATACATGCATGCAGGCAGCAGCAGCACCAATAGTCTGCTGGAGAGGGAGGCAGGATAGGGGGAAGGACACCGGCCTCGTTTGGCAGCGCCTGGAGCCATTGGATACAGATGGAGGTGGAAAGAGGGGTACATTATGGCGCCCCCCGCTGTTTACCGCGCCTGACAATGATTAGCGCCAGCGACACATTACGGCGCCGACAGCCCTCGTATGGTAACCTGCTAGCTACAAAAGTTGAGGTTTTTATAGTCGTGGGTATTTTTTTGTCTTTTCCACATTTAAAAGCTTACGATTGTATTATTTTTTTAATTCGCGCACCCTTCTGAGGGGGGGGGGGGGGGGGGGGCGTTCTGTCATGCTGGCTTTGTGACTAAACGATTATTGTTGTCAGTATGAGGTTCAGCGTGTGGTGTCCTGTGTTTGGCGGATCAGGACAGTTACCGTTGAACACCATCGAAGTGACTTGACAGTAAGGCAGTGTCTCCTCTCGGGGGGGGGGGGGGGGGGGGGGGGGGGTCACATGACGACCTGATGTTGATCACTTCCTGTGGACTTCCAGTCGTGATGCTGTGAGAGGCCGAAAACGAGCATTGATGTGTACTTCACCTTCACCTTCACCTTCACCTTCACCTAATCCGGAGTCTTTAAGACCTTTGGGGCGCCACAGAAGACTTTGCAGCCAGCTTCCTCCATTCCTCCCGGTTCTCAGACGCTCTTAGGCAGTTGCTGAGTGTGAGGCCAGTCCATGCACTGATGTTGTCCTCCCATCTCTTTCTCTGTCTTCCTCTCCTTCTGCCTCCTCGCACTGTTTCTTGTCGAATGGTTTTAGCAAGTCCTATTGATCTTGATACATGATCATACCATTTCATTTTCCTTCTTTTTACTGTAGACAGCAGGGTCTTCGCATGATCCAATGGCTTGCCTTACTCTGGTCTGGAGCTCCTAGTTGGTAATGTGGTCTTTGTATAAGATGCCAAGGATCAAGGCTTGATGTGTGAGGGGGGGACCCAAAACGAGAAGTTTGAGAATATTGCCGTTCAGTAGGTATGGGAGGTCAGACAGCAAAATAAATAAATAGACAAATAACATTAAATAAAAATCTGGTATTTATCAAAATTCAAGTATGTTTTAAACGTTCATTTTAACATTTTAACTGCTTTTAGTGTTCAGCGAAAAGAATTTTAAGGAAAGGGCAAAGGAAGCTCAGCTGTTTGTAACCTCATTCAGTGCATGTCAGGTCAATGTGGTGTATCACTTGGTTGATTTCTTGACGCCAGCCTACACATTTGTTTGATCCTTTCCATGCCAGTAAAAGACCTCTTTGACCATTCAGATGCCAACACAAAACCTTATTTAAATCTGTTTGGTGCCAAATAAACACCTGTTTGAACTTATACTTGCCAGTATAAACACTTGTTTGATCCATTTGATTCCAGTACATAGACTAGTTCGATTGGTTTGATACCAGTATAAAGACTCTTTGTTCCATTTAATGCCAGTATAACATTTTTTTTTTTTATCCGTTTGACGCATCATACACATATATTCAGTAGAATAGACTGTATTCCTGTTTCATCCGGTTAGGGTAAAAAACAAACAAATAAACAAACAAACAAACAAAAACATGTATTCATAGATAAAGCAGGCTTGTGTTAAATGAGGCAAATTAGCACAATTAAATTATGCCGACATTTGCGGTTGTTTCATCCCAGAATGCATTGCACGCATTTCCTTAGTCAGTAAAAATCTACACAACGAAATAGTCGTCGGTGGGAGGGGGGTGGGGGTGGGGG
>CM065730.1:39171623-39179123 GCA_033310375.1 Conus canariensis | reverse complement strand
GCTCTTCTTCTCCCTGGACATCAGGAGGAGTCGCTGGGTCACTACATTGATGCACAAATGACCGAGTTCCTCCAGTTCTGTTGGTTGTGTGACAACCCTGGACCTCTGTCAATGCTCTCTGTGTGTTTTGGAAGATGAAATGCCAGTGCGTGCAGGAGCCTGATCTTGTGTTTAATGGAAATGTTCTTGTCCTTCTACACAGGTTTCAATCTGGACAGAGCTATGGTTGTCTTCGCTGCCGGTGAGAGGATTTTTGGCTTGGATCCCTCCCTCACCACAAACCATGGATCCCAGGGAAGCGAATTGTTGTTCAGGATCGGGATTGTCCACACCAACGTCAGATCAATCCTACTTTGCTACGCTCGGATGTTGTAGATGAAAATTGTCCAACAGAACAATGCAGACCTTCATCTATGGATATTTTTACAGATATGCTGGGCTACTGCTATCAGCAGCAAGGACCCGTGGCAGAAAATTGACCTGGCAGCTGCAGATGCTGAGATGATGAGGAGCCGTTGTGGATTGGGTCTGTCACAGCCTCTGTTGAAAAACCTCCCATCGACACACCCCCCCCCCCCTCCCCCTCCCTTCATTGGATACATATACTGCTTATTCTGCAGATATCGATCCCAAACTCGGCGCTATCTCATCGGCTGGCATCAGAGCAGCATTCAATGAATGGAAAAGGCGTCTGGCCTGTAGTGAGGGGATGCGTCTCTTTACGATCTCTGTGGCCACAGATCGCAAGATATGGCTGGTGTCTCTGGAGACCGACAGGCTAGAAAAGTTGACAGCACGACAGACTGCGTTCGTGAATGCTGAGCTTCAGTTGTCTGTGGAGATAAAATGTGACGAATTTGTCACGGCACGTCTCAGTGTCAGTTAACTATTTGGCATCAACATTATGGCACTGTTCAAGAAAAAGTCCTGATTTAATTGACTCCAGCGTCGTGGTGTCAGTCAACTGTTCGGTATTGTCATTACCAAGGTTTCAAGCTTAAGTCCTGATTTAAATGAATCCAGATCCATATTCAGAAATAAAGTGTGCTGGAAAAGCCAGTCAAATAAGCTCCTGCCCAGTCTTTTTTCTGACCTGGAATCTCTGAGGCGACAGTAAAAGAGGTCGACTAAGACACATCATCATATCATGATCTTAAAGTGGACATGAAGAGGATGGGCTCACTGGACCTGCATCCTCAACCTGGAGACGTATGTTGTGTCTCGCCTCTTGCTGACGCCAGCATGATAAGAAAACAAAAAAGACTGGGTAGGAGCTTACTTGATTGGCTTTTCCAGTAAGCTTTATTTCTGAATATCTAAACATTCATTCAAATCAGGACTTTGACTTGAAACCTGTGGTAATGACAACACCGAACAGCTGACTGACAACACGACGCTAGATTCAATGAAATCAGGACTTTTCCTTGAACAGTGCCATAACGTTGATGCCAAATAGTTGACTGACACTGAGACGTGCCGTGACAAATTCGTCACATTTTATCTCCACAGACAACTGAAGCTCAGCATTCTCGAATGCAGTCTGTCGTGCTGTCAACTTTTCTAGCCTGTCGGTCTCCAGAGACACCAGCCATATCTTGCGATCTGTGGCCACAGAGGTCGTAAAGAGACGCATCCCCTCACTACAGGCCAGACCGCCTTTTCCATTCATTGAATGCTGCTCTGATGCCAGCCGATGAGATAGCGCGATGTCTGCAGAATAAGCAGTATACGTATCCCATGGAGGGTTAGCAAGCATAAGTGAATGAATGATTATTATTGTTACATTTACACTTTTCACACTATTGTAAATATTATTATTATCTATTTCATTGTGCAATAAGTGACTTTGAGGTCTAATGTGTATTTCCTCGAAAAAAATTCAAAAATTTGATTTCAAATTGGGTGAGCAGGTATACCTGAAATACGTTTACCTCACATGTTGGGTTTTCTTATCATTATTCTGCTATTTTAGGCCGAAAAGCTTCTTTTTCCAGCAAAGAGGAATATTCTACTGACCTCTGATCTGTCGCTGTCGCCTTGGCGGTGCGAAATTTGCATAGGCTACACAGTAGTTGTGACACACGCTTGTCGCCCCGTATCAACAGAAAATCTCCCCGTCGTCGGTTGAGGAACAATCAGGCTCAAGGACTGCCTGTGAGCCATAGCATCAAACCTAAATAATGCAGTGATGAGTAGCGATCTTCTCATTTCCCTGACAACCTGCTATATTGCAGACACAACACACACGTTTAATTATATGTGTAAAGAGTGCTTACTCAGTCAGGCTTACGCACTGGAGTTGGCTAGACACACCACCGTGCTGATAATGCAGAGGTCGTCGGTTCAAACCTCCGAGGGGGCCACTGACTTTTGCTTTTGTATCATTTGTTTTGCAGGACTAAAAAAAAAAATAACAAACAAACAAACAGATGAACCTGTTTTTTTCCTTTCCTTCATCGTTCCTTGTACAAAGGCTGGTATGAAGTGTAATGGGCAGCCTCCTTGTTATGGACAGCTAGCTCCCCCAAAACATAGCATGCTATAAATTCCACCAGAGAAAATGTACAGATTCTCTAGGAAAATGAATGAGCCCCTCACGCAGAAAGAGAGTGGATGAGAACAAAGAAAAAAGAAAGGAAAATGCGGAATCAAAATGAGCAACAGAAAACAATGAACTACTGACGAAGAACTTCCAGTAGGGCAGGCTGCAGTTCAACCCTATGTGAGACTGACTGAATTATTACCAAGGAAATGATACTGATGACAGATGCACGTCCATAATGACAATCATTCCAACTTCCAGCATTCCGTCGTTTTGTACAGCGGTTTGGTTTGAATGGCCTACCATCCGTGCAATGATAGCAACGGAGTACATGCGGAGCACTCCAGATATACAAATGTCCTTCACAATATCTTGACAAACACGAATCGAGGGGAGATAATTACGTTAAGCTCTGAAGACAGCATAGAATAAGAGTTTATGGCAATTGTTCATGTGCGTCAGAGGCCAAGTCCTTGTCAGTTCCTAGATCACTGGATAAACAGTGGCTATGAATTTCACACACACACACACACACCGCGCGCGCGCACGCACGCACGCACGCACGCACGCACACGCGCACACACACACACACACACACACACACACACACACACACACACACACACACACACAAGAGAATTTCATTCCATTTCATTGTTGTTGTTTTGTTTTTTTTTTTTTTTTTAATATGACGAATCAAAATCAATGACCTTGTCCCTGAATAACAGATGCGACGTCATTCCCACGAAATCTTATCAAAGAAATTTTGTGAAATACACTCCGTCGTTTAACTGTATGCAGTATCCTCTTCTTCTTCTTCTGCTTCTTCTGCTTCTTCTTCTTCTTCTTCTTCTTCTTCTTCTTCTTGGCGGTCTTAGATGGCAAAATTAGTGCGCTAGGCGAAGACTTGAGTCCGATTATTGTCACAACATTTCTTGGTGAAAAATTCCGAGTGCTTTGCTCAAGGCAATTCGTCGTTTTACACAGCCCTACCCAATTTTCATGAAAGTGTGTTTCGTCGTTGTTGTTTTCTTTTTGTCTGTGTGTGCTCTTTTGGTGTGTGTTATTGAGACGGATTTCTTTTTTCCCCACAGAAATGATAAGGACAACTCTTTTGACAGCATCGACAGAGATACCATCTGGAAACTCATGCACCACTATGGCTTCCCACCCAAGTTTGTTGCCATCATCCAGCAACTCTACGAGGATGCCACATGCCAGGTCGTCCACGACGGGAAGCTAACGAAGCCCTTCACTGTACAAACCGGCGTCCGTCAGGGATGTCTACTATGGCCAACAATTTTCCTGATGGTCGTTGACTGGATAATGCGGCAGTCTACAGATGGCAAGAGGACAGGAATCCAGTGGACTTTCACCAAGCAACTGGAAGACCTGGACTTCGCCGACGACATCAGCCTTCTCTCCCACAAACAGCAAGACGCAAAAGAGAAGCTGTGCCGGGTAGCAGAAGAAGCAGGAAAGACAGGCCTCCAAATCAACACAAAGAAAACAGAAGCCATGAGAGTCAACAACCAGCAACGAGACCCACTACGACTACAATAGGAAGACATCATTGAAGTTGACAAGTTTGTCTACCTCGGCAGTGTGGTCAGCAAAGATGGAGGTACAGATGAGGATATCATTATCAAGAGCCGCATCAATAAAGCCAGGCACACCTTTACTACGCTACGACCTATCTGGAATTCCTCTGCCCTCTCACTCCACAACAAGATCAGAATCTTCAACTCAAATGTGAAATCTGTCCTTCTGTATGGTTCTGAAACGTGGCGAACAACAAAGACAAACACCCACAAACTCCAAACATTTATCAACAGATGTCTGCGAAACATTGTGAACATCAAATGGCCAGATGTTATTGCCAACACAGAACTGTGGAACAAGACCAAGCAAGTTCCAATAGATTTAGAAATCAGAAAACGGAAGTGGGGATGGATTGGCCACACCCTCAGAAAGTCTCCATCCAACATCACAAGACAAGCCCTTGAATGGAACTCTCAGGGCAAAAGAAAAGTGGGAAGACCAAGACAGACATGGCGAAGGAGTACCGACGCGGAAGTGAAAGCCGCCGGAATGACGTGGGCCGAGCTGAAGAAGATCTCCCAAAACCGTGTCCGCTGGAAGAGTGTGGTTGCGGCCCTATGTTCCCCAGGGAATTCAGAGGACTAAGTAAGTAAGTAAGTTATGGCCGAGCGTTCTGTTATGTGCGCTGAATGAGCACTCTGCTGGGCAAGGGACCTCGATTTATCGTCTGCTCTAAAATGCTGTTTCTCTGACTACCGCTTGAACTCCGAAGGAAAAGACAGCTCCCACCCACTTCCCTGACTTCCGGGTGTACAGCTCTTGACAACAAGCTGTCACGTCAGTGAACTCCAACCCTCACGTGCAGACACACACGACAGGTCACGTGGCGTTTTCATGGTCTTAGGATACCTCCCAAGGAATGCAAAGTCAACATGTTCACTCTATATTAGTAATTCGGTCAAAACATTCGCTGGAAACAAGCTAACAGGTTTGGAACAGGGTTGTCAAGGCAAAAGAGCGTAATCCAGTTCTGCGCCTTAGCGGAGATGCGTCAAGTGCCTTAGCATTAATATGATGTCTTGACGACAATACTGAGTCCTTCTTCTTCTTCTGCGTACGCAGGCTGATACTCCTGCGGACACTCCCTGTATGGACAGGCAAGTATTAATGACATCTACCGAACAAAGAGAGTGGAGTTTTGTGTGTATGACCGTTTTTATCCCGCCATTAAGGCAGCCATACTCTAACTTCGGGGAAGGTGCATGCTATGTGTAACGTGTCATCCATACCAACGGCCAAACTGGCCTTCTCTTCCGAAAGTTGGTGATGGGATTTTACGTGTGTGCAAGATGTTATGCGTGCGTTCACACACGGAACCTCGGTTTATAGTCTCATTCGAAGGACTGTATAGGAAATGGAGTCAGAACCAATGTTAACTCCGAGGGACCCCCCCCCCCCCCCCCCCCCCCCTGTACTGAAACGGCCCGGCGGAGATTCGAACCCGCAACCCTTGGATTACGAGTCCGGCGCTCTACCAACTGAGCTATTCCGGCCCCCAATGAGTCCTATATTACTCAACTTACTGCGTCATTAGGCTCCGTTGATGACGTAATTTGGACTCGATGCTTCACTATCTTTGGTTATGCGTCAGTTACGTGCGTCGTCAGGCAATATCGATCATGTCAACATGTAAGTGGAAGATCAAATACTTTTGTTTGGCAGTCATAAAGGTTATGGACGCCATTGATGACGTAAACTAGGAAGCTGACGCTGAATGTTGAATGTGGTAGCATGTGCGTATATTTAGTATATTTTCTGTTTGAACCATAACCTTCCAACCCATTATTTATCATCATCGTCATTATCCTTATCATCATCATCATCATCATCATCATCATCATCACCATCATCATCGTCATCGTCGTCGTCGTCGTCATCGTCGTCGTCGTCGTCGTCATCACCATCATCATCATCATCATCATCATCATCATCATCATCATCATCACCACCACCACCACCACCACCACCACCATCATGATCACCATCATCAACATCGTGGTATTGACCCATGACAAAGGATTCTAGGAACTCACAAATGGTCAGGGATCTTGCTGAGCCCTCTGTCCTGAGTCGTGGGCAACAAGGTAGAGGGCTCTGAAGTCCAATCCTTCATGATGTCCATCCACGTCTTCTTTTGTTTGCCTCTGTGACGTCCATCGTCCACTGAGTTCGGAGAAGGAGCCTAGATATTGAGTCATGGTAAATCGTACGTACCTCTTCTACACAAACTTACATTCTCGGGTAACTGTGGGGACTGAATCTTGTCTGCCAGCTGGAGGAGATGTCTTGCTGCCTGACAGAGTCCTTTGTCTATGTTCTTTGTTTGAAATTCCAACAATTTGTCTGAAGCATTTATAATCGAGTTCATGCATTTTAAGCATAAGGTCTGTTGTGTTTTTGCTTTTGCACCGATAGAGCAGGATGGAAATTGCGTGCAATTTACAGACGTTTTTGTTTGTTTGTTTGCTTGTTTGTTTGTTTGTTTGTTTTTACTTCGCTAGGGAGCTGAGAGACTCAAATTTCCAGATGACGTCGAGTCTTATCTTGGCAGATTTTGCCGGCGTGATCCTCGTTCTGAACTTCCTTTGTGGAAATGTCTTCCTGGCTTGGAGCGTGCCCGAGATACCTGACGTGGTCCACTCCCTCCGGTGTGTGTCCGTTCAGTGTGATCATGACATCGGAATGGTGTCTGGAACTGCTGGTCCAACTCTGTCACTTATCTCTGAGCGGACTTCCATTCTGTATGTACTTGATGCTCCTTCCAGTCCGGTGAGGACTTTCTCTGCGGGTCGGCCTCGCTGCCTCCCTTGAGTGCGTGCATGTGCGTGCGTGGTTGCGTACGCGCGCGCGCGCGCGCGCGCGCGCGCGTGTGTGTGTGGGGTGTGTGTGTGTGTGTGTGTGTGTGTGTGTGTGGTGTGTGTGTGCATGCGTGCGTGTGTGCGTGCGTGTGTGTTTGTGTGTGTGAAGGTGACAGGGGAGGGGGATGAGGGCAAAGGGAGGGGAGTGAGGAAGAGGAGGGGTCGCTTTGGTGGTTCTGTATACTTTTTATTATTATTGTTGTTGAACACAAATAGTTCCTTCCCCCTCAATCCTTGCTGAACACTTTTCATCTTCAAGCAGTATTCACTTTTCAGCTTTTTGGCAGTGCTCACTTCCTCACTTCCCCATTTCTCCCTGCCCACTGTCACCCATTCCCACTTGTCCCTCTGAGCAAAGAAGGTTTTAAACCGAAGCGCCCTCATCCACCTCTTCCTCAAGGACCTGCTACCATACCCCAGGCAAGTTGTATTATTGTGTTGTTGTTGTTTTTTTCGTCGCTGCCTCGCAACGGAAGTGTGAAGCCCACACGGAGCACC
>CM065730.1:39159123-39166623 GCA_033310375.1 Conus canariensis | reverse complement strand
AAGAACACTGTCCTCGTTCATAACGCAAGCAGTGAGCAAGAGATCGCAACAGACATGTGCCAGAAGCGTCGGACCTCAATCCGTAAGATCCAAACAATGTGTAGGTTAGGTTGGATTCGTTCCCCCTGTGTTCAGAGCCCATCGTACCTGCAAATCAGGTAGAACATTAATCCACCGCTCCTCCTGCTTCACTCACAACACTCCACCCCACCCCCACCCCCATTCCCCCACCTCCCAATTATTGTCTCCCTCTCCACGTTCACTCCCTGTGTGTATGCAGTACCTAGAATATTAAGTCCGTGATTTAAAGATCCTTTAACGGGTGTCTACGTCCGCAGTATTATGTTAACACGTACGTGTACATAGCATACACTGCTCCCATTCCTGTTCTCTTCCTCGCAAACGAAGTGCGGCTGCCTAAAGGGCGGAGTCAGAAGAATTCTGAGCATAAAATCATAAAAATGAGTGATGGTTGAAGTTTACGAACGCAATGCAAGGAGAAAACAATAGGTTTTTAATTCAATCCACTGACTTTTTGAAGGGGATGTATATGCAAGGAATAAATTCTTGAAAAATTAATCATTTTGATCCTCGAAGGGAAGTAAAACCTCAGTCCTTCTCTGGTGAGCATCGAACTTGCGCGCCAGTAGTTCCATTTCCTGTGTCACAGCCTGACCTTGACCTTTTCACTGCTGTGATGCTGTTGATCTGAGGTGCGTTCAATCACAATATTGATGCCAACTTTTGACTATAATGTGCTGCTCAGAGAGGCTTGCCGTTATTATTATTATTTTTTTGTTGTTGTTTTTTGTAACTACATATGCTGTTTACTTTTTTTGTTAACTACATATGCTGTTCAGAGAGGCTTATTGTTAATACTTTTACTACATTATTGTTCAGAGAGACTTGCCGTTAAAAACATGTGTTGTTGGGAGGGGGGGGGGGGGGGGAGGAAGGGGAGGCTTACTGTTACTATTTTTACTGCATTTGTTGTTCAGAGAGGCCTATTGCTACTATTTTTACCACGTGTTCTTCAGAGAGGCCTACTGTTATCACTTTTACCACGTGTTGTTCAGCAAGGCCTACTGTTACCACTTTTACTCTATGTTTTTCACAGAGGTCTACTGTCGTTACTGGCACTGTATATGTTGCTCAGCCATTATTACTTTCCCTTACATTTACTTCCTTAGATTGTTGTCCAGCTAGCTCTACTTTTGCTCTCAATTTTACCCGTTTAACTTCATAGATAGATCGATAGACAGATGGATGGATGTATAGATACATGCATACATACAAGCATACACACGTAAGCAGGTAGGTAGGTTGGTAGGTACAAAGATAGATAGATAGATAGATAGACAGATGGATGCATAGATAGATAGATAGATGGAAAGACACACAGACAGACAGATCGATAGACAGATAGATACATAGATAGATAGATAGATGGATAGATACATAGATAGATAGGTAGATATATAGGAAAATAGATAGGAAGATAGATAAATAGGTAGAGAGAGAGATAGATAGGTAGGTAGATTTATAGGAAAATAGATAGATAGATAGATAGATAGATAGATAGATAGATAGATAGATAGATAGAGATTGTCTTCATTGATTGATTGATTGATAGACACACAGATACACAGGAAGACACACAGACAGACACGTAGAGAGAGTTAGAGAGTGAGAGAGAGGGAGAGAGAGTCTTCAACATGCGATGCGTACGGCAATAAACTCTTTAACCATATACACCAAATGCATTCAGTTCGGCTCAGACCACATGTTTGACAGACGATGGCTATTCTGCAACCGCTATTAGCCAAGCCAAATTCTACTATAGGGGCATATTGGCAGAAGGCTTACAGAGGACTTGCAGGCGGTCAAACAGACACACAGACCGTCCCTCCACAGACAGTGAGTCTCCATCGCCATACCGATCAGTGCCCAACAGCTCTGTAATGCTGCCGTTGAGCTCTGGGCGACCTTCTAACTTATGGTGCTACACATGCTTCAAAAGTTGGATATTTCGAGGTGTTTTGTTGTTATTGTTGTTTGTTTTGTTTGTTTGTTTTTGTTTTTGTTTTTGTTTTTTCTTTTAAAACCAGCAAAACGTTTAAGCGATGTATGGTACTTCATCTACTTTTGTACTGTGATATTCTGTAATGCTAGGTTTTGAGTGCTAATCTGGAATTACACTGAAAGTTGAGCTGTCGTGGACATACATCATTTATGCGATGGCACGCTTGTTTCAGGCTCTTCTCAAATGAGAACGATTTGCTGGCGAAACTACATCACAGACTGGTTTAAATAAACCTTTAATTATGTAAAAGTATACATGAATTAAAAATATATATATACATGAGTCATTTTCAAAGTGAGGTGACTGCACGCGGAAATTCAAATACATTTTTTAAAAATTATTAGCGAGTCTGCAAAACAACAAGGACAAACAAATTACATGACAAACACAACGCGTTTCGACCTCTTAGGCCTTCTTCAAGCAAAATGAACAACATTCAGGACAATGAAAACGAATTTGACTTGAGAAGATAAGGGACTGCTTGTTCTTCGTTTCCATTGTCTTGAATGCTGTTTGTCTTGTCTGAAGAAGACCTAAGAGGTCGAAACGCGTCATGTTTTCTCTTGTAATTTGTTTTTCCCTGTTGTTTGGCAGACTTACTTATTATTTTCTTTTTTCTTTAAATACGAACAATGCCAAAGAGCAGCAACAAAATTAAAGATGATCTTTTTCTCGTACTTGTTCATTGATGTACGTGTGACCGGCTGGTGAATCATTTTTACTATACAAACACTTATCAAAAACCGTTAACAAATATATGCATGAATAAATAAATCAAGGAAAGGAGATGATAATTATTGTTTAGTAAATAATAACCACATAAGTTCATCAAAAGTAGGACTTGAAATAGAAGAAACAAAACACTGAAAAGCAAAGTCAATTTAGAAAGCTTAGATACAGACAGATAAGAAAATGAACAATTTGGAAGGGGAAAGCCGGTGAGTGGGGGTGGGGGAGGGGATATTCCACAGTCAAAATTTCGCTCTCAAATGGTCATCAAATGCATCACGTAAGCAGAGCATCCTAAACGACAATAACAATAACAATGGCAATTTCGTCATACTTCTCAGAAATATTCATTAATAATTAAAATCTGTTTGACTCAGAAATGACTCAATGAAACGTTTTAAATATGAATATATTTAACTTGCTTTGAAGGTCAGCATTTCCATTCCACAAGATTTGTAAATAATTGTTGTTTGGAAATGACATTGAAATTATGTTTGACATTAAAATGCTGGCAATACCATGAATAATGTTCTGCGTTTTCTCCTGCACTACCAGACATAAAGCAGGTTCTTAATTCAATGGCCATTAAATACATCATCGCTCAGGTCGCTTACCCCGAGATTAAGTCAGCAGTGGATGATTTGTACCCTAAGTTAGTAGTCCGATCAAAGATAGTACGTCCTACGGAAGGCGTACTATCTTTGGTCCGAACCGACAATGTCAATAGCACATAAACACTATCCGAGTCTGCTTAAGAAGTTGCCGGTTTAATACAGTCGGAAAAAGAGCTTCAGGGATGTAAAGTAGACAGTATAAATCAATTCTGATACTGTTCAGAGCTGAGTTTTGGCACAGTGCGTTCTACAGGTCTTTGTCTATGGTAAGGGTTTCAGTCAGTCACAGCCTAATGGCGATCCCTAGTCCCATTGGTCTCTGCGATCCGTGACATCGCTGTGTTACCACCATCTGAAGACCGGTGTCTTGTCA
Organism: Conus canariensis; assembly: GCA_033310375.1. Classification (NCBI taxonomy): domain Eukaryota; kingdom Metazoa; phylum Mollusca; class Gastropoda; order Neogastropoda; family Conidae; genus Conus; species Conus canariensis. Next base: position 39,162,824 of record CM065730.1, on the reverse strand, counting down.
CTTGACAATCTTTTCTCAAAAAGTAAAACACATCCCACCCTACCACACACACACACACACACACACACACACACACACACACACACACTGCAAAATACTGCTTGTTGGTGCTCAAAGGAAGGAATCATCAGGTCCAGACAGCGTGGAACTGGTCTGAACAAGTTAAGAACCCGACAGCTGTCTTCTCGTCCACATTTTCTCTTATTTCATCGAACATACTGGACATGTTTCACAAGTTTGATGCAATGACACACTGTACCATGAACTCGAACACTTCTGCACAGAACAAATGTTGCTCATGATCTGACAGTGCACCATGAACTCGAACACTTCTGCACAGAACAAATGTTACTCATGATCTGACAGTGCAAATGGTTGACGACCAACCCTCAAGTTACAATGGTCACAAGGAGAGCGATCACATGGTTAAAAGCTGCTGGGAGGAGCTTGGCGGACCAGCGCGAACCCTGACACTTCCGCTAAGCCGCTGAGAGAGCTTTAAGCGAGGCTCAGAGCACGCTTACTGGATTTCCCACTTTAATGGATTTCCCATGATGGTGATGGATTCCCCACGCTTACTGCTGAACCAAAATGGCGACTGTTACTAGCCTGTCGCTGAGTTTCTGCTCCGTGTATGGTTCATTCTTCGATACTGAGGTTGATGTCAGAAACAAGTAGTCGTGAGCACGTGGAAACGTCATCATTTGGATTGTGAGTCCAACTTCAGTATGCAGAGAGAGAGAGAGAGAGAGAGAGAGAGAGAGAGAGACAGACAGACAGACAGACAGACAGACAGAGACAGAGAGAGACAGAGAGAGACAGAGACAGAGAAAGATATGTGAAACACCACGCAGTCTTTTCACACGGTCAGGCTTTCTTTCCTTGCAGTACAGGTTTGTAAACGAGTTTTATCTTTGCTCGTTTAGTTTTTCTTTCATTCACTTTTACTTTGTCGCAAAACCAAAGCGCAGTATATTCATATTCTGTCGTCAAATTGTTGACCTTCACATTCGACCCCATATGGAGGTCGTCGTCATTAAAAAAAACAAAACACAAAAACAAAACAGAAGGGAAAAAAAACAAACATAATTTGAGACGCGATCCTCCATGTCACAGGCCGTCGCAATGCCGGATCAGTGCGAATCAGCAAAGTGTTCCGCAGCTAACGGGCGACACAACGAATCATCGCTGACAGCAGCATTTACTGCGGAACACACACACTGCGGAACAGTCTCCAGAGTATCTTCAGCGAGTCTATTTCCACTGCGAACGTTGGATTGTCTGGTTACACGTAAATCAGCAATCCACAATCGCGAACTTAAACACGGTGCAATTGAGAACAAATACAGAGATAATAGAGACTGCGTACTTGAACGACAAGGCTTCTAGAACTCAGAACTGGTTCAATTCGGAACGGCTGATCAGGTATCAGACGATCTGAGTCACATTCCGACTCGTTCTTTTCCCTAGCAAAACCACGTAGAAAAATCGGCTTTGACAGGTAAATAGATACAACATGGTTGTGATTTGTCCGGAGGACAGAAAATTTCTGACCTCATAGCCAGTCAGTCGGGAGCTTGTTTGTTGTTGTTGTTGTTGTTGTTGTTGTTGTTGTTGTTGTTGTTGTTGTTGTTGTTGTTGCTGCTGCTGCTGCTGCTGCTGTTATTGTTGTTGTTTGTTTGTTGTTGTTTCTAACTCCCCCTGTCTTCCATCCTCCTGGTGGTTTTAGTATGTAGCATCTATTTGGCACACGTTAAAGAATCTGGCAAAATTTTGTAGATAATGCCGGTTCATTAAATCAGCAGATAAAAATTTGGCTCGGCAGCCAACAAGTAGGAAACCTCCGAGAGAACCTACCAATCAGAGAGAATTTTTATTTATCGTTAAGAGACAGAATGAAAAGTAGAACACGATATATGTTCCACGAGAACGTAACTATCAGAGAGAATTTTTATTCATGGTTGAGAGACAAAAAGAGAAGCAGAACACGATTTATCTTCTTCTTTTTTATCCTTAAACCAGAAAGCCCTTTTATTCAATTTTGCATCGAAGATGAAAGAGAGGAAGCTTAAACTAAAAAGTCCCACATAACCATATTAAAGGCCAAACTGGCAACAAAGTACAATCCACTCTGGGCTGGGGGTACGGTTTCGCTACCTAGTCGCCAGATTAGGACAACAAGCCGGCATGTTATCCATTTTAATACATGAAAATATGTAACAGTTTCAAGAAAACAGACGTCACGTGAATGGACTACACAGGCTACGTAGACGGCGGAGCGAGGTGGTCATAACTCGTAATAATAGTAATGAACAATAAATTCAGAAACACAGTATCTGAAATACGTTGTGCCCTCGCTATTCATACAAATCAAACCACACATCAATCCTTCTTCCCCTTCGTCTTCTTTCCACAATGTCAAGCTAAAACGCAGATCCCCCTCCCTTACAACTCATCCACCTCCCACCCAACACACAAAAACTTACAACACAGATCGGGGGAATTCTTTTTTGAGAAGTCGCTGTATTAAAACTCGGACAGAGATGACAAGTCGTGCAGACTGGGTGATGTGGTGAACTCCAAATATTTAGTGCGGAAACCTAGAATTCTGGCTTGAAAGGGACGAGAAAAGAAAAAGAAGACGAACAAGAAAAACAAAGCATTCAACGCACTCGATTAACAACGAGCAATGTTGACCGACGTTTACGCTTTTCAGGATGCAATTTAAAACAGTCCGCTTTTGGCGGCTGACACTCTACCATACAGCATTACTGTCACGACTGAGTTCCACCAGCCTGCAGAAGCAATACCAGGCAAGGGCAGAGAATCAGCCCCCCACCAGCCAGCCACCACTCATCGATAGAGGAGCACCGGGCCGCCTGGGCCGATTAAAAGTGGCCGATGCCAGATCTGAGCCAATAATTCAGGCAGGCAACGCGACATTCTCATCGTAAGCCAGTTAAACAAAACAACGCCATCATCTGCTTGGGAAAGAGGTTGGAAGAGGTCCCCACGCCAACCAATGGCCCGCGCCTTTCAGCTGATTTCCGGGGGGCTTGCCGGGGCCGGGGCGGAAGCGACACGTTCCAGCGCCGGGCGGAAATTGGCGCCAAATTGGGGACCTCTCAAAACAGAGCGGCGCGATAAGGCCAGCACCCGCTCCGTTTTGACAGCAATCTGAACCGCTGAGGCATTTAAAAATTAGGCGTGTTCCGATACCCGCGGCCCTCCGCCAGCTAATCGAGTTTGGTGCTTTCCCCCCTTCCCCCCAGAGCCAATCAGTCGCCGAAATCGCCAACGACAGTGTCCATTTGTGAGCTCAGGGCTTGAAGCTTTGCCTGCTGAACCTGTGATGGGAGGTGAGGAGAGTGTGCGAGGGAAGGAGGGAGAGAGACAGGGGAGGGGTTGGAGACGAGATAAGTGGAGGAGAGAGGCAGAGACAGAGGCACTGCGGGGAGGAAAGACATGGGGTGTAGTGGGGTTGGGGAGGAAGGAACAGACACAGACCGAAAAAAGGGGGGATTGTGAGAAAAAAAGAATTAGGTAGAGAGATCGTGGAGGTGGAAGAGAGAGAAAAAAAAGAAATTCTATTGGAGAGAGAGAGAGCGAGAGAGAGAGAGAGAGAGAGACAGACAGACAGACAGACAGACAGACAGACAGAGACAGACAGACAGACAGACAGACAGAGGCAGAGACAGATT
>CM065730.1:39149123-39151623 GCA_033310375.1 Conus canariensis | reverse complement strand
TCTGCTTGCTATTCATTTGCGTCCACTGTTGTGATCTCTACCCCCCCCTTCCCCTCTTCCCCTTTGTTGATGCAGAGTGGGGGTAGGGTGTATGTCAATATTGAAGGGATAGGGGATAACGGATGGTGGTATGTATTTATGTACAGTCGTGTTTTTCTTACTTTACAAAAAAGAAAAGAAAAGAAAAGTAAGAAAGAAAATGCTGGATAATTGGTTGGATAGTTCGAAACAGTTGAAGAGGGTGTATCGTTTCGGACCGAACGACAGTAAGATTCAATATAGGTTTGTAACCGAATCGTTTAGCATATAACGTATCTTTCAATAACATATAACGTATCTTTCAATAACATATAACGTATCTTTCAATAACATATAACGTATCTTTCAATAACATACGACGCATTTGTTAAACCGAACAGCTTGGCAGCAGTAAAACACAACAAATCTTGCTTACCGGTGAGATTGATCACCGACAACGGAAGGCGACATTTATCTGAACGAATTTATTCTCTTGTTCACAGAGACCAGAAGCCATAACCACCACCATCCCTCCTTCCTCCCCCTTCACCTATCCATTAACTCCATTACGTTCTATCACCACTACCGCATTAAAGCTTATTTCTACTCCTCCCCCCCCCCCCCCAACCCATCTCCGGCCCCCACTCCTACGGACATCATCATAACTATCGACAATCACAATAAATATCGCACCCTATCACCAACACTCTATCCCAACGCCTTTCTACCCCCCATCCCCACCACATTCGCCCCTTTGCCCTCATTCCTACGGACATCACAACTATCGACAATCACAATAAATAAACAGCGGCGGGGCTTCGCATGGCGCGTGACATGCAAGAGCCGGTCACAAATGATTCACTGTCACGGCAGACTGCTTGCTGGTGTCGCCCTCATCGTCCCCTTCCATGGCTCCGTGTGTCTGTCTGGTCATTTGGTGTTGCAAGGACTGGGGATGGGAGATGCTGGGGATGGGGGTGGGGGTGGGGATTCGATTGTTTTAGTATGTTCCATTTTTTCTTTTTGTTCCGCGTGTTCTTCTTGTTCTTGTTCTTGTTTGTTCTTCTTCTTGTTCTTGTTCTCGTTTTTCTTCTTCTTCTTCTTCTTCTTCTTCTTCTTCTTCTTCTTCTTCTCCTCCTTCTTCTCGCTCTCTCTCTCTCTCTCTCTCTCTCTCTCTCTCTCTCTCTCTCTCTCTCTCTTACATGCTGAAGAAAGAAAGCAGTGGATGTATACTCTCTCTCTCTCTCTCTCTCTCTCTCTCTCTCTCTCTCTCTCTCTCTCCTCTCTTAATGCTGAAGAAAGAAAACAGTGGAGGAATGCGAAGTGCCGACAATCAATTTCTCCGGGGCTGTTGATGACGAAGAGGACGTGAAATTAAATACCACACCCTTCCTTGGCAGCTTAGGGGACCCGTGGAATTCTGTTTTGTGAACAGGATCATTAGATTCGACTTTCCAGACTCCACTTTGGACGTCTGGGTACACTCATCAGTAGGACTCGGCATGTTCAGCGGGAGGAAACTCTTGGGGAGAGTTTGACAGCAGAAGGTCTTCAGAGCAGAAGAAAAATCGTTTCGGCCCTGAACTCCTTGCGTTCTAAAGGAGCCGGGCCGCATCCAGGTCACAACTCCTTAATGCCCCTCCGCTGTCATTAAAGAAAACAAAATCCCGCTGCCGGGATTTGAACCTCTACCTCCTGCGTGGTTGGGCGTCTCAAGGTGTTGCCTATGTAGATAGAAATCTTACCCACATGGCAACCGGATAACTGTTCTACATTGGGAAAACCAAGCCTTCTGAAGTTCACTTTTGTTCTCCACGACCACATCCAGCTGCAACCCTTTTCAGCTGCCTGTCCCAATAGAACTCTTTAGAGTTCTGATCCTCTTGCTACCAGAAATCGCGAGCTGTTTCATGGGGTCATAGGCTGATGAGCCTACAGTTTCCCTTGCTCTAACCTCTATGGCAAGGACTTTGGCTTGGGAGCTCAGTTCTTTAGATTTGCCGTCTAGACTGGCATACTTCACAGTCTTGAGGACGTGAGGTTCCTCCGTTCTGCCTTCATATGACACAGTGGGTTCAATCAGAATCATTTGTTTTGATGTACAATAGCGGTGTACAATGTCTGGTCTAATGCCACTCCGCCTGATGATCTCTGAATGGCTTTCCTCTTTCGGAAGGTCTGCTATGCACTCCCAATCATCCATTCCTTCCGGTAAACCCGCGCCCATGCTCTTGATGTCGGAGCTAGATCATAATTAGTGGTCCTGCGCCGTGCAGAGCATCGTTGCTGGAGCCTCTGGTGGTGTAGTCTTTCCTCTGGCAGAACTAACCGCATGCACAGTCTCCTTAAGCACTTGGTTGTCTCCATATATATGTATAGCTTCCCTGGTTAGCGCTGCTTTATATCACCTCAGATTCTTGGCGAAATCGGCTCTTCCTCATATTCTTTTTTGGATTCTCAACCATCGGATCGCAAACTCCTA
>CM065730.1:39134123-39141623 GCA_033310375.1 Conus canariensis | reverse complement strand
TATTGAAATGATGCACGCATGACAAGGATAGATCATTACACTAGGTCTCGGCCTGAAATCTTCATCCTTGAGTATTAAACCTCTCTCTCCTCTCTCTCTCTCTCTCTCTCTCTCTCTCTCTTCTCTTCTCTTGCTTGTGTTCTCTGTGCGTGCGTCCATGCGTGTAGTGTGTGTCTGTGTGTGCATTTATGTGTCTAAATGTGTGTATGCGTGCGCGCGCACATTAGAGTGTGCACATTCATGTGTGTGTGTGTGTGTGTGTGTGTGTGTGTGTGTGTGTGTGTGTGTGTGTGTGCTCTGTGTAGTGGTTGTGTGTGTGTGTGTGTGTGTGTGTGTGTCGTGTGTTGTTCTGTGTGTGTTGTGTTTGTGTGTTGCTTGTGTGTGCGTGTGTGTGTCCCGTTGCTTTCCACCTTTAAAGTTGATTTTTTTCTGCTTGTTGTGTCTCTCCTATGCTACCGCACAAGTGACGTCACATTCGTTTCATTGGAAAGGCTAGTGCTCAGACCACTTTTTGCTTTCTAGTGGAGAGGAGAATTCAGAAGAGAGAGAAGAGACAGAGGACAGAGACAGAGACAGAGACCACACACACACACACACACACACACACACACACACACACACACACACACACAGAAAGAGACAGACAGACAGACAGAGAATGAGAGAGAGAGAGAGAGAGAGAGAGAGAGAGAGAAGAGAGAGAGAGAGAAAAATGGCCTGAACCACGTTATGCAGGCACCTACGTTAAGCACGGGGCCTTCACCAAATTCAATCAAAGGATTAAACTTTCAAGTCCAGTGCCTTAACAGGATGTAGAGACAGAGAACTGTGAGGGGTCCACCGTGTCTGGGGCAAGACATGATGGAAGGCGAGGTCAATCCCTCTCCTTCAGCCGCCTTAACCCTCCCTGATCTGAATCAGGTAGCCAGTTACTGGTGGGTGGACAGAGAAGGTTTTCAAGCCGGAAAATTCCACACCACGAGTGGTTCGAACTCACGATCGTCAGTTCCGCAGACAAACGCTCTGACCATTTGACCACGGACCCTCCAGTTCGAAGGGAAGAAACATTCCCCATGCAGTTTCATCATGAATCATGAGGTTCTGCATTTCTGCTTCATGAACGGTGCCATCCGTGAAATATCGGCTATGTTCAGTTCTGCTTGAACGGGCAGCAAAAATAGTTTCCCCCTCCACCATTTTTTCCATCCATCCTCTCCCTCCACTACCCTCCGTCTGTCTGTACACCTCCTTCGTTCCCCTCTCGTGTTCTGCATACCCCCCCACCCCACCCCCATCCCGCACTCGGCCTAAATCAGGCTTATAAAAGGTAAAAGCCTAGTCGCAAACAGGTAGAAAACGCGGAGGGCTTGTTTCCGCCCACGATTAATGCCAAAACAAAGCACAGTGTTAGGTTGAATACCAGCACTTGTTCGGCAGACCCACTGATGATGATGTGTTGGGATTGGACTGCCCGCAGACGGCAGGTTTCAGAATTGACGGGCCGAGCAACACGGTTTCAAGCATTGGCCGAACCTGACCGCTATATTGTGAGTGGATGGCTGGCAGATTAGAACAGTGTGGGTCTGTAATAATAGTAACAATAATAATTATTATTATTATCATTTTATTATAAGGACAATTTCATAGTGCCCATCCTAACAATGTAGGCTACAGAGTGCTTTACAAGTTTTAATAATTCAACATCTAAAAATATACGGAGGACACACACACACACACACACACACACACACACACACACACACACACACACACACACACACACACACACACTTCTGCGTTCATTCTGTAATGCTCCAACAGTGTGTCACGCGTGTGGCTGGCTACACCAATGGGCGTGTGGTGTTTTTGCCAGCTGTTTCAACACGGTAAATAGCTCCTGCGTCAGTGTGTGGCCTTATGGTCGCCTTATTCAAAACCCACTAGATAATTTTCCTTCCGTCGAATATTATACCGAATTAGTTGTCGTGCGTTACTAGATCAATGCGCTTCTATCTGGCCTGTATAAGAGCGCTAAGGATGTCTTCTTACGAGATCCACGTTCATCGTTGATGAATAGACGTCGTCACAGTAAAAAGACGTTTGAAGGCGAGCGAGTGTGGCAAAAAGCAAATCCACAAGACGGATTAAGTATCCTTCTTAAGGTCCATGTTTGCGAACTCTTCTTTCACTGACAGAAAATCTTGAGCGAGGTAGGGAATGGTAAACAGTAAATAACGAACAGGCAGGCTTACTCTTGCTCTCATGGTGAACTAATTACACGCCTATAACTTAAAACGAACGCTGCTTACAGCACCAAATCCCGTAGCAGAAAGGCCAATACAGAACACACAGAACAATTACAGCAACAACAGCAACAGAGAGAAGAAGAAAGAGAAGAAGAAGAAGAAGAAGAAGAAGAGAAGAGAGAGAGAGAGAGAGAGAGAGGAGAGAGAGAGAGAGAGAGAGAGAGAGAGAGAGAGAGAATGTTCCAAGCTCGCTCAAATACCCTGTACTTGACACATCACACACAACAACAACAACAACAGCAACAACGTATGCAGTTAGGAGTTACGGGCGAGTAATCATTTCATCATGGGAGTAAGAGTTACCCTACTTGTTCGTTATCTTTATTTCTTATTTATGATCCTCGGCATGTCTCATGCATGTTCTCAGCAGTCGGCTGAGTGGCACATGCCCCTGTACTGTACTTAGTCGTTGGTTGTACTTTGTTTGATATTTAATGAATTAAATCATGGCTGACTTAATGAATTCATATGCACTACCAACGAGCAAGCGTGCTAGAAAACGAGTCACGACCGTGACCCTGACCGGACGTTGAGCTGAACCTTCTTCCGGTGCCTTCGTCATAGTTCGCAGTAGGCTATTTGTAGTGGAGGAAGGGGGGGGGGGGGGGGGCGCATGGTGACAGCGGTGTTGCCGATGTGATGCTGGGTACAAGTGTGATATGGAAAAAAAATGGCGAATGGACATGCGATCAGTCGATCAGGCCAAATCACACTCAGAACAGTTTGTATTGCTTCAAAAGTCAAACCGACTTTTGTTTGACATGACATATAATGATAATTATTAAAACTATAAGTTTTAATCTAGTAATAATAATGCATTTCTATTTCATGTGTGCTCTTTTATTTGATCATTCAAATACAAACTTCTTTTCGTCCATGTGATAAACTTCATTATAACTATACTTTTTTTTTTCCGGATATTGAATTTTATCCCACTGTCTTTTATCTCGATCAACAACGCAGTTCGTAATTCATTATATAATGTACATTCATCAAGGAACTGAAGATCATCTTCCAGTTTGTTGCAATGTTGACATTACTATCTCCTCTCATCGTGTTTTGTTGTCTTCCTTTCTGAATCATTAAAGAAAACTTGTACGGAACTTACAGTGTCATTTCCTTTTTTTTTTTTTTTTAATCATTTCAGTAAAAACCCATCGGCAGGAGGGACAAAGGAGAGGCAGACGGAAGAAGAGTGTGGTTGGGGTGGGGGGGGGGTGGGGGGGGGGGTGGAGGGGGAACAACATCAGGGAATGACAGACGTGTCCTTCGCCAGTTCTGGGAGGGCGACAGAGAAGATGGAGGGATTTTGTGCGGAAGTCGTCAGTGAGGTGGGTGGGTGGGTCGGTCAGTGAGATATTAACGTCCTTTTGGCCGGAGACCCTTAAAGACAGGATATCTCGCAGACTGAAGTCTGCACACTTTGTGGCAGTTGTTGTCGTTGGCAATAGCAGGTCTGGTTCCGTGTGGAGGCCGTCGTCTGTCGCTCTCTCAGCTCTGGTTCCATATGAACTTGGGTTCACGTTCAGGTGTTGCTCGGCCGACGATGGGCGTCAGCTTACTTCACCTGTTTCCCCCTCAAAAGTCCTGTCTTCAGGGCAGCCAGGCGGCCTTCTTATTGCTCGGGTGGCGATGGTCCTAAGCTGCGTGTGGCCACCTCACAGAGGGAGCAGGACGAAAGTCGTTGGAGCGCTGCACGAGTCCCTTCTATTCTATGATCCACGGCAGACAACGGGCGAGAGGGCCACTTTTCAGCTCAACCCCGTGAGGGGTGTTCCCGTGCCCGGCTGGAAAGCAAGGAGTCCCAGGCCACGGTCATCGTGGTCAGGCAGCGCTCCATCGCCGATCGCCCCACGTCTCCAGGAGTCGTTCCCCCGTCGACACAGACTAGACCCGCCGTCACCCATCCGGCTGGAAGGTTCGCTGCGCCGCCTGACACTGACCTCTCACATCAGTGTCCCTCAAATGAGAACTGCTACCTCTCCCTTGGTGTTCCCCGCTGTGCCACCTCTCAGGGAACTGACGACGGCACTGAGGTGTTAACCACGGACCTCTTATGTATGATGTCTGTGATCTCAACAACCCTTTATACGGTGTAGCAGGCCAGACTCTATCCCGTCTAGAATAGGCCCCCGTAAAAGTGGCCTAGGCCAGAATATGCCCCTATATAAAGTGACCTAGGCCAGAGTATGCCCCCGAATAAAGTGTCCTAGGCCAGAATATGCCCCTGTATAAAGTGGCCTAGGCCAGAATATGCCCCGAATAAAGTGGCCTAGGCCAGAATATGCCCCGAATAAAGTGGCCTAGGCCAGAATATGCCCTTATATAAAGTGGCCTAGGCCAGAATATGCCCCAAATAAAGTGGCCTAGGCCAGAATATGCCCTTGTATAAAGTGGCCTAGGCCAGAATATGCCTTGTATAAAGTGGCCTAGCCAGATATGCCCCGAATAAAGTGGCCTAGGCCAGAATATGCCCCCGAATAAAGTGGCCTGGTCTAGAATATGCCCTCTTTGAGCGATTGTTAGCAACGGTCAGTAAAATTATGACAATAAGACTGAAACAGATTGCTGTGCTGCTGAAAACGAACCAAAATGCAAAATAACACGCAAAACGTGGTATTTCAAACTGTTTGTTTGTTTGATTGAAAGGAAATCTTACATGCGGCATGGGACAGTAAACAGTAAATAACAAACAGGTGGGACAACTCTTGCTCCCACGATGAAATTATCACAGGCCCATTACTCCAAACGAATGCAGCTTACGACACCGAATCGCCTAGCAAAAATGACGATACAGAGCAAACAGAACAAGCAAACAAACAAAAAACGCAAACAAAAAACAAAACAAAAACAAAAAAAGGATGTTCCAAGCTTGCCCATAAACCTGTACGTGACACATCTACATAGCAACAACAACTGGAGACATGTACAAACACAAAATTAACACCCATTCAAGACTGGCACAGTCTTTTCGATCTTGAATACATAATCAAACAAACACACGGACGAACAGTAACAAATACAGATAACCTCAGTATGATTGTTATGAAAGGAAATCTGAAATGAGGCAGACAGCAGTAAACAGTAAATAACAACGATCAAGACCGAAAAAGGCGGCGCCAGTCTTAATGGATGTTAATTTGTTTTTGTTCATTTCTCCAGTCGTTGTTGCTGTGAAGATGTGTCCAGTACAGAATTTATGGGCAAGCTTGGGATATCCTTTTTTTTTGGCGGGGGGGGGGGGGGGGGGGGGGGGAGGGGGGGAGGGAGGGGAGTCTCCTTGTTTGTTCTGTGTACTCTGTGTTGTCATTTCTGCAAGGCGAGTTGGTGTCGTAAGCAGCATTCGTTTGGAGTTACGGGTCTGCCTGGCAATGATAGCTATTTCCTCTTTCGAACAGCTGGCATTTGAGACCATCGAAGCGATGGTATAGGCAACATGGAGACATGACTGAGCCCTCCGACGTCTACGGACGGCTTTGAGGACGGTTTGTTCCCTGTAGTACGTGTGGAGTCCAGGTGAAAACACCTTGACTGTTCCGCAGTTTATCCCCGTGTCGTTAGATCTTTCACCGAAAGCCCTCAACACACACACACACACACACACACACACACACACACACACACACACACACACACACACACACAGAGAGAGAGAGAGGAGAGAGAGAGAGAGAGAGAGACAGAGACAGAGACAGAGACAGAGAGGTGCATATTTCAGTGCCAAATGAAAAAAGAAGAGTACAGCTGATCAGGTCAAAGCGCTCAGTTTGACTGATTCCAGCACACACACACACACACACACACACACACACGCGCGCGCGCGCGCGCGCGCCACACACACACACACACACACACACACACACACACACACACACACACACACACACACACACCAGAACAAAGAGCAGAAAAGAAAAAAAAAGAAATGATAGTTTCGGTCGCTCTCAAGATTTTTCATTTATTTATTTATTTAGTCATTTATTTATTCACGGGATGAGGGGGGAGGGGGGGAGGCTGAAGAAGGAATTTTACTTTGTAAATGTAAAAAAGTTCTTCGTGTTCCTAACAGTGAACATTCTGAAGGGTGGTGGAAGAAACTGAAAGAATTCCTGAAAGTTGTTGAATGAAGACACTACACATTCTCTCTCTCTCTCTCTCTCTCTCTCTCTCTCTCTCTCTCTCTCTCTCTGTGTGTTGTGTGTGTGTGTGTGTGTGTGTGTGTGTGTGTGTGTGTGTGTGTGTGTGTGTCTGTGTCTGTGTCTGTGTCTGTGTGTCTGTGTCTGTGTGCGTTTCTACCTGTCTAAGCACATCTAAACCCTAAGCCATTGAATCATTATCATGATGATTATTTCCAAAAGACTGACCAATTACATTCCAGAAATGACCCATTAGGAAAGAATTCCTGAAAGTTGTTGAATGAAGACACTACACATTCTCTCTCTCTCTCTCTCTCTCTCTCTCTCTCTCTCTCTCTCTCTCTCTTCTCTCTGTGTGTGTGTGTGTGTGTGTGTGTGTGTGTGTGTGTGTGTGTGTGTGCTGTGTTGTGTCTGTGTCTGTGTTAGGTCTTCAATTTAACGTCTATGCACATTCTGTGTGCGTTTCTACCTGTCTAAACACATCTAAACCCTAAGCCATTGAATCATTATCATGATGATTATTTCCAAAAGACTGACCAATTATATTCCAGAAATGACCCATTAGGAAAGAATTCCTGAAAGTTGTTGAATGAAGACACTACAGATTTCATTCTCTCTCTCTCTCTTTCTCGTTCTCTCTTCTTCTCTCTCTCTCTGTGTGTGTGTGTGTGTGTGTGTGTGTATGTTGTGTGTGTGTGTGTTGTGTGTGTGTGTGTGTGTATGGTGTGTGTGTGAGTGTGTGTGTGTGTGTGAGTGTGTGTGTGTGTGTGTGTGGTGTGTGTGTGTGTGTGTGTCTGTGTCTGTGTCTGTGTGTCTGTGTCTGTGTGCGTTTCTACCTGTCTAAGCACATCTAAACCCTAAGCCACTGAATCATTATCATGATGATTATTTCCAAAAGACTGACCAATTACATTCCAGAAATGACCCATTAGGAAAGAATTCCTGAAAGTTGTTGAATGAAGACACTACAGATTCTCTCTCTCTCTCTCTCTCTCTCTCTCTCTCTCTCTCTCTGTGTGTGTGTGTGTGTGTGGTGTGTGTGTGTGTGTGTGTTGTGT
>CM065730.1:39122740-39125240 GCA_033310375.1 Conus canariensis | reverse complement strand
CCCCTTCCACCTGCTTTTATGAAAATCCACCGCTCCCCTTACCCCACATTTACAACAACAACAAAATTGAAAAACTTCAATGATGTTTATTTGTCAGTTCGGCTGCCCCACCCCCACCCCCACCCCCATCCTCTTCTCCTTCCCAACCCATTCCCCCAGCCACCATCCCATCTCCCACAAATGACCCTCCGACCTCACTTAGAACGCATCCTTTTTTTTCTGTTTTGTGAATCGGATTAAAATTTACAAGTTTATTCATGTGCTGCTTAATTAATCAGATAATAAACTTGTTGCTTTTGAGGTTGTATCATTCATTGTACATCTAGGCTGAGCATTACGTGCAGGCGCGAACAGAATGACCAGAGTAACAACCGTGACAAAACAAAACTGAAGGAAATGAACTCGCTGACACGTCCAAGCAAGAGTCCTTTGAGATGGTCACAGCACAGGGGGGATGCACCGTGTGGTCGATGACCGTATTGATGAAGCATTCCATCATTCAATTTTTTTTTTCACGGCCACCTGACAGAAGCTAAGGGCCTTGGTTTCCACTGGTTAGGGATGAGGAGCCTACTGGTGCCACCGTCACCCCCCCCCCCCCCCCCAAAAAAAAAAAATAAATAAATAAATAAAAAATAAAATAATAATGAAAATTAGATAAATAATGAAAATAAAAATGATAATAGTAAATAAATAAATGAAAATGTAAATAATAAAAAAAAGAAAGGAGGCAAAAGAAAGAAAGAAAGAAAGAAAGGATCTTGGTCTGTCCGGATGAAACTTGTGTTGGGCGTTTCAGCTGGTTGAACCGGCGATTGAACCACATCACAGTCTCCACTATCATGAATGATGGATTTTTCTTTTTTCAGTCGATATCCCGCATCTTACAAAGTTGATGTGAGCGTGCGTGTGTTTGCGTGCGTGTGTGCATGTGTTCGTGTGTGTGTGTGTGTGTGTGTGTGTGTGTGTGTGTGTGTGTGTGTGGTGGGTGGGGGGGGGGGGGGGGGCGAGAATTAGGCCCGTATCTAAAATATAAAAAGAGACGAAGCGGGAGTGGAAGACGTAGCCTAAAACGAATGGAGGGAGAGGGGAGGGAGGAAGGGGAGGGGAGGGCTATGAAAAGAAGACACACAAGCACAACCCCCCCCCCCACTCCCCCTCCCCACCACACACACACCTCGCAAGCACACACACACGCGCGAACACACACGCACACGCACGCATACACGCGCACACACACACGCACACCACACACACACACACACACACACACACACACACACACACACACACACACACACACACACACACTACACTGCACTGCATTGCACTGCTCTACATATACTACACTACACCACACTAGACTACACTACACTACACTACACTACACTACCATTACACACATCTCCTAGTTTTACGCCTCTGTTCAAATGATGTTATCTGTAAAATCCCCACTGTACCTTGCTTTCATACTGTTAGACAACATACTCTTGATGCATCATCGTATCTTGCCCTTAGTTCCATTCTTTAGGAGCAAGGACAAATTAAGGACACCAATAGTGGGTCGAAGGCCTTTTAAAAGTCAGGAAATGCTATAAACAATTTAACATTCCACGAACACTCTGTAAAATAGCTAAAACTGTAAACATTTGACAGTAATTAAAGAGCAAGTGTGGAAAAATCTTGCTCCCTTGATGACATAAATAAACAGATGCCCATAACTCCAAATGAACACTGCTTACGGCATCCAATCACCAAGCAGAAATGACACGAGAGAGAACACAGAACAAGCAAGGTGACCCCCCCCCCCCCCCAAAAAAAAAAAAAAAAAGACATGTTCCAAGTTTGCCCATAAACCATGTACCTGACGCATCTACACAACAACAACTCGAGAAATGAACAAACACAAATTAACAATTATTCAAATACTGACACACTCTTTTCGATCTTGAATAGAGTCAAACAAACACACGGACGAACAGTAAAAAAAAAAAAAAAAAAAAAAAACAGGTACTACCCTCGGATTGATTGGTATGAATGAAAATCTGAAATGAGGCAGGGAACAGTAAACAGTTATTCCTGAACAAGGGAACAGTAAACAGTTATTCCTGAACAAGGGAACAGTAAACAGTTATTCCTGAACAAGTCAGGGTCAATCTTGCTCCCTTGATGAAATGAATAAACACATGCCCATAACTCCGAATCTAACTGTAAACATTTTATCAACAATTGAGCAACCTTTCCAAAATAAAGTCCGCTTGCCATTCACCAGTTAGATCATTCCGCTGAACCTCCTGTAACCGCCAGTTGATGATGGAACTGTACAGCCAACAACTTACATCATATAGCAAATATGCCATCTAGAATAATAGTAGTGTTTACTGATTCAGTCAAGTTTTCTGGAAATATATCCCCTTCTAAAATAGTGCAGTTTTAAAGAAAGCTTAATGGAAAGTGCTAAACTACAATATTCCCAGCATTTTTTTTTATCAGCTTTCCA
>CM065730.1:39115240-39120240 GCA_033310375.1 Conus canariensis | reverse complement strand
TGCGGTAAAGTGTTTATGTCTCACATTATGCAAGTCCCAACACTCTAAAGGAATATGTTTCACTGTGAGTTGTACGCCCTGCATGACATGGAATGCACCACGGAGCTTCTTCACCTTTTAAAAGACAAGAATGGGTATAACAGCAGTGGCCTATCTGATTACGACACAAACGGTACACGGCACCGGTAGCGATCCTTCATCCCAGTAGAATCCTGTACAGTGACAGGGACCGCTGATCCCAGCACTGCAGTCTGTTCTTCTTACTTAGTCTGCGGATGTATGCATGTAACCCGTGTCTTTCTGAAAGGGGAAAACAAACAAACAAACACATAATCTCAGTTGTTGTTTTTGTTGTTGTTGTTTTTGCCAGTAAGGAACAAATAGTCACGGACCTCTCTTGATCGTTAATTGCATATTTTTTAACGTATGAAATTGATATTCGTGAACAGATGTCTACCTTACATTTTCTAAATAGTCTACAGTTGGTTGACTCTCTCTTGCTGTCTCTGTCTCTCTCGTTGTCTCTCTCTCTCTGTCTCTGTCTCTATCTATCTCTGTCTGTTTTCTATGTGTGTGTGTTTTGTGTGTGTGTGTGTGTGTGTGTGTGTGTGTGTGTGTGTGTGTTCTGCAGAGATGCACAAGCAAATAGAGCATTTAACTTTTATTCCGTGTGTGCGTCAAACACCTTACACTCGCGAAGAAACCTACAGCAGCAAAGAACTGCGTGTGGTTGAAATAAGATAAGAAATAAAATAAACAAGACAAAGCCTCTAGGAAAACAATTGCTGGGATAGCGGGCAGGAGGGGGTGCGAAGTGGGGGGGGGGGGGGATAGATGCACCCAGTCCAATAGATAGTACAGCCGGCCCTACATGTTGTGGCGGATGCGCTTCGCCACACCAGCTCACTGCTGGCTTCAAGTGTTGTGTTCATGCTTCAGTGCATGTGCTGTCTTCCCTGCGTCATAGCCAGCTGTGTCGTTCTGTCGCTCCATCATGTTTCCTTCCATCTAATCTCGTTTCAGCCAAGTCATGTTTGTTTCAGCCAGTTGTCTCCATTCTCACACATCCACCCCGTTTCGTCTGAAATCAGGTACAATCAACTTGAATAAAGGCATTGCTTGTAAGATGTACACACACACACACACTCACACACACACACACACACACACACACACACACACACACACACACACACACACACACACACTGTTGGGTTGTGACGTTAGAAAGTTACGGTACTAGGTAGGACATTATGTTAATCAGGAAGTTGAAGGGGCGGAACTCCTGTCAAATAAAAATAACAACGGTCATTCGTGAAAGTTGTCACATCATTTTTCGTTTGTTTTTTTTTTGTTTTTTTTTTGTTTTTCTCCCCCTTCATTAAAGAGAGACCCTTCAACAAACGCTTGCGCGCGCGCACGCACACACACACACACACACACACACACACACACACACCACACACACACACACACGCACGCGCGCGCGCGCGCGCGCGCGCACACACACACACACACACACACACACACACACACACACAACCACACACCCACAGAGGAACGATAACCGTGACTGGAGGCCTGCCGACGGGTGGACGGAGATAAGCTTCATTGGCAAGGGGAGTTAACACGCTCGGTGTACCAACATATCGCGTACCCCAACATACCTGTAGTCATACCTGTAGTCTGAGAGTGAGACGAGCAGCAATCAGTTTCAAACCAACCTGGTCTCAATTTCACTTTCTTTCCGTTTCCAATTCACTTCAGCTTTCGGTATAAGCCTGATAAGATTCTTATCCTTAAGGTCTGAGAGGATACTGGTTTCTTGTTTTGATTTAGTTTCGAAGTGAGGTGATAGCAGGCGGAAATTGAAACAATTTAAAAAGAATTATTAGTGAGTCTGCCAAACAACATGGGACAAACAAATTACACGACAAAATACGACGCGATTTGACCTCTTAGGTCTTCCTCAGGCAAAATGAACAACGCACAGGACAGTGAAAACGAAGAACGAGCAATCACTTATCTTCTCAAATTCGGCGCAAGATGGGTGATGACTGTCGTTTTCATTGTCCTGAATGGTGTATACTGACTGCTACCCTTTGTTGCTTTGTATTTCACGTCACGTCTTCGATTTTCCATGTGTACTTGTGAACGCTGTATGCTACTTTTCGTTGTTCCTCATTTCATTTTACTTCTCCACTTTTAGATAAGTGGTTGCTCGTCCTTCGTTGTCATTGTCCTAAATGTTGTTTGTTTTTGCCTGAAGAAGACCCCAAAGGTCGAAATGCATTGTGTCTTGTCCTGTGATCTGTTTGTATTGTCTTGCAGACAACATACCGCACCATTCTTTGTTGCACGTTTCCAAAGGAGACAAAAACAAAGACCTTTCCTTCAATATCATATACCAAACAAAGGAAGAAAATGACTGAATGGATGCACTGATTTCGGGAGATATGTCGTCTGCTAAAGAAGTCTCGGAACAGACTCTTCACGCTGCACAATCGAAGCACAGATTATTGTGGTTACAGCTGTTTCCACTGCTATGACATGTTCAGTGAAGGAGGCGGGATGGGGGTGAGGGATGGGGGAGCACTTACATATTCAGCCAGTCCTACGATCAGTCTCTTTTTGTACTCCCAGTTCCTATAGCACAGGGAGTACTTTACAATGGGAACGAAGAAATGCTGTCTGTGTGTCTGTCTGTCTGTGTGTCTGTCTGTGTGTCTGTCCGAGGTGAAAATGTGTTCCACTCGCTCCAGACAAAACTTCTGGGCCGATCTTTCTGAAAATGTGTACGTATGTTCATAATGGGTCACGGATGATGTCCGATGTTTTATTTTACCAGAATAGCCGTTACTAACGGTTATAACGGCCCCAAACGGTTTTTCTTCTTTATGGAATATCTCAGAAAGTACTTGTATTCAAGATAAACTGGGAGTACGTTTATATGCTTTGCATCTTGTTAAAAGTTGTTATCTTGCCTGAATAAGACCTAAGAGGTCAAAAAGCGTCGTGTTTTGTCCTGCAATTTGTTTATTCCTGTTGTTCGGCGGACTCACTAACAATTCTCTTTTTAAAAAATAATGAAACTTAAGGTCTAAAAGGATTTTTTTTTTTTGGGTACGAGATATCATGTATCTTTTTATTTCCACGCACCACAAATACTTTGGGACGAACCGTGCATCAGTGTTTCGGGTAAAACGTTACACTAGAGATGTTTAGAACTTAAGGGAAGGGACGCACGCAATTAGGCACGAGAACAATGGATTTGACGAAGCGGGATTAGGGCGAAACGGGATATACCCGCCCAAACCCACCCGCCCAAACCCACCCAAGTGGAACTAACATCCAGCCTTTGTCGGTGTATGACGGAGAAGGGCAATAGGTGTTTAGGCGAAAAGTGGTTTGGCGAAACATGGTGTCCTGTGTGTTGCTAATATGACACACAGACAGACAGACAGACAGACAGATGTAGCCTACCTATAGATACAGCTAGGCCCTTTTGGAGGGAAGATTGAATTTCACACAGTGAAGGAGGTGGAAGAGGGGGGTGGGGGGAAGGGGGGGGGGGCAAGAAACCATTTCTCACAGTTCAAAACACTTCAATAAAAAAAAAAATGAAATGTTCAAAATGTTTGCATTCTTTTCACGACAAAAAATGGATAATAATGATATGGTTTACATAAAATGCCTTTTTTTTCTTTTCTTTTTTTTTGTTTTGTTTTGTTTTGTTTTTGTTTTCTTGTAAGTAAGTGTAATACTTTCCAGAAGCATAGGTTTTAGCCGGGATCATAGAAAGGTTAGCCGTCTGTATCCGGCACTGGTTCTTTCGTGAACTTGCGGACAGAGCTGTTTGGACAGGCGTCGGGGGACTTTACATCCGGTCACTCCGTTTTCTTCGGTATGGAGTCTGTTGACCATCTTGCTGAGGGGAGGAAAATATACTTGTAAGTTAAAAAAAAGCAACATATAAATATAAGCGTATACCTGTTGGTGAAGTACTGACATGTGTTGTTCTTCCAATACTTTTCTTCCTTTCGTTCTTTCTTGTTTTCTTGCTTTTTCTTTCTTTCTTTTTTTGTGCGATTGTTTTTTTTTAATTGCATTTAATATCATGGCAAGAAGGATGAAACAACATGCTCCCGAAGAGAAGCCACAAATGCATATAAACACACAAGCAGGGAGCAAAGCAACGTGTGTGTGTGTGTGTGTGTGTGTGTGTGTGTGTGTGTGTGTGTGTGTGTGTGTGTGTGTGCGCGCGCGCGCGCGCGTACGATTGATTGTAGGACTGTCTGAATATGTAAATGCTCCCCCTCCTCCCCCCACCCCCCAACCCCCGCCTCCTTCATTGAACATGTCATAGCAGTGGAAACAGACGTAACCACAATAATCTGTGCTCCGATTGTCCAGCGTGAAGAGTCTGTTCCGAGGCTTCTTTAGCAGACGACATATCTACCGAAATCAGTGCATCCATTCAGTCATTTTCTTCCTTTGTCTGGTATATGATATTGAAGGAAAGGTCTATTGTCTCTTTTGGAAACGTGTATCAAAGAATAGTGCGGTGTGTTGAAATTGAGCACAGGTGGGTTCTTGTGTTTGTTTTGTTTGTTTGTGTCGTTTTGTTTTGTTTTATTTTGTTTTTCACTGGCAAAACGTCGATTTTTTTATAGCTGGAAGTCAATTCACCCGAGACGCATTAGTTGTCCTGAACCTGAAACGAACTCTTAAATTAATGAGGCAGGGAACAGTCAACCGTCATTCACAAACAAGTAAAGTAACTTTCGCTCCCATGATGAACTAATTACAGGTCCATTACTCCAAACAGACGCTGCAGGGGATGTCTACTCGCTGTTTTGTTCTGTGTGCTCTGAGTTGTCATTTCTGCAAGGCGATTCGGTGTCCATAAGCAGCATCCGTTTGGAATTATGAACCTGTGATTATTCACCATAGGAGCAAGAGTTACTCGACTTGTCTGTTAGTCCTGAACGTATTAGATG
>CM065730.1:39092740-39110240 GCA_033310375.1 Conus canariensis | reverse complement strand
GTGAACAAAGATCGATAAATGAATTAACAAATAAGAGGGTAAACATTTAATTACATGGCTTCTCCGCATCGTAGTTGGATTTTTTTTAACTATGAAAAATGAATAAATGTAAAATGTGTAAATTCGAATCGTTTATTTACAGAAAATATAGTCGAAGACACACTGTTGTTTGTCCGTCGAGTAGACGAAGACCATCTGGTCATCCTGGGATTGGGTGTGAGTGCGTAGATGGCTGGTCAGGCCGATCTGCGCCCGGAAAGACCTATCACAGTATGGACAGGGGATGGTGGCGGCAGTTGGAGATCTGTTCAACACACACACACACACACACACACACACACACACACACACACACACACACACACACACACGCACGCACGCACGCACGCACGCACGCACACAGACACACACAGACGGAGGGAGAGAGAGAGAGTCATGTCGTTCACACACACACACACACACACACACACACACACACACACACAGAGAGAGGAGAGAGAGAGAGAGAGAGAGAGAGAGAGAGAGAGAGAGAGAGAGTCTAGTTATGTCGTTCATAGCTTTGGCAAATACGGTCATACAGTCTTAGCTATGTACAGATTAAACTCAAAAATGATAATCTAGAGGTGCATCCGAGAAACGAGAACTTCTGTGATTGTCAAATTGAGCGCAAGTTAAGAAGCGCGCCTCTACAATGGCATCAAAGCGCAAATTTTCACGTTAAAGGAAAGCCGACTTTTGTTGTTGTTGTTTAGTAACGTGCGTTGACTGCATGGTCAGTTTCTTGATATTCCTCTCTTTATTTTTCATTCCACTTAAGTATTCGGCTAAGTTTATTACTAGTTTAGATAAACAACATTTGTATTTTAATTTGAAAATGAGTTAGAATCCAACGAGCCGAGAGCGGTGTCCTCTTTCCTCCAGTCAGTTTTGTCAATGTGAACATACCGACCCATGTTTTTCTCTCTCTCTTTTTTTTTTTTTTTAAATTCCAGCCGACGTTCTGAATCATAGCTGGACAAACATACGGTCAGCTCAGTGTTATGCGAAGAAGGCATCTCACAACGCTCAACATTTTAGAGAAGATCTCAAACCAGGCAGGGAACAGTAAACAATAAACAACGAATAAGTTGGACAACTCTTGCTCCCATGGTGATATAATTCACCTTTCACCTATCACCTATCCCGTTGTCTTGAAGACCGTTGGGGCGCCACAGAAGACTTCGCAACCAGTTGTCTCCACACCTCCCGGTTGTCAGATGCTTTTGGGCAGTTGCTGAGTGTGAGGCCAGTCCATTCACTGATGTTGTCCTCCCATGATGAGGTCATTACACGCCCATAATTCCAAACGAATGTTACGTTTTCAATACCAAAATCGTCCAATGTCATAAATTTCAAAACAGAGCACACAGAACCAATAAGGAGACAGCGTTTTAGTCTGCACACAGGGACTCTGTTTCAAAAGTCTGCCCTGGGCCAGGGACAGGGCAAAGAGGGGAACCCAACTGTGGCAGATACGTTAGTTGCACCGGGTCTTTTGTGAACTTCCGGACAGAGGTGTTCCGACAGGTCATGAACTTTGTAGTGTGGTGTGTGTTGACCGTCTTGTTAAGGGGAGTAAAATATTTGCAAATGAAGAGTAACGGCAAAGTTGTTTTCAACTGGTGAAACACACACACACACACACACACACACACACACACACACACACACACACACACACACACACACACACATATTTTTTTTTTCTAGAATGTGGTATAGCTCTATTCGATGCCAGGGGAGCACAGACACAATCAGCCTTGCTTCCCTGACGAGTCCGGTCCAGCGGACGAAAGGCCTCGGAGCAAGAAAAATGAATGGTTCTGTCTTCAAGATTGGTTACAATGGTCTCCATATGCTGTTAGTGAAAGATTTTATATTTATATATTCCCTGATTTTTCATTCTCTTTTTTTTCTTCCGCAACCCTCCCCCCTCCCTCTTCACCACCACCTTTTTTTTCTCCGAATCATTGCCAAGTCATTAATGTCATGACAGAGGAATTGTAAGCCCGCACTTATTTTCTCCCACTACCAAATTTTCCAACATGTATGTATGTATGTATCTATCTATGTATCTGTGTATCTATCTGTCTATCTATGTATCTATCTATCTGTCTGTCTATCTATCTATCTATCTATCTATCTATCTATCTATCTATCTATCTATCTGTCTATCTATCTATCTATCTATTATGATATGTGTGTGTGTGTGTGTGTGTGTGTGTGTGTGTGTGTGTGTGTGATATCTGACCAAGACGTGTCATTTTGCGTGTGACTGCGAGCAACTGTAAGGAAAATTTATACAAGAAGAAGAGTGAGACGAGCTGTGGTGTTTCAGAAAAGACGAAAAATAAACACAGTACAGAGCAATGTTCGCGTGTGTGTGTGTGTGTGTGTGTGTGTGTGTGTGTGTGTGTGTGTGTGTGTGTGTGTGTGTTTCTTCAAAACATACAATGCAAAACAAGCGCGATTTTCACAGCCGTATGTTCTTCGGACATCGAGGAGACTAATCATACATATCCCTGGCTGAATGTGTGAGCGTGCCACAACCAAGAATGGCACGGCAAGACCTCCCCCTCCTCCCCCTCCCCCACCTCCTCTCACCCCTCGGGCATCTAGAAATTAAGCACGAGAAGATTCTGATTGATTTTTCCTTGCAAGTCATCGATATTTTGAAAGCTGTAAGTCAATTCCCCTAACACACCTCGGTCAACCCACCGCGGTACTGAAAACCTTGGATTCGCAGTGAACCCTGTGTTTACCTCCTGGTACGGTACCAGCTCGCAGTGAAAAGGCCTGCTGGCTGGCGTTTTGGGACGATGAAATTTCGTGCTTTTGGCCATTGATCATTTGCGCATTCTGACATTTCAGCTTGCGTTTTTGAGCTATTCGTCCTTTTGCGCGACCCCCCCCCCCCCCCCCCCCCCCCCCCCCCCCCCC
Source organism: Conus canariensis (assembly GCA_033310375.1). Lineage (NCBI taxonomy): Eukaryota > Metazoa > Mollusca > Gastropoda > Neogastropoda > Conidae > Conus > Conus canariensis. The sequence continues at coordinate 39,107,261 of CM065730.1, read as the reverse complement.
CCCCCGGAATCCCAAATCATTACCTATCTTTGAATTCTGTCGATGAAAGGAGCTGTTAATAATACTAACCAACTGTGAGGAAGTTGACAAAACTGGGCAAATCGTGTTGACCCACACAGACATGTGTACTTTTTTTTGTCTTTTTGTCCCATTTTCTGCACCGACGCAGCTCATTCCGACCCCATGTCCACAGCCACGGCCCGGCCCGGTGTAATAAGAGAAATTTACTCCCCGCCAAATTTACTCCGGAGTAAAAACCGCGTACGCAGAATTTTACTGGGAGTAAATTTCGTGTACGAGATTTTTACTCCCTTAACCACGCCAGATTTACTCCCTCCACGCAAAATCTGGTACGCAGAATTTTACTGGGAGTAAAAAGCGCGTACGACAAATTTTTTTCCCCAAACTTAAATTACCTCCCTTTTGAAGTACTTGTGCTATTTAAAGTCTAGCCAATAGCGTATCACTGGGAGTAAAAAGCGCGTACGACAAATTTTACTCCCCAAACTGAAGTTACCTTCTTTTTGAAGTGCTAATAGTATGAAAATTCTAGCCAATAGCGTATTACTAGGAGTAAAAAAGCGCGTACGACAAATTTTACTCCACCAACTTAAATTACCATCTTTTGAAGTATTAGTACTATGAACACTAACGAGCACATTTAGACGATTGTGTAAAGAGGCTATTAAAAAAGGACCAATCGAAAAACACTAACAGATAATATATACCATATTTGGCTGTATAGCAAATAGAGCTGCGGATTCTCTCTCTGTCGCTCTCTCGCTCTCAAGCTCTCTCTCGCTCTCGCTCTCTCGCTCTATGTGTGTGTGTGTGTGTGTGTGTGTGTGTGTGTGTGTGTGTGTGTGTGTGTGTGTGTGTGTGTGTGCCGTTCTGAGTCTAAATAAGAAACATTGTTTACTTACTGTCATCTCTGTTGCGCTTCTTGAACAGCACACATTGCTCCAATGCAAATGAACTGGCTTGCCGTCTAAAGTTCTTTTTCCTCCCTCTGTCTTGAGCAAGCCCGTCGGGATATCTTCCAAATGCGAGAAATTCACGCACATGTTTATAATCAACGTGCTGATAAGCAGCCATACTGCCACAGCATTTTAGCTAACAGGGTGACAACTCTTTTGTACCACAATCATAAGAGTGATTTCCCTTGACATAGTTGTTCTTCCTTCTATTTAATACACCTTTTTAAATAATAAACGACACTAGGGCCCACCCACCATCATTCCTGTTGCTTATTCAGTCTAAAAAGAATGGGGAGTAAATTCCGCGTGGGGAGTAAAAACGACGTGTGTGCAGGGAGTGCTTTTCGCGTAAAGGGAGTAAAATCGGCGTGCGCGGTTTTTACTCGGGAGTAAATTCCGCGTGGGGAGTAATTTCCTCGTGTTACACCGGCCCGCCGCAGCACTGGCACCGACATTCTACAGGGAGCAGTCCATGTCAAGTCGTCAAGAGGCAACCCACCGGAGGAGACACTGCACTGCTGCCGAGTCACTTCAGTAGATGTTCAGTGGCGCCTGTTCTGATCCAAAATACGGCAGGACACCACCTACCAAGCACCCCCCCCCCTCCCCTACTGACGACAATAATTGCGTAGTCGCGGAGCCAGCGTGACTGAGCTGAGCTCTTCCTCCGGTGGGCGCCCCCTGACATGTGTACATTTTATTAAATGGAAGAGAAAGGGATGGAATCGGATGACGAACGGTTCCTTTTCTTTCCGTTCAACTCCATCCCCACCCCCACCCCCACCCCCTTGCTCATCTTCCACCTAAACAAGATCAATGGTCTTTAAAGGCTGGAAGTAGGATATCCTTCATCATCAGGTACCGACATTTTTTTTTCTTTTTTTTTTTCTTTCTTTCTTTTTTTTTTTACCTATGCAACATAACAGTTATGAGCACTGATTGGTTCTCTGATCTCAGGGCACTTCATGCTCACCTTCACAAGGATCCCATGGACAAATGGTCCGAGTTTTCCACCTGGACCACCAGAACGACAACACATAAAGAAAAGTTGTGGAAAATGACAGTCCTTGTGTTAGGGGGCTAGCGAGATTCGAACTCGCAACATTTGTCCGCGGAACTCATTGCTGTAAGCGACTGACCCACCCAGACTTTCCAATCCATCTCCTTCCCTACCCCCTCCCACTCAGCGCCCTCTCTGTCCACACGACAGTTTAAAAAAGCTGGGTACCTGATTCAGTGCAGGGAGTGTTAAGGCTGCGGCGGAAGGAGAGGGTTGTGCTCCTGCCTCTCATGACAGCACGTGCCTTGACTCGGTGATTCTCTCAACAGTTCACTGCCTCTAAGGCGTTTAGTCTATTGGACTCCATGTACCCTTTATTAACCTTGCTCTCTGACTGCCACCCCCTTCCCATCCCTTCCTCCCCCCCTCCACACACACACACACACACACACACACACACACACACACACACACACACACACACACACACACACTCACACACACACACTCTCACACACACACACACACACACCTCATCACACACACACACACACACCACACACACACACACACACACACACACACACACACACTCACACACACCCACACCACACACACACACCACACACACCACACCACCACACACACTCACACACACACACACACACTCACCACACACACACACACTCACAACACACACACACACATCACCACACACACACACACACTCACACACACACTCACCACACACAAAACACTCACAATCACACACCACACCACACCACACACCACTCAACACCACACACACACTCACACACACACTCACACACACACACACACACACCACACACACACACACACTACACACACACCACACCACACACACACACACACACACACTCACACACCACACCACACCACACACACACACACACACACACCACACACACCACACACCACACACACACACACACACAACACACACACACACACCCCACACACACACACACACACACACACAACTCACCACACACACACACACACACACACACACACACCACACTCAACACACAGTCACACACTCCAAACACATCCACATACAACACAAACCAAAAACACAACACACGACCACACAATCTGTCACACCGCATTAGGGTGGGGTTGAGAGGAAAGGAGATTGTGGTCGTTGACCGTGGGGGGGGGCGAGGGGGTGTTGGCGGGGCGGGGGGGGGAGGGGGTACAGGTAGAGGTGGTGGGGTGGAGGTTGCGCTGTTGGTCGGAGGATAAAGGTATATTATCATTGTTCCACTTCTCTTTGAACCAAGTCTTGGTAGGTAGGACCAAAAGACAGTACACCCTCCGTAGGGCGTACTACCTTTGGTAGGACCAACGAGCATTAACAGCCATTCATTCCTGGCACTTGGTCGATGCTGGGTTCAACGCGATGTTGTCAGTCGTCTCGCAGCGACACGCCTACCGCAGTTACATGGCAGGAGACGGGATGGGGTGGGGGTAGGAGAGGCGTGTGTGTGTGTGTGTGTGTGTGTGTGTGTGTGTGTGTGTGTGTGTGTGTGTGTGTGTGTGTGTGTTAAGCGTGGCGGGGTGATGGTCGGAGGGAAGGGGAGGTGGACGGTGGGTGGGAGGGGAAGGAGGGAGGCGGGAAGAGTGAGGGAGAGTTTCTAATTCTCTTACGGGAAATGTAAACTGCTGCCGCTTCATGTTGACATTTAAAACATTGATTGTCCGTCTGTTGTTAACATTTACAATAGAAATACTCTCTCTCTCTCTCTCTCTCTCTTAGAGCTCTCTCTCTCTCTCAGAGAGAGAGAGAGAGAGAGAGAGCTCTAAGAGAGCGAGAGAGAGAGAGAGAGAGAGAGAGAGAGAGAGAGAGAGAGAGCGAACGAACGAACAAACGAACGAACGAATTATTTTTTAATGAGTGAAAATGATAAGAAGCATGGCAGAGGCGATTTTACATCTTGCCCTCAATGAGGAAGAAATTAACTTCAAAAGTGAATGAATTGTTTAAACAATGAAAGGAACACTAAACAGAGAGAGAGAAGAGAGAGAGAGAGAGAGAGAGAGAGAGAGAGAGAGAGAGAAGGGGAAGAAGGAGGAGGAGGAGAGGTAGGGGGAGGCATGGTTATTTTCTGACCTGTCCTTGTGTTCATTTTAGAAAGACAAGGAATACCAACACTAACCTTAGTTTGGTTCCGTCGGGATCACCGGTATCGGCTAGTCCATGGGGGTTGTCGTTGGACGGACGTGATGGGGCCCTCAGGGGGTAGAGCTCACTCACGCCTGCTCCGCGACTAAGTAATTATTGTCGTCAGTAGGGGGGCTTAGTGGGTGGTGTCCTGCGTATGTTGGATCACAACAGGCGCCATGAGCACCACCGGAGTGACTCGGCAGCAGTGCAGTGTCTCCTCTGTTGGTTGCTTCTTGACGACTTGACATTGACTGCTCCCTGTGGATTGCCGGTGCCGGGGCTGTGGCGGGACCGACCGGGCTGTGGCTGTGGACGGGGGGTCGGAATGAGCGGCGTGGGTGCACTGCCACTGAGGTGGCACAGAAATCGGGGCAGCAAAAAAAAAAAAAAAAAAAAAGAGTACCAACACTAAAAACAAAGACCAAAACACAGGCACTGCCACAAACGGAAAGAATCTACATGCGATTTCAGCAAGACTTCAGTGGAGGGTGGAAAATGTGTTAAAAGACTTTTCCTGATTCTTGCGCTGTGGTCGAACCGCAAATGCACGGGAACGCAGCACCCATTCTAGAGAAATGGGAACCTATCCTCCCATTTCTCTGGAACCCATTCGTCCAAAGTCACACGAAACTAGTCGTGTCGCGTCTGTGAAATACACACACACACACACACACACACACACACACACACACACACACACACACACACACCACACACAGGTCCTAGTGGATAAATTTTCCTCCCTTTCGCTATCGGGAAGGCTCGAACTTGGGAGGGGTCCTAACTACCTTAGGTAGCATGGGAGGGGTCCTAACTACCTTAGGTGCCATCTTTCACCTGACCACTTCAACGTCCTTGACACAGTTCGACCATATGCGCTAGGTGAGGGCGCTAATGCTAATCGGCCCATTACCTATTTCTCCACTACGCGCGGCATACTTGTCGTCAAAAGCGATTAAGGCCCTTTGTGAGAGGTTTCGCTCCCTTGACAATTTGCATTACATTGTAGGCCTATATGCTTATGATCGAGTTGCGTTGCGTGGCATTGCATTCCGCTGTAAGGTGTCTTTTGTCATGGTAAAGCATTGTATAGTATTGTGTTATGATGCGTTTATTTGTATTGTATCGTATTGTATGGTCTTGTATTGTGTTGTATTGTGTTGTGCTGTGTTGTACATTGTGTTGTGTTGTATTGTGTAGCATTGTATAGTATCATATCATAATGCATTTATTTGAAACAAATCGTATCGTGTCGTGTTGTGTGGTGTGGGGTGGTGTGGTGTGGTGTGGTATGGTATAGTATGGTGTAGAATGGTATGGTATGGTGTTTATCAGCTCTGTATTTTCATGTTTGGGTGTACATATATGCGCGCGCGCGCGCGCGCGCGCGCGCGTGTGTGTGTGTGTGTGTGTGTGTGTGTATAATCTTATGATTGAGTGCCCGAAATATATGTCACGGAAAAGAAAAGTTTGTACCTGCTGAAATATGTAATAGAAAGTACATTACTTCAGTGAAATACGTCAGGAGGTTAAAACAAAAAAGTATTGTTGAAAACTGTAACATTTCTCTGTGTGTTTAAGAGTGAACATTACGGGAGTTCTACACACTTGACACACGTAGACAAATGTGTTTATTCCGAAAGAAATGTACTATGTTTATATCACACACACACACACACACACACACACACACACACAGAGAGAGAGAAGAGAGAGAGAGAGAGAGAGAGAGAGAGAGAGAGAGAGAGAGAACGCGAGAGAGAAATGTTTCTGCTGTTGTTGTAATAGGTTGGTTGTTTGATATCCTGCCTGTCCGAAACGTGATGAAAAGGATTAAACATTCAAATTCAAAGTCAAGTTCATGTGTGTATGTAAGAGCAAGAACAAGAACAAGAACATATTTTATTGCCATATGAAAACCAGAGGTTTGGTTGGGCACAGATGATCAAGTTAAGACATGCAATTAAACTAATTCCAACATCGTCACATCTTGCAACATGGTATTAGTAGCAGAAAGAAAAAGCATGGTGTGTATCAGAGTCAGATTAGATTTTCTGTCTCCGAAGAGAAAAACATAACAGGATATACTGGGCAAGTACAGGTTGGAAGCAGTCCAATAACATGAGCTCCGAGGGTTTTGTCATTTTGATCTGTGGTGGAAAATCTCTTTTTGTGATCCTTGTCATCAGGTCATAACGTTGTTGGTCAAATAATTTGCAGTCATCGAGAAAATGTAGTTCGTCCTCAACAACGTGGCATATCGTGCATAATCTGTCCTCTGTCAGTGTTGGTATAACGGCCCCTCTCAATATGGAGTTCATTGGCGCTTATTCGTAATCTAGTTAGTGCTCGTCTGCAATCTGTGTCAATGTGTTGCTCCAAATAAGGCGCCTGTTTGTATTCGGTAGCAACTGTGGCATAAAATTTGAGCTTGGCTGTGCTTTCGTTCTTTTCTTTCTTCCAGAAGTCAACATAAAACGTTTCCATCTTCGCATTGATGAGAAACCTCAGGCGAGTCACACTAAATGTACACTGATTTTCCCAGACGTGCTGTAATCCTATCGTTGACAAGGTTTGTCGTATAAACTTCGTCCATTTGCTTTCTTCGGTGTCCTGAGAGATCATTGACTGATAAATTTGTTGTTGATAAGAGTCTTGGTCTGACTCTAATATGTGTATCCAGAATGCGATAGTCTGGGTTATCACTTTAAAACTAATCGGGTATCTCCCCAGTTCGCCCAAAACCGGTAATGTCATAGCTTTTCTATGGACTCTTGATAATTGCCTGCAGAATTTAATGTGTGCAGATTCATGTGGGAATTTGTTTGCAAGATGGGTTTTGAACAAATGCTGCATATTCTTTTCTTGACATATTTCATCATTGTATTGGTAAGAGGATGGGAACCACACCTCCGACCCATATGTGAAGATGGGAGAGACTAACGAGTCAAATACGGTTGTAACTGTTCTCTTATTTACATTTTGACCATAAAACGTTCTCTTCAAGGTATTACAGTTTTATTCCCTTGTCTTGCTAAGTGTTCTTGGGCGTCTGTAAAATGTCCGTTTTTATGGAAAATGACTCAAAGATATTTGTATTAATGTACTGTTTCAATGATGTTTTCACTGCAATTGAAGAATAGTGATACCTTTGGATCTGATTTGGTGAATACAATTACCTTTGTTTTCTCTGTGTTGATTTTCATTCCCCAGTCTAAACAGTTGTTGTGTAACTGGTTTAATTTACGCTGAAGTCCCTGTTTTGAAGTCGAGAGGATAGCTAAATCTTCTGCATATAAAAGACATGGAATTTGGACTTATTCTAGATCGGAAATTCTTGGGGAATCATGGTCTCTGAGATATCCGACAATGTCATTTATGAATATGTTAAATAAGGTTGGGCGAAGGGTATTACCTTGGAGGACACTTTTTTGTATTAATATTTCCTTAGTGAAACCAGACCGGCTTCTTGTACAAACCGTAGCCCCATTGTACATGTCCTGTATCATTTGGTAGCATTTACCAGTTATTCCCGCTTGCATCGTTTTCATCAGTAGAGCTTCGTGCCATATATTATCAAATGCTTTGCTAAAGTCAATAAAACAGCAGTAAAGCCTTTTAGTTCTGTCTTTTAGTACCTTATCAACTAGTTTTGACAATATGAATATTTGATCAGTGGCCCGTGATCCCTTTCTGAACCCTGCTTGCTCTTTTGCCAAGAGGTGGTTTGCCTCCAGATGATTCATTATCCTTTCATTTATATGTTGCAAAACACTTTTCCAAGCGAACTATTCAAAGTTATGCCTCTGTAATTGTTGGGGTTGGATTGGCCGCCTGACTTATAGACTGGGACTGTGATTCCTGTTTTCCAGAGGTCCGGGTATATATCTGATTTTAAAATTAAGTTAAACGCGTCTTTCAGAAGAGCAATTCTAGGTAACATTGCTTTAAGCATTTCGTTTCTGATTCCATCTTTGCCTGGGGATTTTTTATTTTTCAGCTTTCTGACCGCGTTCCTTACCTCTGTTTATAATATTTCATAATCTAACTCTGAATTCCCAGAAGGACAATTATTTAACCTCTTAAATGCTGTTAACATGCCATCAACTATTTGTTTTTGTTTTTCTGCGATCTTCTGTTTTTCTCCTATTAGTGTTTTAAGATGTTCAAACCACTTGTTCGCGCTGAGACAATTTTCTTGACCATAAATTTTGTGATCGTATGTTTGCAGTTCTCGTATGGTTTTCCATATTGAATTGGAATCAGTTTCTAGGGCTTCGTTTAAGGAATTAAGGATTTTGTTCCTGTATGTTTTCTTGGTTTTCTTTAAAAGTCGTTTATATATTTTACATTGTGAAAAGTATTTTTGCCTGAGTTGTTTCTTTGGGGGTTTCTGTTGACCGCGTTCAGTAGTGATCTTATCTCTCTTCTTTGGGAATGACAGTCTCTGTCAAACCACTTCTTCTTTCTACGTCTAGATTTTTATCTTATCCATCTTTGTCCAAGCGCCATCTTTGCTGTGGTTGAAAATATATTCGTTTAGGGAATTAGTGTGTGTGTGTGTGTGTGTGTGTGTGTGTGTGTGTGTGTGTGTGTGTGTGTGTGCAAGCGCCTGTGTGTGTGTGTGTGTGTGTGTGTTGTGTGTGTGTGTGTGTGTGTGTGTGTGTGTGTGTTCGTGTGTGTGTGTGTGTGTGTGTGTGTGTGTGTGTGTGTGTGTGTGTGTGCGTTCGTGTGTGTTGTGTGTGTGTGTGTGTGTGTGTGTGTGTGTGTGTTTGTATATATGTGTGCATGCACTCATGCATGTATGTGTGCGTGGATATGTGCGTGTGTGTGTGTGTGTGTGTGTGTGTGTGTGTGTGTGTGTGTGTGTGAGATATATATATATATATATATATTATATATATATATTATGTGAGTGTGTGTGTGTGTGTGTGTGTGTGTGTGTGTGTGTTTTGTGTGTGTGTGTGCATATACTTATGCATGTATGTGTGCGTGTGTATGTGTGTGTGTGGTGTGTGTGTGTGGTGAGAGAGAGAGAGAGAGAGAGAGAGAGAGAGAGAGAGAGACTCCCACGGTGTTCCGCCGTAAGCCGGAGACAGTCTAAACAGAAAACAAAGAGCAAATCCAACCGATTATGTTCTTTGAGAGTTAGCTGCGGCTCACATTACATCTGGCGCGATCTGTTGTTATTACTGCCGTAACTCTCTCTCTCTCTCCTCTCTCTCTCTCTCTCTCTCTCTCTCTCTCTCTCTCTCCACACACACACACACACACACACACACACACACACACAACACACACAGAGAGACACACACACACACACGCCCCGCACGCACACACACACACACACACACACACACACACACACACACACACACACACACCACGCACGCACGCACGCACGCATGTACGCACGCACACACACACACACACACACACACACACACACACACACACACACCACACCACACACAACACAGCGTGGTTGGGGGAGGGGGGCGGGGCAGGTGGGGGTGCTTCGGCTCCAGCAAACCAAGATCTTATCCAATTCAACCCCCTGCGCCGCGCTCACACTCGGTGATGATAGCTGAGGAAATACCACGAGAGCATGGAACACAGAGAGAGAGAGAGAGATGGGGGGGAGGGTGTTGTTGTTGGCGGAGATGGGAGAGGGGGGTGGGGGGTGGGTGCGGACAGAGAGGTGCGAACACCACACGGTAAATGCTGCAGTATCTGTCATTTTCTCTCTTCCTTCCTTCCTTGCTTCCTTCCTTCCTTCTCTTCATATCCCATCCCTTCCCTACCCCCACCCCATCTGCCTCCCATCTCTCTTTTCCTTCCTCTCACCCCCTCCCCTCCCCCTGCCCCCCTTTTTCATCTACTCCTCTCTCGCCCTTTCATTCCTGCGACCAAGCAAATTGAATCATTTGAGCCTCCTATCAAACAAACCAAAGCGTTTCCTTTTCCGCCGTCCCATTGTAAAATGTGCCGTTTGAATATGATTTTCTTGAGTAAGATTATCAAAATACGAATGTTCTCTCTGTCTATCTGTCTGTCTGTCTGTGTATCTGTCTGTCTGTCTGTCTGTTTCTTTGTCTCTCTCTTTCTCTGTCTGTCTGTCTGTCTGTCTGTCTGTCTGTCTCTCTCTCTCTCTCTCTCTCTCTCTCTCTCTCCTCTCTCTCTCTCTCTCTCTTAACATCATATGGTCTGATTTGTGTTGGTTGGGTTGTAGAAATAGTAAAATACTCAGCGTGCCACGGGATTTTTGAAAAGGAGGTAGGCTCCGCCAGGCCTTCATCATTGGCCTCTGAATTGCCATACTGGTCAGTATCTATAGGTAAAGGCGGCAACAGCATTACTTACTGTTCGTCTGTCCCACCAAGGAAACCGTGCCATCTGGTCATAGGATGGTCTCATGCGATCCTATAATGTCATGAAGTCAGATTTGCACGAGGGGTTGGGAGGGGGGGGGGGGGGGGGGGGGGCAGGTCACGCCAGGGGCGTCCACTAAGTTCAGGCCAATTACCCCGTTTCAGCTGCGGTCGGTCGCTGACGCAATTATCACCCACACTGTCAGGATCATTGTGTGCTGACAAGCCTTGATCTACAGGTCCTGGTGGTCGCCCGGACCATAAACAATAGGCACGAAGGGATTGACCCCCCACCCCCTCCAGCTCGGGGAAACCCCGCGAGCGAGTCCTGCGATAATCCACTGACAAGAACTGCTGATGACGACGATGACGACGACGACGACGCCCCTGAGCCAGTCAGCCACCTCATCCCCCACCCCACCTCCCACCCCCGCCTACATACGTACAACAAAACGACTCACCCGGTCCTAATTAGAGGGTGCCTGCAGTTAGTGGCTCGTTAATCAGTTCTTCCCCCACCCCCACCAACATCCCACCATCACCCCCCCACCCCCACCCCCACCCCCCTTAACTCTCGTCTCGCCTTACAAATTAGAGCCGCCATGTGAGACATTGACTTGTTATCACGCAGCGTAAAGGCAACCCCACCCTCGGCGCTGTTAGGCCTGACTCTCAATTAGCGCACTTGTTGGTCCCCCACCCCCACCACCCCACCCCCACCCCCAGTTGACACACGGGACTTCACACTTGCCACAGCCACGCTCACACTGGCACTCTCTGCAGCTGTTCTTGTGAGGAAGTCTTTTTTTTTCGTTTGAGGCAGGGTGGGTGGGGTGCGGGTAGGGTGGGGGTGGGCTGATACGGCGAGATGGACATTGGGGGGAGGGGGGTTGGGGGGGGGGGGCAAGATGGTCCACTTAGGTACATAACGTGATGGATGTTGGTTGTCTTTGCAGTCATCATACCACAACTTATGTCAATGCGATTCAAGAAAACAAATATTAAACGTTGTTCTGTGATGGGACACCCTGATATGTCAGTGTCAACTTGCAGATGTATGACAGATGTCAAGTCCCATGTAAACCGTTGGACAGTGCAATAATGTGACAGATGCTTCATGCCATTGCAACTTACAGCATGAATTATGACAGATGCTTCATGCCATAGTCAACCACAGTATAAGTATGACAGATGCTTCATGCCATAGTCAACCACAGTGATTATGACAGATGCTTCATGCCATAGTCACCACAGTGTAGTATGACAGATGCTTCATGCCATAGTCAGCCACAGTGTAGTATGACAGATGCTTCACGCCATAGTCAGCCACAGTGTAGTATGACAGATGCTTCACGCCATAGTCAACCACGGTGTAGTATGACAGATGCTTCATATCATAGTCAGCCGCAGTGTAGTATGACAGATGCTTCATGCCATAGTCAGCCACAGTGTAGTATGACAGATGCTTCACGCCATAGTCAACCGCAGTATAGTATGACAGATGCTTCATGCCATAGTCAACCACAGTATAGTATGACAGATGCTTCATGCCATAGTCAACCACACTATAGTATGACAGATGCTTCATGCCATAGTCAACTACAGTATAGTATGACAGATGCTTCATGCCATAGTCAAACCACAGTATAGTATGACAGATGCTTCATGCCATAGTCAACTACAGTATAGTATGACAGACGCTTTATGGCATTGATAACCGTTTGGCGGTGAAGTACGACAGATACTTAATGCCACTGTCAACCGTAGTACAGTATCACAGATGCTTGGTGCCATTGTCAACCTACGACAGTGAAGTACGACCACAGACCTCACACTGATCTATGAGATCTGTGAGTCTGACAAAATAAATGCTAAATCCATTTGTCAACCGTACCGCATAACAGTGTGACAGATGCTTTCATGTCATTGTGATGCGTATAGCAGTATAGTATTGCAGATGCGTAATGCCAGTGTCAACCATGTAGCAGTACAGTATGAAGATGATACAGCCATTTTCAACCTGTACTGCAGGACAGTATGACACAGAGTCAGTGCTGTTGTCAACGGCACCGCACTACAGTATGACGGAAAGCACAAGAACAGAAAGAAACACAAGCAAGCAAACCATACTATATTTTTTCCTATCGACATGTACTGTCGGAAAGTTGCGGACCTTTGAACATTGAACAGCCAATGTTACGTCTCTCAAGCTCGACCTGTTTTCAAGAAAACTGAAACCGTAGTGAATTCTGGGAAGCAGTTTCCCATCCGGGTACCTCACCGTCACGCAGCCTCGTCATGGATTCACGCTGACTACTCGGCATTGCATGTAGAGTTTAGTTTTGTGGTCAAAATCAGAGACTGACCGTGAGAAAAGAGATAATCAGTATGTGAAATTAATAAATGAAATGAAAGCTATATTTGAGCACCATGGACGAGTATGACGTAATTGATGAACGTCCCAACATGCTGTGACTTCGACTTCAAACTGCGATTATCTAGAGGCCTCCCGGGGATTATGTAAACGGCACACCACGCGTCGACAGCGCCAACAGCATTTCCATGCACGTGGTTCTTCATTTGTCATGCAGATGGTCAAGGCCATTGTTCACCATTGGATAGTAAAGTATGAGTGATGCTTAATGCCGTCGGCAATCGTTCGGCAGTATAGCATGACAGATTTCTGTGCCATTTGTCAACCGTTTGGAAGTAGAGTGTGACAGATATCTGTGCCACTTGTCAACTGTTTGGCAGTAGAGTGTGACAGATGTCCGTGCCATTTGTCAACCGTTTGGCAGTAGAGTGTGACAGATGGCGGTGCCATTGTCACCGTTTGGTGGTAGATTTGACAGATGTCGGTGCCGCTGTCAACCGCTTGGCAGTATAGTGTGACAGATGCCTGTGCCATTATCAACCGTTTGGCGGTTTAGTATGACAGATGCCTGTACCATTGTCAACCGTTTGATTGTTACTTTGGGGCATCTATCATTGCGCTTTTCGACATTTCAACCCAGGGCTTTGGGCTTTACGCTGTGGATTCCGAGTGAGGTGACTGCAGGCGAAAACTGAAACAAATTTTAAAAGTTATTTCAAGTAACTCCGCCAGTTGACATGGACAAACAAATTACCAAGACAAAACACGACGTGTTTTGACCTCTTAGGTTTTCTTCACGGCAAGATAAGTAAACAACATTCAGGACAATGAAAACGAAGAACGAGCAATCACGTATCGTGCTGTTGAGCAAATCACGCTGAAGGGCCTCTCCAGCCCTACCTGCGAGGGGGGGGGGGGGGGGGGGGGGGATTGTGTAGGATTGGATGGATAGTGGTGACTTCGATTGTGTAGGATTGGATGGATAGTGGTGACTTCATTTGATTTCCCAGAGAAGACACAATGTCGTTCACCACCGGTCGGACAGTCGATCGACCCCTTTAGTTCTCACCAGTACCGTTTCACCTCGCTGCAGGTGGTCTTAGGGAATGTGTCGCGAAGGGGTTTTGCGGGGGAGGACAGGGGTGGGGGTGGGGGTGGGGTGGGGGGAGGGGAGGTGGAGTAACGGGCATTGCTGGCGACAAGTTGGTGAGGTGTTGCTCTTTGACTTCCGTTTCCCTGCGACATGCGCGAAGCAATTTGTGTGGTGTTAAATGATCAGAGCCCCTGTCAAGTAATTAGCCCATAATACAAGCTGCTGGTGCCATAGAGAGGAAGGAAAACAAAAGCCGAGGGCGGCCTGATCAGGAAAACGGAAAGTGATTTTATCCATGATTATATTCTATGATCGCGTGGGTTGCAGGGTGGGGGAGGGGATGGGGGTGGGCGGAGAGGCCGGGGTGATGGGAGGGAGAGGGTCATGTAAAAGACATGACGGCTCCAAGCGAGCTCTGTAGCCGTAGGGGGACGGTGGGAGGGGGGGGGGGGGGAATTGTTGTGGTGTAAGATTAAAAGGTTAAAGACCCATAGCCA
>CM065730.1:39060240-39075240 GCA_033310375.1 Conus canariensis | reverse complement strand
AAGAGTTAGCACGATGACAGCTGATATTAGCGTGATCCTAATACTAATGGCACTGACTTGAAGAGTTAGCACGATGACAGCTGATATTGGCGTGATCCTGATACTAATGACACTGACTTGAAGAGTTAGCACGATGACAGCTGATATTGGCGTGATCCTAATACTAATGACACTGACTTGAAGAGTTAGCACGATGACAGCTGATATTAGCGTGATCCTGATACTAATGGCACTGACTTGAAGAGTTAGCACGATGACAGCTGATATTAGCGTGATCCTAATACTAATGACACTGACTTGAAGAGTTAGCACGATGACAGCTGATATTAGCGTGATCCTGATACTAATGACACTGACTTGAAGAGTTAGCACGATGACAGCTGATATTAGCGTGATCCTAATACTAATGACACTGACTTGAAGAGTTAGCACGATGACAGCTGATATTAGCGTGATCCTAATACTAATGACACTGACTTGAAGAGTTAGCACGATGACAGCTGATATTGGCGTGATCCTAATACTAATGACACTGACTTGAAGAGTTAGCACGATGACAGCTGATATTGGCGTGATCCTAATACTAATGGCACTGACTTGAAGAGTTAGCACGATGACAGCTGATATTAGCGTGATCCTGATACTAATGACACTGACTTGAAGAGTTAGCACGATGACAGCTGATATTGGCGTGATCCTAATACTAATGGCACTGACTTGAAGAGTTAGCACGATGACAGCTGATATTAGCGTGATCCTGATACTAATGACACTGACTTGAAGAGTTAGCACGATGACAGCTGATATTGGCGTGATCCTAATACTAATGGCACTGACTTGAAGAGTTAGCACGATGACAGCTGATATTAGCGTGATCCTGATACTAATGACACTGACTTGAAGAGTTAGCACGATGACAGCTGATATTGGCGTGATCCTAATACTAATGACACTGACTTGAAGAGTTAGCACGATGACAGCTGATATTAGCGTGATCCTAATACTAATGGCACTGACTTGAAGAGTTAGCACGATGACAGCTGATATTAGCGTGATCCTAATACTAATGACACTGACTTGAAGAGTTAGCACGATGATAGCTGATATTAACGTGATCCTAATACTAATGGCACTGACTTGAAGAGTTAGCACGATGACAGCTGATATTAGCGTGATCCTAATACTAATGACACTGACTTGAAGAGTTAGCACGATGACAGCTGATATTAGCGTGATCCTAATACTAATGACACTGACTTGAAGAGTTAGCACGATGACAGCTGATATTAGCGTGATCCTAATACTAATGACACTGACTTGAAGAGTTAGCACGATGACAGCTGATATTAGCGTGATCCTAATACTAATGGCGGAAACGTTACGGCGGTGACAGCGGGAAGTAGTCCATTGACTGCAGGAATCAGTACACTGACTGCAGGAATCAGTACACTGACTGCAGGAATCAGTACACTGACTGCAGGAATCAGTACACTGACTGCAGGAATCAGTACACTGACTGCAGGAATCAGTACACTGACTGCAGGAATCAGTACACTGACTGCAAGAAGTGATCCATTAACAAGCAGGAACAGTGGTATACTGAATGCAGGAAATTGAACATATTATTTCCACGGCTGAAGTAATATAAGGATTGCAGGAATCAGGACATTGACTGCACGTGTTGGTAACATTGACTGCGGGAATAACTACGTCACTGACAACAGAAAACAGCACCAAAGCTGCAGGAACGGCAGACTGCAGGAGGCAGTATGGCACTGACTACAGAAATTACTACGGCATTGTGGAACGTAGCGCAACACTGATGGAAGAAAGCAGCTGGGCGTGCACGGTGGTTTCTGTGATAATAACGGCTCAGCCAGTGTTAGGCAGGTACCCAAGATGTGACCCGCGCGTAGAGCTAATGCGTAGGTCAGACATCTGCTAAGTCGTAGCCACGAGACCCTTTTCTTAAATTCTCTCATATCGGTCATTAATTCATTTATACATCAGCTTTAAATCATGCGCGGCGTGGTTTCAAAACCTAGCGGATGTGGTAGTGTGGCGTATATGGACTAGTCCGCACGCAGTGACACCTTCATGAAACTGAAACTGAGGTTTCTTTATAGCTGCTCAATTATTCCCCCACCCCACCCCTTACCGCAACCCTTGTCTCCCCCCTCTCCAATCCTTCCTCACCCTCACCTCCTTTCCCACTTCCACCCCAGCCAACCCAACCTCCCTTTCCCCTCCCTCCCCTCCCTCCCTCCCCTCCCTGCCTCCGCCCCCCACCCCCGCAGTTCTTCCCCCACCCCGTTCTATAGTGTTTAAACTCCTCTTACAAAAAAAAAAGATTCCGAAAGATAAAGCAGCCACGATTGGATCCGTTCCTCTTCCAGCTTCCAGCAGCAGAGAGCGGTCCAGCAAGAAGGGAGGCAGCCAACAGTCCCTCAGACAGACGGACAGACTTGGAGGCCGACAGACTGACAGACCGACAGACAGACAGACAGACAGACACAGGGCAGCAGGGAGACAGGAAGACGCAAGGAGCCGTCCTGAGGAAAGCCTGATGCCAGCTGATGGTTAGTTTGGCTCCCCATTGATGGAACGGAGCGACAGTCACCCCCCAATTTCCCTGTTCTCTCACGTCAGCCCAACTCGCCACCACACCGCTCCTGTCCCTCAACTCCCTCCCACCCCCCTACCCACCCCCACCCCCTCCCATCCTTACCCCCCTTCCTCGTCCGTCTCTCCATCTGTCCGTGCTCTCTGTCTCTCTTTCTCTCTCCGTTTCTGTCTGTCTGTCTGTCTGTCTGTCTGTCTCTCTCTCTCTCTCTCTCCCCTCTCTCTCTCTCTCTCTCTCTCTCTCTCTCTCTCTCATTCCTTTTCTTGTTTCTATATCCGGCGATCCTTTTTTTTTTCCAACTCGTTTCTCAGCGGTTCGGTTGCTTAGCTCTTCCGTGTAGTGGAGTCGGAAGGGAATGGGTGAGAAAGAGATAGAGAAGAGGGAAGAGAGTGAGTACACGTGAGGGGAGCGAGGTGTGGGGAGAGGGGAAAATCTATGGATTTACGTCTACTTCTGATGTGGTCACTTTAGTGAACTACGAGTCGCATGTGGTGTGTACATGCGTGCGTGCTTGTGTGTGTGTGTGTGTGTGTGTGTGTGTGTGTGTGTGTGTGTGTGTGTGTGTGTGTGTGTTAGAGAGAGAGGGAGATTGAGAGAAAGGGTTACAGGAGGTAAAGGGAATGAGAGAGAGAAGGAAAGAGGGGGGGGGGGGTGGGAACGGGGTGGAAGTAAACTGAAAAAGGCAAAGCCAGAACAGAGACATGAGGAAACTAATCTGAACCTCAGCATAGGGACAGTGAAAGAAAGAATGGAAGACACAGGCAGACAGATAGACAGACAGACAGACAGACAGACACAGAAACATCAAGACGTGGGGAGATTGATAATCTGAACCTCAGCATAGGGACAGTGAAAGAAAGAATGGAAGACACAGGCAGACAGATAGACAGACAGACAGACAGACAGACACAGAAACATCAAGACGTGGGGAGATGATAATCTGAACTTCAGCATAGAGAAATCGAAAAGAAGCGAAAGAGACGGATCTAGCTAGAGAGAAAAGCAGAAACACAGAGATAGAGAAAGGTTATTAATCTCAACTTCAGCATGGGCACACACACACACACACACACACACACACACACACACACACACACACACACACACACACACAGAGAGAGAGAGAGAGAGAGAGAGAGAGAGAGAGAGAGAGAGAGAGAGACGGTGGACGCGAGGGTTGTTGTAGGGGTGTGTGATGGGGAGGGATGGTGATTGTGGGGTTGGCGGTCGGCGTTGATGACAAAATGAGACCCTGGTCTCTCGCCGAGTCTCAGCACCTGTGATTACCTCACAGTTAGCCCCTATGCAAATGAGCGCCTTTAAGAGAGCGGGCGATTTTTCAAAGAGGCAATTGGTGTTTTTAGCGCTGTCCTTCAGCTCCCCCTCTCCCTCGCCAGAGCCACCCATGCACGCGCATCTTTCGTCGTGGTTTTCTTCTCCTTCATCTTCTTTCTTCTTCTTCTTCTTCTCTTCTTCTTCTTCTTCTTCTTCTTCTTCTCCCTCCCTCCCTCCCCACCCCCTCTCTCTCCCTCTCTTTCTCTCTCTCTCGCTCTCTTTCTCTTCTATTCTGAAATAATTCACCTTATACAAAAAAATGTACGTAGCCTGTATTGATTTTTGAAAAAGTTCGACTCAGTATCAAGAAAGCTTCTCTGGCTTATCCTTACTTTAAAAACATGAAAGAAAAACTATTTAGGTGTATAAATCGTGTACATATCTAATAATGTCGTAGAAATACGAGCCTTGTCTATCGTTGAACAGACGGTCCTGGGTAGTACACTAACAGTACAAATAGTGTCAAACAAGGGAATATGTTCAGCCATATCCCTTTTTTCCGCGTGAGACCGCTTATGGAAATAATGAGAGTAGACATTGAATGTACTTTGATACTGATTCCATTGAATAATTCTTTGGTTTGCTACTGACATTATCTTGTTATCTGAAACAATAATCAGCTGACACATACAACTTGATTATTTCCGGGTGGCATTATAGTATTTAGAAAAGCTGAATATCTGGCAGCCATAGAAAAATAATATTCCAATAATATACTGTGCATAAAAAGAAACGCATATTTTTTTCGCTGAAAATATTAAGGAAAATTTTGACAGAAACATGTAAGATGAATGTTGTGATTTGTCATTGTTATTCATCATGTTTCCTATAAAACAGTTTTAGTTATTCATGTACGGTCTTAACCAATAAATGACAAAGAGTAATTATCAATATTATCTCAAAATTTAACAAGCTTGATTAAAACTCCTTAAATCTGTTGAAATTGTGTGACACACAAAGCAACCCATTTAATGACATGGAGCCAAAATGTACGGTTTGGAATGAGCCTCTTCAGTAATAGAGAATACTTTTTTTCTGCTGAAAGAATATCTAGGCAGCAGGGTACGAACACTAAATGATTTAGTTTACTGTGAGCTTGAGAGGTTTCCTTTATTTTTCCCCACATTAACTACCAGTTCCAGTATGTATTGTACATGATATTGGCGAATGTTGACTCGCGTATGAAGACAGAGTAGCTTTCAAATCACATGAATGTTGCTTCATTTGGCAATCAGAGGGGAAATTAGGCGTCTGAAATCCGTGATATGTTAAGTATAAATCGTTTCTTTAAAGTGTGGGAAAATCGGAGTCTGGGATGTATGGAATCTGTTAAAGAGCTCGCACAAAGACAGATAGATCGTGGATTACAAACGTGGACTTTTCGTAACAGCAATATAGTAACTGGTTTCTTCAATCTAGAATACTTAAAACATGACGTTATATATCGCTGTAAATGATAGTCGATTTAGACAGATATTTAAGATGCTCCTTGACAAAATATAGCTACCCGTAGTTTGCAGTGCAAACAATGTACAAAATATTTAATGAAATACGTAACGTGTAAAATTGTCAATGTGACAGATTGACCTTTTTTTTTTTTTTTCATGGATTTGAACTTTGTTTTTGTGGATAGTGTGCAGGCTATTTTCGTAGGCTGCTTTTAGTACCATGCCATGCCAAGCTTTGTAATGACGTCACCGGCAGACGTGCTGGCCACAGAAGGAAGAGGGGGTGGCGATCGGCAAAGGGAGGCTAGCAAAACGGGAATGAAGAAGTGCGCAGTGCCACTCTGAACTGAGAAGGCGTCACGCATCGCGACCATGACTAAATGTATCTGTTTATCCACAGAAAAGATCGTAATAATCCCAAAGATGTTAAAACACACTGGGCTGCGTGTGGCTGGTAAGAATGAAAGTACTATCAAGATTTCTGCTGTTTTCTCATACGAAATATTCAAAGAACGGGAAACATTTTTTTTTTCTCGACTGATGATAGTGTTTATGTCATATATCGTAGTGGTTAAAGATATATCAGTTCTGCATGCCATCAAACAATGTTTGTGATGTCTGTGTTTATTTCTCTTCTAATCTTTTGCATGCATGATGGTCGTGCTTTTTACATGGAGAGTCCAGACCCCCTCCCCCCCCCTCTCTCTCTCTCTCTCTCTCTCTCTCTCTCTCTCTCTCTGTCCGTTCGTTTGTCTCTCTCTCTTTCTTTTCTTTCTTTCTCTCTCTCTCTCTCTCTCTCTCTCTGCCTTTCTCTCTCTCTCACTCTTTCTCTTTCTCTCTGTCTGTCTGTCTCTCTCTCTCTCTCTCTCTTCTCTCTCTCTCTCTCTCTCTCTCTCTCTCTCTCTCTCTCTCTCTCTCTGCCTCCCTCCCACTCTCTCTCCGTCTCCCGCGTGGCTTTCACTGGAGGGTCGATTCTTCTCGCATTAGCATTAATTACAGTCTCACGTTAACCTCACGCTGCGCTGGATGAGGCGTCAGTGGTGTGCTCTGTTCTAAAACAATTTTTCAATTCTAAACTCTCTCTCTCTCTCTCTCTGTGTGTGTGTGTGTGTGTGTGTGTGTGTGTGTGTGTGTGTGTGTGTGTGTGTGTGTGTGTGCACGCGGGCGCGCACGTCTTGTGCGCACGTTGTTCTCGCGCTCATATGTTAGTGCGTTTGTGCATGTGCATGCATGCTTGCATGTTCGTGTATGCATGCATGAACGTAGTAGCGAGTTCATTCGATCTTGGCCCATAATTTTCAAAACCGACCCATCATTTTCACCTTCAACGTGTGATTTGACCCAGGGTATTTCGGAACAATCAGAAGCTCTGCCAGGATGAAACATCATCATCGTTATTATTACACAAGAATAGCAATGTCATCTTCTGAACAGCAGTTTCCCCATCAATAATCACACAGACAGACAGACAGACAGAAACACACACGCACGCGCGCGCGCGCGCGCACTCTCTCTCTCTCTCTCTCTCACACACACACACACACACACACACACACACACACACCACACACACACACACACACACACACACACATAGGCGGATACGCCCACATACACAGGCATGCGCACATATATGTACGCACATGTATGTTCACACAAGCCCACAGATCACACACAGACACACACAGACACACACAGACACACACAGACACACACACACACACACACACACACACACACACACACACACACACACAACCATGAACATGCGTGCACACACGTAGGCTACGCAGAAGTACATGCAAACCGCGTACACTGGCATATATTTAGGGCTGCCCACTCACGCACATCCAAGCACACACATATGCGCACACACACATATATACATGCGCGCGCACACACACGCATACACATAGATACAACTACAGTAGTTGCGCCGACATTGGAGGATAGGTACTCAAGGTCTGTCCAGCGCGCTGGGCTCATGCGTAGGTCAGACGTATACATAAGACCCTGGTTTTAGAATCTTTCATCGTAGTTATCAGTTCATTTATCCATCAGTTATATATCCTACTCACTGTGATTTCGTAGATTAGTAGATATGGTGCAGTTTATATGGACCAGCCCGCACGCAGTAACACTTCCTTGATGAAACTGACACTGAAAGTGTGTCTACCATACGCAAGATGGAGATCGGCTCCTTTCTTTCTTTCCTTTTCCTTCCCCTTAAAGATTTGAAAAAGATTGGCCATGGACATAAAGGAGAGGCTCATTGGCAGCAGACTGTGGAGTCATCTCCATCAAAAGCAAGGGTGGGGTGGGGGGGGGGGGGGCGTCTTCAATCGTGTCTGTTGGTTTGTTTGTCTGCCTTTCAGCACGATCATGCAACATTTTCAGAACCGTTTGGAACGAAACGATTTGAGATCTAGGTATGAAGATGAAATAAGGATGAAGATGAACTGAAGATGAAAATGAAATGAGGATGAAGACGAAATGAGAATGAAGATGAAATGAGGATGATGACAAAATGAGAATGAAGATGAAATGAGGATGAAGGTGACATAAGGATGAAGATGAAATGAGGATGAAGACGAAATGAGAATGAAGATGAAATGAGGATGATGACGAAATGAGAATGAAGATGAAATGAGGATGAAGGTGACATGAGGATGATGACGAAATGAGGATGAAGATGAAATGAGGATGAAGGTGACATGAGGATGATGACGAAATGAGGATGATGACGAAATGAGGATGAAGATGAAATGAGGATGAAGGTGACATGAGGATGATGACGAAATGAGGATGATGACGAAATGAGGATGAAGATGAAATGAGGATGAAGGTGACATGAGGATGATGACGAAATGAGGATGAAGGTGACATGAGGATGATGACGAAATGAGGATGATGACGAAATGAGGATGAAGATGAAATGAGGATGAAGGTGACATGAGGATGATGACGAAATGAGGATGATGACGAAATGAAGATGAAGATGAAATGAGGATGAAGGTGACATGAGGATGATGACGAAATGAGGATGAAGATGAAATGAGGATGAAGGTGACAATGAGGATGAAGATGAAATGAGGATGAAGGTGACATGAGGATGATGACGAAATGAGGATGATGACGAAATAAGGATGAAGATGAAATGAGGA
The DNA here is from genome assembly GCA_033310375.1 of Conus canariensis. Taxonomy (NCBI): domain Eukaryota; kingdom Metazoa; phylum Mollusca; class Gastropoda; order Neogastropoda; family Conidae; genus Conus; species Conus canariensis. The sequence goes on along the minus strand of CM065730.1, from coordinate 39,066,670 downwards.
TGAAGGTGACATGAGGATGATGACGAAATGAGGATGATGACGAAATAAGGATGAAGATGAAATGAGGATGAAGGTGACATGAGGGTGAAGATGAAATGAGGCCCAAGGATGAAAATGAAACGAGGATTAAGACGAAATGAGGATGAAGATGAAATTAGGCCCAGTGACGAGGCAATCAAATACTGGTGCCTGTTCGGATCTCAGAGGAAACCCAGTATGTGTCACGGTGGATTGAACATCCACATCCACATCCACATGCATATCCGGTGATGTGGTAGACTGGAGCAACCATACCAGGAGAGTGAAATGAACAGGGTGCGGTGAGTTGCTAATAACCACTGCACACCGATACCACCCAGAACAACACGTTAAAATGGGCAGCGTAAGATGCTTGATTGGGGGCGCTTGCGGGATTCGAACCCGAAATCTCTGACCGCCAACAATGCGATTTGCCAGCGAAGTAACCAGCCAGGCAGTGTTACTTTGATTCGGATTTTTTTGCCGGCTGATTTAGCCGCCGGCCACCAAGGCGTGAGGTGAAACCCAACGCTACACGAGAGAGACTGGCGGTAACTTTGACACAAATCTCCCTTTATTCCCCGTTTTGGCCCGCCTGTCTCTCTTCTTTCCTCTCATCCTCGTCTCGCTCCTCCGCCTCCCTTGCTCTGAGCATCTTACTGACCCCCTTCTCACACCACCCCTCCCACCCCCCTACACTCAGCCCTCCGGCACGGAGTTCTGTCTGTGTGTGTTTTTCAACTGGTCCTCACATTAATCGGAGCACGCCAGCGATGCTATGTTGGTCAACAAACAGCGCAGAGACAGAGAGAGAGAGAGAGGGGGGGGGGGGGGGGGGAGGGAGAGAGAGAGAGAATGGGTGTGTGAGCGAGTGAGGAAAGACGGTGCCAGGTTTTCAACCCCCTCTTAGTTTTCTACCGTCACGGATACATCTGAACGTTGCGGTCGAAAAATCCTCAAACTTGGCGTTGATTGTCAGACGTGAAAGAAAAGAAATAATAAACAGCGGAATCAGTTTAGATCAAGATCATTTAAGTTTGCTTTGAAAAGATCATAACATAAAATGAAAGAGCTAGCTAACTAACGTTAATCAGAAAATTTGACTTACAAGTACGTGCACGCGCCTCGCCCTTGAGGCGTTTATATGTCTATGAACATTTCACATAAAATCTTGCAGCTGTTGCATCGACGAATGGAGGGAAGATTCAGTTTGGATGACATCCCCCCCCCCCCCCCCCCCCCCCCCCCCCCACATTTTTGATTGGGCGGGAGTTTAGGGGCCGTGTATTGAAAACCCTAGTGAATGCTTTCGCTCTGTATTGCCGAACAATTCAAATCTGTCAACTCGTGTATCTCTGGCACTGGTAAAAACGCTTTCCTCCGTTTGAAATATGGCCGGAAGGAAAACAAGTTGGAAAGAAAAGATGTTTGAAGATGAATGGACCTTAAATGCAGAGGAGGTAGGGAGAAGGCGGGAGGGGAGGGGAAGGAGAGGGGGCTCGAAACTTCAGGTTTACCCCTTGTTTTGTGCTTAGTTGTAAAGCTGTTGAGATGACGAAGGGCAGAGGTCTGAGAGCCTGTGTACATGTGCTTAGTTGTAAAGCTGTTGAGATGACGAAGGGCAGAGGTCTGAGAGCCTGTGTATATGTGCTTAGTTGTAAAGCTGTTGAGATGACGAAGGGCAGAGGTCTGAGAGCCTGTGTATATGTGCTTAGTTGTAAAGCTGTTGAGATGACGAAGGGCAGAGGTCTGAGAGCCTGTGTATATGTGCTTAGTTGTAAAGCTGTTGAGATGACGAAGGGCAGAGGTCTGAGAGCCTGTGTATATGTGCTCAGTTGTAAAGCTGTTGAGATGACGAAGGGCAGAGGTCTGAGAGCCTGTGTATATGTGCTCAGTTGTAAAGCTGTTGAGATGACGAAGGGCAGGTCTGAGAGCCTGTGTATATGTGCGTGTTGGGAAGAAGGTTGAAGAGAGGAGCTCGAGGAGATCTTGACAGAATGTTCAATCGTAAAGTTGGTGAGTTGAGAGAGGACGGAGAGTTGGGGAGATGTGTGTGTGTGTGTGTGTGTGTGTTTTTGTGCGCGCGCGTGTGTGTTCTCTGCAATTGCTTTCACAAAAACACGCACGCACACGCACACACACGCGCGCACACACACACACACACACACACACACACACACACACACATACACACTCGCGCACACACACACACGCACACACACACACCACACACACACACACACACCACACACACACACCAAACGCATACGCATACGCGCGCGCGCGCACACCAACACACACACACACACACACACACACACACACACACATATTTATATTTATATATGTAGAGACAGACAGACAGACAGACAGTTGCCGAGGAGATGAACAGCTTTAAGGAAAATAATAATGACGTACAACAGATATGGGCAGCAGATAGATAGATAGATGGATAGACAGACAGACGGACGGACGGACGGACAGACAGACAGACAGACAGATAGATAGATAGACATATATATATATTATATATTCCCCCCATTTTCTTCATTTTTTTTTTTAATTCAAATCTTTGCCTAGCCCTATTATATAATGCTGAAGTAATTGTTAGCATGCATGTTCTCCATATTTAATTGTTCAGCATATATATATATATATATATATATATATATATATATAATAAATCCCTGATTTGCGGGGACAGGGAAGACGGAAGGGAGAGAAGCGGATAAAAATGACGAGGCCGGCAACTCTAGTTAGTGACACCGTGAAGGGAGAGAGAACAAAGGGGCGGGAGGGAGGGAGTCAGGGAGGGAGGAACGGGTCGGGTTTATTTAGCTGGGCCCTCAGTAGAGACAGAGGTGCCCTCGCTGGAACAGAACTCTTCTGTTGCTGAGAACAAGACGGGATTAACACGGAAGTGGCTTATCTCTCCTGGCCTGCTAACTGCCGCCTGTTTCTCGCCGGCATTTCGGGACCTGAATACAAGACCGTGGGGGGGGGGGGGGGGGGGGGGGGGGGGGGGGGGGGGGGGGTATTGGGAAGTGAAAGGGAAGAGACGAGTGGGAGGACCAGAGAGGGGAGGACGGAGGAAGTGATGTGGGGGGAGAAGATGGTCAAACCATACAGAGAGATGCGTCGCGTCACGTGCTTTACTACTGTGTCGGCGGGATGATGATTAGAACAAAACAGGCTGTGAAAACTCTCTTCCCCCCCCCATCCCCCCCTCTCTCTCTCTCTCTCTCTCTCTCTACACACACACACACACACACACACACACACATGTATATATATATATTATATATATATATATATACATATATAGGGAGGGGGGAGACAGACAGACAGACAGAGACAGAGACAGAGAGACAGCGAAAGACAGAGACAGAGAACAACAGGAGGGAGTTGGAGGGAGTGGGGGGGGGGGGGGGGCGCCATACAAGTGCACGCGGACTATTCTTCTGCCTTATCAGCAATGACCTGCCAAGATTAAAAATGAAAAAAAAAAAAGAAAAGGAGGGGACAGCAAGACAAAGAAAATGGCAATGAAAAGGGTGGGAGGGGGGTGTGGGGGGGGGGGGGGGCGTTGGACGATCAAATCTTTCACCTCACTGGCAGGCTATGGAGATCATCCTAGCTCACTTGGAAACAGAACCATTCATGTCGCCTGCCCTGGGGTCTTTCGATCGTCCGCTGATTGGGATTCATCAGTGAGACACTGCCCAATGTGTGTCAGCCTTTACTTTGGCATCAAATGGAGATGCATCAGCTACTATAATTATGTGGTATTCTAACATCCAAGGGTTCAAAAACAGCCCCCCCCCCTCCCAAAAACAAACAAACAAACAGACAAAAAAAACTGTGATGGGTCGACCATGACTGGAATGTTAATGAAAAGATAATGGTGTTTACACAAAGGGTCTCTCCACCCTGTCTCCGTCAGCACGAAAATTTCACCTCGATTTAAAAAGAAAAAAAAAAAAGGAACATGAGTAAGCTTTTTCTGGATTATAACTCATTGTCTCGCGCCCACCCGCCCCTCTTCCCCTCCTAAGTCCCCAGCCCTCCCCCCTCCCCACCTCCCCCCACCCACCTTCTCTCCTCCTTTTTTCCTCTCTTTGTCTCCATCCCTCTATTTCTCTCCTTTTTTTTTTTTTTCTCTCTCTCTCTCTTTATCTCTGTCTGTCTGTCTGTCTTACCATCCCACCCCGCCCTCCGACAATCCTTTTCTGCCCTCAACCTTTTTTTTTGGGGGGGGCGGGGGGGGGGGGGGGGGAGGGGGGGGGAGGGGGGAGAGGGGGGGCGTACCTCTCCTCTTCCTATTCTTCTTACCCGACTCCGCTGGTTTTTGCGTTTATTTTTTATTCAATCTTGGATTTAGTTTCGCCTTCTTGGTTTGTTTTTTCCCACTTGCACCTTAACAGTTCTGTCTGCTCCATGAAAAGCTGTCAGAACCTCTCTCTCTCTCTCTCTCTCTCTGTGTGTGTGTGTGTGTGTGTGTGTGTGTGTGTGTGTGTGTTGTGTGTGTGTGTGTCGCTCTCTCTCTCTCTCTCTCTCTCTCTCTCTCTCTCTCTCTTTCCTGTGTGTGTGTGTGTGTGTGTGTGTGTGTGTCGCTCTCTCTCTCTCTCTCTCTCTCTCTCTCTCTCTCTCTCTCTCTCTCTCTCTGTCCCCGCTCTCTCTCCCCCCTCCCTCCCTCCCTTTTTTCCTTCTCTCCTCCTCCCCTCTCTCTCCCTCTCCCTCTTTCTCCCTCTCTCTCTCCCTCTCCCTCTCTCTTTCTACCTCCATCCCCTTTCCTCCTCCCCTGTCCTACCCCCCCCCCCCCCACCTTTGTCTCTCTCCTTCTTTTTCCCTCTCTTTGTCTCTGTCCCTCTATTTCTCTGTCTTCTTTTTCTCTCTCTCTGTCTCTGGCTGTCTGTCTGCCTGCCTGTCTTTCTTTCTCTCTGTCTCTCTCTCTCTCTCTCTCTCTCTCTCTCTGTCTGTCTGTCTGCCTGCCTCTGTGTGTGTGTGTGTGTGTGTGTGTGTGTGTGTGTGCGTGTGTGTGTGTGTGTGTGTGTGTGGTGTGTGTGTGTGTGTGTGTGTGTAAGCGTGCGCTTTTTGCAACAGAATACATGAGGATCTTGTTCAGAAATATTTCACCAGATATGATTTTTTTTTAATCTAGAGGTTTGATCCAATATTTTGTAAACAAGAGATCCTGTTTTAACCCGTTTTCAGCATGTTTGCAATGTTTTGTTTTATTTTATTTTTAACACGCAAATATGCATTGATTTTGACATTGGTAAGAGTCCTGCTAAAGCACCCCCGATTTCTCTGCGCTCAACTTGGCTTTAAATACTAGACATGGAATGAAGGACTGTATCTTAGGGAGGAATGGGGGAGGGGGAGGGCAGACAGAACCTGTACTCCCTTCGGTGGAAAAAAAAAGGTAGTGTAAACTGGTTCTCTTTTTTTTTTTTGTAGGAAAATCAGAAGCACTGACAGAATGTATTCCTGACAGAACATGTCTTCTCTTCTGTCAGAAAAGAACAGGGAGTCCAGATAAAACTAACAGTTCTTTCTGTAGGAAAACATGGAGTGCAGACAGGATGTTTGGACAGTTTATGAGATTCCCTCTGTGGGGAAAAGGGTGTAGTTGTAGTTCATGCATTCCCTTCTGTAGGAAGAGGATGTACTGATAGTGCATACACTCCCTTCTGTGAGAAAAAGTAGCACCGACAGTGCATGCACTCCCTTCATTGGGAGTAAGGAGAACTGACAGTACATGCACTCCTTTCTGTGGCAAACGTTAGACCTGTTTGTGTACTTCCTAGTGTGAGCAAAGGGAGTACTAACAGTACAGTTACTTCCCTCTGTGGGAAAAAGGACTATTGACAATACATGGAACTCCCGTGGGAAAAGGAAATGCTTACCCTTCCTTCGGAAAAGGAGGTACCTCCTGAAGAGAACAGGGATATCCATTTCTGCCTCTTTACCAAAAGAAATGTGGGTACCTTTGAATACTATACAAACCTATTAGAGCCGGAGAGAAGAGTCATAGTGCACAGTTCTGTTATCAGAGTGGAATTCAATGTAGAACTGAGGCATGCAGGACAACCGTGCACTTGTCTGTTAGCATCCCCAGGTGTTGTGAACTTCTCCAGTTCCTTGATTTCATTGTGGTGTGTTTTGGGCAAACTTTCAGGAGTACACATAAACTGTGTGCATGGGAAAACAGGGAGTACCGGCGATGCTACTCTCTGTGTAAAAAATACGAGTAGTGACAGCACTAATTTTAAATATGGGAAAAGGGAGTACTCTCCCATTTACGGGGGCCAGTCGACGTGCAGGGTGTGAGGGAGATGAAAGAAGAGGGCTGCATGGAGACGACCTGTCGTTGGCTGCCGTGAGAGGACTACGATGTCCTCATTATCAG
>CM065730.1:39040240-39055240 GCA_033310375.1 Conus canariensis | reverse complement strand
GGTGTTAGTGGGACCCAAGGCAGTGCAGTCTTCAGCTGCCGACTAACCAACCGGGAGCGATCCTGCACTTGACTGGTTGCTTCGTCAGTTGAGGACAGCGATTCTATGGGTCCCACCGGCACCTATCTATCTATCTAGCTATCTATCTATCTATCTCTGTGGGGATCCTGAGGGCTCTTTCAGTATTCTACATTCTGGAAGTTCTGTGTTAGTAACTTCCCCTACCCTTTCGCTCGGTTTGAGTCTGCCCCTTTTTTTCTTTTAATTCCTTTTTGTCTTTCTTTACTCTCGTCTGCACTTCATTTTGCCTGCGTTTGTGGACTGTTCTCCTGTCTTTGTTCTGGAAAATCATTTACTTTTTTTTTTATCTTTCATAGCAATTTAAGATATGTCAACTTTTTTTTTTTTTTTTTTTTGGGGGGGGGGGGGGGGGGGGGGGGGGTTCTGGCAATTGGGTTGTGAAACTTTTAAACATTGTCCAGAGTTGACTAGCCTGTTATGATTTTTTTTTTTTTGGCCATTTCATTTTTTTTTGTGTGTGTGTGTTCAATATGGGGGTGTGAAAGAGAGGGTAATACCCGGCAATCTCAGCACAGTCAAATGTTATAACCCTTAAGATGTTGTTGAGCTACCAGGTCGTAATAGCATTTTGCTTGGTTTTTTTTTTTTTCTTTTTCTTTTCTTTCTTTCATTTTTAAGAGGGTTTCTTTTTATTCGTTTCGTGATGTGACCTTTCTTCTTTCGCAACTTTCATAGCCCTGCAGAGAACATTCCAAGCTGTCTCGTATACTCTGTACCCGACACATGAACACAGCAAAAACAACTAGAGAAATGTACAAACACAAATTGACATTTATTCAAGACTGGCGCAGCCTTTTTGCCCTTGAATATTGTCTTACCAATCACAGGGACAAACAGTAACAAATACAGGTAACCTCGATTCGATTGGTCTAACACGACACGTTAAATGAAACAGGGAATAATAACAGTAACTAACGAACAAGCGGGATAACTCTTGCTCCTATGTGAAGTAGTGGCACGTCACGTCCATAATTCCAATTGAAAGCTTTTTCGCAGGGCGATTTGGTGGTGTTGTGAGCGGCATTTGTTTGGAGTTATGTGCGTATAATCATTTCATCATGGGAGCAAGAGTTACCCTTCTTGTTCGTTATTTATTCTTTACTCTTCCCTGCCTCGGTTAAGGTTTCCTTTCAGCCCCGAAAATGCTCTGTGCGGTCAGCTGAACAGTAGCGATTAAAACCTAATCTGCTGTTAATCTGTCTGTCGGGTATCTTTGTATCTCTGTACATATGCATCTGAACATCGTTGTATTCGTGTAGCTAGCTATCTGTGTCTATATTAAAAAAAATAAAATAAAATAAAAAGAATGATAGGATATAAAAATGTGCCTGTATGTTCATCCAACTAGTTGTCTGATTGAAATGTCTGTCTCTTTATCTACATGCCTATTGGTGGAAATAAGTATCTGACTATCTAGATAACTACAGATATAATTATCTGTCTGTCTAAATATCGATCTACTATAATAATCTGCTTGTCTGCCTGTCTTTATATCTTTTGTCTGATATAAACTGTCTGCCTGCCTGTGTACAAAATTATTTGATATAGGCATTCGTTTGTGTGTCTTCTATTGTTCTGTTTTCATGAATCGAGTTGTTCTCTTTTTCGTCTTTTTTTTTTTTTTAATTCACGTTTCACACATAAAACCAAATCTTACAATACTGAGACCATAATTAAACGTCGTTTGCATCTTAGACAGAAAAAACAAACAAACAAAGAGGTACTTACAATATAAAAGAAAATCGAAATGAAAACAGAAAAAAAGAAACAAACAAAAACAAGGTGAATAGAAAACACGCAAACAAACAGAATACTAGAAAGTGTTCTGAAGAGGGGGAAAAAAAAGTTTACGGCAGCTGCATGGACACTTGAAACAGTAATAAACTTCCAAGCACGAGCAGAAGCTAGACACATACATTCCGTGACAACAGTCCGTGTATGACCGGGAGGAGTTTCGAGAAGTAGTTCTCATCACAAACGACCTCTCATTTGTTTCTATGGCGCTCGTCATGCTGCTAATTGATTCACTTTCTGCGTTGAAAATGAGAATCATTCGTTTGTTTCCTATCTATCGTTGAGCTCGCACGAACAACTTGGTGCTGTCCGTTTTTAAGAGAGTTTTTTTTTTTTTTTTTTTTTCAGCGGAAGTACACGTTTGGCCTGAATTTCTTAACTAAAGAGCCTGGCTTATGCTCGATTCCAGCGATTAAAATTCCGTCGGCTGTTTTCAATGTTTTTTTTTTTTTTAAGTGTATTAGACAATCTTCAAATTAAACATGACAGTCTTGACATAGGCAGTTCAAATGACGAAGTTCTTTCACAGAAGTTCCAAACGACAAAGAAGCCTTTTTAATGGGAAAAGTCAAAACGAATGCAACCGATGATGACTTTTTATTTCAAATTATAGAATTCTCTCTCTCTCTCTCTCTCTCTCCTCTCTCTCTCTCTCTCTCTCTCTCTCTCTCCTTCTTTCTTCTTCTTCTTCTTCTTTTGTATTCCTTTTCCTGAGAGGAGAGAGAGAGAGAGAGAGAGAGAGAGAGAGAGAGAGAGAGAGAGAGAGACGGACGAGGTGGGGGGACTCAGAACTCAGAAAAGTGTATAGAGCCGAGAGAGGAGAGAGAGAGAAGAGAGAGAGAGTGAGAGAGAGAGAGAGAGAGAGAGAAGAGAGAGAGAGAGAGAAATGCGGAAATAGAGGGGAGAACTTTTTAACTCATAAATTTTATTCAAGAGAGAGAAAGAGGAAAAGAAGGGGGAGGAGGGGGGAGGAGGACAAAGAGGAGGCGAGAGAATGAGGAGAGGAAGGAGGAGGAGGAAGAGGAGGAGGAGAGAGAAAGAGAGAGAGAGACAGACAGCAGACAGACGGACAGACAGAGAGAGAGAGGAGGGGGGGGGGGAGAAACACAGAGACAGAGAGAAGAAAGAGGAGGAGAGAGAAACGGAGAGAGAGAAAGAGAGAGAGAGAAACGGAGAGAGAGAAAGAGAGAGAGAGAGAGAGGGAGGAAAGAGAGAGAAAAGAGAGACAGAGAGAGAGAGAGAGAGAAGAAGAAGAAGAAGAAGAAGAAGGAGGAGGGAGGAGGAGGAGGAGGAGGAGACGCAGAAGAAGGGTTAGGGGTCTGCCGGATGAGGGCAGACAGAGAGTCTCGGACACTGAGCGGGCGTAACAGCGCGTCCGGCACGCCGCGCCTCCTAAATCACCCCTCACCTTTCACCTCTCAACCTCCACCCCCTTCCCCACTCCCACCCCCCACCCTACCCGCTCTTCACACCACCGTTCCCCAACCTCTCCACTCTCACACCACAACTAAGTCCCCCCCCCCCCTCTCTCTCTCTCTTTCTCTCTTCTCTTCTCTCTCTCTCTCTCTCTCTCTCTCTCTCTCTCTGTGTCAGCAGTCTCATGCCTCGTTCTTCCTGTCTTAATTGTTGCGAGTGATATCATCCTCTACCCACGCCGCCCTAATCAATTTGTGCGAGTGGAATGGGAGAGGGGCTGGTTGGGGGAAGGGTGGGTGGGGATGGGGGGGTGGGGGGTGGGAGAAGGGATGGTGGGATGACCTTTGTGGTCTGCGCAGCGTGAAAACAGGTGGTACACATTGCCGGCTTGGAGCCTCGAGTTCTCAATTCCTCCCACCCACCCCCCTCCACCCCCACCCCCTCCCTCCATTCCTTCCATCGCACCCCTCCCCTGCCCATATTCCTCCCCTTCCCGACTCTGTTAACGGACAGTTTAATAGCGATGGTTGAGGTGTTTGCATGCATAATGCTTAGCACTTTAGAACAGACTTTTCAACTTCTTTGTTCATAAATGTTTGTTTCTAACAGTCCTACTATTTGTTATTTCGTAAAGTAGTTGAGCAGTGAAAAGGTCAGTTTTAGTGTTTTGTTTTTTTGTTTTCTAACAGTACTACTGTTGACGAAATTAGCAGCAAAATCCTATTCACAACGTTTTATTGTGAACTCAGCTTCACTTATTTTTGTCACTGTGACGAGCTGGAGTGGAACAGGCTTGGTGCTATAGGGGCAGGACGCATGGAGAGTTCCCTTTTAAATGATAATCACAGACTCTTTTTTTTTCATTGATTATTCGATGAGCGTCGAAGGTTGATTGAAATGATGTTAGTTAAGGAAAGAGTTGCCTCAAATCTCTAGTTGAATCGATCCGGACAGAGAAAGTTGTGTTTAATGTGTTTACTAACAGTGAAAGTTCCACAAATCAATACTCGGTAACTATTGCCATAGTCCCAAAACAAAAATGTGTGCTTTCACTCTGTCTCTTCACGTCGCATTCCTCCCGCTCTCTTATTCTTTCATTTATTTATCAATGATTAGATCGAAAGTTCCAGAAACACGGTGTGGCTTCGCCAGTCAGTAATTATGGATATTCCAGAATGTTCAAGAACTGTGATGTTGCACAGCCAGTTACAATGCAGGGAAACTAAAAAACTCGTCCACCATAATTGATTTATACTTACGCCAGGGTCCAGACCTCATTCAAGGTTCAGACGTACTGTCACCAGTCTGTAGCGATCATTGTGCTCCGTATGTTGTCTTGAAAACCACCGCAGATTTAAACCTCCTACAAACGTACTGTGTTTAATTATGCTAAACTAAATGCTCAGAGACTAACTGCTGAATTATCTAATACTGACTGGGATTCCATTTTTAACCTTGGAATCTATTGATGATGCTGCCGAGAAGTTTTCTGATCTGCTTGTGTATGTTGCAAAAACTATGTATGCCAGTCAAAGAGGTTACAATAGATGACCGCGATGCGCCATGGATTACGACTGAAATTAAAAAAATAATCAAAAGAAAAAATAGTATCCATAAATTGGCTAAATTTTTAATTCTGAGTGGGCTTGGGCTTTCTTTCGTCGTACTCGAATGAGCTTACACATATTATTAGACTGAGGAAGGCAGAATATGTATTAGAATTAGACAACAGAATCTCCTCTCCGAATTGCTTTGGAACCAAGGACTGGTGGAAACTAGTTAAAACATTCATTCGTAACAAAGGCATGCCTCAGGACGAAATCCCTCCCATTGAAGATAACGATGTGATTTATTACACTCCAAAAGATAAGGCTACTGCCCTTAATAATTACTTTGCCGCGCAATGTTCGGTCGATGACGATGATGAAGATTTACCTAGGATAAATGAATATTGCGGTTTGATTAGTCATTTAGTTATTACCAAAGACGTTGTTCTAGAAATACTGAAAGGTCTTGATAGTAGAAAAGCTGTCGGACCAGACCTGGTACACAATAGAATTTTAATTGCTGCTGCGCACGTCATTTGTGAACCATTAGCATACCTGTTTAATCGCTCATTAACAGAAGGCAAATTTCCTTTAATATGGAAACTGGCTCATGTAACCCCCATATTTAAAAAAGGAGATAAACATAAATGCGAAAACTACCGTCCTATTTCATTATTGAGCTGTATCGGTAAAATCTTAGAAAAATGTGTTCAGCAACATGTGTTTAAACACCTTTTAGGCAATAATCTTTTATCAGATGCCCAGTCGGGGTTCATTCCAAGAGACTCAACTGTTTTTCAACTTTTGTGTATATATGATGATTTTTGCAAATTTCTAGACTCAAGAACTACTGCACAGGTGATTTTTTTTCGACGTATCTAAGGCCTTTGATAAGGTATGGCACCGTGGATTACTATATAAACTTTCTGCCTTGGGTGTTAGAGGACAGTTGCTTGATTGGTTTGCTGACTATTTGACAAATCGTACACAGGCAGTAGTTTTAAAGGGAAGTAAATCACCGTATCTCCCGATATCGGCAGGCGTCCCCCAAGGTTCTATTCTTGGACCAATGTTATTCCTTATTTATATAAATGATATTGTTCATGATATTGAATCTGTGGTAAAGCTATTTGCTGATGATACCAGTATATATTTAGGTCTTGAAAATACTCGTCTTAGAACAGAAATCTTAAACTCAGATCTTGGAAAAAATCAATACTTGGGCTCTCAAATGGAAAATAACATTTAACCAGTCTAAAACTAAATTATTGACAATTTCTAACAATGCGGTGCCACAAATTGAACCTCTGAGGTTTAATACGTGACATTACATGATACTGAATTCCACAAACACCTAGGAGTTATCATTCAAAATAATTGTAAATGGGATCGACACATCAAATTCATGTTGTCAAAATGTCGTGTTCTTTTTGCCTGCCTCCGCTCATTTAAATACCGTCTTAGTCGGAAATCACTCGAAATAATGTATAAGTCATTTATTTTGCCCCATTTCGATTTTTCGGATGTCGTGTGGGATAATTGTACAAATAAACAAGCTGAAGATTTAGAAAATGTGCATCTGGATGCGATTAGAACTATAGTCGGCTCAGTCCGAGGGTCTAGCCACCAAAAATTATACAAGGAATCCGGTTTTACATCATTAAAAGAGAGACGACGACGTCATAAAATCATTCTGTACTACAAAATTGTCAACGGTATTGTTCCGATTTATCTGTCTAATCGACTTCCCCATCTTATATCCTCTGTAAACCCTTATCACCTCAGGCGCCCCCTGGAGAGGCAGATGCCAAAGTGTAGACTAGATATGTACAAATCTTCCTTCTTTCCTTCATCTACTGCTCTTTGGAATGACCTCCCTGACAATATTAAAGTATCTAATTCTCTTAGTTTTCTCAAGCGTTTCCTCAGCAGTACCGATAGTATCGTGCCTAGATGTTACTACTTATCTGATAGGACGTCAGAAATAATTTTGTGTAAGTTGAGATTGGAAATGAGTGACTTAAACCACGATCTTTTCAAACGACATCTTAGAAACAGCCCTTCATGTGACTGTGGCACGGCAGTTGAAGATGCAGCCCACTTCTTGATTAATTGTCCACTCCATCAACAGGCCCGTGCTCTGACAATAGAAACTCTACACGACACAGCAAAACGCGATATCTCAACATTACTGACTGGTAACCTTGACTTGGATGTGGACGCAAATACAGAGATACTTACTATGGTTGGAAATTTTATTAAGCTATCTAATAGGTTTGCACTTAACTAACTTATTCGGCTTACCACATTTACCTTCCCGGTCTTCTACCTGGTATTGAACACTTTTGATTGAAATGGCATGGCGTGGTTCGGGCGTGGAGTGGGTTATTTTATTATTGTGTTGTAGTTTGAGTGTATTCTTGTGTGTTAAACGACTTTTCGTTTGTTCGCTTGTCTTTGTTGTTGTTTTGTTTTTGTTTGTGTCTGTTGATTTTCCTCCTTTCCGATTCCATTTTGATAATTTCCTGACGCAGCCACTCCAATGTACATTTTCTTTGAAAGAGTACGGTTTATAAGCCTATGCTTGTTGTACTCCATGATTTGATGAATATTGCTGCAAAACTGTTTTCGAACAAATAAAATCTGTTTAAACCAATGCAGGGAACGTGGTAGAAGGATCGAGAGCCATCACGTGTTATAGCCAGTCACAATGCTCCGAGCATTCGGCAAACATTTTCTGGAAGCATCTGGCACTTTCATCCTTATTCTTGTACTTTTACAGAGACAGTTTGTGCATGCATCATTTGGCAGACAAATGTCACATTAAACTTAACACGTACAAAGCGAAACCCAAGACATATAGATCTGAATCGACCCAATAAAATCGAATGGTTTGTAACATGAGGTAACTTAGAGGGGCCCATAGCCAAATGGTTAGAACGTTTGCCTGCAGAGCTGACGGTCGCGTGTCCGAACCCCCTGCAGGTCGGATTTTTTTCAGCGTGAGAACCCTTTGGTGTCTTTGCTGCCAGCCTAACAAAACATCTTTAGCAGACCAATCACGCAGAGGGGCGTTTCTTCACTCAGATTTGGAATGAACTTGCCAAGGTACATGAAGAAAAACCCCAAAAGCGTCTGGCATCATCTTTGTTCGCGGGAGCTGGCAGGTCTACGAACAGCTTTCCCTTTTGCTGGGTCAGGCTGAAGTCCTTCAGCTGTGAGAAGGTGACCAACGTATGGAAGGCTGGACTGTCTGATGTGCAGCTTCCTTAGGCTCAGTGTCAGATTGTAACGCGTGGCCCGTTCTACAACTTCGAGTCGGGTTATGTATTCCGATATGGGAAATCTTTCAATATCGTTGTTATGGGTGACCATCAGTCTCTAATTCAAACTGCCCTTAGCTTGTTGTTAGTGGACCACATCAACTTGATTTCATCGATTGCGAACGTTGCGTTGTGGGTTTGTGGATCAGATGTGCTTCACAAAAGGTTTCTTTGAAGAACATGTGTGTACTTTTTATCAGTCATTTCCCAGACTGCGTTCTCTGGTGAACCATAAATGCAGAGAGGAAGAGAGTATTATCATCACTATTACTTCTGCTGCTGTTATTATTGCTGTTGCTGTTTCCAGTGACATCAGCCAAGTCAAATTAAGACACGGTGACGTATTCCGAATTAAGGTCTACATTGTCTAGACTGAGAGAAGAGCATGAATTTCATATTGGGACCAAAATGTCAAATACGTACATTACAACGTCACACTGTAATGACATACAGAGTACAGGACAGGACAACCCCATGCAATAAATCTGAACGTGTCTTCAAACTGCTACTTCAAATGACAGTCTCTAATATTCTGTTCTTGGAAGGCGATGTCAGCGAAATACATGAAAGGAGAAAAAAAAAGAGGTATAGAGGAAATCGTCAGCATAAGTCAAATGGCATTTTAACCATCTTTTATCTCAGTAAAAACAATCAAATGTTCTGCTTTATTCATATTTAGTTTTTGGATTAAAGTCGCTTGAAAATGTTGGATCATTCTAACTTGTAGAATTGATTTGTAACTTCCTTGTATGGAAAGGAACATTAATCGTTTCCCGTTTTTATAATTGTGAAATATGTTTTGCTGTTGTTACTTAATGTGCGTAATGAGTAGATGTTTCAGCCATGTTTGTTTGATAATTTGCGCACGACATAGGAAGGTTTTATTAATGTGTCTGTTCAATTATTTACTGAAAAAACAAAAGCGCTTTCACGGGTACACACACACACACACACACACACACACACACACACACACACACACGCGCGCGCGCGCGCGCGCGCGCGCGCGCGTCATGCGCACGCACACTTATATGTGCGCTGAGAGAGAGAGAGAGAGAGAGAGAGAGAGTCTGACCCTAACATGATGAGTCATAAATCTGTTAATGACTTCTACTCTGTTTTCTTTTGAAGCCCAAATGCTCACATCAGAACAACAACTCTATGGTCCTTGCCGTTGCTAAGCACTTTATGGTCATCGGGAGAGAGGGATTTCTTGTTCCATCGGGTTTGTTTTTTTTTCTCCTCTGCTGTATAATGTCAAGCGAGTTTCGTGCTGATATCTCCTAACAACGATGAAAGTGTGCCTGTGTCTCAGTCCCTTTTCGTTGGACGCGGAGAAATATTAGCTATTCTGCGATATTGTTTCATTGATTTGTAATTCACGTAAAGGAGTTGTCTTTGCTATTTTTTTTGTTTGAAATGAATTGTCTACATGAAAACTTCCTCTCTCCAGCAATCTGTTCCCTCCCTTTCTCTCCGCGCCCACTCCCCTACCCCCTTCCTTCCCCACGCTCTATACCCTCCTCCCCGACTCCTCCTCCCGGTCCTCCCACCTCCTACCCCCCCCCCCCCCCCCCGTGTGTGTGTGTGTGTGTGTGTGTGTGTGTGTGTGTGTGTGTGTGTGTGTGTGTTGTCATCTGTATTTACAGTGTTTAGAGCTGGTTCAGTACATTTACTTTTAATCAGCCAATCCTTTTATTAGTTTCAAAGGAATCATTCCGGATTGCTATTGTCATTACCTTTGTCTCTCTCATGCCACCAATTATTCACTACCAATATCAATGCCAACATTTCGCAAGGCACAAGAAAGAGAGAGAGAGAGAGAGAGAGAGAGAGAGAGAGGAGAAAATGGGAAAGACAGCACATAATGGGAGTGCATGAAATGACGACCTCCCAAAAAGGGGGAAAAACATAAAATAATGATTATTTTTAAAGGTGAGGAAGGGGTGGGGGGAAGGTGAGGTGAAAAATATCAGGCTTAGAAAGACAAGCCATCGCAGGTTTCCTGAGAGCGGACTCGTTCCCCCTTGCCAAGATGAAAGCCGGTTTCCCATTGGCCGGCGACCCCGTGCAATGAAATCGCCCGTCCTAGACGCGAGGTCTTTTGAGGCTCGACTTGCCAGGCCCTAATTAACCGTTAATCAGCTCCGCGCGTTGTTTCCAACGCGACCCGAGCGGTGTCAACTGTCGAGAGGGTTCGCTCGATCACGTCCAGGGTCGGTCACCGGGCCGGCTTCGTGCGTGCCGACAGTTTCAGGCCGGGTGGCCGGTCGAGCGACAGACGATTGACGGAGTGACGCGGGCACTATTGCCGCTGCTGCTGCTGCTGTTGCTGGTGCTGCTGGCTTGACGAGTCGGCGAACGATCGAATGTTCAGGGGTTTGGCGTAACAGAGAACATGGAGCTGGGCAGCGAATGGGGAAGACTAGGAGGGATAAAGAGATGAAGAGTCTCGCGTGATTGTCTTTTGGCACTTTGCTATGAACACGGTTTCGAAGGGTAGGGAGTGTGTGTGTGTGTGTGTGTGTGTGTGTGTGTGTGTGTGTGTGTGTGTGTGTGTGTGTGTGGTGAAAAGAGAGAGAGACAGAGAGAGAGAGAGAGAGACAGAGACAGAGAGGGAGAGAGGCCAGAGGTGAATAAGTACATACCGACGCTGATATGTTTTCCTAAAAAATAATCTCTCTCTCTCTCTCTCTCTCTCCTCTCTCTCTCTCTCTCTCTCTCTCGTTATCAGGCTTAGTGTGAGTGTGGTGTGTGTGTGAGTGCGCGCACGTGCATGCGTGCGTACTTGCTTATTTGTTCGTATTGTATGTCTGTAAGTTGTTTGTGTTTGCATTCGTGCAAATGTGTAGGTGGTGTGTGTGTGTGTGTGTGTGTGTGTGTGTGTGTGTGTGAAGAGAGAGAGAGAGAGAGAGAGAGAGAGAGAGAGAGAGAGAGAGAGAGCGAGATACTACCTCCAACGAAGAGAGAGACAGAGAAACAAAGACAAAGTGATATAGACAGAGAGAAATTGGAGGAAGGAGCGAGGAAAAAAATAAGCAAAGATTAAAAAAAAAAAAAGGGAATGGGGGAAAAAAGAAGAAGAAAAAACACCCCAAAGAACAATCTGGAAATCGTTGACTTTTGATCCTTTTTTCCCACCAGCCTTCTCTGTTCTTTACAAACAATACTGTTGACTCCAGGGCAAAATAAAAAAAGCAACAAAACCCGCCCCTAAAAACAACCAAACCCAAATCACGGAAAATGACTTCACCATCTTTTGCTCTCCAATCTTTTTTTTTTTTTTTTTTTTCGTTTTTTGTTTTTAACCTATTGAGGGCCCCAGACATTTGAGTTTGTCAGTTAATGCCAGGTTGGCGTGGCGAGCGTGGCGAGCGCGTGGACGATCTGGGTCTGTGACATTTTTGGTCCCTTCCCAAGTGGCCAGCCGCGCTTTCTGATTAGGCCCACACAAAGGAACGGACAGGGTGGCCCGTTAGGACCGCTCCTTTAATACAAAACCCGTTTCATCAAACGTACGAAAGCGCTAAATTAATTTCAAGACCTCTGATTGCCTGCGTTGGTCGAGCCAGGCGGAGACTTGGAGCCAAGAAGTAGAGGGGTGTTCGCAACGAGATCTCTGCACGCGAATGCGCCACGTCGAAACCCTTGGTCTCTGGTAAGGGTTAGGAAAAAATAAGACACAAAAAAAAGGAAAAAAAAAAAGAAGGAGAAGGAAGGAAAGAGCGGGGGAAAAAACACAAAGAATGAAAAAAGAAGAAAAAAGACATGTTGGGTGGCGAGCGACCAGAGAAAGAGAGACAAAAGGAAGCATCATGGCGGCGAGAAGATGAGTCGTAAGTGAGGGGAGGTTATACCGACGACGATTCTTTGGAGTTATCTGACGTTTTGTTGTTTTTTTTTAGTTTGGTTTGATGGTGTTTCCTTTTTTTTTTTTTTTTTTTTTTTTTTTGGTAAGATTAAAACGAACGGAAGGGTCGAGCGACTAGTTTTGACTTTTGATAAAGATAATGATTTGGGGAAAAAAGGGTAAATTGTTTTTAATCCTTCTTCTTAGTCGACAGTCAGTCCTTCCCTGTTACCTGTTTTATGCATTTCATTTGCTCATTATGGCCTTTGCTGGGAACGGGTTCGGTTTGTCTGATGGTACTTTTCCTGATTTGATCTCCGTCTACTGGCATTAAGTTGGGCTCAACTTAAACTGACAAAAAAAAACTATTATTACATTGTTATTGAGGGGAGGGAGAGAGAGAGAGAGAGAGAGAGAGAGAGAGAGAGAGAGAGAGAGAGAGAGAGACTAGCTGGCAGACACAGAGAGAGAGACTAGCTGGCAGAGAGAGAGAGAGAGAGAGAGAGAGAGAGAGAGAGAGAGAGAGAGAGAGAGAGAGAGAGAGACTAGCTGGCAGTCATGTAGTTTGCGTTACAGTGAAACACCCATAGCTTTTCATTTTAGAGAGAGTGGAGTTGGTTGGGGAGGCAGGGCTGGGGTCATGAAGACTTGTTTGTAGTCATATTATACTTTGTGTTATAGTGAAACGCCTTTTCTAGAGAGAGAGAGAGAGAGAGAGAGAGAGAGAGAGAGAGAGAGAGAGAGAGAGAGAAGACATGAAGAATATAGAAGACGGGGGACGGGAACAGCCTATGAAGAATAGCTGGCTACCTTATACTTTATGTCACAGAGAAACACCCAAAGCCTTTTCTTTTTCCTCAGAGATAAAGAGAGGGAGGGAGGGGGTGGGGACAGCTTGAGATCATTTACTTACTTCATGTCACTAGAGAGAGAGGAATGGGGAAGAAAAGAGGGGACATGAATGATCATGGTGATCATTTTATACTTTGTTTCACAATGAGACGCACGAAGCCTTTTCTTTGAGAGAGAGAGGGAGAGGAGAGGACGGGGGAAGGGGGATGGTGGATGGGTGCATGAAGAATTGTTAGGCATCATATGCTGAAAGTCACAGTGAATCGCCTACAGCCTTATTTGGTAGAATGCGACGACGGGGAAATAGAGAAGCGGAAGCGTCTTGGAAGGAAGGGGGGGGGGGGGGGGGGGGCATGAGGAATAGTGAACAATCATAATACTTTATGTCACAGTGTCTTTGTTCTTCCTTCTGCTGTCTTTGTAATTGAGATACTGCTCATGAAGCTTGATGACGATGAAGCGACGGTCATAAACGCTGATAGAAACTGGACTGCAATCAAGAAGGGATGGCGACGGTCAGGGATAAGAGAGGAAATATCACATTTCCCTGGGACAGGAATCAGGGACGATTTGGCCGCCATAGTGGGTGAGACGCGCCACGTTGACGCATGCTCGCTGATGGTGATATTGGCTTCGTCGCCTTCGATTTGGTTGGTTGTATTGCCGCGCGGCCATTTTCCCTGCTGTCAAGAGAGTGAGAAGAATACCGATCACTTTGCGCACTAAACGTTAGAGAATCTTGCCACTTCTGGTGCATAGAAGATAGGAGGTGGGGGTGGTGGGGGATGGGGGGGGAGCGGTGATTACATCATTGGAAAAACAATTCCTTTCCGAACCCTAGGCCGTCCATATTTAATTGTCTTTTTATCGAGGATGGAATGGGGTTTTTGAAAACAATGATGAATAAGACAATAGGGTTCTTTAAAAAAACAGTCTAGTTTTCTCCGATGCCTGTCTTTTATTGAGATACTCGTCTATTCACGTGAGTCGGGCTTCGCTATTCGCCAGAGCGCGTAAATATTCCCACGATTAGTGACAGCCAAACAAACACAAAGCGAATTACTCATGTTCACACAGCACACGCTTCGTCACAGCAAAACTGCCCGCCGGTATTGTCGTCATTATTTCACTGAGAGTTATGCACAGAGCAAAACTGCCCGCCGGTATTGTCGTCATTATTTCACTGAGAGTTATGCACAGAGCAAAACTGCCCGCCGGTATTGTCGTCATTATTTCACTGAGAGTTATGCACAGAGCAAAACTGCCCGCCGGTATTGTCGTCATTATTTCACTGAGAGTTACGCACAGAGCAAAACTGCCCGCCGGTATTGTCGTCATTATTTCACTGAGAGTTATGCACAGAGCAAAACTGCCCGCCGGTATTGTCGTCATTATTTCACTGAGAGTTACGCACAGAGCAAAACTGCCCGCCGGTATTGTCGTCATTATTTCACTGAGAGTTATGCACAGAGCAAAACTGCCCGCCGGTATTGTCGTCATTATTTCACTGAGAGTTATGCACAGAGCAAAACTGCCCGCCGGTATTGTCGTCATTATTTCACTGAGAGTTACGCACAGAGCAAAACTGCCCGCCGGTATTGTCGTCATTATTTCACTGAGAGTTATGCACAGAGCAAAACTGCCCGCCGGTATTGTCGTCATTATTTCACTGAGAGTTATGCACAGAGCAAAACTGCCCGCCGGTATTGTCGTCATTATTTCACTGAGAGTTACGCACAGAGCAAAACTGCCCGCCGGTATTGTCGTCATTATTTCACTGAGAGTTATGCACAGAGCAAAACTGCCCGCCGGTATTGTCGTCATTATTTCACTGAGAGTTACGCACAGAGCAAAACCTGCCCGCCGGTATTGTCGTCATTATTTCACTGAGAGTTATGCACAGAGCAAAAACTGCCCGCCGGATTGTCGTCATTATTTCACTGAAGTTATGCACAGAGCAAAAACTGCCGCCGGTATTGTGTCATTAATTTCACTGGAGAGTTACGAACAGAGCAAAACTGCCCGCCGGTATTGTCGTCATTAATTTCACTGAGAGTTATGCCAGAGCAAAACTGCCCGCCGGTATTGTCGTCATTATTTCACTGAGAGTTATGCACAGAGCAAAAACTGCCCGCGG
>CM065730.1:39035127-39040140 GCA_033310375.1 Conus canariensis | reverse complement strand
CATTCTCAGAAATCATGGCGTCGAAGTGGATAAAGATTGATGAGTTTATTCCATAAGAACGATATAGGCAGCTCAGCATCTTTAATGTGTCGCTGAGGTTTTTCTTCCCCCACCAACCCCACCCCTCTCCCCTACCCCCATCCCATGAAAATGAAAATGAAAAAAAAATTACACAAGAAGAGGTTGATGGAGTTTGGATTAAAACGCACACTTACACACACACACACAACACACACACAACACACACACACACACACACACACACACACATGTTGCAAGAACAGGTTTTTAAAAGCAAACATTGCATTGCAATGAAGGTTGCGAGGTCACAGGCCAGTTCGGGAAAGGGCATAGGCGACCCTGAAGCCAAATTCCTTGTGTTGTCTCCACGAGAGAGAGAGAGAGAGAGAGAGAGAGAGAGAGAGAGAGAGAGGGGGGGTACATGAAGATCTGCCCGGGTGACAGGCAGTGCAGCAGGAAATGAACAGATCAAGACAGCTCTTCTCTCTCTCTCTCTCTCTCTCTCTCTCTCTCTCTCTCTCTCTCTCTCTCTCTCTCTCTCTCTCTCTCCTCAGTCTAGTTATACAGAGTGAAATGAACAAATTGCCAGCCATGGAAGCCACCAAAAGGGATGACAATGAACACACATTTCATCGGCATGATTTTGTTTTTCTTTCCAGTTTAACATTCCACAGAAGAAAATGCACAACACTTGCAACCAGACACCTCAGTCATCAAACGGTTAAAACTCGTTATTTAAACCGCCACATTCCGACCCCAGGACGGGGCAAGTCACAGCGACTGCTTTGAAAATGGCGGTCAAAGAATTATGGGTCAAAACCCGTTCGAAAGGCTTGGCCATCTTGTCCGTCCTTTGACTGCTCCGTTATTTTCTGATTTCAACGGGGTGATGTCAGAGCGTAATCCCTAGCAGTTGTCCAATTTTCTTTCTTATTTCCCCACGTTCATATCGCTGATTCATGTTTCGCAATTCTCCGCCGCGCCTCTGTCCAGGGAGAGTGTTTCTGGGGGCGGGGAAGTGTCCTGGCGGCGCCATTCGTCATGCGGTTATCATAACGCGGCAACAATGAGCAGCTTCGTCAGGACGGGGGCCAATTTCCAGGCGGCCATATTGAGCCCACAGGATGGGGCAGCGGGGGCCCCCGTGGATCGACCCTATCGGTCCATCTCCCGCTGTCCGCCGAGGTGCGCGCCCTGTCCCTCGTGCTCAACAACCAAATTGGAACCGTCAACACAGTTCTGGGAACATCGGCACCCCCAGCCCCAGCCTGCCTGCCTGCCCGTTCTGTCGGTCTCCACAACAACTTGCCGGGCATCGTGCTGCTGTTACCAAGATGGGTTGTAGTGATACCAGAGGCCAGACTGCTGTTTCCATTTTCACGGGCTCTCCAGGGCCGGCAGTCACGTCATTGGACATTTGACAGACTGCTCTCCTATGGTTTTCTTTATGCGTGCTGTGGAGGTCCCTTTTTTTCTCCTTTTTTTCTTCAAATTGAACGACTTAACTTATAACCTTTTTTTCAGATTCTGAGGTTTACCGTCTCTGAAGAAACTTCCCAATTACTAAAATAACAATAATGATAATCATAATGATAATAACAATGATGATAACAACTATAGCAATATTAATCATGACAACAACAATAATAATGATAAGTATAGCAATATTAATAACAACAACAATAACAACAGTTATAATGATAATAGTATTATTGATAATTAATAAGTGACGAATAAGAATTAAGAAAGAAAAAAAAAAAAAAAAAAGAAAGAAACAGAAAATATTGCAATTTTTAGGATTGCATTGTGATAAATTTCACGACTGGAAACCAATATTAATTTGAGAGGGGAAACAAAAGTGACGACCACCAAAATATTGACTGAAGACAACAGAACAGAAATCCTTTTTTTCTTTTTTCAAACTGGGATTCTTGTTTGTGAAGGTCAGTCTTTAGTCCATTGCCTTTCAGTAGGTAGGAGATAAAAATGAATAATGATTGTAGTTTGAGGCCTTTTTGGATCTTGCAAATGGTCTTCATTTATGTTTCCTCAGAGAGAGAGAGAAATGATCCGGCTTCTTGAGCAAACCAACGAGCATGGTTTTAAAAGAAACAGGAAAAAAGAAAGAAAGAAAGAAAGAGCTCAGTAGCATGCCTCAGTCATACCGCCTTAACTGCGGTATTACTGTGAACATATCGGCCTATGTAATAGATATTTTTGGTTTTGTACTTCGTGATGTATTATTTGTAACGATGTTGCAAAGCTTACAAGATTGAGATACAAATACATACTGTCACTAAGTACATAAAAGAGACAGAATTCAACTGTCCAAGCGGCCAGAATATAATCCTGAACGGTAGGTCTTCACCAGACTGGAACATCTGTCTCTTTTTCAATTCGCGGCCTTCCAGCTTTCGAGAGCAATGGAAGAGCTTTCCCACCTATGGAAGACTGGGAAAGTAGTGTTTTAATGTACGCGTTTTGATTCATTTGTTTGGACTCGCCAACTTGGAGTTTTAGAAACAGGGAGCTTGTTGCTTTTAGTAGAAGTTTGTATGTGTTTGTTGGCTGGTAGGTTGGTTTATGCCCTGTTCACTTGAAAATAATCGTCTCAACTTAGTCGTCTTCTAACCTCACTTTTTAAAAAAATTCTTTGCCATCGAGAGAGAGAGAGAGAGAGAGAGAGAGAGAGACTTTCGACCCCTTACATAATCGATTTCATTCTTCTCGCTTATTCCAGAGGAACTAAAAAAAGCTGTTGTTTTATCCCCTCCCCTCCCCCCCCCCCCCCCCCCCCCCCCCCCCCCCCCCCCCCCCCAACTATATTTCCTATCAGGAAGGGAGACCACTGAAATATCTTGTCTTATGAAAGATTTTTCTTAGTTTTCCTCTGAATTCCACTTTATACAGAAGATCCTACCGGTCTCACATTGATTTCTTTTTTTCGTTGAACTGAAAAAGACCAGTGTAGAAGACAGGAAGACCAATGATCTTACTGAAAAAAAAGTTTTCCTTCCTTTGAGCTCGTTACGCATTCCCCGTTTTAAAAGGAAGACCAGCCGTCCTCCAAAACGTCATTTTCATGTTTATTTTATTTTGCTTTATTTTGTTTTATTTTATTTTTATTTTTTGTTTCGTTTTCTTTTCTTTCGCAATCTTCCCCCCGTCTTGGAAGCGAAGGGAGACGACTGTCCCTAGAAGTGGCGCTGTGACTGCAAGCAGCTCGTAGAAATGGGAGAGGGGGGGGGGGGGGGGGGGGGCGCCATACGTCATGCGCGAGGAGCGCGATAACCGTTTATTGGACACGGGCTGCGATTGACCTTCGCGCCCCGGTCCCCACTAGAGGTTTGGCCTCCTGTCGCGGCTGGGTTGTTTCCCTTCTCTTCTTGGCGGCTAATTGAGCTTTGGTTTACATCGCTCTCTCTCTCCCTCTCTCTCTCTCTCTCTCTCTCTCTCTCTCTCTCTCTCTCTCTCTCTCTCTCGCTCGCCTCTCTTTCTCTTTTGTCCGTTTGTGTGTGTGTGTGTGTGTGTGTGTGTGTGTGTGTGTGTGTGTGTGTGTGTGTGTGTGTGCAGTTCTGTGTCTCTTTTTTCATCCGGTCTGTGCTGTCCTGTGTATCAACCACTCTGCCCGGATTTGTAAAAGCTGTTCGTAGTTGGTTTGCGAATCCAAATCGCCAGGTTAATGATGGACCATTGTAAATCATCTCGTGAATTAAGTCAGGGGGGATTCACGATCCAGTTCGCAATGACAGTGAACCAAGCGCACCTTCTTAATTAATGTTGGAGTTATCGTTTTCTTTTCTCAAGGGAGGCAACACATCCTCCAGCACTACTCGGTGTTACGCGAATGAGAAATTACTGAGCATCCTGAACTTGGAACTGATCTGAACGCGCTGTGAAACGGTTTTAGCCATCTCTTTCTCCGAAATTTCAGTTATTCATTTCTAAAGCTTTATGAACTTGATTATTGTGCTCGTACCAATTAAAAAAATATGTCTACTTATGAATCGAGGATGGAAATCTACCTGCCTGAAATTGATTTCCAACATAAGAGAGCTGTCTCAAACTAATTTCCATAAAAGGAGAGGTTTCCTATTGTTACTTTCCTTTATGCGAACCTAAACAGTTTCTAGAATATGTTTTGCTGATTTTTTTGTTTGTTTGTTTCACCGCGAACCCAGGTTCGGCGAGATTTGAGAACGAATGCACCAATTTGGAACCACAAACTAAGCGATCGGGCGATCAAGAACAACAAAAAGACTGAGGAGATGACGAAGTCGACGAACTGGGTTCCTGATTTTAAAATGTGCTTCCGTTAAGAAGGGCCGTAACTCGACAACCGCGATCAGGTCTCCACCACCAACTCAGTATGGCAGGAGTGGTGGCAGTGGTGCCGATCTCGATGTCCTCTGTGATTCTCTGGTTTGATCTTGAACTATGGCCATGCTGATGTTGTGGCATCTCCGTGTTTTTCTTTTTAGCCCAAACCTTCTCCTCTCATTTCCCATCTCTCTCTCTCTCTCTCTCTCTCTCTCCTCTCCCTCTCTCTCTCTCTCTCTCTCTCTCTCTCTCTCTCTCTCTCTCTCTCTCTCTCTCTCTCTCAAAACTTCCTTTTGTATTACTTTCTTTGTTCTTGTTTTCTTTCTCCCTCACTCTATTTTTGAAATGATCGATTTTTTTTCTTCCAACTTTGTCTCTTGATCAGTTGTTTTGCTGGAAGTAAGTTTGAATCCATCGAAATATTGCAGCACTCAGGGGAGCTAAGTGCCTTGACATTTTCATCTTTGTATAACATAAATCTTGTCCCATGACATGTTCTGTTTTGTTTGTAAGCTGTGTCCGGTTGTCGTCGTCTTGTTCTTCTTCTTCTTCTTAGTTCGGTATCGATTAAAAGAAAGAAAGAAAGAGAAAAAAAAACCCGAAAGCTGTAGGAAACGTATTACGGTGATATTTTGCGGTCAGTGTTTTCGCCGAATGTTTGTCATTAAAAAA
>CM065730.1:39020127-39022627 GCA_033310375.1 Conus canariensis | reverse complement strand
TTAAGCACTGATGCCCTTTTTTCTTTTTTTACATCCAGTCCTCGCCCTGAGTAGGAACTACAATATGCAGTGAAATAATAAAATATAAGAACAACAACAACAAAATCGGTCATGCAATGATAATGGAATATCAAATAAAAAGAAAACAGAAAAGAAAGAAAAAAAGGAGGGAGGGAGGGAGGAGTGGGGTGGAGACATACAGAAAGGTACCGTAATGGACAACAGTTAGCATGTATAAAACAGACAATAAAATGAATATGACAAAGTATACACAAAATTTGGAACACACAGAGGAGGACAGAGAGAAAGAGAAAGGGGAGAGAAGGAGAGGGGGGGGGGGGAGTAAGGGAGCGGGAGAACATGAGAGAAGAGAAGAAGTAGCAAAGCACAAAGTGCAATCACTTTTGATACGGTATGAAAGTAGTAAGGGGTACCGTAGTAAGGGGTACCGTAGTAAGGGTGTGGGTACCGTAGTAAGGGGTACCGGGTACAAGGTAACATGGTGACATACTATTGAGAGAAAGAGGGGGGGGGCGGGGGGCGGGGGGCGGGGGGATGGAGCAAGGAAGGGAGAGGGAGAACATGAGAATTGGGAAGAAGTAACAAAGCACAAGACGTAATCATTTTTTTATACGGCATGAAAATACGTAGAAGGTACAATGTAACATAGTAACATGCAATTAAAGAGAGAGAGAGAGGGGGGGGGAGGGAGGAGGAGGAGGAGGAGGAGGAAGGGAGAGAGAGAGAGAACATGAGAAAGGGAACGAAGTAGCGAAGCACAGAATGCGGCATGAACATACGTAGAAGGAATAAGGTAAGAGAGAAAGAGAGAGAGAGAGGGAGGGGGAGAGAGGTACACTCAAGCAGCGTCCTCTGGTGATTGGCCGATCCTTCAAGGAATGGACGGGGGTGGGCGAAGGCGGTGAAGAGGGGGGGGGGGGGGGGGGCAGAAGGGAAGGGAAGGGGGTTATCATGAGCCAGTTCTGGGTGTGAATCGGGTGGTGATCGGGGTGGCTCCCCGGAAATAGCCTGTAGGGGTCTCGCCCTCTCCCACCCGCCCAGTCAGTCAAGCAAAGCAGGCAGGCAGGCAGGCAATCCGGGTGGCGAGGTGTTCGCGGGTGAGCGGAGAGGGCGTGAGGGCTGACGTGTTGATGGTTGCATC
The DNA here is from genome assembly GCA_033310375.1 of Conus canariensis. Taxonomy (NCBI): domain Eukaryota; kingdom Metazoa; phylum Mollusca; class Gastropoda; order Neogastropoda; family Conidae; genus Conus; species Conus canariensis. The sequence goes on along the minus strand of CM065730.1, from coordinate 39,021,465 downwards.
GCGTGCGGCTCGTGGAACGACCGACCCCACCCTTCTCCCCCCCCCTTCCCCCTCCCCCCGCCCCTCCCCGTCTACCCACCCTTCACCCCCTCTCGCCTCATGCCTGGAGCAAAGTGCGATCTATTGTTCTATGAGAGCGTAGTAGTGTCACAAGCAGGTGTTTATCGGTTTCTCTGTTTTCTGAGGGAAAACGGTAATTGTCCCCGTGAAGAGAGTAACGATGAGAGGGAAATTAGTTATCATTGCTGTCATCGCCAACGATCATAACAAGTGTGTGTGTGTGTGTGTGTGTGTGTGTGTGTGTGTGTGTGTGTGTGTGTGTGTGTTGTATCGTTTCTTGACATTTATCATCTTTCGGGAAAAAAACGGCAATAATTGGGGACGCGGGGGGGGGGGGGGGGGGGGGGGGGGGGCTATTGCTGCTGTTATCCGTAGCGATCACAAGTGTTTTTGTTTTTCCGGTCTTCCATTCCTGTCTCAGTAAGACCAGTAAAACCAGTGCCCGTGTCAAGACCAGTAATACCAGTGCCCGTGTCAAGACCAGTTAATACCAGTGCCCGTGTCAAGACCAGTAATACCACTGCCCGTGTCAAGTATGACAGGAAAACGCAGCGAGAATAACCGATTTCCTTGTCCTCGCTGTTTTCCTTGGGTAAATAAAAATCAGCTGTTATCGGGAAAAAAAGTTATCATTCAAAGGAAAATAGGGAAAGCAGCTCTCGCCTCAGAAACAAAAAGGAAACCAGTTGAGATTGTGAGGAGGAACTGTTATTATTATCCTAAGGATAACGAGGAAAACAATTGTGATCCCAAGATAAGAAAGTTCAGAATCTAAAGGAAAAATCATTTTGTAATCCCTAGAGGATAACATCAGTAATAAATGATGTTCCTGTTATCGTTGTTTTCCTTAAGGATTATCCTGGTTTTCTTTAGAAGAAAAAAAGAAACATATTTTATCGGTTTTTGACACTGGAATGTTCCCGTATTAACATTGTCAGGCAGCGTGAAGTGTGTGTGTGGGTGGTGGGGGGAGGGGGAAAGGAGGGAGAGGGCTGACTGGAGGTGGGGTGGTCCACCCTGAACTGCCACACCTCTGGGTATAATGAGTGAGATAGATGCACGCGACGTCCAGGCCCTTAGACTTGTTAACATGTTGAACTGTAGCACGCTACTTTCCGGCTTTTAGATTTACTAACATGTTATAATGAAGTATGCTACGTTCAGGCCTTTAGACTTACTAACATGTTGTACTGTAGTAAGCTACGTTTGAGCCTTGAGACTTACAACATGTTGTACTGAAGTAAGCTACGTTTAAGCCTTGAGACTTACAACATGTTG
>CM065730.1:38999017-39017527 GCA_033310375.1 Conus canariensis | reverse complement strand
CCAGTAATACCAGTGCCGTGTCAAGACCAGTTAATACCAGTGCCCGTGTCAAGACCAGTAATACCACTGCCCGTGTCAAGTATGACAGGAAAACGCAGCGAGAATAACCGATTTCCTTGTCCTCGCTGTTTTCCTTGGGTAAATAAAAATCAGCTGTTATCGGGAAAAAAAGTTATCATTCAAAGGAAAATAGGGAAAGCAGCTCTCGCCTCAGAAACAAAAAGGAAACCAGTTGAGATTGTGAGGAGGAACTGTTATTATTATCCTAAGGATAACGAGGAAAACAATTGTGATCCCAAGATAAGAAAGTTCAGAATCTAAAGGAAAAATCATTTTGTAATCCCTAGAGGATAACATCAGTAATAAATGATGTTCCTGTTATCGTTGTTTTTCCTTAAGGATTATCCTGGTTTCTTTAGAAGAAAAAAAGAAAATATTTTATCGGTTTTTGACACTGGAATGTTCCCGTATTAACATTGTCAGGCAGCGTGAAGTGTGTGTGTGTGGGTGTGGGGGGAGGGGGAAAGGAGGGAGAGGGCTGACTGGAGGTGGGGTGGTCCACCCTGAACTGCCACACCTCTGGGTATAATGAGTGAGATAGATGCACGCGACGTCCAGGCCCTTAGACTTGTTAACATGTTGAACTGTAGCACGCTACTTTCCGGCTTTTAGATTTACTAACATGTTATAATGAAGTATGCTACGTTCAGGCCTTTAGACTTACTAACATGTTGTACTGTAGTAAGCTACGTTTGAGCCTTGAGACTTACAACATGTTGTACTGAAGTAAGCTACGTTTAAGCCTTGAGACTTACAACATGTTGTACTGAAGTAAGCTACGTTTAAGTCTTTAGTCTTACAACATGTACTGAAGTAAGCTACGTTTAAAGCCTTTAGTCTTACAACATGTTGTACTGAAGTAAGCTACGTTTAAGCCTTTAGACTTACATGTTGTACTGAAGTAAGCTACGTTCAGGCCTTTAGACTTACTAACCTGTTGTATTGGAGTACGTTGCACTCTTGTCCTTACGCTTACAGACATTTTGTACGGAAGCATGCTATGTTCAGGACTTTTCGTTTGTTTTTGTTTCTTTTTTGGTTTGGTTTGGTTTGTTTGTTTTTGTTTTAGACTAACAAACATGTTTTAAGCTTACTACCAGCGTCGAGGCTGATATTTCTTCGGGTTTCAGTTTTCAGACTCCTTCGGCCCGGGTCTTTCCTGTATGGCTGTTAAGCTGACCTGTAGCCAGCCGTTGCTTATAATCTGCAATTTTTCCACTCCTCCTCCTCCCTCCTCCTTCCTCCTCCTCCTCCTCCTCCTCTCTTCTTCTTCTTCTTCTCTCTTCTTCTCTCTTCTTCTTCTTCTTCTTCTTCTTCTTCTTCTTCCTCCTCCTCCTCCTCCTCCTCCTCTTCCTTTTCTCTTCTTCTTCTTCTTCTTCTTCTTCTTCATTCTCTTCTTCTTTTCTTCTTCTTCTTCTTCATCATCATCATCATGTCTTCTTCTTCTTCTTCTTCTTCTGCTGCTGCTGCTTCTTCTTCTTCTTCTTCTTCTTCATTCTCTTCTTCTTCTTTCCTTCTTCTTCTTTCGGTATGTGTCTTTTTATCATGATTAATTGCACTTTCAATATACGAAGACAAAAGAAAAATATCGCAATTTTTTCTTTTTTCTGTGTGTGTGTGTGTTGTGTGTGTGTGTGTGTGTGTGTGTGTGTGTGTGTGTGTGTGTGTTTGGTGGGATTTTTTTTATCCTTGGTGATGGGTTAAAAGGGAAGCCGAAGCATTCGCTCACTCTTCAGTAAGACTGTATGCGTGTTATGTGATTTGGTGGGGTGTAAGGGGTGGTGTGTTCGAGGGGTGAGAGGAGTAGAGAAGAGATGGGGCAGAAAAAAAGAGAGAGAAGGGGCAGCGGGAGAGTTACGCAAAAATTACAAACATTGACATGGTTATGTCCACATGAGACCAAACATCTGTTGCTACTAAAAAGAAGAAGAAGAAGAAGAAGAAGAAGAAGAAGAAGAAATGAATAAAAAGAAAGAGTAAGAAAAGAAAGAAAAGTACCACTAATGACTCACTAAAGTAGAGAACGAGTCAATAAGTTGTAAAAAAAATGATACTTGTTGTACACACACACACACACACGCACGCACGCACGCACGCACGCACGCACACACACAACACACACATACATACACACACACATGATAATTGCCGGTAAAGTTACTTTTAAACAATAAGACAGGTTACACATCGAAACAGATTGATTGCGCGTAACTCACAAACAGTAATACATGGTGCACATTAAAAGATAGTTTGCTGGTTAATTATGAACAAAAGTGCAAAAACTGCGAGTTAAGTCAGCGATTAAGCTACGAACGCTAATACATGCTGCACAGAAAGAATAACTGCAGTACGTCGCAAACAGTAATACATGTTACACTGATTAATTCCAGGTGATTTATAAACAATAATACATGTTGTACACAACAAAAATGTTACTTGTGAGTAAATTACGAACAATAATACATTTTGCGGGAAAATTACAAACGAAAATCCATTTCGTATACATAGACATACAGTTAGTTATCACCGTAAGTATTGTTTACAGACAAGGCATGTTTAATTTGTTTCTTTCTTTAATGTATTTGACAAGCATATGAAAGAAGTGTAAGACATTAGATATAGTAACAGACAGATAGACGGACAGTGTGTGTATGCATGTGTGTGAGTGTGTGTGTGTGTGTGTGTGTGCGTGTGTGTGTGTGTGTTGTGTGTGTTGTGTGTGTGTGTGTCTGTGTGTCTGTGTGTGCGCGCGCGCGCGCGCGCGCGCGCGAGCGCGTGTGTGAGAGAGAGAGAGAGAGAGAGAGAGAGAGAGAGAGGAGAGAGAGAGAGAGAGATCAGAGAATGGAGAAATGAAATGAAATTTATTCAGCAGAACCCAAAGCCCCTTATGAAAGGGAGTATGCGTACACCAACGTCATCTGGCCATAAACATCAGCATAGAGCCATGACAAAAAGCAGCATGCTGACAATGAATTCCATTTGTCGATGTCAGAAGTGCATACGTGATTGATTGCCGTAATCCATAACAAGTTTCAGCATGTCCCGACCTACCCCCCCACCCCCGCCCCACCCCGCAACCCCGACGTCTTCCCCCACACGCCCCCCCCCCCCACCCCCTTTTCACCCCTCTCCCATCCCACCCCTGCAGAAGACATGATGATACAAATTAATATGTAAACTCTTGAGGGTGCTTTTGTTTTGGTTTGCTGTAAGCAAGCGTGCAGGGAATGAAGGTGGTATGGCATCAAAGTTGGAAGGAATGCGTTCTTGTCTGAAGTCAGTGAGAAAAAGGGAAATAGGCAAAGATGCGTGGGAGGAAGGGAGAAGGGCCAGGGGGCGGGAGGGGAGAGGGTGGGATGGGGGGGGGGGGGGGGGCTGAGTGAGAGGGAAACAAAATCTTACCTTCTTCTCTCTCTCTCTCTCTCTCTCTTCTCTCTCTCTCTCTCTCTCTCTCCCTCTTTCTCTCTCCCTCTCTCTCTTTCCCTCTCTCTCTCTCTCTCTCTCCCTTTCTCTCTCTCTCTCTCCCTTTCTCTCTCTCTCCCTCTCTCTCTCCCTCTTTCTCTCTCTCTCTCCCTCTCTCTCTTTCCCTCTCTCTCTCTCTCCCCTCTCTCTCTCTCTCTCTCTCCCCCCCCTCTCTCTCTCTCTCTCTCTCTCTCTCTCTCTCTTCTCTCTCTCTCTCTCTCTCTCTCTCTCTCTTAAACAAAGCAAAGTGCTGTCTGTGCTTTAGAGCCAGATTCTGCCCTGTCAGTCGATGATCTGGTATTGGCTGCATGCAAGGTCTCAAAGCCGCTGCGCCATCGTTGCTCCAGTGATTTGTTTATCACGCGTCCCAAGATCCATAAACGTCCAAATTATCCCATAATAAACAGGTGCAGAAATTGGAATCGGTTTTTGTCATATGCCTGTCGTGTCTCTCCGGTCTAGTTCCTGTGCCGATCCAGCTTTCTAAATTTTTTTTTTTTTTTTTTTTTTTTTTTGCCTTCTCCCCTCTTCACAGGAAGTGATGCGACTCCATTACTATTCATTTCCGGTGCTAAATTGCGTGGCCAAAAAAACATATGTTAAATGAAAGAGAGTGACGCTGTGCTTTTGGTGCAATGTTATTCATTTGTTTGTTTATTTCATTTGTTTATTTATATTTAAGAAATTCTATTGCATGCCTCCATGATTTAAAGATCATTTGATGAGCAACATATGCGTTGTAAATTTGTTTGAGGTGAGAGGAAGAAGGAAAGGGGGAGAGGGGAGGGAGGTGGTCATCAGACTTTTTTTCTCCATTTATTTCTGTTTACGATTGTTTGTTTTTTTGTGTACGTAATTATTTGTTGGTTTATTCCAACGTTTCGTTCTTTAATCCTTTTGTTGGTGTTTTTTTCCTTCTACGAGTCTATCTAGTTAATGTTAGGCTAAGCGCGCGCGCGAGCCTGTGTGTGTGTGTGTGTGTGTGTGTGTGTGTGTGTGTGTGTGTGTGTGTGTACGCGCGCGCGTGCGTACGTGCGTGCGGGGCGTGCGTGTGCGCGCGCGTGCGTGTATGTGTGTGTGTTTGGGGTTTCTTTTTTTTTTAATTTTGTTTGTTTCTTCAAATGGTAACATTGCTGATACGAAAAAGTTTGACCAGATGTGTGTGTGACATTGAACAGAATACTGTACAGAAAAATATGATACCGATAAATACAAAATGCCAAAACAAAATGCTTTGGAAAACAACGTCTAAAACATAGTACGATCCAATTCAGTGGAGTTACGCAATGCCTGTAACATGACGCAGTAATACACGCTCCTGTAATTCCGGTCGCAACCTGCGAGTAACATGAGGTACAACCAAATTAAAGAAAAGGAGGTGGGGGGGTGGGGGGAGCTGCTACATGATACAGTGTCTGAGTGGCTGGACATACAACACGCAACTAGCGAACAGATGCAGTACTGCAACGTAATACAGAGGCTGCAATAACATGACATAAAAGAACTTATTTTTCAGAATACTATGCTGCAACGTCTACTGACCTTGCACATAATGCAAATGGCATGAAATGCAACGAAAATGATATGACACTTACACAAAATAAAGCAAAGAATGCCTATAGCAACATAAAATACAAATCCGAAATAACACAAACACATACATTTCTTGCAATGTAATACACTTGTAGCAAAACGGAATTCACCAAGTATGCAATAATGCAATAACTTGAAATAAAGCAGAATAACTCAAACGATGGCAACGCTTGCAATGATATCCAATGATTGTATGAAAAACAAGTTGTTTGGCAGCATACGAAAACATATGTGAAAGCCAGGTTTCGTAAAAACATAAAGAAGCATCGATATGACACCAAACAACGTCTACAAATCAGAATTCGTCACAAACACATAAAAAGATTAGCGTGAAACTGAACAATATCGAAGGCAAGATTTTGTTACCAAAAAATCTGCAAGAATTGAATACGAGGTTTTGAAACAACATTCAGAAACGTCAAAATCACCTCAAATAATATCTGAAAACTAGTTATCATCGAATCAACCAAATGTATAAATACTATCAAGTATCTGGAAACCAGATTGCGTAATTACATGTAGATACATCCACATACCAAATTTTGTCACTAAACCAGGTTTTATCTGAGCATACAAAACTACCTAGACAGTACGAAACATTGTATGAAAACCAAGTTTCAGTGCAATTTAAGAAACATTGGTATAATACCAAGCAGTGTTAGGATACCAAATTTCGTTACCGTATTTTGAAGAAATCACCAAGACAATACCAATAAAAAATCCTGAAAACCACGTTTCATCACAACATAGCATTGCAAAAATCTTCAACATAAACCTGGACACCACTGTTAACATCCATAATCCGGATCTTGGTGCAAAACCAAACAAAGAAAGAAACAAAGAAACAAATCAACATGATATCAAACAATCTCTAAAAACAAGTTTTCATCACAACATACAAACACCTCAATATAAAGTACTGAAATCTGAGTATCATTACAACATTAAAAACAAAAGAAGAAGAAGAAGAAGAACAAGAACAAGAAGAAGAAACACAACACCCACAGTGTCTAAAAACAGTATTTCATCATAACATGCAGAAGCCTCTTATCTACATATGAAGACCCACAACAACAGTGTCTTAAATCGGGATCTCTTCGCAATATACAGCAGAAGAGAAAGAAAAAAAAAGTCAACCGAACACTGAAACCTGACTCTCCCGAGCCAGCGGGGGCAAGGTGGGTGCGGCATATCACAGTATCTGCTGACCACCCATCGGGATTGGGCTGCAAGCGATGATCTCCAGCTCGGATCGCCTCCCCTGCTCTGGAAGCGAAGCGCTATCTGGTGTCTTGTAATTAAAACGCTTCCTTTCCGCCTGATGCAGTGTGGGCCATGTTTAGCAGCAGAAGGGCAGGGAAGAGGTCAGGGCAAGAGTTTCCGCTAACGCAGTGTAGGGTAGCGGTTTTGAGTCCACACGGGTGGTGGGTCTAATGTTACATTTCGGATCCAATAACCTGTAAGCCGGAGGTTCTCTCATGCGTAAAAGACAGGATAAATTAAAACTGAATAAATAGGTAAACAAACAAGTAAGAAATGGGGGAAAAACAGTTAAATTGAAAAAGAGGACAGTACCTAAACAAGAACTTGTTAAATCCAATTGGAAAAAGAACGATTGAGAAGAAGAAGAGAAGAAGAAGAAGAAGAAGAGAGAGAGAGAGAGAGAGAGAGAGAGAGAGAGAGAGAGAGAGAGAGAGAGACGGACGGGAGAGAGAGAGAGAGAGAGAGAGAGAGAGAGAGAGAGAGAGAGAGAGTGAGAGAAGGCACGGAGAAGGGGGGATGGTGCGGGGAAGGACAATAGAGAGGAGCAGCGGTCAGAGAGCAAACACTGAAAGATAGGTGAAGTGTATGTTTGCCCATATTGGTTACATTAATCTTGTCACTTTATACTGCGCACTGTATCAACAACTAGCAGCATCTGATACCTTCAATTTTTGTGATACTGGAGAGGTTAGAAAGAAAAGTGAGAGGGTACTGTGGAGGTAGTTGAGGGACGGGGGAGGGGGGGGGCAAAAGGGAGAGGAAAAGAAAAGGGAGGTGTGGGGGGGGGGGGAGATCAGAAGAAGAAAGGTGGAGGGATAGGACAGGGATTTGTTTTTCTACATTAGTTTTTAATGTGTATCATGCATGTGCTGCATTTTGTGTCGTAGCCGTTGCTTGTCACTCTGGCCATTGAAGATTGATTTGACCGGTCTTTGCTTCCAAATTCAACGAACGACGTCGTCTAATACTTACACTGAAATAAAAGAGACATGAGATGAACAGCAGACAAGCGTTCCAACAGTCCAGTATCTGATTCGGTTTCCTTTCCGTTCAAATTCTATTCCATTTAAGTTAGCTTCAAAGTGAGGTGACCGCAGGCGGAAATTGAAACAAATTTCAAGAATTGTTCTTAGAATTTCTTTCCATTTGAATTCACTTCATCTTCTCTCCAAACAAGATACATGTTGACTTTTAGGGGCCGGGGTCATAAAAGGAAGTCTTGTCTAACGATCTATCACTGTTTCTCCTATACCTCCTAAATAAGGACAACCCCCTCGCCGTAGAGGGCAGAACGATCTTGGGCCTCCTTCTGTGTGTGTATGTGCAAGTCAAAACTCAAACTATACAAAGCGCTCGTCCTCTCAGTCTTCCTGTATGGGTGGGTGTGATAGCTGGACCTTGACGGCAAAGTAGAGAAGGATCCAGGCCTTTGAAATGAAGGCATACAGCAGTCTTGCTCCACATCTCCTGAACAGAGCACAGAACCAACGACTCTGTCCAAGAGCAGGAGACCACACTGGCAGGATCACAGGAACCCCTCTTGGCTACGGTCAAGAGAATAAAGCTTGGCCACATGACACGACACGACTCGCTGGCAAAGACAATCCTGCAAGGCACGCTTTAAGGAGGAAGGCGTAGACGCAGGCAGAGAAAGAGCTGGTCAGAGAACGCGACAGAACGGACAAAGCTCAGGCTACCAGAACTCCAACGAGATGCAGAGGACAGGCTGCAATGGAGAAGAAGATCGACGGAGTCGTCCCTTATGTCCCCCTTACGACTACTTAAGTCATGGGAGTGAGATGATGATAGTGAGACGATGTGCATGTCAACGGACGGATATTCAGTGACTGGCGCGTCCGTGCTTGACAGGCTGTTTGGTTTGTCTTCGTCCCCTTCGGTGGTGAGAATACCACAGAATGAGAGGTAATACATCTCCATTTGATGAATCAACACAACTAGCCGAGTCTACCGATGAGTCCTAGCCAAGGGACGAACGTTGACTCTGGACAGGCGTCATCGAAGAGTTCTGTCTGGAGACGGACTTCAGTGGTCCCCATATGCAGCTAGCGAAGGGTTTATGATTGACACTTTAACGCCCTCTTCGTCAGACCCATGTTCTGTTTCCCTCCACCCCTCCTTCCCATTTTTCTCATGTTCAGATCTTTGCCGAATAGGTTTCTTATGGACGGAGGGGGTTTGTTTGGTTGTTTCTTTCTTTCTTTCTTTCTTTTTGCTTGCATTTGTTTTTTTTCCATGCGAATTATTTGTTCAGTTGCATGAGAGGGGATTCCAAATGGAGGGCCTGGTCGGGGAGAGGGGGGGGGGGGGCTCCCCCAATGGGGAAAAAGGGGGGGGGGGGCAGGGAAGGAAGGTGCCAAACATTCCATGTTTGCCACCTGAGAGATGCGAAAGGATGCCGGGGGGGGGGGGGGGGGGGGACTCCAAACGCGTCCCCCCCCCTCCCCCACGTTTCGTGCGGCCCTGATTCTATCTATCAACCAATCACTATGATCCACGGTCTTATAGGCCTACACCCTTGGGACTTTCATGATGTCAGACTGAAACACTTCACAGCAGACTATGAAGAACCTGTATTGTTGTGCGATGGTCAGCCTGGGCTGATTTGACAGTGCCTGAAAGAGAGAAACGAAAGCAAGATTTCAAACCTTTATTCTTTTTTCTCAGTATTTTAGAAAATCTGCTTCAACGCGTTACGGATTTCTGTTTAATAAAGTAAGTGTTAAGAACTGACTTTGACAAAATGTCTCCACTGATATGGCCTTTCTCGGTCGGTTGGGCTATAAGCAACATGAATATCTATCTATCTATCTATCTATCTATCTATTTGTCTATCTGTCTGTCTTTATTTATCTATCTATCTATCTATCTGTCTGTCTGTCTGTCTATCCGTCTATCTGTATATCTATCTGTTTATCTATCTTTATATCTATCTGTCAATCTTTGTCTGACTGTATGTCCGTCTGTCTGTGTATCGATCTATTTATTCATCTATCTATATAGCGTCGACCAGAAAGATTTATCTGCCTATCTCTTGTCTGCCTGTTGATCTATTCATGTATGTAGCTATCTGTACTACATTGAACTAGAAGGTGGAAAGAGGTGTGTGTGTGTGTGTGTGTGTGTGTGCGTGTGTGTGTGTGTGTGTGTGTGTGTGTGTGTGTGTGTGCGTGTGCGTGTGTGTGTGGTGGAGAGGGAAGGGGGATCTTGTTCCACACTTCATTCTCCTGGCTTTTGCCAGCGCTTCGACCCGCGACCCTTCCCCAGAAGACTGAGGTCTAAAGCGTCCCGAAAAAAAAAGGAAAAAGGAAAAAGAAAAAGAAGGAGAAGAAACGAAAGAAAGAAACCTGACGATTTGCGTTTGCGTGCCTGCGTGAGTCGTTCTTGGGTCTTTGACGATCGAGGTGGGGGTGTGGTGTGGTATGGCGACCTGATACCCCGTGAACCATGTCACCCCGGCATTTTTCACGAGCTAAAAAGAGTGTTGGCACATGTCCTCGCCTAGCCGCTGGCCGTCTTTCCTTAACTCACCGCCCCCCCTCTTCTTCTTCCCCCCCTCCCGTTCCGATCTTCAGTCCAGCTCCACACGCGCGCACACACACACACACACACACACACACACACACACACACACACACACACACACACACACACACTCGCCCTCCTCACGCCCCTCACCCTTCAGCCCCCTTCTCCTTCTCCTTCCACCCTGTTGTTGTTTTAAGTGTTTAGGCGTTGTTGAGGTCTTGTCACGCAACTTGCGAGGCGATTTACTCACTTAGCCCCCCTTGCGATACCTGGCTTGCCTGGGGGGGATAGATACCACCTACCCATAACTCAACCTACCTACCTACCGCCTTGGGTTGGGCCCGGGAGAACCTATCGTATCGCACGCACACACACACACACAACACACACACACACACACACACACACACACACACACACACACACACACACACACACACACAACACACACACACGCACACACACACACACACACAACACACACACACACACACACACACACACACACACACACACACACACACACACACACACACACACACACACACACACACACATCCCCTTCCCCCGGGTCCCCCTCTCACTTCCTCCCGTCGCCTACCTGATCCTAGATCCGTTTCAGCACTGCTCTTCTCTGGCCGCTCAAGCGGAAGACTGGAGGAAAGGCAGTATGGGTGGGGTCAACCTGACGTTGCGGCGGGGAGAATGGGAAGGAGTGTGTGTGTGTGTGGGGGGGGGGGGGGGAGGGGGAGGCGGGGGGATAGAAAAGGGAGATGGTGAGTATGTGTTTATGTATGCGACATTGTGTCCCAGTGGTGTGTGTGTGTGTGTGTGTGTGTGTGTGTGTGTTGTGTGTGTGTGTGTGTGTGCCATGCGTATATTTTAGATGTTGATTTGTTAAAACTTGTAAAGCGCCCTGTAGCCTATGTCGTTAGGATGGGCGCTATAGAAATTGTCCTCGTTATCATCATCATCATTATTATTATTATTATCATTATTATCATCATCATCATCATCGTCGTCATCATTTTTATTAGGTACAACAGAACCGGATGGTTGGAAGAGGGGGGAAAGGAGGTAGGGGAGGAGTGACTGCAAGAGGAGGGCAGGAATTGAATTTATTGTTAGAAATGGGGGGGGGGGGGGGGGGAGGGGGGAGGATGAGCATCTATTCAGTTCAGTAATGCTGTGTTCATCCACTTGGAAACTCATTTGTGAAGTCACGGCTTCATTATGAACAATACGTAATGTAAAGCTCGCTAAGAAGCTAAATCATAAACTTTAGAACATGCTATAGATTAAAACAAGTCCAATGAAAGTTCGCGGAATTTTTACCTACCCATACAGGTCACAAACATTACCGCAAACACCCACATGATCCAAAACTTTACTCTCGCAACGAGAGAGACAGACAGACAAACAGACCGACAGAGAGACAGAGACAGAGAGAGAGAGAGAGGGAGGGAGAGAGAGAGAGAGAGGCGGGCATGCACGAGAGGGATTTAGCACAAAAGCTAAGACAATAATAAGCTTTGTATTAATTCATAAGAATGATTTTCACTTAAAATCAATCACTCTGGTAAGATGAGATTTCATATCATCTCGCATGCAGTAAAATACTTTTTTTTAAGTACGCCATGGATAAAATCATTTATGTAAAAGTAGGATTCATTAAACACACACACACCACACACACACACACACACACACACACACACACACACACACACACACACACGCACGCACGCACGCACGCACGCGCGCACACACACTCACACAGTATTCTTTCAACATAGTGGAGGAGTTTTTGTTGTTGTTGTTGTTGTTTTTGGGGGGGTTCCAAAGTCAGTTATAAAGCCCAATTGTTTCACCAACATTTAGTCCAAAATGAATTCCATCGCACCAGTTCTCAAACCGTTGTTTCTCGTCCACAGTCGGTATTGTCATTATCAGAAGTTTGCCCTGTCAGTTCAGAATCGTCTGCAACCTTAACTAGTGGACATGGTTCTGTCAACTTTGGTTCTGTCAGCCTTCTACATTCAGCCGTGTACGGAGTAAACAGATGTGGCGAGAGCACCGTACCTTGTGGCGCACCGGTGTTTGTAGAAGAAGTAACAGTGAAACTTAATTAAACAACCTGAGGCGGTTTGGTAAGATAAAACATAACACATGGAATAATAGTATAAGCGAGTCCCATATGCATGAGCTTCTCTAAAAGATGAGGCTGAATAGTGTTAAATGCACTAGAAAAATCGAAGAACATCAAACGAACACAGATACTCGGTTTGTCTAGATGTTCATAAGCTTTAGTCAAGACAAAAAGTATGGCATCTTCCACTTCTCCGTTACCCTTGTATCTAGCTTGAATGGGATCTAAAAATGATTCGTATTTGGCATTTGAATGCAAAAATAGATATATAAATAAACAATTCTCCAACCCCACCTACCGCCCCAGTCCTCCACTTCTGTCCTCCTTTTCATGAAGAAATCGTATCAGCAGGCGGAAGCAGAGCTGTTGTGTGGGGACCTAGGTCACATGTCATGAATGACCAGTTATTTTGATTTCTTTCCTTCCGATTTCTGTGTTGATCCTATAAAGTGTTTATGAACACACGCCGCACGGGCATGTGCACATGTTTGTATGCACGTAGGTGTGTGTGTGTGTGTGTGAGTGAGTGTGTGTGTGTGTGTGTGTGTGTGTGTGTGTGTGTGTGTGTGTGTGTGTGTGTGTGTGTGATTTTGTTTGTTTGTTTTTTTGCTTCTTCAAGAAACGTTCGTGTGGATGAAGTGATATCGAAAACTGAGAAGGTCTGAGGTGACCAGCTCTCGCATTACAGGTTCGGCTTTCCCCATGGTGTGCCTATGGGGTTTCCCCCCAACAGTGTCCTCTTGCCATGTACCTGAAATAGGACCAACCGTAAACACAGCACAGTGAAACCGTAAACAGGGGGAAACACGAGCTGGGCTATCGAGGGCATACCGCCATTGTGGATCTGCTAAGGGAAAACAAGATGTTTTGTTTGTCTTCACTACTCCTTACCCCCCACTCCGGCAACCCCCACTCTAATCCTCCGTGTCCATCTCTTTTTTTTTTCTTTCCATCTTCAATTGCTCCTCACTGTCCCATCTTTTCCCTCTTCTTCTTTTTCTTCTTCTCTTTCACATCGCGTGTGTTTTTCATGGCGAACATTATGTTTAGAACTATTTTATCTGCCCCTCGTCCGAGGAGCTCTAAAACCTAACTCAGACAGGATTTTTCTCTCCGTGCGCGACGCCTGCAAAAATAAATCCACTCGATTCTACTTCACGCCTGTCTTGCAGAATAGTGAGCATCACGTCGGTAAACGTAAAACAATCGATACAATAACTGCGGTATCAGGTTTTCTTTTCTTTTCTTCTTTTTTTTTTTTTTTTTCTTTTTAAATCCGAGTCGTCAACAATCTTGTCGCTGTTCTAACGTGTCAGGAGATTACATCGATTGATCCAGAGTAACCGCACCTGCCGTTCACCACACGCATGCTCAGAAGCTTAGTTCCGCTTCTTTCACCGTCATCGACTAGGAGGTGGGTGTTCACTCTTAAGTCACACCACGAAGTCGACAGACCGTGAAACTTTCCACAGACCAAGCTGACAGTTCACAAGTTCGTGCTGGGAAGAAACTACAAACACGAAAACAGACGAAAAGTCAAAAGAGGTGGGGGAGGGGGGGAGCGGAGTGGGGGTGCAGTAGTAATAGAACAGGCCGTATAATGTTGCATCGATTATCGCCTTGTTGAACACGACTGACAGGAAAGTGAGAGTCATGTTGTAGAAGTTGTTTTCAGAGGAACTGGCTGGTACTATTGATTCCTCATGTTGTCTCTCTCAACGATGTCTTTTTCTTTCTTTCTTTCTTTTTCTTTCTTTCTTTCTTTCTTTCTTTTCTTTCTTTCTTTTTCCTTTTTCTTTTCTTTTTTTTTCTTTTCTTTTTTCTTCTTTTTTTTTTTTTTCTCTTTCCAGCGAACTCGAAGACGCTTCGTTATCAGCTCTGTCTGCAAGAATTTTTTTTTTTTTTTGGCTTATGTACTGCATTTTCTTTTTTGTTTGTTTGTTTGTTTGTTAAAAGGGGTATGGGAGGGGAGGGTTGTGACAGAGAGCGTGCGAGGGAAGGGCAGAGGGGCGTCGATTGAAGGGGGAGGGGGGAGAGGAAGGTAAGGGAGAGTTGTTAATTACTGAAGTTAAAGCGTTCGAACGGACGACTGCTAAACACCTCTTGTGACACAAGGTTATCGTTGAAGTCGTGAAGTTGGAAACTTCTTACTTTTTTTTCCCCTTTCTTCTTCTGTTTCCGTTTCTTTAAAAGAAGATTATGAAATGTTACGTGCTCACGGGAAGTCTTTGTTGTAGTTGGTGTTGTGCTATTGTTCGTCTTCTGATGATGATGATGATGATGATGATGATGATGATGACTATCATTATTACTGATTATTATTATTATGACTGTTATGACTATTATTGTTATTATCATTATTGTTATCATTATAATCACTATTATTATTATTATTATCATTATCATTATTATTATCATGATTATTCAGTATTATAATTATTATTATCGTTTTTGATGACGGTATTAGTGATGATCCCACTCTATTCGACTTCAGCCACTGAATTTCTAACAACGTAGGTTCTTTTCGCTCTTTTGTTTCTGAAGGCTGTTCATGTTGCTACAGGCACCCAGGACAACAGAGCGAGCAGAGTTTCATCAAAAGAACCTGTACCGCATCTACACTAATACTTGCTCGTACATGTGGATTCTACTTTTTTTTATTCTTCCTTTTTTATTTCGTTGAATCGGTTCCATTCAAATTTGACATTTTCTGCATAAATCAAGCCAGAGCTTTCGAAAACATTGCACTGCATAGTCTTTTCCGTTGTAATTAGTTTTAACTGCTATTTCCCAAAACCTGTCATATTTTAGATCACGAAAGCAGCCTCGAGAACTGCTTTTAGGCTGATGTTGTAACTCTTGGATCTGAGTATACTGCAGTATTAAAAATAATATGCCATTAACGATGATCGCATTGGTGTTTCGCAGATTCAGCTGCCAACGATCCACAAGAAAAAGATCGACTGCTTTCAAACTTTGGTGTGAATGTAATAGACAAATGACACGATTATTTGTTGTCCTGAAGCCAAATGAAGCAGCTGCAGGCGCAGAAGCGACATCTTGGGCTGGAATAGACATAATTGTTTATTATCACCATGACTAGGGATACCTCTCTTTCTATTTCTTCTCTGTCAGATCGAATGATACTGAGACAGACAGACAGAGAGAGAGAGAGAGAGTGAGACAGACAGACGGACAGAGACAGACAGACAGACAGACAGAGAGAGTGAGACAGACAGACAGACAGAGAGCGAGATCTCCAGTTTTGTGTGCAAAGTCAGGATACTTTCTCCCCACCGTCACTGTATTCCACCCATCCACCCACCCTCTCTCTTTGTCTCTCTGTCTCTGTCTCTGTCTCTCTCTCTCTCTCTCTCTCTCTCTCTCTCTCTCTCTCTCTCTCTCTCATTACTCGTACTCGACAGTTATCTGACGAAAGGTTGGAGGGATGTAGGGTCTGTCTTTGCTAACTACTCGCCTTCTTCTCCTCTCCCCCCCCCCCCCCCCCACCTACTACCCTTCCCCGCCCCTGCCTTAGGACTTGAAGCTTGTTAAATCATCGCCCTTGACATGACTGACGTCCACCACCACTACCTCCATCACCGACATCATCCACACACCGCCGACCACCACCACCACCACCCCTTGGGCCTTCCTTTCCCCCCTCCCCCCCCCACACACACACACACACACATCCCACCCGCTGTCTTGCCCTACACCCCCACCCCATCCCCCTGGCACCTTGCCCACCATGTTCACGTCTTTCCACTGTGACCTTGTGCTGTTGGGAAATGAGACGTAAAATTTCCACTTAATCAAGGGACGTCTGTCTGAGAGTCGAAATTCTCTTCTCTCTCTCTCTCTCTCTCTCTCTTTTCTCTCTCTCTCTCTCTCTCTCTCTGTCCGTCCGTCCGTCCGTCTGTCTGCCTGTCTAGTCTGTCTGTCTCTATCTGTCTGCCTGTCTATCTGTCTGTCTATCTGTCTCTTCTGTGTGTGTGTGTGTGTGTGCGTGCGTGTGTGTGTGTGTGCGTGTGTGTGTGTGTGTGTGTGTGTGTGTGTGTGTGTGTGTGTGTGTGTGTGTGTGTGTGTCCTTCCCTCTCTCTCTCTCCCTCTCTCTGTCTCTCTCTTTCTGCCTCCCTCCTCCCACCCCCCACCCCAAACCAGACTCATGTTGTGGCACCGACGTAGGTCCGTGCCATCAGGTCCCGCCTCATCATCCCGCTCATTGCCTGGGCTGGACGAGGCGAGGGGGACCTGCCTGGCTCCAGGTGAACACTAAACAGCCCCCCCCCCCCCAAACACCCCCCCCCCCCCCACCGGGACTTAAGTGGTAGACGATGCAGATGACCTTTGGGCCCCCTCCTCAAGACTCTCTCCCACGGATGCCCCCGCTGCGGCTGATGACTAGCAGTCTCATACTGATGGCGTTTCGCTATCGGGGCTGACGCCGCCCTGCTCATCGACCTGGCGAGACAACCTCTTCCTGCAACGAGAGTCGGTTTCTTCGGCGCTTGTGCTGCTGGTCTGGGTGTGACAGCCGAGCCCATATCCCTCAACAGTCAAGACAAACAATTTTTTTTAAACGAGTAAACAAAGCACACACACACACACACACACACACACACACACACACACACACACACACACACACACACATTGATTGTGGCAAAACCCTGAAAGCCCTGGACCATTCAGCATTTTTTCTGTCGTACCCAAATAAATGGGCGGAAAACCCCCATTACGACTAAAGTCGTGCACGAATCATGGTACTGGACAGTTTATAAACATGCCTTCTTAGTTTCCTAGCTTAAACCAGTAAGCAAGCATTCTGCCTTTAGTGATCTCTAAGAAGTTGTCCGAGATTATAACGGGCGGCGCGGTGTTTATTGCAGAGACAGAGGATCAACTATACATCCTTTTTTGGGCATAGTCAGACCAATCGAGGCACAAAAAGGCATTACGAGGGGAGAGCCGGAGCGCGGATTGGAGGGTGAATGGGGTGCTAAGGGTGGGGGTGGGGGGTGGGTGGGCGTTAACTGAGACCAATACACACCAAGACAAAAGACAGAAGGAGAGAGAAAAAAAAAAAGACAAGATAGTTTAGGTGGAGGAGGGGGAAGAGGAGAAAAAAAGGGAGAGAAGAATGATGTCGATTCAGGAATGCACTCCCCTCACCCCGCCGGAGGGCTGGAGCCAGGGGCGATAACGCACGGTGCCAAACCTCTCAGTCGGGTCTGAAGCGACCGACGTCTTCATGGCAGTACCTTGCTGTCGAAAAGGTAGGGGCCTAAAAGGTTGTGCCGCACCGTGCTGCTGCCGCCGCCAGAGGGACGGACGGGGGCGGCGGTGGCCCAGCGGTAACGTGCAACAAAGCTGAGAAGCCCACCCCTCCGGTCACAACAGAGCAGAGGTGCGTTACGCCAGACGGGGTCGAAGAGCCGATAACTCCGATAGGACAGGCCCTCTTCCAGCAGCGTGTGGCTCTTCTCCTGCTTCGCCCGGGCCAGGACCACCCAGGCGGGCCGCCACCACCCTCAACCCCCCCCCCCCCCCTTCATCCGTCCTCTCTTTTTTTCTTCTTCCGTCCCCCCACCCCACCCCCACCATCCCCTATCAGCGGCAGTTTCAACGTATCATTGTTTCTCACGGAGGCGGAGAGCGCGAGAGACAAGAAGGTGGGATTGAATGGCCCCGGGCCCAGTGCCTCAGACCCATGTCGGTTTTAGGGGGTGTGCTCACCCGTAGCCTACACCTCTGCCCCTCTGATGACGTCATTATTCCTCCCACCCCCTTCTCTATCCCTTTATCCTCCCCACCCTCATACTCCCCCCCCCTCCCTCCCTTCCTCACATCACCACCTTAACCTGTTGCCTTAAGATGCAGTCACTGTCTTTTTATCATTACAACAGTGTGTTCAAACGAGGACTGATATTGAGCGGTTAGAAGTGTTAAGAGTAACTTGGCTTGAGGAGGCAATGATTCTCTGGGCGCAATCATTGTCTTTCTCTGGCCAAGATGTCCGGCTTACAGTCCGCCATTGACTGCCCGTAAATCGTCGCCCCGGCCTCTGCAGCTCTAAGATGTGGACCAGACATGCAGAAAGAGGTCTTTGAGGCCGAAAGATGTTACAGGACACAGTCTGCAAAACACCACTTGCTTTTCAGGCCCAGGGTACCCGGCGGAGCTGACGCTGCGCTGGATTTAGCTTTGAGCTGGCGTTAACCCTCGAAGACACTTTCTGGGTTAAATTCCCATGTCAAAAGAGGTCCAACCGTGTAGAGCGACGAGTATTTCAAAGCTGTTTCTTTTTTTTTTTTTCTTTTTTTTTTTAGGGCTTCTCTTCCTAATGAAATACTCAACGCCAAATATAACATGTTCGAGCCGTTGCATCAGTGGCTCTGCCGTTCGCTTGACTGGTGCACAACATAATCGTCACC
>CM065730.1:38974017-38996517 GCA_033310375.1 Conus canariensis | reverse complement strand
CAGGCACGGCAGTGGGGGGGGGGGGGGGGGGGGTGCAGGGAAGGGGGGGGCAGGTTTCTGCGACCTACCGCCGTCATCCTGTGCGTCGCTTTTCGTTGCATCCTCTGTGTGTGTCTTTTGTCTTCCTGAAATCATAGTTTTCAGTCATTTTGGTTGGTTGGTGAGTTGGTTGGCTTGGTTGGTTGTTGGAGGACTGGCTGCTGGTTGGTTTGGTTTTTTTTTTTTTTTGGAAGCGTTAACGAGGCATCACGGTCTTTCAGCATGAATTGCAGATGGAGGAGGGGTGTGGGTGGTTGGGGAAATCCAGCTGCTAATTTTTTTTTAAATTATACTTTGTGTGAATTCTGTGTCAGTGTCTGTGTGAATTCTGTGTCAGTGTCTCTGTTTCTCTGTGTTTTTCTCTGCGTCAGTGTGTCTGTTTCTCTTTCTTTGTTCTCTGTCCACACCTTTCTGCCTCTGTTTGCCATAACCCCCTCTCCAATCCCATTCCATCTCTTCTAACCCCTCCCCCTCCTCTCTCTCCTTCTTCTCTTCCTCCTCCTCCTCCTCCTCCTCTTCTTTTTCTTCTTCTTCGTCTTCTTCCTTTTCTTCTCTTCCTCTACACCTTCTCCATCTTCTTCTCCTCAGAAGCAGCCCCACTCTGCCCTGTTCCTCAATCCGCCCCTGACTTTGTGTCAGCCTGGCCGCCTGTAACAAGGACGGTGGTGGCTTTTGCCACTAACGATTCGGATGATTGTAACTCTGACACTGATGATGCGGATGATGGTGACTGTCGACATTGACGATTAGGGTGATAATGACTTTTGCCACTGACGATACGGGTATTAGTAGACTGTTGCCACTAACGATGGCGGGTGATGGTGGACCATTGACGCTGACGATGCACGCGCTGGTGGACTGTTGCAGAAGAACAGCTGATGATGGAGAAGCACGGCATGCTGCCCTCCCCCACCTGGTCGCTCTTCAGACCCATCTGCTCCAGCGTGCTGCCCGCCCCCGCGCCCTGCCTGCCGCTCAGCGCACGGCCTCTCTACACGCTGTACGGCGGGCTGCTGGGACTTCGGGCCGCACCCCCGGGGATGCCCCCCTCCCTGCCGCTGTCCTCGCTGGCTCTACACCCCATGAACATGGCCGCCGCCTCGCTCAGTCTGCCCCACCCCCACCAGCAGCAGGTCCGGGAACGACAGAACGCCGCCTCCTCCCCGTCCTCCACCTCCTCGCCCTCGGCCATCATGTCGGCCCCGTCTCCCCCGGCCCCCGGCACCAGTCGTGCCAGCGAGGGGCGCGGGGGCGGGGAGTTCGGGGCGGCAGCGCACTTACCTCTGTCCATGTACCGCTACCACCCCTACCTCCCCGTGCCGGACAAGTTCGCCCCGTCCGAATCGGTGGCGGTGGACTACAGCCGACCTTGAAGGACCTCCAGCGAGACGGCTACGGACTGCGGAAGACGTTGGTAGTCGTGGTGGTTGTGGACTAAGGGGCTTGTGGATGAGTACCATGGCTGTGGACTGCTGTAGTGTTCGTCGATAAGTATTGGAGGTACACCTTGACTCTCGTGTCAGTGAACTACAGTTAAGTCTTCAACAGGATTGCTGTGGTTTACGAGAGACTTTCATGAACGTCAGGGCGATAGGTTCTACCCAGAACGGGCGAGGAATCGTTGACAGTTCTGGAAAACGAAAATTGTAATGATAATAAAAATAATAATAACAGCGAGACAACTCATCACGGATGAGGATTATTTCTTAGCGACATTTTCTGTTGATGCCCACAAGACTGCAGACTTCAGCAACTGCCGATGTGGACTGCTGAGCCCCAAATGGCAAGTTCTTCGTGTTTCTTTCGGAAGGTCTGACAGAGACGTCGAGTACTTTTGTTCATGAACCTCTGTGCAAGTCTTTGTATACAAGTGCTCTGAGTTTTCTCAGAAATGTGAATGGCACACCCTCAGACAGGGCGAGCTCATTATCATTGCTTCACTCATGATGTCCACCTTCTCATTTGTTGGGGGGGAACCGTCACCTGAACGCTGAACATTGTGACCAAGTTCGTTAACATTCAGTCGTTAGGGCCTGCACGCTTGGAAAGCTCGGCAGTAACTGTCAGGCACGTACGAATATCTCTCAGTCCTGACTGCTGCTCCTCTAGTCCCCAAGATATAATTTGACACTTCCTTTGGAGTGGACACACGCGAGACAGACTGTGAGGACGCCCGCGTGAGAGTCAGACTATCCACAGCGCAGCGGACAGGCCTGTGTGTACAACGTGTCACTTGGAAACAATATACTGAAAGAGTGCACTTTTTTTTTCTTTTAATAAACACACAGATCAGTATGTATTGTTCAATGTTTGACACCGACAACGTGGGCACCGTCTAATATTCGTGACTGTTGCAGTAGTTATGTGGGTCATGTTCCGAACTTCAGAGTGCACATGCGTGCTTCTGAGCACAACATGTTACTGTGATAATGATGAGGTAGAAGAGTGTACAAAATGTCCACACTACATAGTCAAGGTTAGGCCAAGAGTTTTTACGTCATCCGTGAAATGTTGTGGATTATGTATACAGAGTCATGACTGAGTATTTGGCACAATACATATTTATTATGTGCTGCATTTTGATATGGACTATTCGTGTTTGGGAAATACAAAATGTAACACATCATATGTCACATATTCATAAGGATTGGTAGGCTTCCCGTGATGATAAGAGATTGTGTATTGTACAGAACTGGGAGTGTCATGTTTCGTGACAAAAATAATAATACAATGATGATTGACTGTCATGTGTTTTTCATACTAAAAGGTGACTATATGTTTAAATGATGAACAACACAGAATGTGTCATTGCACGGTAAAAATTTGTGCTTGTTCATGTGTCACACTGCACTTTTTTTTTCAAATAGAACCAGCACATTACTTTTCAGCCATATTGCCATGCATGATGTTCAAAACATCCGTCTGTCACATGCCGACTTATGCACGTGACAGTCACGTGTAGCAGTGTTACACAAACATAGCATGTGACGGCCTCTTCTTGGTCATGTGACAATGAAGTCTGGTCGTATACTGCAACGCCAGCTTTATCACGTGACTGTCACGTGCAGCGGTGTCCAGCTTTAAACATGTTGTACTGTAATATAAGTGAAGAGCGAAGATCACGTCTGAGTCACCGCGTTTGTTACTTTGCACATGCACGTGTGTAGATTGTGTGTGTGTGTGTGTGTGTGTGTGTGTGTGTGTGTGTGTGTGTGTGTGTGTGTGTGTGTGGCTCGTTTCTTCGTTTCTTTCTCTTTTTGAAATATTTGCCCTGTGCTACACTTTCTTTCATTCCGTCCGTCATTCTCTGTGTCCTTCCTTTCTCCCTTCTTCTTTCCTTTCTTTCTTTCTTTTTGATAAAAGAATCACATGCATTGGTGGCAGGTGACGTTCATTGTAGAAATGTACAAAGCAAACAAACATTCCAACTAAACAGAGAGGAAAATGACAAACATTGATATCCTCCTTGTTTTTCTTCTTCCTCTCCTCCTCCTCCTCCTCCTCCGCCTCCTCCTCCTCCTTCTCGTACTCCTCCTCTTCCTCCTGTTCCACCTGCTCCTCTCCTCTTCCTCTTCCCCTCCTTCATCCTCTTGTTGTTGTTGTTGTTGTTGTTGTTGTTGTTGTTCTTCTTCTTCTTCTTCTTCTTCTTCTTCTTCTTCTTCTTCTTCTTCTTCTTCTTCTCTCTCCTCCTCCTCCTCCTCCTCCTCCTCCTCCTCCTCCTCCTCCTTCCTTCTTCTTCTTCTTCTTCTTCTTCTTCTTCTTCTTCTTCTTCTTCTTCTTCTTCTTCTTCTTCTTCTTCTTCTTCTCCTTCTTCTTCTTCTTCTTCTTCTCTTCTTCTTCTTCTTCTTCTTCTTCTTCTTCTTCTCTTCTTCTTCTCTTCCTTCTTCTTCTTCTTTTCTTCTTTCTTCTTCTTCTTCTTTCTTCTTCTTTCTTCTTCTTCTTCAACTTCCTCCTCCTTCTTCCTCCTCCTCCTCCTCTTCTCCCTTCTTCGTCTTCTCCTCCTTCTCCTCCTTCTTCTTCTTCCTCATCTTCTTCCTCTTCTTCTTCTTCTTCTTCTTCTTTTTCTTCTTCTCCTCCTCCTCCTCTTCTTCTTCTTCTTCTTCTTTTCTTCTTCTTCTTCTCTTCTTCTTCTTCTTCTTCTTCTTCTTCTTCTTTCGTCCTCCTCTTCTTCTTCTTCTTCTTCTTCTCATCTTCTTCCTCTCCTCTTCTTTTCCTCTTTTCTTCTTCTCCTTCTTCTTCTTCTTCTTTTTCTTCTTCTTCTTCTTCTTTTTCTTCTTCGTCTACATCTTCTTCCTTTTCTTCTTCGTCTACATCTTCTTCCTTTTCTTCTCTTCTTCTTCTTCTTCTTCTTTCTTCTTCTTCGTCCTCTTCTTCTTCTTCTTCTCTTTTTGTTTTTGTTGTTGAAATACTTGTTCGTATGAAATGAATGAGATGTGTTCACCCAGAACTGCTTTCCCCTAGGGAACGCTTGTGTTGAACTCCATTCCGATCGACCTCCTCCACTACTGTTCCCAACGCAATGCTACACTTTACAGCCTATGACACACCGTCAGCACCAGAAATGCTACGTTACACCACAAAATGTCGTTGTGTTGGTCCCGCTCACCAGTTGCCTAAAAACCCGGGTACTTTTTTTACCACATACGTTTTGTGTGCGCGCGCACGCACGCACTCACGCACGTACGCACGGTCGCTCGCTCAGAAGCACCAAAATTAAGATCTATTCGGGTTACATCCCGGTCAAACGAATAGAAGGAACAAATGACATGATATCTTCATTTCTTTACTCTTTGCTTCCTTTCGTTTTTTTAAGGGGTGGGAGGTGGGGGGTGGGGGGGAGGAGTGCTGTCTCATCTTATCTGGCGGTTGGTGTATCTCCATGTGTTCGACAAACGAATGAAACCAAACGAATGACAGTACAGCTGTCGTGACGCACTGGTAGGTGTGACGCACTCGTAGGCTGGAAAGATGTGGGTTCGATTCTGATTAGAGGTGTTCATACGTGCAAGTTCGGTACTGGCCTCCACCTGTACAAAGTGGAGGGAGCTAAGGGCCGGGCGGTCGCTGAGCTGACATTCTGCTCGTGCTCTTCGCCTGTCGGTGTAGTCACCCCACTTTTGTCTCATTTCTTCTGTCATTCACGGCACCGCGGGCGTGTGTGTGTGTGTGTGTGTGTGTGTGTGTGTGTGTGTGTGTGTGTGTGTGTGTGTGTCTGTGTTCTGTGTGTCTGTGTGTGTGTGTGAGTGTGTATGTGTGTGTGTTTGTGAGAGAGAGAGAGAGAGGTGTGTGTGTGTGTGTGTGTGTGTGCGTGTGTGTGCGCGCGCGCGCGCGCGCGCGCTCGCGCGTGTTGTGTGTGTGTGTGTGTGGTGTGATCATTGATTGACGAATGACAGTAATTAGTAATTCCACTTAATGGACAGGTAGTATGATACGATTCTTTGTCCTCACTAACGCACGATAGAGTACAGATCTTCACTGAAAACCAGTTCAGTCTTTCACGCTGTTCGCATGGCAATGGTCTCACGAGAAGACACGGATCGAACGGATCCACTTCTCAGTCAGAATGCTCCAGAACGTTCTGGCCGTGATTTTATCCTATTTCATTCAGTAAATCACGCCAGTTCGTACATCTGTGTCATCCGTTTGGTTGTTGTCTGTTTGACATCGTCAGAAACCATATTGACCACTAGCGAATAAACAAACAAAACTTCCTGATGCATTTCAGTTCACAGTTTATAGTAAACTATTCATATCGATTCGCTTTAAGAAGATATGTCTGGGACAAGCAGGCTCTGAAGAGATTTTTTATAAACATTAAAGCCTCAACTAATGTGATACCTACTGTTATCGTCATCATCTTTGTCGTCTGTCATCTGTCCCGGTTCATAGGCTTTCAATAACAGTCGCCAGGACCCCATATCGCGCGTCTTGTTTTTCAACTGTCCCAGGGTGTGTCCCATTCGTTTTGGGTCAGCTCTGTGTGTGTGTGTGTGTGTGTGTGTGTGTGTGTGTGTGTGTGTGTGTGTGCGTGCGTGTGTGTGTGTGTGTGTGTGTGTGTGTGTGTGTGTGTGTGTGTTTGTGCGTGTGTGTGTGTGCGCGCGCGTGCGTGTGTGTGTGTGTGTGAGTGCCCCACCTCAGGCCGCTCGTTCTGACCCCTCGCCCACAGCTCAATCTGCCCCGTCCCGACGCAGCCCCGGCACCGGCAATCCACAGGTAGCAGTCAATGTCAAGTCGTCATGAAGCAACCCACCAGAGGAGACACTGCTGCCGAGTCACTTCGGTGGTGTTCAGTGGTGCCTGTTCTGATCCAACATACACAGGACACCACCTACTAAGCCCCCCTACTGACGATGAGAATTGCTTAGTCGCGGAGCCGGCGTGAGTGAGCTATTCCTCCGGAGGACGCCACCACGTTCGTCCAAAGGCAGTCCCAATGAATTGAACCATTCCAATGACCCCGACAAAATCAAACCTAGGCCATAGACGTGGAGGAGTAATCAAAACTGAGGTCACCATGAAAGCATAGCACTAAGGGCCACATCATTTCAGACATTTTTTTATGCTGATCGATGAGGACGATGATGATGAAAACGATGCTACGGATCTTCATTCCAAAGTGGTCATTGCTCACGAACGAAGCCCACAGCAATGGGAGAAAAAGCGAAAGGAACATGGCTTCCATATGTAACTTCCAAATCGCTGCTTCAAAACAGGAATGGGATTCGTCCCCTCTAACTAAAATTCTGTTGGTCATTTGGGAGCATGATTTGTCAGTGACGTACGGTGCGGACAGAAAAAAATACGTGTGGTGGGGGGGGTGAGAGAGAGAGAGGAGAGAGAGAGAGAGAGAGAGAGAGAGAGAGAGAGGAGAGAGAGAGAGAGAGATGATATACAGCCACAAGTAGAAAACACCTATAGCATCGAGACAATTAAATCAGCTACAGATTTTTTTTAATTTTTTATCACGCATCGGATTTTCCCCTTTCTCCTCTACAGTTACACAGCTACTCATAGATGAGAACTGACCACATCCGGAAGATCACCGACTCTGTGAAGGAGTGACTGAACATAATCTACTGTACACAACCACCTTCGGGCCAGTTAAGGAAATGCAGTAGTCTCCTTCAGAACGTCACTCTCAAATTTTAAAAGTCATGTTACATAACTCCGCCAGTTCACATGGACATACAAATTGCAAGACAAAACTCAACGCGGTTCGACCTTTTAAGTCTTCTTCAGGCAAGATTAACAACATTCAGGACAATGAAAACGAACAACAAGCAATAACTTATCTTCTTGAATTCGGCACAAGCTGGGGCATTGAATCTTACGAAAGAAAAAAAAAAGACACACACACAACACACACACACACACACACACACACACACACACACACATATTTATATATATTATATATATATATTATATAATATATATAATCATGTATTGGATTGTCCCCCTTTTTCCGCTACAGTCACTGTCAAATGTCAGTCAAAGCCTTTCCGTGCCGGCAGACCGGCAGTGGTGCTCTCCATCTTTCTCCAAAGATGCACTCTAGCAGCACGATCTTCGAAGGAAGACTGAAGCATAGAAGATGATGACGTGTGAAAGGAGTCTCACCATACCTTGTAGTATGCCTTTCTGACACAACAAAGCGCACAGCACTATCAAGTAGGATGTGAGTCATCCACTGTGCAGACCTGTGCACCACAGGGAGAGAAAAAGGTCGAACCGGTGTGGACATGGAACAAAATCGAGCGGATTTACCTAGACCGTCCTCCACGGAACAGACCAGGGAAGGAGGAGACAGGGTAGACACAGAGAGAGAGAGAGAGAGAGAGGAGAGAGAGAGAGGAGAGAGAGAGAGAGAGATGGACAGGCTGCACACCAAAAAATAAATCGCCAGGGTCTTGCTGAAGGAGTCGAGTATTTATAGACAAGCACTGTAAAATTGTTTCAAGATATTTTTTTTATCGTGTCTGAAAGTTGATACTCCTTCTTTTTCTTTCATACGCCCATCTAGGTACATACTTGATGGTCCCAAGCGGACAGATGAAAATGAAAGGAATGGGACTATTTTGGGGAGACCATCTGGCGCAAGGATAGGGTCAGAGGTGAGTGCGAAGGCCTGACGTCAGGTAAGGTGTTAGCTCATGCATTTGAAAATTGTGAGCGATGTCCGTAGAAATCCCACAAAAATAAGTGAGATAACTTCGGCAGTGGTGCAGCGGGGGTGGGGGGCTGGGGTGTTCGTGTGATCTATTATCAGTTTAATATCAGTCTACGGATCAGTTTATGCAACGCCCCCAATTCCCTTCTTGATGTATATAGTGGTCTGGTGCACAATTCTAATTGTGACGTGTGGCCACATACAACATTGGTGTGCGGCCCGGGAAGTTTTTTTTTTGTTTGTTTGTTTGTTTTGTTTTTGTTTTGTTATCCCACAAGCTTGTCCACAACCATTAGAGGTAGAGACAACTGGACCGTCTTTTTGTGCTCACAGCCCTGCTGGACAAGGGATTCTTTTTTTCCTTAACTGTCCCGCCAGTGTAAATATTTCTGTCTCACCTCTCTTTAATTAAGTCTGTGGACTTTCTTGTTTCACGATTCGTTATCATATTTACAAATATACACATCTATCTATCTATCCATCTATTTATCTATCTACCTGTCTATCTGTCTATCTATCTAGCTATCCGTCTGTCTGTCTGTCTGTCTGTCTGTCTGTCTTGTCTATCTATCTATTTCTCTCTCACTCTCTCTCTCTCTCTCTCTCCCACACACACTCACTCACTCCCCACCACACACACACACACACACACACACAAAGAGAAATCAAGATCTGTTCTTTGACCTGTTTCATGGCATGAAGGGGGGGGGGCGGGGGCAGACATTGCATTGGAAAATAAGAATTAAATTTAAACTATTAATCAATTAAGCATTCTCGGTCGGGGCTGTTTGACAAATAGCAATATATTAATGGTAAGTTTAATTACGTACCGGAAACATTTGGGAAGCGCATGACGAAAGGAACAGATTATCATACTACCTCCCCCATTTCCAAACTTGAAACATACACCCGCCCTGCTCTGAATACATCGCAAAACAAAAAAAATAATAATAACAAAAAGAATCTTTGAAGTAGTTTAAAATTATGGGCAAAACGTTATGAAATGGAACTCGTTTCTAGTTACATTATTTTCACATTTACATATCTAAGTCTGGTGGAGAACTGAAAATGCCTTCAACACGGATAGATGATTCATGGCTGCTACATCTGAACTTTAAAATTGTGTTATATATGTATCGGGTGAGATAGGGTTTTTTTCTTATCTGAAATCGTTTTTGAAATGTCAAAGCAAAGAAAACAAATAAATGAATAAGTAAATATTTTCGCTGTTGTCCAGTGAATTAAACTCTCTGTAGATATAAGCAACTTGCAATTCCTGTTGAACATATTGACATAATCGATTTTTGTTTGCGAATATTTGAGATTCCCAAATACAAATCCTGTCTCGTCTAAACTGGTTTCCATATCACGAATCCAGGGTAAAATATGAATACCTTTCCTATGTAATTAATACACAGTGCTATACATTTCCGGTGCAAGTGATACAATACCAGTCCAGAACCCGACGTTCTCGCTTTCGCTCGGACTGGAGCAGGGTAGATTCCTGTTTCCCAATAAATCATAGAAGTCACAGTACTTTTTTTAACAAACCTGAAACAATATCTAACTAATCTGAACTATAACTTTTCCAAAATATCAGCATCTTCATCCCCAAAAAGAACAGCCACACAGGAACATCGGTATCACCATAGAATGGCACGGCTGTGACCAAAAGGCGAAAACACACACACACACACCACACACACGCGCGCGCGCGCGCGCGCGCACGGACACACACACACACACACACACACAACACACACACACACACACACACACACACACACCGTATGCGCGCGCGATCAGAACAAAACGAATTGAATTGTCTGCTGTGGAAGAGTGTTAGCACCCACACGGCCTCTATGACATACGAAACACCACAGACTAAGGGCCGTGTCACATGGATCTCTCTAAACAATGTTGCGTCCCGAAATAAGCCTGAGCGCGAGCTTTCCTGCATTTTCTCCGTCTGATATACTGTTCGTAAGGGCTAGATCACACAGGTCGCCAAACATCATTTCGTGCCACTCTAACATACAGCACGGTATTTGCTACGTTTCCCGTCTGATAAACTTTTGAAAGAAAAAGGTTTCGAAGTATTTCGTATGTGAACTCAGTTTATGATGCACGCTAATCTGACGAAATATTTTTTGAATAGGTTTCCAAATATTTTGTGTGCGAACTCTGTTGTGATGCGCGCTAATCTGACGAAATAGGTTGTTTGTTGTTTGTTTTAGGTTTCAAAATATTTCGTGTGTGAACTCAGTTTATGATGCACGCTAATCTGACGAAATAGTTTTTCTTTTTTAACTTTTGTTAATTTTTTTTTTTTTTTTTCGAAGTATTTTGTGCGTGAACTCAATTTATGATGCCCACTACTCTGACGAAATACGGGTTTGTTTGTTTTTTGTTTTGTTCTTTTTGCATGTCGCATCATGGACCACCAATGAACGGCGCTGCTGATACATACACAACTCACGACTGCGCTTCGCTTGAAATGCAATAGCTGACAGGAGTGGACAGCTCTTTTCAAATGTCTATCATGGTAAAAATTTTGTTTCGAATCGATTTACTGCATTGCAATATAACAAGCGGGGCGCAACATTGAAGATTGAAAAAAAAAAAACAGGCGTGACAGACCAAGCTGATGGTTATCATACATGTGGGGTCATGTTGTGGTCAATAATTGGCAAAGATACACTATGTAGGAGGTTATCACTGACAATTTTGTGCAAAAGGATACACCATGTAGGTGGCTATCACTGACAATTTTGTGCAAAAGGATACACCATGTAGGTGGCTATCACTGATAATTTTGTGTAAAAGGATCCACCATGTAGGTGGCTATCACTGATAATTTCGTGCAAAAGGATAGACCATGCAGGTGGTTATCAATGACAATTTTGTGCAAAAGGATACACCATGTAGGTGGCTATCACTGATAATTTGGTGCAAAAGGATAGACCATGCAGGTGGTTATCACTGACAATTTTGTGCAAAAGGATACACCATGTAGGTGGCTATCACTGATAATTTTGTGCAAAAGAATAGACCAAGCAGGTGGCTATCACTGATAATTTGGTGCAAAAGGATAGACAAAGCAGAGGCTATCACTGATAATTTTGTGCAAAAATCGGCCGATGTAGTGCAATGGCTTGAATGTCAAGGCGGCATTTTGCCGTGGCATTTTCTGTTGTAACAATACCTTCAAAGCAGCAGCTTCGAAACACTCAACGCTCTAAAATATGAGGGTATCTTTCGAAGGGACATTTTACCTGAAAAATTTCGCTTTTCCTGTTATTTTCCACCGTGCTGAAGTTTAGGGAATACATTTTGTTTTCAGAGATACAAAGCTCCTCTGCATCTTCGATTTCTTGTTCTTGACATCATTAGCCACTAAACTGCCCTACCGACAGTCACATGACCATGTCTTGCTTACCAGTCAAACAGCAGACGAGATCTGAAACCATTGTTTCGAATCTTAATATTAAATAAACATTTGTTTCGGATTTGAGCATAAACTAAACCCTTGTTTGGGATCTTGGTATGAAATACCCCCTGTTTCGGATCTTAAAGTGAAATAAACCTTTGCTTCAGATCGATTTGCCCCTGGGCCATTTTGACCCGTGGGACACTTTATAGATGGAAGCACATACGAAAACTTGGGTCCTGGTTGGGTCAGGCTGAAAATGATATATTCCATTCAGGGTATTAGCGGTGCAGTGCCGTGACATTTTGCCACGGGCATTTTAGTGTGTTGTACATCTCAGGCGTAATATCACACAACACTTTCTCGGTATATCACCAGTTCCCAAGAAGCTCGCACAATTACAGCCGCTAGTGTTTTGAATCTGTTTCTTTCAGGGCAAGTCACGCAATAGAATATCCTTAGCAAAATGTGACATGTTTTGACTGGACCAGTAATGACTGGGATCCATCTGCTTGTTTTCTGATGTCCATTTGTTTCTGTCTTTTTTACTGCGCCACACAAGTTAGGTCGCATGGGACCTACAACAGTTTCTATCAGGCTTAGAACTGAAGTGCCCTCGTCCACTTCTCATCTGCCGTTTGTCAAGCGAGACAAAATCTCGTCTCTACCAGCAGCACTGTTCATTGGCTCTTGACGCTGAACGCCATAAATACAATTCCCCAGATAAACCACGCCGTGAAATGAGTTTACTGACAAAATTATTTTGAAGTCTATTTCTTACAAAAGTTCATGAAACGGGAAACACAAGAAACATCAAGATGCAATCTTTTATCCACAAAAAAGTTTGTTTCCTGACTCATGTGTGACATACCCCTTCTGTTTTCAGGTGAAACATGCATGCCAACGAAACGCAAACAGATTTTTGCGATGAACATTTCGAAACTATTTTTTAAGGCATGTCACATGACATGACAACATGCTCACAGCAACATGCCACAGGTCCGACAACAGCAGTGCGCCACCGACACCAGTTACCAGCATACCCCGACACAATTAACTGCCTGGCTGCCTCCAACCGGTTTCTTTCCGTCTCTGTTCTGTACTTCACCCCGACGCAGGTTGAATGGATTGTTTAACAAAATCGATCCGAAACGAAGTTTTTATCGTATGAAGAATTCGAAACGGGGTTTCAAGCAAAGCATATAGTCAGGAATTTAGTAGAAGCGCGGTTCAATGGTCCATGTAGCGCTGGCCAGAAGTGTATTTCGCCAAAGGAGACCATGTTGCGTAATGACGGCGCGCGTGAAATTACTGATGAATCTGTTTCTGGGTCAGTACAACTTTGAGTTAATCTGACAATAAATTGGTTTCAGTAGTCTGTTTCTGGAAAAAGTATGTCAGACAAGAAACGCAGTAAGCACTGTGCTGCGCGCTGATTTCGTGACGAAACATTGTTTCGCCACTCCCGTGTAACAGACGTAAATCGGAGCCGTCTTGGACTCGTCTCATGTGAAAACGTTGTTGTGTGAGACGAGCCTTAGCGCCGCATGATAGTGCTTGATCTGGGTGAATGACGGGGCCATCAGAAGAGACAATCAGAGATCAGAAGAATGGGACAAAACGAATGCATGTAATTGCATTGTTCTGCGTGTGCATGCCCAGCAATTAGGCGATGTTTGCGATTAGTCCATTATTCTCGTTGACCTCTGCTGTTAGACGATGTTCAACAAGACACGGTACGTCAGCGTGATATAGAGTTCCCGTGCAGTGGCCGCACACCACAATGCAGACCACAGACAGAATGTACAATCCATGGGCACATACATTCTGAGGCTCAATGTGCATCTGAAATAAACAGGGAAAACACCGATGATTCAGTCCTCCGACAGTACACTCTGAGCTCTCTTCAAATGGTTTTTGCTGTTGTTCTGTTGTTTTAAAAATACTAACAATGGCGTCATTCTTTATCTATAGATACACGAACACCGGCTTATTTGACGTTGCGAATTCAATACCCGAGCGTCTATCACAACAAACAAACAAACAAACACACAAAAACTATGACTTTATTCAGATACTCCCAACTTAACGTGTGCTCATTCTGGTGATATCAGTGCAGTGTTAGCTATTCCCCCATTGCCCACCCTTTCTCTTCCCCTCCTCCTGCCCGTCATCCCCTTCCCCTCACGTCACCTCACCCCCCCCCCCATAACCCCACTCCATATCCTTCTCCCCTCCTCCCTCCTTCTCCCTACTCCCTCTTTTTTTTTGTCAGTGGTCCACATCGCCGTATTATCTTTGGCGGGTGTAATCAAGAAAGGTCAAGGTCAGTCTGAGGTCACCGCTTTGCAGTCCAGTCTAATGTCAGTGTATTGTGGAACATACACAGCGCCATTGTGCCACCCGTTTTCAAAACCATTCCAATGGTGATGCCACTTGCACGCTGAAACTGCACAACCCCTCTTCGCTTCTTCCCCCTTACATGACGTAGTGTTATCATGGGATCAAGAGTTACCCTACATGTTCGTTCTATACTGTTTACTGTTCTCTGCCTCATTTAAGATTTCCTTTCATACCAATCACACTGAGTTCTTTGTCTCGTTCGTCTGCGGGTTTGTTTGACTACATTCAAGATCTTAAAGGCTGTGCCAGTCTTGAATACATGTTAATTTGTATTTGTTCATTTCTCCAGCTGTTGTTGCTGTGTAGATGTGTCAGGTACATGGTATATGAGCGAGCTTGGAACATCCTTTGGGGGGGGGGGGATGTGTCCTTGTTTGTTGTGTGTGCTCTGTGTTGTCATTTTTGCTAGGCGATTCGGTGTCGGAAGCAGCATTCGTTCGGACTTGTGGCCGTGTGTTTATTTCACCATGGGAGTAAGAGTTGTAGGTTATTCATGTGACGTAGTGAGTTTGATCCTCACTCACACAGCATTAACAAAGTTAATACAATTTAACAGTCAAACAGCATCGAATGATGAGCAGTAGTCAAAAAGTCAGCAAGTTTTAATTTCAGCCATGCGACATGTTCCCAGTTTTATATCGAAATGGGACAACTTATACGACGGCTTCAAAGAGGCCACCAACATATTCTGATCCACACTGAACACTGGCCAAGGAAGACACCACAACCTCCCCCTTCCCCCCCCACCCCCCACCCCATCCCCACCCCTTTCTGGACAACCTCTCTGAGACCAGACGGGTGGTCATGACGTTACTGGGGATCACGTGCACTGAATCAGCTCAACAGCCAGTGGTGTTGAGGAAGATCATGAAAAAGGTTCAGAACGTTTCCTGACCCTGACTCCAAACTCGGTGATGCTCCGCCTGTCAGTACTGACTTCCTGTCCAGTGGACGGCGTCTTTCAAAACTCACTTGTTTACCTAGGAGTAAACCATGACGATGTTAGTATTGGCACCGACCTGGTGTGAGCTTATGTCCCTTGCCTTACCCCAACTTTTCCACTCTCTTGAGCTGACTGACCCTCGGACCTTTTCTTTTAATTCTTGTTTTCATTTCATTCAGTTTTCATCACGAGCATAGATTTCTGTAGTGTCTACGTCCTGCAACTCCTCACTATCGTCATTAGCATCATCTTAATCGATGACGATCTTCCCGAAAGTGACACGTGAGTAGCGTTTGTTTATTTTTAAGTGAGACAGCTGTTTATCTTCGGAAGTCTTAGAATTTATCAGGCACCTGCTGTCGAGCTGTCTAAAAGCTGTTCTTAACGGAATTGAAATTATCAGCGTGTGACCAGAACGTGGATTTGAAGATGGTTCCAGTAGACAAGCTTGGTAGAAATTTGAAAGGAAGTAGGACAAAATAGCACTGCAACAGATTTAGGGAGAGTAACTGGATTATTATTTCTGTTTACAATATGATTTTGTCGATAGACGTCACTGGAACGAGATTCGGAATTATAATATCCTTTTTTTACTCTTTTTTTCTTATTTCTTTCTGTTCATTAAAATGATCATATATTTGAATTTGAACAATGACATGTATTTAGTTGCATCTGTTGATGCCCATCCTGGAATAAGAATTTTCTAATTATGGTTATTTGATTCGTTTTAAATTTCCTTTTGGTTTATTTGTTTCGTTTTGTCTTGTTTGTCAAGTGGGTAGACTTATTATTGACAGCCTGTAATTCTTTTGCTAAGAATAAGCAATGCGTGTATCTATGTTTATGTGTCTTTTGTTTTGTCTAAACGTATTCTTTTGTAAAACAAGGAGGGGGGGGGGGGGGGGGGGAGCGGGAATGCGAACTTATACAGACTCCAGTTTATTTCTCCACTGAACTTCACGATTCATACAATCCTAACTGCTGTGTAAACCAACTGACTGATCTTTTATCAAGGGAGAGCACATATCCCTACATCCTGCAAAAGACTGCTCGCTTGTGATTGACTGAGACAGAGTATAGGCCTGACGAGCTCTGAGCTGTTTTGTATGGGCTATAACATCGATTTTAGCCATTTCCCATGTCTACGAATCGAGAGAATGTATGTGAGCCGGCCGTGAATTTATTTCCACGTTAGGAGAGCTTTTATACGGTTACTTCCCTTGGCAAAAATCTGAACAGCTTCTAGAGCATGTTTATCGACTTTCTCTCTCTCTCTCTCTCTCTCTCTCTCTCTCTCTCTCTCTCTCTCTCTCTCTCTCTCTCTCTCTCTCTCTGAGAATATCCGTCGGAGTGGGCATAATTTTTCAGAGGCAACAGTTTGTTCTAGAGAATGCTCTCGTTGTGCCTGTTCACGAGTGCGGGTTCTTCTGTGGTGACCCCAGAGTGTGACTTTTTTAGCGTGCAGCCATGGGGGCACAGACAAAAGAAGCAGTGACGGACAGTACATCTATACGCCATCTGTCCCCATGATATATTTGAGGTGCGTTCAGTCAGCATTTACTTTACCTTCCTTTCGGCAATGTTTCCCTCCTCTTATCTCTATTTTAGATTAATTTTCGTTACGTATCTCTCACTATTCCCTGCTCTTCTCTATTTTTTGTTGGTTTTCCATTCTTTGCTTTGCTTTTCCCTACTCTTCTCTTTTCCCCATTAGTTTTCCATACTTTTCTCTACTTTTCCCCGCCCTTCTCTGTTTTTCACTGGTTTCCGATACTTTTTTTCTCCCACTTTTCACTACTCTTCTGCTGTCCACTGATTTCCCCACACTTTTCTCTGTGCTTCTCTGTTTTTCACTGGTTTTCCATACTTTTCCTTACTCTTTTCTACTTTCAATTGTTTTCCACACTTTTCTCTGCTTTTCCTCACTTTTGTGTATTCCTCGTGAGTTTTCCGTGTAACAGATAAAATTTCCTCTCACTTCTATATTTTTCGTTTGTTTTCCACACTTTTCTCATCATGTTCTAAGTTTCTCTAAATTTCTGTTCCGTCACCTGATTGTCCCTGCAAACCCCTTCTTTTCCCTCATCATCATCATCGCATATTACCCTCCTGGGGTACAGGCCGCCAACCAAGGACCTCCAGGCATCTGTGTCCTGGGCTCTTTTCTCCAGCTGGTTCCAAGTCATCCCCATATTCCTGATGTCTGCTTCCAGGTCCCTGCGCCAGGTGTTCCTTGGCCGACCTCTTTTTCGTTTTCCTTGGGGGTTCCATGTTAGGGCTTGTCTGCTGATGTTGCTTGCAGGCTTCCGCAGCGTATGTCCAATCCCGCCCCAACGTCGTTTCTTGATTTCCTGTTCTGCGGGCAGCTGGTTTGTTCTCTCCCAGAGCTCGTTGTTGTTGATGGTGTCTTGCATCGGATGCGAAGAATCTTGCGTAGGCAGTTGTTGATGAACACCTGCACTTTCTTGGTGGTGGCAACTGTAGTTCTCCAGGTTTCGCTCCATACAATAGAACTGCTTTGATGTTGGTATTGAAGAGCCCTACTTTTCCCTACTTTCTCCTATTTGTCCCTACTTTAACCCACATTTCCCTGCTTTCGTGTACTTTCTCCTATTTACCCCCACCTTCTTCGTCTTCCCTTATTTTGTTCTACTTTCCCTAATCAGACACTGAAGTAAACCAACACAAGGCAAGGTTATAGAACTGCACACAAAAATCAAAGAACGCAATAAAACACTTCGGTGGAAATCTGTACACAGACTAAGTACCTCATTCCCTTCGGATTTCGGAAAAAGGTTGTGTTGGTTGGTTGATTGTCTGGTTGGTTGATTGGTTGGTAGGTTGGTTGGTTTCGTTGTTCTTTTTGGTGGTGGTGGTGATGGTGGTGGTAGTGGTGGTGTTTTAGTTTTTTGTTTGATTGTTTGCTTTTTGTGGGAGTGGAGATGGGGGGAGGGACCTGCTCCAGTGTGATGTTCTGGACGGATGATGGATGTGAGAAGGACACGGCTTTGACATGTACATTTTCAGAAGTCAGCACGTATCGATATAGCAGGCCGCTGCCGCCATCCTTCAATGTCCGGCCCTTTAATGTTTTCTCGCTCTCCCCCACCCCTCACCTCTCCCCGTCGTCCCTTCCCTTCCCCCCTTTTACCCTTCTCCTCTACCCGATCTCTCTCTCTCTCTCTCTCTCTCTCTCTCTCTCTCTCTCTCTCTCTCTCTTCACGCGCGCGCGCGCACACATACACACACACGCAGCGTGTACAACAAACGCTCTGTGGTGTGTGTGTGTGTGTGTGTGTGTGTGTGTGTGTGTGTGTGTGTGTGTGTGTGGACTGTCTATCTGTCTGTCTGTCTCCGTCTCTGCCTTTTGGTATTTATTTCTCTGTGTCTATGTGCAGAACAAACGAACGAACGAACGAAACTTTTTCGATGAGGGAAAAGAACAAGCACAATACATGCTTCTTTTCACATATTGCCCCCAATGAAAAAAAAAAGTCACAAAAAAGTAGGAGACTTCAAAAGTTAATTAAAGGTCTTAACAATAGAAGGAATACTAAATTACAATGCAAATCAAAACCCGAAAATACATATGCACACAGCCTATGCACATACATGAAAAGAATAGAAAGAGTAGGACGTCAATAAAGGGAGGAAAGGAGAAGAAGATGAAGAGGGAAATGGC
The DNA here is from genome assembly GCA_033310375.1 of Conus canariensis. NCBI lineage: Eukaryota > Metazoa > Mollusca > Gastropoda > Neogastropoda > Conidae > Conus > Conus canariensis. The sequence continues at coordinate 38,977,850 of CM065730.1, read as the reverse complement.
AGAGAAGGGGCAGGGAGGGAATACGAATCAACATTCATATACGTATATATGTAGATTGAAGATAGCTGCCTGGTATTTCTTACCAAGCCACAAAAATTGTCACTAACTGTTGTCGTGTGCCATCGTGCACCGGTGGAAATGGACATCGCATGCATCCTATGTGAGAAACTGGAGGAATAAAGGAGATAAATGAAAATGAGTGACTGATATTTGAATGGTACGGGAAACGACTGAATGGCGCCAGTAGGCTGCTCTTCGGCCGGCTCTACCTGGGTAGGCAGCCCGTTGAGTAAGGTAGTGTGTTTACTGTAAAGCGCTCAGAGCTTGGTCTGTGACCGAGGATAGGCGCTATATAAATACCCAATATATATAAAGATTACTACACTCGAATCCACACTCATAAATCAGACCATTTGATTACGTTGTTTATACTTTCTTGTAAAACGACAACTAAATTATCAATTCTTATACAAGTGTATGTAGCGGTGTCATTAGCAATCATTTTACACAGACTATCAATGAATAGAGGTAAATCGTGTGCGTATATATATATTACACACACACACACACACACACACACACACACACACACACACACACACACACACACACACATATATATATATATATATATATATATATATATATATATATATACATATATATTTGTTAAAAAATATTTTTTAAAATGAAGTATTAAAATCTACAAGCTTGTTTCTAGCGTTGCTATCTTCAGGATGTCTTTTGGGGCACGCCAACGATCTTAATACTTCATTTTAATACTTCCTTTTTAAAAATATTTTTTAACAGATGTTGCTCCCCAAGGGGTTGAGCACCTTCAGATTTCTTAAGGACTTTTTTATATTGTTCATATATATATATATATATATATATATATATGCGTGTGTGTGTGTGTGTGTGTGTGTGTGTGTGTGTGTGTGTGTGTGTGTGTGTGTGTGTGCATAAAGAGAGACACACACAATGTGTGTGTTTGTGTGTGTGTGTGTGTGTGTGCGTGCGTGCGTGCGTGCGTGTGTGTGTGTGTGTACATGCGTGCGTGCGCGTGTGCGTGCGTGTGTGTGTGCGTATGCGTGCGTGCGTGCGTGTATGTGCGTGCGTATGTGTGTGTGTGTGTGTGTGAACAGTTAAGTAGGGGGGGGGGAGGGACATGTGCAGGCTAACAAATCCTCCGTTATTACAGTAATGACTTGGAAAGATTAAAAAAGAAACCGGGAAAAAGGGTAGGACGGGGAAGGGGGAGCACCGGGGGCAGGGGGGGGGGGGGGGGATGAGAATGAAAAATCAGGAAAGTAGATTATAGATATAATATCCTTCACCATCAGCTTGTGGGGACCATTGCAGACAGAACTGTTCATGTCCTCTGCTCCAAGGCCTTTCGTCCGCTGGTTCGAACTAGTCAGGGAGAACGGCTGATTTTGTCTGTGCTCCCTTGGCATCAAATGGAGATGTAGCACAGTATATATATCTCAGACTGTTCCGTATCTTTTGGTCTCCCTTGCATCCTTAAATGGATCCTCAAGCATAGGCTCAAAGATTGTCCCCTATATCTTATACTGTTTGCATAATGTTGTTAGTTTTTCAGCAACTTTTTTCCTCTCCACACTTCCGTTTTGTTCCGGTTACTACCCTTCGCTGGCTGCTTTGGGGGTCCTGTTGGATTCTTTTTTGAACCCTTGGTGCTGAGAACACCACAGAATTATGGACTGTGGGTGTGTCTCTATTTGACGCCAAGAGCACAGCCGTGTCTCCCTGATGAGTCCGATGCAGCGGACGAAAGGCCTAGGAGCAGGCAATACTAATAGATTTGTCCTTGAGAGGGATTGCGATGGTTCCCTCAGGCAGCTAATGAAAGGTTTCTCATATTTACAATATATTCTCCCCATTTTCTTCATCTTCCATTTTTTTAAGTTCAAATCTTTGTCAAGTCATTATATAACGACTGAAGAATAGTTAGCCTGCACGTGTATTCACCCACTACTTAATTGTTCAGCATTATATATATATATATATATTTGTGTGTGTGTGTGATAAGATAGGTCCGAGCACTGACCTTTGAGGGACACAATGACTCGCAGATAATGTAGAAGATACAGATTCATTTGCTGAAACGGTTCGCTTTTAGTCCGAAAGAAATCAAAATAGCGGTTGAAGTGAATTTTCAGGTAAGTTATATAACTTCAGCTTTTTAAGAAAACAAGTGACCAATAACATCAAAAGCTTTCATGAAATCTACCATGAGAACACCTGTAATTTTCCCATTGTTTATAATAGCAAGCCATTGATCTACTAGTTTGGTCAATTTTGTTTGGCAAGAGTGGTTTGCCCTAAAGCCAGACTGGTATTGAACTAAATTGAAAGTGATCAAGGTATGTTTACGTATGTGATTTTCCACTGGTTTACACGATACGGACAAAAAAGACAGAGGCCTGAAGCGCGAGGGATCAGTGTGGTCACTTGTTTTGTTGGCTGGTATTACATTAGCGAGTTTGAAAGCGTTGGGGAAATGATCGTTAGTCATGCAGAAACTGAAAATATAAATAACTATTTCAGCAGTCACAGGAGCTGGTGATTTTACTATTTTCTCGTCAATGTCAATACGGCCTGTAGTGCTACTTTGCTCCTAAGGGAATAAGAGCATTGTATACTTCGTGTACACCAAACAGCAGTATATTGCAATGTTTGTGATGTTCTTCGACCGACAAAACGTAGAACATCTAAATTGCATCTGTGATGATCTGTTTATTTTATAGTAAATTCAGCTATCTTGTAGAAATGCTTGTCCAGTTTTCTGCTGATGTGTTTTCAAGTATTGTAACACACACACACACACACACACACACACACACACACACACACACACACACACACACGCACACACACACACACACACACACAGAGAGCAGAGAGAGAGAGAGAGAGAGAGAGAGAGAGAGAGAGAGAGAAAACTTCTCGAGTGTATTATCAAATGCAATGTTTAAGACGATTTTGGTACACTCAAGACAATGCCAAAGAAGGCAGTGTAACGGGAAAAGAAGAAAAAGGGAGGGGGGAGGGGGGGAGGGCTCAGAGAGGAAGAGAGTGCGATGAAGAAGCGGGACATTACATGGATTCAGGTTCAATACAGAAAAAAATAAACAGACAATAAAACTGGATAATCTCGCCTATTCTGGGACCTGTGTGTTCAGCCTTTTTCCCGTCTTAGAGACCTATCGCTCACATTTATTTTTGAAACTGCAAGTGGCATTCCTTCTCCTAAAAATAAACCGAGACAGACCAAAATGAAATCACAGAAATGCAGTGATACAGCGATTCCTCGACATCCCCATCCACCCACCACCCCTCCAACCAACCCCCTCACGCCCCCTCTGTCTCTCCCCCTCTCTTCCTTCTCCAGGCCCTCGAATTAAAACAATGCAATTAGTTTTCAGCCAGACGTGAGCACAGAGGGGTCAGGTAACGCACACCACACTATAACGACAAAACATAAGGCGAGTTGTTAGGGTGGTAAGAAAAAAGAAAAAAGAAAAAAGAAAGGTGGGGGTGAGGAGGAGGGAAAGGGTGGTTGTTTATGTGACAAGAATGTGGGCATTGTAGGCTGGGTGTTAGTCAAGGCAAGGCACACGGGCGATAGAGAGAAAGCGTGGAGAGACTGCCCTCTGTTCGGTGCTCACTTGCCAAATGCCGGCGCACGTGATAAACGCCACAAAGACCGGACTGTACACAGCTCGACACAACAGACCCTCACTACGGCTTGTGCCAGCGCGGCGCCTCCCACAATAATAACCCCCACACACTTCTTTGTCTCGCGCGCT
>CM065730.1:38961517-38966517 GCA_033310375.1 Conus canariensis | reverse complement strand
AATGGGCTGTCAGAGAGTGTCTGTTCTTCACTGCGTACAGGGAGACAACGGGCTGTCAGAGAGTGTCTGTTCTTCACTGCGTACAGACAGACAACGGGCTGTCAGAGAGTGTCTGTTCTTCACTGCGTACAGGCAGACAATGGGCTGTCAGAGAGTGTCTGTTCTTCACTGCGTACAGGCAGACAATGGGCTGTCAGAGAGTGTCCTTTCTTCACTGCGTACAGGCAGACGACGGGCTGTCAGAGAGTGTCCTTTCTTCACTGCGTACAGGCAGACAATGGGCTGTCAGAGAGTGTCCTTTCTTCACTGCGTACAGGCAGACAACGGGCTGTCAAAGAGGGTCTGTTCTTCACTGCGTACAGGCAGACAACGGGCTGTCAGAGAGTGTCTGTTCTTCACTGCGTACAGGCAGACAATGGGCTGTCAGAGAGTGTCCTTTCTTCACTGCGTACAGGCAGACGACGGGCTGTCAGAGAGTGTCCTTTCTTCACTGCGTACAGGCAGACAATGGGCTGTCAGAGAGTGTCCTTTCTTCACTGCGTACAGGCAGACAACGGGCTGTCAAAGAGGGTCTGTTCTTCACTGCGTACAGGCAGACAATGGGCTGTCAGAGAGTGTCCTTTCTTCACTGCGTACAGGCAGACAATGGGCTGTCAAAGACCACAGCGTGAAGTAAACCAATATACCAGTAAACCAGAAGGCAAGTCCACAATTAAATAACCTTCCTGCACACAACGGCAGCAGCAGCAGCAACAACAACAACAACAACAACATCAACAACAACAAAATCCTATTTAAAAAAAAAAACACAGTAAAAACGCGAAAAAAGGGAGGGGTGAAAGGGTGTGTGTGCATTCGTCCCCCTCTCTCTCTCTCTCTCTCTCTCTCTCTCTCTCTCTCTCTCTCTCTCTCTCTCTGTGGGGATGGGAGGTGTTGGGGAGAGGGGGCGGGAAGGAGGGGTATGGCAGTACAGCTGTACGGTCAGGCAAGTTCGACAGGGACAGCTGAAGAGAATCTGGAAAAGAAAAACCTAGCGTGATGAAAATACAGTACAAGGCAGTACAACAAATTATTGTGCCTTACAGTGGATCGAAAATGCATCCAATGCAAAGTCAGAGCAACACGAGATACGTAAACGAGAACAGAATATATAACTGTGTTTATACTGTTCAAACCCCAGTCCGCCCCAACCCACTCCCACCCCTACTCCACATCCACCGAAAATGTTCTTTGGCATACATGTCCCAACACTAGAAACAATTTTGTCAAAAAAAAAAGAAAATGAAAAGACAGAAAGAAAAGAAAAGAAAGAAAAAAAAGAAAGAATGAAAGCTAGAACGAGATGGAAAAAAAACTCACTGTAATGAAAGGTTTTTAAATACTTGCCATTACAATGACACAATTAAATACTTGCCATTACAATGACACAATTAAATACTTGCCATTACAATGACACAATTAAATACTTGCCATTACAATGACACAATTAAATACTTGCCATTACAATGACACAATTAAATACTTGCCATTACAATGACACAATCAGCAATATCTATATTAAGGGGGGGAAAGGAAAATGAATGCTGCATGATCATAGAGGAGCCTGAAGTTAAGCTGTCTTTTCTTTTATTTATAGCCAGCTTAATTACCCCTTCAGTGGCTCTTGACCAGTTGATCATGAAACACAAACTGGGCAAAATCGAACAGAGCAACAACGGTTGGCATCATAAGTGCACATTTCAAGTCGAGCAAACAACACAAAACTACTCAACTCATTCCCAGTCATACAGCCTACGTTACACTGACCTAATGTTTCCATTGAGCGGTAAACTGAACAGAGACAATGCACACACAAAGACGAGTAATGTCTGCTATACTTTGGAACGCTGCAGATTGTTGTAACTGCTTTATTGAGGACGAAAACATATTTGTCCCTGATCCAACACAGTCCTCCATGAATCACTAGTTTGGTCGAATGAGATGCGGTTATTTTTGACGATGAATTTGGGAATGAATTTTGTTTACTAAATATACACATGATGAATGTATTCAAGCAATGACATAGCCGCCATTTTGAAAACAAACTCGAATACTGCAAGAAAAAAAAAAAAATAATATATATATATATATATATATATATTTATATAGATATAGATATACATACATCTATATAGATATAGATATATACATGTATATATATACATACATACATATATATATCTATATATATTAAAATAATGCTCTGTTGTTGTCCTGAGCTCCGCACCTTGTGGAATAAACTGAAGTAAAAACTGGAGACGGTAAAATACAAGAACCAAAACAACAGTTTTTTCATGTCTCAGACTTATATTTTCAACAAATTTTCGCCGTCAAAGAAGGAATACCTTGACATGATTAAGCTTTTAAAAGCGAAAATTTGTTGAAAATATAAGTCTGAGACATGAAAGACTGTTGTTTTTAGTCTTGTATATATGTATATATATATAATATATATATATATATCTTATATATATATATATATTATATACTTATTATATATATATATATATTATATAATATACATGTGTGTGTGCATCTACTTTGACTGTTTTTAGATAGATAGATAGATAAGGGAAAAAAGACACGCATACGGTAACTATTTCATTCGATGTCTAAAAAGCCTCAAACGCATCCGACCCTCTCAAATATGTTACCATTAAAAATGTTTGTTTGTGGACTCGTCTCACCCCTCTTTCTTTCGACGACCCGTCGCACTCAGATCCACCCGATTCACCCTGCTGTGTGTATAGCTGTCATACCACGAGACGCCGATGAAAATCAGACAAGCCTGCTGTGTGTATAATTGTCACAATAAAAAGGCGCTGTTGCGATCAGACAAGAGCCTCCTCCTCAGCGGCTGTTTGAAACGACCGTTGAAAAGTGTCTACATGCGAACAGCGGTCTCTGTTGACGGGCTGCTAAAGCCCAGAGGGAGAAAAAAAAAAAGGGGGGGGGGGGTGAGGATGTGAGCTGCCACTTGGGTAAACATTTATCTTGCATCCGTCCGGTGCTTCCCCGCCATCAGTGCCAGGAGAGACTGTGCCCCCTGGTCATGTCTCTGTGTGTCATCCTCTGGCCTAGTTGGACCCAGTTGCAGGGTGCCAATCACGCTGTTTGGAATCTGTCTGTGAAATAGCCCCAGCGTTCGTGTCTTCCGTGAAAAAGCCATTGACTCTCTGAACCACATACGCGCGCGTGGGTATCCCTCCTTCCTCCCCCCCCCCCCCCCCCATCCTCCCACTCCATAAATACACAGACACCCAGACACCCACGCGTGCGCGCGCACGCACGCACGCACACACACACACACACACACACACACACACACACACACACACACACACACACACACACATGCAGGCGCGCGCGCGTTCACCTGGAAAAAAAGAATCCTTCCATCTGTTTCCGGATAAAGAGGAAAGGGGAAAACTTGTGCAGACTACAGACTAGTCACTTTTTGTCTTTATTTCTTCCCCTTTTTCACAGTGAGGGGGTGGGGTGGTGGAAGTGGCGGTGAGGGTGGGGGTGGGGAGGGGGCTCTCTGGTGCATACCGTGACATAAACCACTTAGTTATTAAACACTCAATAGAGTGTTGGGATGTGTACGATGAAATGCACAAACATTCGACTTACTTCACTTTTGTTTATTTTCATTTCATCTACATTTTTGTAAAGACCTTGCAGCCGAAAATGATAGAAATGGGACTATTCTGGAGGAACCAGCGGGCGCAAAGATAGGGTCACGGGTGAGTGAGAAGGCCTGAAATGTGACGTCAGATAGTGAATGATGTCACAGGTGGAAATCCCCCCCCCCACCCCCACCCCCCAAAAAAAAAGAAATTGGTGGGGGTTTTTTGTTTTCTTTTTTTTTTTTTTTTTTTTTTTATCAACAATCAGTTTAATATCAAACGCTGGCTCTAACTTATGCTAGGACTCAAAATGCTTCACATGGATAATATTGTAATTTAGAGCAAAATCATACAGTGATTTAGAGCAAAATCCTAACTGGTGGCGTGTGGCTGTACAAAACGATCGCTAACCCCGACATCACAGTCGCTCCTACCGGTGAACCCTGACTAGCGATGGCCACACCCTCCAATTTTATCTTGTCCCACACGAGCGGCACGTCAACTCGATTCATTAAGACTTACGTTCCTGATTTGACCCTACTAGTAGTCCACGAGTTTTCTCCTGATTCCAAAGTCTTCTAACATCCTTACCGGCAGTGGTAGGCGAAATGACAGCAACAATCTCAACACGGTTGAAACGCCGGCGTCGACCGACCATCCGAAAGAGGTGATCAGCATCAAGACAAACTGAACGATTGGTCAGATGGGATCTGGTCTCTCGCCTCCCGAGTGTCACCGCCGTTCACATTGCCACGACACTTCCGGCATCTTGATGAACTGTGGGAAAAACATGAAAAGACAGGAACTGACGTCAGCTACCCTTTCTCTCTCTCTCTCTCTCTCTCTCTCTCTCTCTCTCTCTCTCTCTCTCTCTGTCATTTTAATGATATCTGAACAGCGACTTTTTAAAACGGCGAATTGAGCAGACTCCTGACATATTCAATGACCTGTGTGTTGTTTGTGTACACTTTTGGTTAAAAATCATTTCATTTGGAGGAACACAAATTGCCACATAAGGCTTATTAAATTTTACACTTTATGGATGAAAATTATTGATTGCAGATGAAATAAAGGAGAGGACAATTGTGCTGAAACAGCTGAGACATGAATGTAATGGGATGTTTAAAAAAAAACAAACACGGTTATTTAAGGGAGTCTTATTTGTCTGTAAATACAACAAAATTTATAAAAGAATGTCCTGGATAGGTTTCTTCGCGGTTTTAGCTCTTCCATGACTTTGTTCCAGGGCAAAAGAATCACGGAGACACTGTTATGATGTCCACAAGTGATGGCTGCCTAAGTGGGGATGAAACCCATGAATGTCCAGCTTGG
>CM065730.1:38941774-38953917 GCA_033310375.1 Conus canariensis | reverse complement strand
TCTCCCCCTTTTTTTTTTTCCGAAAAGGGGGGAATTGGGGTTTAGTATTGGGGGGAAGGGTAAGGGTAGTGAAGACTGTTTGGTAATCAACTAAATGGGGTTTGGGGTGGGGGTAGGGGGGTTTGGGGGGGGGGAGGGAGGGGGAAATTGGGGGAAACCCAGGGAATCCTCTCTCTCTCCCCCCCTTTTCCTCTTTCTCTCTCCTTCCCTCTCCTCTCTCTCCCCTCTCTTTTTTCTCTCTCTCTCTCCTCTCCCTCTCTCTTCCATCTCTTTTCCCGTCTCCCCTTTTCTCCTCCCTCCCCTGTTCGCAAAACTCTAAAAGAAAAAGCAATCAATTTTGTTAAACCCCCTAAACTTAGTGGGGAAAAACCCAAAACCATAAGTTTCCTTACCTAAACAGCATAAGGGAAAAATATTAAAACAAAAACCCTCAATAACCCAAACCGGGGCCTGGAGTCCAAAGCCAAAAAAGACGATCGAACCACCGCCGTGCGAAGGGGTTTTGCGTCGGGGACCCCCTGGGAGGTCGGGGTTCAAAAAATCCCAACAAAGTCTTTGGGGGTTTTTTCGGGCCCAAACCGGCCCTACCCAGAGTGGATTTTGCTGCATTTCATTTGGGAAAGGACCACAAAACGATTTCCACCACTTAATGGATGCTTTTCTGAAGGTTGCTAAAATTTCCCCTGACCAACCCTGATTTCCCTTTAATCTCCTGGGCCGGGGAAAACCCGGGAATATTTTTAAAGGGAAAGGGGAAAGTACACCCTGCCCATTTAGTCTCAGACCGAAATGGAAATCCTAGCATCACCCTTAATCATCCCTTTCCCTCCCGATCCCCCCCTTTAAAAAAAAGTCTAAAATTTCTGTGCCCCTTTCAGCCCTGCTCTCAGGGGAAACCTCATTTCGATTTCCCCCTCCACGCTGTGGCTTTTGGTTTTTGGTTCCGTGGGGGCCACCGGGTATGGGCAAGCCCCGGGGGGGCTGCCCTTTGGGAACGGACGTTTTTGGCGCCCCCCGGAGGGAGAGCTCACCCCACGCCGGCTCCCGACTAAGCAATTATTGTCTTTCATGGGGGCCTTTAAGTAGTGGTGTCCTGCGTATGTTAGATCAGAACAGGCCCCCACTGAAACCCCACCGAAGGGGACTCGGAGCAGGCAGTGTCCCCCTCCGTTTGGGTTTCCTCTTGCCACTTGGCATTTTTAAATGCTCCCTGTGGATTGCCCCCCGGGCCGGGGTGCGGCGGGGCCGACCCGGGTTGGGGGTGGGCGGGCGGGCGGGAAAGAACGGGGTTTGGGGGCACCCGCCTCGGGGGTGGCGCAGATTTGGGAAAAGAAAAAAAAAAAAAAAAAAAAAAGGCGATCGAAACAAAGCAAAGGAAAATTGTTGGTTGCAAATGTCCTGGACATACGTAAACCCGGGTCCTTGAAACAGGACCATCAGACTCACACTCTCAGAATCTCAGATTCAGGCTTTTTTTTCTTTTCTTTTTTTTAATCTGGCGACAAGATCGTGGACATTTTGCCCATAGTCCAGGGTGGACATTAGCTGTCCGGTCCGCACTGTCCGTTTGCCTGTAAAATGTTTCGATCAATTCCAAAATTCTTTACTTTTTTTTTAAATAGGGGATCTAGAAATTAAGTGGAATCCTTGGCGGTCTCAGCAATCTAATATTATCTTCACAGGGATGTCAGTTAATAAGCCAACTTAGCATTGATTGTTTCTGTCATGTACTGATCACAGTTGTATTTGTTGTTCGTCGCTGCTTCAAGATATAAACTTTTTGTTTTTCGGTGCGTGTTGACAGCCCTGAGAAAGCCCTGGGTGGTCGCGTGGCGTATGATATCAGACTTACACTTAAGATTGATACTCTCACGAGAACCCTCTAACTCTCACATGAATCCTCGATGGACTTTAGACACAACCTGATAATAGCACATATATTTTGACAGATCACGGCTTATTCTTGATTTTTTTTTTCCTTCCAACTTCCATTTTTCTTCCTTTTTTTCTCTCTTCTGCCCCCCCCCCCCCCCCCCCCCCCCTTTTTTTTTTTTTTAATTTTAAAGAAGTGGGGCCTCCAACCTCCTATTTTTTTTTACACTTTGTAACTCTACTTCTTTCCTCCAACACACTCTCACATACCATGCATAGCCTGTGTGTTCATTTACCGATGGACATTCTCTTGCTGATTTTAATGTGTGTGTGTGTGTGTGTGTGTGTGTTGTGTGTGTGTGTGTGTGTGTGTGTGTGTGTGTGTGTGTGTGTGTGTGTGTGTGTATGGTTGTGTGTGTGTGTGTGTGTGTGTGTGTGTGTGTGTGTGTGTGTGTGTGTGTGGTGTAACTTTCGTACATTGGTGTCTGGGTGTGTTGATGTTCTAATGTTCGGTGTGTTATTCTTGAATCTTAATGCCGTGGGTCCTTTTAATGTGCAGTTATTGTTTCTTTTTCATCTTTATGCAGTCATGGACATGTTGTTCAATATTGAAATGTAGCTCGTCCTTGGAGAGTATTTCATTTGGGTTTAGGTACATTTGGAGGATCTCGTCAATCTGGGTTTGCTGTTCTGTAAGTATTAGTGTCAAGCAGGTGTCCAGAAATGAATTTGATCTTCGACTAAACAACACGTGTGTGTGTGTGTGTGTGTGTGTGTGTGTGTGTGTGTGTGTGTGTGTGTGTGTGTGTGTGTGTGTGTGTGCGTGAGTGCGCGCGTGCGTACGTGGGTGCGAGCGAGCGTGTGTATGTGCGTGCGTGCGTGTGTGTGTTTGTGTGTGTGTGTGTGTGTGCGTGCGTGTGTGTGTGTGTGTGCGTGCGCGCGCGTGCGTGTGTGTGTGTGTGTGTGTATGTGCCTGCCTGCCTGGTTTGACATGGAACCAAGGAACACGGGGTCTATCATGGGATAGTGTCGAAAAAGAAAAATCCCAAGAAACAAAGAAAGAGGAAGAACGCGTCTCTGTGAGTTCCGTGACGGATGGCAGTGCCCACTTCCGCTTCCTGTTCACTCGCTGCGCCTCTACACTTCAGTCTTCACAGCACACCAATCACTCGCTGACAGCGCCCTTAACTCCCCCTGGCGGCGCGCACAGTGGTTCTGGAGCGATCAGCCCAGTGGCTGTCTTCCTCATCCACTCTTCATTCTATTCTTCTTCCTCCACTCCCTCCCTTCCCCGCCCCCTACTTCCTCACCCCTGCTCTCTCTCTCTTCTCTCTCTCTCTCTCTCTCTCTCTCTCTCTCTCTCTCTCTCTCTCTCTCGTTCGTTTTTGAAAATGCATTAAATATTGGCTGAAAATAACAAGAATGGACGAAATTGAAATACCTTTTAAAGCTTATAAGATATTGAGGAATTTGGATTGTAATGGCATGAAGACATGGGCTACCAATGTTCGTCTCTGTTTAAATTCATATGGTTTTGCCTATGTTTGGGATAACCAGGGCGTTGAAGATATCGTAGGGTTCTTGAAATGTTTTAAACAAAGAATTATTGACTGCAGATGGCAGGACTGGCATGATCATATTTATAGCAGTGACAGATTTGCGCAATACAGACTCTTTAAAACAACTAGTGCGATAGAGCCATACATTAAAATGGGTATGAACAGATATATTAAGAGTGCGTTAAGCAAGTTTAGATTTGATGTTTCTGATATAGCTTGTCACCGTTTCAGATACAGTGCTGTGAGTGATAATGAAATGACATGTCGTTTATGTAACCTGGCCAAGGAAGATGAAATCCATTTCCTTTTTTGCTGTCCTGCTTTTCATGTCCTTAGGATAAAATTCATAAAGCCGAAGTATTATTCTGACCCTTGTAATTTCAGAGTTAATTTACTCCTGGAGTCAAGAAATGAAGACATTCTCTTTAACCTTGCTATGTACATTTATGAAGCACAAAAGAGGTTACGTACTGTGTATTCCTAATAACATTGTATTATGCATATGTATTTGCTTTCTTTTGTCATTTTCTTTCATGTCAGTAATTGCTACTATTTATATTGCGGGTACCATCCCTTCAGTATGGGTTATGGCCTTAATCTGAATAAATATTCGCATTCGCATTCTCTCTCTCTCTCTCTCTCTCTCTCTCTCTCTCTCTCTCTCTCTCTCTCTCTCTCTCTCTCTCTCTCTTTCCAATCTGATTTTGGCTTCCTGATAACATCCATAACGACTGTTTCAAAAATGACGAAAGACATTTGGGACTCTCTCTCTCTCTCTCTCTCTCTCTCTCTCTCTCTCTCTCTCTCTCTCTCTCTCTCTCTCTCCTCTCTCTTTCTTTAAGATCACCAGGAAAAGAACACAACAACAAAAGAATTAGGGTTGATGAAAAGAACAACGACAACAACAAAACTTGACATTTACGTTCTCTTTTTATGGAACTTTTCAATGAGGCCAGGGAAAGTACGTAGTAAACATTGAAGGTGTCTTTTGCTTCCACAGGGCGAAAACGTTTCCGTGTTTAACCTGTGTGTTAGGTGAATGGATTCCACCATCATTTTGAAGGCCTTTGCCTTTCAATTGTCTAACCACGGAAGCAAAAGTTAGCTGGTAGCCTTAATAATAATAATAATAATAATGATTTCTTATATAGCGCTTAATCAAACGAATTTCTCTAAGCGCTTTACAAAGTCATACTACATTCACCCTTCTCATATACAATAATACACCTTACACCCACTACAAATACAAATACTATTACTACAATAACTAACAAATCCTAATCCTACCAATGTGACATTCACTTATTCTTCAAATATCACTACAAAAACTTAATCCTATAACGTTCAATCATACAACAAATACATATAATAGAGAACATACACATACGCTACATTTGAAAAGGCCCAGACGGCTATGAGTTAGCCTTGTTTGTGATTGCACGCTCTTTGCATTTCCAAACGACTGACCGGTCGGAACATGTTATGGAGGTGAACATCACAACGTGGGGAGCTTCATCTGAATTTGCAAAAGCTGCAATTCAAAGCGAGCAACAACAGCAACAACAAAAGATTTTTATTTTTAAAAAAAAAGAAAAAAAAAAGAGGTAAAAAGAAAACGTCAGCAGCGTGGATGAATCAATGATTCTAATCTTACTAGCGGGGGAAAAAAAAACACGCGGCGCTGCTCACTGAAAGACAATCAATCCGTGAACAAGCCAGAAAGCTGAACAAGATCGAGCTGAAATCAGTTCATTCAGAAAGCCAATGTTCCAGCCTTCCAGGGATGAATGAGGAGAAAAAAATGTCAGCGCACGCGTTTGCAATACATCACCGACCACTAATACACTCCGCCGGAATGCCAGCGCTCTTCTCCGCTGAAGGAAGTTACGTTCCTTGGCGGGGACACCGGAAGACGGCCAAGTGTGTGGAATGCTGGGAGAGGTGAGGACGGCGTGCAGCGCCATCTTCATCGTCCACCTGCAGCCGGTGGCCTCCCTTTCCTTCCGTTTACCCCCACCCCCTGCTCTCTCTCTCTCTCTCTCTCCTCTCTCTCTCTCTCTCTCTCTCTCTCTCTCTCTCTCTCTCTCTCTCTCTCTCTCTGCTGCGCTGCACCTCCAGTTTTACAACATGCCATTGTAAGCATTATCAAAATTCCTAGCTTTCTCTGTCTGCACTTGTTAGGGCCAACAGGATCTGTTCTATAAAAGACCACCATGTTAGAGCAGTGAGTTACGCCAGTACATGCTTTTCTTCTGGCTCACCGCCAGGCCCATCTCCCTCCAGGCCCATCTCCCGCCATTCCCATCTCCCGCCATTCCCATCTCCCGCCAGGCCCATCTCCCGCCATTCCCATCTCCCGCCATTCCCATCTCCCGCCAGGCCCATCTCCCGCCAGGCCCATCTCCCGCCAGCCCATCTCCCGCCAGGCCCATCTCAGCAGGCGGCTGACGGGGACGAGAAAGACACACCCTTACTTCCCTTGGATTGCGGAAGCTGGCAGGAGAACTAGAGAAAAGAGACGTCTTTTTGTTTTAAAGACCTTTCTGTCTTGACATTTCAACTGTATGATTTCTGGACAAATTTCAATCTGTCATTCCAATCCAGTCTCTTCCTTTTCCCATCACAGAGAGCTCATTTTTGCTTTTTGGAGATACTTTTTTTTTTTATTCAGGCTGAAAAAGCGAGTCAGTTTCGGAGGGGTGGGGGTCTTTCTGTTTATTATGTGGAGATGTTGTTGTTTTTCTTTGTTAGTGAGCGGCGAGCAGTTGCAAGCCTGATACTCTCTTCATAGAGCAAACATGTGTTGCTTGGTATCCTGCTTACCTCTCCATTTGGAGGAAGTTCAAAGCCTGCAGACAGCACGCACTGCAAACGAGTTCTAGCTTGTCGTGCTCCCTTCCCGTATAATGCAGGTCTGGTTTTCACAGTGATATGCTATGACAGCTTGTCAAGTTTGCATTACCCTTTGTGTGAAAATGGAAGGCATTAGGGTCAGGTTTACCGTCGTATCTACTTGTGCACGTCTTGCATCAGCCTCTTAGGCTAGTGGAACAGGATGTTTCAAACTACACACACACACACACACACACACACACACACATTTATATATATAAATGTGTGTGTGTGTGTGTGTGTAACAATGTAGTAGTGCTGGGAACAAATGCAGGCCAACAATTCTTCACTTTTTATATTAATGACTTGGCGAAGATTTTTTCAGATGCAGAATGGTGGTGCGGTGTTGACAGAAAGTAAACGGGGGAAATCAGGGCGTTCAATCATAAGAATATAATGCTTCACCGCAGCATATGAGAACCGTCGTTGTCCATTCTGAAAACAGAACCATTATGGATCCGCTTCTCCTGCACTATCTCGCCCTCCACCATCTCATTCCTCGCCCACTCTACTCTTCCCCAATACCCCGGTCCCACTCCAAGCCCCACCCCTCCGCTCCCGCTCTCCTCCCCCCCCCCCAACCCACCTCCTACCAAAAACAAAGAAAAAGAAAGAAACATTCTTTTCATCACCAATATTGTTGTCTGGGAAAGCTGGTGTTAGATTTTATTTCACCTGGAAAGGAACAGATGTGGCTTTGATTTCCAGCCTCGTTTCTCAAGCATTCTCAAACTGCTCCATATCTGGACAGTTCTTTTGCCTCAAAATGGAGCCAGATCTCAGCGATCTCTACTGCATGGTGATTAATCTACTGCAACCAAGGCAAAAGATTGGCTTTAAATGACTTGCTTGATTATCAAGACACAGATTGGCTTTAAATGACTTGCTTGATTATCAAGACACAGACTGCATCCACTGAACTTGAACACCACCGAAGTAATTCTGTTGCAATGCGGTGTCTTCTTCCCGGGGGGTTGCTTTGATATTGATGGCTCCCTTTGTTCTGCTACCACAGGAAGAGTCTGCGTGTGAGTGTGCATGTGATAATAATGATGGTGATAATCATGTATAATGATAATGATGATGATGATGACGACGACGACGACGTAATAAAATAATGATATCAATGATAACAATAATCAAAAATGTAAATTACGGGAAAAGCTGATGTAGCGTCATATTCAGAATAACTGTCTTGCTATTTGTGTGTGTGTGTGTGTGTGTGTGTGTGTGTGTGTGTGTGTGTGTGTGTGTGTGTGTGTGTGCCGTTCTAAATTAGACAGCAATCAGGTAAGAAAACTATTGAATTAACTGAACATATTGAAGTCAAGTAAGCGCCGGTATTTCTTTTTCTTTTCTTTTTTTTTTTTGCGCCACCTCAGAGGCAGTGCACCCACGCCGCTCGTTCCGACACCCCGTCCACAGCCGCAGCCCGATCGGGCCCCGCCGCAGCCCCGGCACCGGCAATCCACAGGGAGCAGTCAATGTCAAGTCGTCAAGAGGCAACCCACCGGAGGAGACACTGCACTGCTGCCGAGTCACTTCGGTGGTGTTCAGTGGCGCCTGGTCTGATCTAACATACGCAGGACACCACCTACTAAGCCCCCTGCTGACGACAATAATTGCTTAGTCGCGGAGCCGGCGTGAGTGAGCTCTCCCTCCGGAGGAGCGACGGTATTTCACACACACACACACACACACACACACACACACACACACACAGAAAAAGGGAGGGAGTGCGCACGCTCACATGCGCACATGTTCATATCAAAACATTGAGGTACATGTACTAACATCAAGTCATGATTACATGAATTTCTAAACACCCGTACTTAGCAAGTCTTCTGAATTTGTAATTGGCATAATCTTTACAAAATGCTTAGATTTGCCCTGTCTCTGGTTACATACAGTGGTGTCTTTTGTTTTCCCCATTTCAATGTCTGTTGTCGTTGTCTAACAGTTGGCTCATTGTATTTACAACATTCATGCCTTGTCGAATATCCTGTCGATTTCTCTTCTTATTGCCAGTTATTTTGAAATGCAGTGAAATAGTACAAATTAAGATATGGCTCGAATAACCTTTGGCTTGTTGTAAATCCAGTTCATTCATTGTTACCGCAACAATTCGCGACCAGAATTTTGTTTAAACTATATGTTTGCATGCTGTTTGCATGACAGAAAAATGTCATGGATATCGAGGGGAAATAGAAGTGTCTTTACCTTTCCCTAGTTAGTGTTCCATGGCGCACGTAGCAGAAGGTGAATTCAGATGGCTGTTCCTACTAATCGCCGGTGGTTTACATAATTCGACAAATAACATAGCCCTGTATGATCTATTGACATCTATAGGTTAAACAGACAGAAACGTAAAGATGAATTTGAAGAATCTAGATTCTAATTCTGGTACTTTTTTTTTTTTCTCCTTTTAAAATCCACTTCTTTATCTTCAATAGAAATAAGATCAATGTTGTCTTTATGGGCCAGAGGTTAAAAACTAGGACATCTTCTCTATTTATAGTTGTTGTTTTTTTTCCCTCACAGTACCGAAATGTCTAACTTCCCCTGATTAGTACTGTCGGAATATTCACTCTGAAGGTAAAGGCATTCACCACTTCCTGGCGACGTCAATGGCTCCATGTCTGCCTCGTGTTCGTGAGACTATCGTCGGAATATTCACTCTGAAGGAAAAGGCATTCACCACTTCCTGGCGATATGACTGGCTCCATGTCTGCCTCGTGTTCGTGAGACAATTGTCGGAATATTCACTCTGTATGAAAAGACATTCATCACTGCCTGGCGATATGACTGGCTCCATGTCTGCCTCGTGTTCGTGAGACTGGCTGTCTGCTGGCCACACTTCACCGCTGACTGGCTGTCTGCTGGCCACACTTCACCGCTGACTGGCTGTCTGCTGGCCACACTTCACCGCTGACTGGCTGTCTGCTGGCCACACTTCACCGCTGACTGGCAGTGTCAAACTGTTGAATTTGAAACATGCACACGGTGGTTCGCACTTGGGCGAAGACTACGTGCACACTGTGGGCTCGCTGAACAGTGCACAACAACAAGAAGCTGGCGTAGGTAGCTCTCTGAGTGGGGCAGGCCAGCCAGCTGAACAGTTTTCTCGTGGCGTGCGGCAATTGCGACGCTCGGAAGCAGTCAGTATCCTGCGTGACGGAACAAATCTTCGGCAAGCGCATGTATTGAGAGAGTGAGACGAGATACTTATCCTCTTCTCTGTACATCTTTGGAAAAGGGACGGAGCAGATCCTGAAGTTTGTCAGATAGATATAGGACGTCCTAGCGACAGATGAAGTGAAACGGAAAGGATTTGGAAAAAGATCGCCGCCGATGAAGGCCACAAGGTCTGGTGTGGCAGGAAGGCAGAAGCTGATAAGGAAATACAAGCATGAAAGGGCGATAACTGCTGTCGACGCGTGCTCTCCCGTTTTCAGATAACTCCTCGGAGGTGTTTTCCAATGCCTGTCTTTACGACCGAGGCCTATCATGCTGGGATATCTCTATGACAATCAGACGGATTTTTTTTAACCGTGGCAGCAGCTGAGTGGGATCAAGCGAAAGTGGGGTCTACACTTTACATTGCAAACAAGGTGTACAGGCGAGAACTGCTTGACAGTGTTGTTCTAAAAGCAACCTTGGTATGAAAAATTATCGACGTAGATCAGCGCGTGAATGAGGTTTACCAAGAAGGAAAACAGGTTGTCGACTCTTCGTACTCTCAGTTTTAGTACTCCCAGAATTCACCGCGGGTGTTTCTCTTTTCTTTCTTTCTTTCTTTCTCTTTTTCCTTTTCTTTCTTTCTTCTTCTTCTTTTTTTTTTTACTTTTTTCTTTTATTCTTTCTTTCTTTCTTTCTTATTTTCTTTCTTGAATAGAAGTCGAACTTGCTGTTATGTTACGTATTACTGGCAGTTCGGCGTCCAAGGGCCGAAATTTTCCGATAACATGTGTCGATAGCAAGAACATGGTGGCTTGCTTGCCTGTGTCTCTTTATAGGCCAGTGGTAAGTGATTCCAAACACCGTCATGGTATAGCCTGAGGTTTAGTTTTAGCTTTATCAGAGTTCTGTCGATCACACAGAGCCCTTGCAGGACTGATGTTGGTTTCATTAGGGGGAATAATGAAGAGAGAGAGAGAGTCGGAATGTTTTAATTGATCAGGCCATTTGCCCATACAATGGAGTGAATATTCAAAATCAATAATCAAATCAAATCACATTCATACTCTCATGTCTTAACCTTAAAGCTTTGAATATGAAGAGGGACAGCCTTTCCATAATGCGTTTGTTCGTATTCGCAAGCAACAACGAAAATTTAAACATGGAAGGCTGTCTATAAAGCTTTCTAGGCAACAATTCTTGTCTAAGGTTTTCATACTGGTGGCAAACAAACAAAAAATGGAGTTCAGTTTCTGGAACATTGGGACAAAATGGACAATTCACATCCTTGTTCGGGTAGGGTCTAAACATCAAAAAATGACATTTCAATGGAGACATTCCAATTCTAAATCTCGAATATACATTACGCTTCTTGATGTAACTGATCTCACATAAATGTGGACTTATTGAAAAGGACTGCTTGAAAGAAGCATACACGTTATAAAATGTATGCGACTCCAAAGACGCATGCCAGTCCTGCTTAAAACAATCTATAAGCCTTTCCTTGAAGCATGCTAGAAAGATGTTAACGTTACCAACCCCTTGAGCTTCCCAAACTTCCCCAAAACCAAACTTATACAGTACATTTCTAACTTTACATGCCCATGTTTCATAATTTTGACGTTGCAAATTTAAAAGCATTTCATAGGCCTTTTTGGGATGTCGAAGAGAGAGAGAGAGAGAGAGAGAGAGAGAGAGAGAGAGAGAGAGAGAGAGAGAGAGAGAGAGAGAGAGGAGGCAGTCAGCACTTCCTGTTGATCTGAGTGTGTCTCTGTTTGCCTCCTGTTCCCGGCTGGCTGGTTGTTCGCCACAGTTCACAGCTGATAGTGTTAAACTGTCAAGGTTGAAGCACACACACGCTGGTTGGTGCGCGAGCAAAGGCTATGTGGGGGGGGGGGGGGGGGGACGACCTCGGTGATTAGCGGACCAGAAGAATCTGGCGTGTGTGTCCTGGAAGGAGGGCCAGCCTTGACCACTGAACGAGTCTCTCATGGCCTGCAGACCCTGTGCTGACGGACCGTTGTTACTGGTCTTCATTCAACGCCCATCTTGCGCCGAATCTGACAAGATAAGTGACTGCTCGTTCTTCGTTTTCTTTGTCCTGAATGTTGTTTATCTTGCCTGAAGAAGACCTAAAAGGTCAAAACCCGTCGTGCTTTATGTTGTGTTTTCGTTTGTCCGTGTTGTTTGGCGGAGTGATTTCAAACACTTTTTCAGATTTACTCCGACAATAGTGAGAAAAATGAGATAAGAAACTTATCCCCCCCCCCCCCCCCCCCCCCCCACCGCCACCCGCCACCTCCTTTGATCAAATAACAAAGCAACATTTCTTGCTTCCCTACCCCGTTTTCACTCCATTACCCTCTTCTTCCCTCCCCCCCCCCCCCCCCTCCGCCAACTTTCTTCCGTCACCATCCTATTTTCTTTATCCTGCTCGATTTTATTTTTTCTCATAATCAGAATGTTTAGAAACTTGTGTGCACGTTCTCAATTCCAGTGTAAATGTCTGACTGCGTCTGTATGTGAGCAAATGTTAACCTACTGTGATCTTTTCTTCTATTCATGGCATGCCACTGTGTATCTTTCTCACAGAAAGCAGTGTTTAACATATAAGTCATGCTCTACTGCGTGCCCTTTATTGGG
>CM065730.1:38934274-38936774 GCA_033310375.1 Conus canariensis | reverse complement strand
TCTCTCTCTCTCTCTCTCTCTCTCTCTCTCTCTCTTCACTTTCCTCCTTTCTCCTAACACATCTGATTTCTACTCGGCCCTGCAGCCACATGCTTGAGTTTGCTATCACCATGATTTATGTTCAACTTTCCATCTTTTAAATTGCTATGTTCTCATAGTTCTTTACCATTGCAAAAGGGTTTAAGGCCCGAAACGTTTGGTTAATCTTTTCCTTGGAATACCTTTTCCACCCAGTTTTATTATCTATTTTTGTATTGTAGTCTACCTTTGATTACACATTACAAGCAAAAATTTTCAACCTATACATCCTGCCAGCTTACCAGTAAATAACTAACCCTTTGGCTATCTCACGCCAGAAAATGGCATCGTGACCCAAATTATGACCGAAACCGCGCCACATAAAAGAAAAAAAAGAAAGATATAACGATTTGAGAATAACGTATGCATCATTGCCAAACTTTTGGCAGCTCTCTCTCGACTTCTTAAGGCAAGGGGCAAAATCGATGACTGAGACGGTACGTGCAGAAACCCACAGATATGTACCCGGAAACATATCACACACACACACACACACACACACACACACACACACACACACACACACACACACGCCGAAAGTATGGGTCTGTTCAACAAGCTGAAAATATTGCAGTGTTAGTGAACGCATAAACTTTTCACTATTCCCATTTAAGCGAAGTCATCTTGGGTCAGACAGTTGAACGTCTGATCTTTTGAGTGGATACACGCTCTCACCTATTTGAACAGGTCAGCGGATCGCTCGAACATGCTCCGTTGGTCGTTTTCAATTGTGATTGGTTGCATTCGTTTCCGGCGAACATGAACAACTTCATTGCCAATTCGAATGTGATTTGGGCTCGTCTTTTTATCGTCATTTCCGCAAAAGAAGAAAGTAAATAAAAGAAGGAAGGAAGGAAGGAAGGAAGGAAGGAAGAAGAAGAAGAAATAATTAGCAGTCGAAACATCAGTTTACCCTCACACCATACCACACCACCATCCTCTCTCTCTCCCCAAACAGAGAAAGGAAGAAAAACAAGACGTGAAATGCACTTTTTTCCCCCCAGTGAAGCATGAACAAAATGTGGAACGAACTTTCTCCATTGTATTTCAGATAACAAAGCACGAGACGTCAAGTCGGCTTTGTTCCTGGATGCTTGCTTGCTTTATTGTGTTACTCATTCCTCTATGACCCCTTTTTTTTCAAAGTTGGGTAGGGGAGGGTGGCGGTTGGGATGGGGGTGGAGGAAAGATCCAGCGATATATGCTCTGACCAGCAGAGGTGTGTCTGTGATTAACCTCTTGAGTGACTGCCCTCCCCCCTCCCCCCCCCCCCCCCCCCGCATCCCCACCTCTTCTCCTCCAACTCCTCCCCAGCTTCCTTACCCTCCATTCCCCTCCCCACTTTCACCTCCCTCCCTCTCCGGCTCGTTCCGCCGCCGCTCCCTGCCAACCACAGCCCATCGCCTGCCAGCGAGTGGATCCACAGATTGTCAACAGACCCATTTTCCTTGAGGTTGTCACACGTCAAGCAGTAAGAGAGAGAGAGAGAGAGAGAGAGAGAGAGAGAGAGAGAGAGAGAGAGAGAGAGAGAGAGACAGACAGACAGACAGACAGACAGAGAGAGAGAGAGAGAGAGAGAGAGAGAGATGGTTTAGGTCACACGCCCCAATTAGGATTTTGCACTAAAAGACCATATAATTTATGTAAGTATTTTGAGGCCTACTACAAATTTGAGCCAGCGTTTCATGTTAAACTGATAATGGATCAAAAGAACAACAACTCCCCACCAATTATTTCCCTTGTTTTCAGGAGATTTCCACCGATGAAATCACAATGTTCAAATACGTGTCCTTCCTCTTAGCTGACGTCACATTTCAGGCCTTTACATTTACCCGTGACCTATCTTTGCGCCAGCTGGAAGCCTCCATATAGTCCCATTCCTTTGATTTTAATCTGCCTTCTTGGCACCACCTGGCTTGTACCTTGATGTCCATATGAAAGAAAATGAGGAGACACGATACAAATTCTCAAAACAGTGTAATTGCCCCAGTCTATAAATACTCGACTCCTTACGCAAAGCCTTGGCACATTCATTTTTGGTGCGCAGCCTTTACACCGTGGCTTCGGCCGACTTCCGTCTTATTACTACAATGTTCGCTTACCACACTGTCTTTCAGTTCACCTGTTTTAAAGCGTAATGACCGCAAGTGAAAATGGAAACATGAAAACGTGTGTGAAAGTTCTGGGCCACGACATGAACATTACAAACGCTGAAACAACAAGCCTCGACGTCGCGACCTACTGGTCTTCTTCAGGCAGGTCAGCTAACAATCAACAAACAAACAACGGAAGTAAACATGTAATGAGGAAAAAAACAAATGAATTTGAACGAGTCCTCAGTTACTATATGGTTGGTTTAAAGGGTTGGAATTGAACAAAACTGGAGGGAGAGGTTGAGAGGAAGGGGGGGGGGGGTAGGATG
>CM065730.1:38921774-38929274 GCA_033310375.1 Conus canariensis | reverse complement strand
ATAAAAAAGGTCATCCACACAAAACTCCACTCCCTTTGTTGGACAGATGTCCCTGTCTATATAGGGAGTGTCTGCGGGAGTATCAGCTTGCGTATGCAGAAGAAGAAGAAGAATAAGGGATATAGTGAATAAACTCAATAATGAATAAACTCAATGATGAATAAACTGAACCATGAATACCGTCTCTCTCTCTCTCTCTCTCTCTCTCTCTCTCTCTCTCTCTCTCTCTCTCTCCCCCCTCTCTCTCTCCCTCTCTCTGACTGATTGACAAATCTTCAGTTAACACTATGATGGAAAAAGGTTCACCAACGTTTGATTGAAGTGATCACGCCCCGTCTGCTTTACGTGGTCAAAGCGACAGGTAAAGTAAGTGCCTAAAAAGTTCCTACACACTTCATTTTTCGCACAATCTTTTCATTTTTCTGTTTGCTTTCCATGATTCTGTTCTGCTAGAGTCAGTGAACTCTTTCCCGTTTTCTGTCCATTAAAGGGCAAAGTCATATGAACTTCGAAACGTTTGCACCACAGTTTGATCCCTTGAAAGGTGTGTTAGAAATAGTCCTCAAAAAGCATGGATAGTTAACAACACAGTTATCATCAAATGTATGAGAAATTCACTTTGGGCCACTGGAAATCGAGATGGATTCAGAATTCGAACAAACTCGGTCAATCATTTAAGAAATACGAACAAACCCGGTCAATCATTTAAGAAATACGAACAAACTCGGTCAATCATTTAAGAAATACGAACAAACCCGGTCAATCATTTAAGACAATACCTTCCAAATGCAATGTCCCCCAAAGCTGATGAATTGGTCTGGAAAGCTGTACATGAAGTAATCAAAAGATGGATTGTGCCAGGGTGAAGACCACTTCATTAAAAGATAATCACAGCAGCCGTAGGAAGAAGCTCTTGGAAGAGTTTGACAGCCCCATGGTCGCAAAACTTTCTCAGTCCGAGCCAGCAAATTTTGGCACGGATGCAGACGAGGCACATTTGCTGCAAATTCACATTTGGCCATTTTCTTTATAAATAGAAGAAGAAAAAGAAGAAGAAGAAGAAGAAGAAGAAGAAGGAGAAGAAGAAAAGAAAAGAAGAGAAGAAGAAGAAAAAGAAAGAAAAGAAAAGAAGCATCATGTCTTTATTTTAAAAAAAAAAAATTATAAAGAAGAAGAAGAAGAAAGACAGATGTTTGAAACATTCGTTGCAATGGTTATCCCGAACCTCCCTGTCTACACTGAGCTCTTTCTCCAGGTGGAGGAAGGCGTCTTGGTGCCTTCTGGATTGTCTTATTCCGTTCACCCCAAATCGTTGCTAATCTTATCTCCTTTGTTGCACATTTCTTTTCTCTCGTGGGTAAATGAAAACAAAAAGAGCAACTTCAGCTCCTGCTTTCTTTCATCGTTGCCAGTGCCCTTGCTACAAACCGCGCAGCACAAAGTCTTGTCTAAGGAATGGTGGTTGGTTGATTTTCGCGAGCGAAGCTTGCGAGCAGACTTTTCGCTAATAAAGAATTCTTCCGCTCGCTATGGCGTCTTCGGAATCACGGGCAAGCGGATTGCCTGGTTGTGGTGGTATGTCAGTGTAATGTGAACATAGGTCACCTCTTCCCCTGAGATGACATTCCTCCGTCTGCCATATGAGCATCACCTTTTGGCTGGGTGTGGATGGTAAAGATGACGGTAAGAACAACACCAAGGGAGATAAGCAGGAAGCGCCGAAGGTCAGAGTGAAGAGGTGTGAAGATGCTATCAGTGACGCTCAGCCGCTGCAGCCGTGGACTGATAGCAGCCGCCCGCGTCTCCCAGCTCCCATCCCACTTTGCTCCCCTCCCTCATTCCTTCTCCCCCCCCTCCCCCACCCCCACACCCAGCCACCCAATCTACTCCACCCTCAACCCCTCCCTCCCCCCCCCCTCTCCCCCGCTTTCCCAATCTAACCTTTTTGTTCACACTCCCACGTCCGCCAATCTCTTCGCACCCCCCCCCCCCCCCCCGCATCCATTCCCACCCCCACCCCCCCCCCCCACCACCACCCCCATCCCATCCCTTGCCGCCGCCACCTAACTCTATCTGCTTTACCCACCCACCATCCTAGACTCACTGTGTTGTGTCGCACACAAGGGCAGCAGCTCAAATATAGACTTCTACGGGGAAAGAGCAGGAGAAAGTGAAGTGAGAAAAAGGGCTGGAGGGTGGTGGTAGTGGTGGTGGTGGTGGTTGTTAATGAATGCGGAAAAGAAGAAAAGACACTACCAAACCAGGAATATTGTTGTTTCAATGAACACGGTTACTTTTACATTTTCGACGATGGTGACCTGATCAAAACGAAACTTCAAGCTAACAACCACCAACGGAGGAGAGATAGGATGGAGGGGTGGGGTTGGGGGAGGGGGGAGGGTAGGACACCAGTAATGAAAGGAACGACATAACTGTTGTTTTAAGCGTTGATTTTGAGTTTCGGAACACCTTCATTGCCTGTTAGCGGTAAGATATATGTGAAGTTGCACATGTAGGTCAGTCACTCCTGGGCAAAACTGTGTGGCTACCAGAGAGAGAAGAGAAGAAGAGAGAGAGAGAGAGAGAGAGAGAGAGAGAGAGAGAGAGAGAGAGATATAATCGAATTATTCAAGGATGCATCCATGCGTGGTTTCTTTAAATCTTGTATCTTTCAGTTAGAATCAACAAATCAGGAATCAAGAATAATGGTGTTGTGCACAGAGTATACATTATTTGATATGTTACCAATTACTGAGATGAACAATACATTTGTATACATTAAGAATTAGTTAGATAGCCAAGTAGTGTGAGGCACACAGACGCACACATACACACACAAACATGCGCGCACGCACGCACGCACGCAATGTGTGCTGTGTGAAACATTGTTCTTTCAAAGCAGAGAAAAGGATAGCCAAGTAGTTTGAGGCACACAGACGCACACATACACACACAAACACGCGCGCACGCAATGTGTGCTGTGTGATACTTTGTTCCTTTAAAGCAGAGGAAAGCGAGACCAGCAGGCGACAGCACTTTCAGTCTATGAAGAGCACGTCAGGCTCGCTACCAGACCCTGGTTGCCTGCTGACGCGAAGCACCTGCCACTCCAAAAGGAAATTGACCTAAATCGTGTAGATCCTCCTGCATCTACAAAAAGTATATTGGAACAAAAAAAAAAGCTGTCAGTGAAGTGGCATACAAGAATTTCAAATAAACCAAGAGACTAAAATGTGTCTAAAACTCAGAAGGTGGAGATGTAAAAGATGCAGACTATGGGAGACCAGTATTTGGGAGTAAAAGTCCATAAAGATAAAAAAAAAAAACAAAATGTACGAAACAATATCTAGTTTAAAACACTAGACGCCGCTCCTCAAGCTTGAAGCGCTCGCACGCTGATGCGGGATAATGCGATGATAGAAATTCTTATAAAACCGCGGCCAACGTCCCTTTAATTTCTAGACAGGGACTGGAGCGAACACCAAAATCAGTTCCACCTCAAGTTGAAAACCTTGAAATACAAACTTGCGTTTAAGATGAAGAGGGAATGAGAAGGAAGCCTTCTCCAGTGAGAGTTTTGTGACTGCTAGTGTTCCTATAAAGGGAGGTCATCAGGACCAGCAGGTGTTGTTTGTTTTCGCTACGTGAAGAGCTCATCGGCCGTGTGACTGGATCCTGATTACTTGCTGACGAAAGGCACCTCCAAATAAACGGAAAGAAAAGTCACCAAAATCATCTAGATCTTCCCGCATATGTAAAAAGTGTTAATGTAAAAATTTAATCAAGAGCACTCAATGTAAGTAAAAAAAAAAAAAGGTATATAAGATGGAATTGTAAACTGAAATTTGTCTAAAAATCAAAACAAGGACATGAAAAAGATACATTACAAATTACATAACAAGTTGTTCAAAACCCGTCCAAACCTGAAAGTTTTAACCATGTTCCCGTGGCGACCGTAAAGAAGAAACACTCTTGTGCCGTTTGCATACAGGCCACTCGTTTTACAACCATTCTTATCTTTCAAAAGATGAAAAAGCTCCGTGGTGCATTCCATGTCATGTACCACTCACAGTGAAACATATTCTTTTAGAGTGTTGGGACTTGATGTGAGACATACACATTTTACAGCAGACTCCAAGAAAACCTTGTTCAGAGATGTCCCACTTGATGTGATCTCTGAATCTCTGAAAGCGATCAACATTTTTCATCTGATCTAAAAATTTAGAGAAAAAAGATTTTTTAACAAAATGTCCGTAATGTTTTTAGAAGTTGTGTTTTGAAGGGTTGTGTGAATGAGGGACTTGTGAGTTGACTTCAACGCAATGACAGCCCTGATATGACCCTTTGCAGTCGGTTGGGCTTTGGCAACATTACCTTATCTAACTATATGTTATATAGGTTAACTGCTATTACGACAAGTACTACCACGATTAGTACATAGCTTTAACAATAGTAGTATCAGCAGCAGCAAAGGTAAGCCAATAAGTAGTAGTATTAGCGGTGGTGGCAATAGTAGTGGTTGTAAATATGTCATTCTTGGTTTCTGTCGTCAGTGAACCATGGCTACGACCAAAATTTAGTTTACATCATTGTTTTATACGACAGAAATGATTTGATGGCTTTTTCTTCATCTCCTTCTTTTTTTCTTCTTTTTTTTTCTTTCTGTCTTTCTTTCCTTTTTCTTTCTTTCTTTCGTTTTCCTTGTCCATCATCTTTCCCCTTTTCTTTTTCCTCAGTCTTTTGTTGTTGTTTTTTTCCAAAAGAAAATTATAAAGGCAAGTTTCTCTCTAACGAAGGCTTTTTTCATGCTTTTCAATCAGCGCAGCATATATAGATCATCTTCATTGCCAGTTGAGTAAGCTTCTTATAACTGTGTGACCCGTAGTGTCCATAGTTAACCTTGATGTTTGACCCGTGCTAGATTCGTCGTCCTATGTCGTCACGCATTGACCGTTTCCGTAAGTGCAGTAGGAATAATAATGGCATGCAGGGTGGAGCATCACCACCCTTGAGTCTCCCTCATCTTCCTTTCTCGCTTACTCCCCTCTTTCCCGACCTATGACCCCATCTCCCCCCCCCCCCCCCGCGCCCAATTCCCTCCCCTTCCCCCCCCCCCCTCCACCCCCTGCCCTTTCTCTTCGTGAGCAAAGTTTTGACAATTTATGTTAAAGAAGAATCGCGTGCGATAGATTGTTTCCTCTAATAACTGCTATTCATTGTGTTTTTAATAACTCATTATGAGCTTTCTTATGGATGTGCATTTTTATCGTTTCTCTTTCCATTTTGTTTCACAGGTAACATCCACAGTCTAGCATTGCCAGGATGTTTTTTTTCTTTTCTTTTCTTTTCTTCCCGTCACCTGTATACGCGTCACTTCCTTTGTCTGTGTCTCTCTCTGGCTTCCTCTCTCCATCCCTTTCTTTCCATCCTTCCTTCTTTCTTTCTTTCTTTCCTTCTTTCCATCCTTCCTTCTTTCTTTCCTTCCTTCTTTCTTTCTTTCTTTCTTGCTTTCCTTCTTTCCATCCTTCCTTCTTTCTTTCTTTCTTTCCTTCTTTCCATCCTTCCTTCTTTCTTTCTTTCTTTCCTTCTTTCCATTCCTTCTTTCTTTCTTTCTTTCCTTCTTTCCATCCTTCCTTCTTTCTTTCTTTCTTTCCTTCTTTCCATCCTTCCTTCTTTCTCTCCTTTTTTCTTTCTCTCTTTCTTTCTTGCTTTCCTTCTTTCCATCCTTCCTTCTTTCTTTCATTCTTTCTTTCCTTCTTTCCATCCTTCCTTCTTTCTTTCCTTCTTTTTTTTCTTTCTTTCTTTCTTTCTTTCCTTCTTCTGTTCTTTCTTTCTTTCTTAAACCTTTCGCATCAGTGTCACCAGGGAAACATTTTAATTAAACCCTATTCTTTGTTCTGGCCTCGCTAAATTAACCAAGCGACGATCTAAACGTGACCTCGAGCCGTTAGTGTGGCGAGCAGTGGCCAGCCGCTGTGTTGACGACGATAGGAGGAAACAAGACTCTGTGTCAAGCTGGTGGCGGGAGAAGAGGCGGAGGGGGGGTGGGGGGGGGGAGTTGGGGGGGGGGGAGCAGAGGAGAGGGGATGGAGTGGGGTTGAAAGAAAGGGGGGGTAATAGTGAGGGGGAAAACGAATGGAAGGTCAGGCCCGGGGCCGTCATTGAAGACTTCTCTCCCCTTGCCTCTTTATTCCGCGAGCAACACCCGATCCTCTCATGCTGGTGCCTCCCGCCACTCTTCACTTTCACCTTTTTACAACCTGCAGGGCCTACTGATGTTGCCTCCATGCCTCTATGTGGTCTTCTTCCCCTGCCGGATTTCCTGGTCAACAGTATCGGATGGGGCGTGGAATGGGACGGAAGAAGAAGGGGTGGGGGTGAAGGTGTGGAGGTGAGGGAGGGGTGGGGGTGGGGAGGGGGTGGGCAGGGAGGGAGGGAGGATGGAGTATTTATGTCTCCGTCCTTTCTTCTTTTCTTCCGGGACCGTGAAACTGCTCAAGTCCATAGCGACGTGTGAGCCGCCTCTTTTCTCGTTGCTTGTTTATAAGGCCGATCGTACACGTGGGTGGTTACATGACTATGAGAGAAAAACTATCCTCTGACTATTCTAGCCTACTGATAGTTATTTGTCGTACACGATGATATGTTGCTTAAAACTGCCTTTCGGATAGTTCCTTATGTGGCAAGTCTCGTGAGAGTTTTCTTCTCCTGGCAAACGGGTTGCTCCCAGTTTCGGTCGGCTGGTTCATAATCGTGCATGATCACGGCATCAGTTTTAGTCATCGCTGTAGGAAATTTGGTTGGATAGAATGCATAATTGACAAATCATGGATCAAGACGAAGAAGGAGAATTTGTTTATTCATAATATCATAACAAATTAAAAGCACAAAATTATTTTAAAACAAGGAAAAAAAACTGTGATTCGACTTCCTACCACCAAAGTACTGGAATCCGATACTTGATCCCAAACGCTACTGAGGCTCTGACGTGGTAATGCTGTCTAACTCACAAACACAGAAAGTGTCTGGGCTCACCAGAAATAACAATCCCCAGAAGAAGAAAAAAAAAACTTGACGAACGAAATGGAAGTAATTGCAATACCTTGCAAATAGAAGTTATGTGAGCAACTACTCACGACACGCAACATACGTCGGGAGCACAAGCCTGACAATACCATGACTAACCAGTCGCGGAGCACAAGCCTGACAATACCATGACTAAACTCCATCGTCGGGAGCACAACCTGACATACATGACTAAACTCAGTCGTCGGGAGCACAAGCCTGGACAATACCATGACTAAACCTCCAGTCGTCGGGAGCACGAGCCTGGACAATACCATGACTAAACCTCCAGTCGTCGGAGCACAAGCCTGGACAATACCATGACTAAACCTCCAGTCGTCGGAGCACAAGCCTGGACAATACCATGACTAAACTCAGTCGTCGAGCACGAGCCTGGACAATACCATGACTAAACTCCAGTCGTCGGAGCACGAG
>CM065730.1:38904274-38909274 GCA_033310375.1 Conus canariensis | reverse complement strand
TTCATCCTTCTTCATCGCCTCTTCCTGCCTCATACTTGTGCTCAATTTTTCATCCTCTTCCTTACCTTCTTCTTCATCCTTTTACATTCCTTCTTCTTTTCCTTCCTCGTCTTCGTTATCCCTTGACACGTCCTTCCCCTCTTCTTTGTCCTTTTCCTTCCTCTTCTTTCTCATCTTCTTGTAACCTCGTCGTCTTTTTCCTCTTCTCCTTCCTAATTCCCCCAGATCGTAGAGTGTTGGGACTTCCATGACCTGAGACATAAACATTTTACAGCAGATTCCATGAAAACTTTGTTCACAGATGTTCCACCTGATGTGATCTTTGAATTTTTGAAAGAGATTAACATTTTTCATCTGATCTGAGGTTTTACAGTGGAAAGATTTTTTAACAAAAATTCGGGTGCGTTTTTAGATGTGTTTTAAAGGGTTGTGTAAAGGAATGACTTTTGAGATGACTTCAACGCGGTGACAGCCCTAATATGGCCCTTTGCGGTCGGCTGGGCTATAAGCAACATTACCTTACCTCCTTTTTCTTCCTTATCCTTTTACATCTCCTCTACCCCTCCTTCTGCTTCTCCTTCGTCTTCCTGATCCTCCTACAACTCTTCTTCCTTCTTCCTCTTTCTCCTTCTCTCTTATCCTCCTTCATCTTCTCCTCTTCTTCCTCCTTATTAGTCTTATCCTCTAGCACCTTCTTCTCTTCCTCTTCCGTCTTCTTCTCTCTTATTCTCCTAACCCTCTCCTCCTCCTCTTTCTCCTTTTCCTCCTACACCTTCTCCTCTTCCTCTTTCTCCTACACTTTCTCTTCTTCCTCCTTCTTCCTCTCCAGTATCCTCCTACACCTGCTTCTCTTCCTCTTCCTCCTCCTTCTCTCTTATTCCCCTAACCTTCTCCTCCTACCAGTCGCCGTGGCGAAGTGGTTAGCGTCGCGGACTCCCGGTAGGAGGTCGTGGGTTCGAATCCCATCAGAGTCATGTGGGTTTTTCTGCCCCGACCGGCTCCTACCCAGAGTTGAGTTTGCTGCGGACTCAGTTGGGAAGACTGGGACCACACAGTCGAGTTTCATCCACTTAATGGATGTGTTTCTGAGAGTGTTGCTCAAATTTCCTGACCAACACTGCAGGTGCCTGTATCTCTCGGGCCTGGTTGACGCCGGGATATATTATGAAAGGAAGCGTAGAGTACAGCCCTGTCATGTAGTCTCAGACCGAAATAGAAATCCGTAGCATCATCTTAATCATCCTCATTCTCATCGATCAGCATAAAAAATTGTCTCAAATTCTGTGGCCCTTCATGCCCTGCTCTCATGGTGACCTCAATTTCGATGTCCTCTCCACGTCTGTGGCCTTAGTTTGGTTCCGTCGGGGTCACCAGTATCGGCGACTCCATGGGGGCTGTCGTTGGTCGGACGTGGTGGCGCCCTCCGGAGGGAGAGCTCACTCACGCCGGCTCCGCGACTGAGCAATTCTTGTCGTCAGTAGGGGGCTTAGTAGGTGGTGTCCTGCGTATGTTAGATCAGAACAGACGCCACTGAACACCACCTAAGTGACTCGGCAGCAGTGCAGTGTCTCCTCCGGTGGGTTGCCTCTTAACGACTTGACATTGACTGCTCCCTGTGGATTGCCGGTACCGGGGCTGCAGCGGGGCCGACCGGGCTGTGGCTGTGGACGGAGTGTCGGAATGAGCGGCTTGGGTGCACTGCCTCTGAGGTGGCGCAGAGGTTGGGACAGCAAAAAAAACAACAAACAAACAAACAAAAAAAACAAACCTTCTCCTCCTCCCCTTTCTCCTTTTTTCTCCTACATCTTCTCTTCCTCTTTCTCCTCCTACAATTTCTCTTCTTCCTCCTCCTTCCTCTTCAATATCCTCCTATGCCTTCTCCTCTTCCTCCTTCTTTCTTATCCTCATACACCTTCTTCGCTTCCTCCTTCTTCTTTGTCTTCTTACATCTTCTTCTTTTCCTGCTGCTCCCTTTTCTTTATCTTCCTTCATCCTCTTCTCTTCCTCCTCCCCTACTTGTTCATCCACCTACACCTTCTTTCTTTCTGTTATCCTCTCACACGTTCTCTTCCTCTCCCTCTACCTCCTTCTTCTTTTTTCTTGTTCTTTTCCGCCTCTTACCCTTCTTCTCCTCCTTTCCACCATTTTTTTTTTCGTATTTTTTTCCTTTTAATTTTCTTCCTACTGTCTCTATTTCTCTTTTGCTTTTTCTTCTTCTCTTCCTTTTTGTTCATCATCTACCTCCTCATCTTCTTCTCATTTCCTCCTCCTTCTTCCTCTACTTCGTTTTCGTTTACTTCTCCTTCTTCTTCTTCTTCTTCCTCTTCTTCTTCTTCTTCTTCCTCTTCTTCTTCTTCTCCTCCTTCTTCCTCTTCTTCGTTTTCGTTTTCGTCTACTTCTGCTTCTTCTGCTTCTCCTTCTTCTTCTTCTTCTTCATAATCAGCTGTTTCATATTCCAAGAACTCTCCAGCCCTGTAGAACGGCACCCTTCAAAAGCAGCTCGAGATTCTGGCATGACGACGACGCCAGACCGGATCATGACATGCGCAGATGATTGGATGATGTCGACCACGTGTTCATTTCCTGTCGCCCTGTCGCGCGACATGTCACGAGACTTGAGGGGCGAGACGAGCACAGAGAGTAAGAGGGGAGGGGGGGGGGGGGGAGGGGGCAGGGGGGGCGCCTTGTGCACACAAGTGTTCTTGATTGAATGGAGGGGAAGTGGGGAGGGGGGAGTGAGGGGGCAGTGAGAGATGGGAGAGGATCGGATATAGGAGGTGGGAAGGGGGAGTGGGGGAGTTTGGAAGCCGCTGTCAAAATGACTGCCTGGAAAAAGCCAATCACTATCATTTACCCTCGACGACATCCAACGCTCGGCGGTCACGTGGGCTGTGACGTCTTGAAACACTCATGGACGGGGATCAAGGGGCTGAACTCGGTGATTGTCTTGTCATCCCTGATATTTTATGCAGATTTCGCTCACAACTGGTTCATCTCTTGGTCGGTCCGTTTGGCTGTCTGTCTCTGTCTGTCTGTTTGCCTGGCTATCTGTTGTCTCTTTCTGTCTCTGTCGCTGTCTGTTTGTCTGTCGTTTACTTACGGTTACCTTTTTTTTAAAATAAACACACTGTCACTGTTATTGGAGAATTTATTTCAGTTTCAATTTCAGTTTCATAGAGGTTCGACGCTGCGAGCTAGTCCATATACTCTACACTCTACACCCATCTGCAAATCCATAAAACCCCATGTTCAGGGATTACAACTACTGGAAGAAAACACTGTAAAACGAAGTGACTGAGTTTTTGTTCCAGCTTAGCACGCTGTTGTAAACCAGTATTGACTGGTGCTTCCATTCAGCTTGTCTTCATGTAGATAACAGCTCTTGCCAAGAAGTGGAATGGTAGCCCAATGGATAGTGCTCTCCCCTAGTAAGGAAAAGAAAAGGTTTGGGTGCTAGTCCTCTGAAAAAAAAAAGCGGAAGGTATCCCTGGCAAAGTTACGTAGAAGACAAATTCACTTGTTATTTAGTTTCAACATTGACACTGACGTATTATAAGAATTGTTTGATCGAGTGATGTCGGGCTGCAAGCATAAAAAAATACAAGAAAGGAAGCCATGGGCGGCTGGAATAGTCCAGCGGGTACAGCACCGGACTCGTAATCCCGGTGGTCCTGGGACTGCGGGTTTGAATCTCCGCCGGGTCGTTTCTGTACAAGCGGGATATTTCTCTCAAAGTTAACATTGGTTCTGACGCCATGCCTTGACAAGTCCTTCGAATGAGATCATAAACCAAGGCTCCGTGTGTGAACACACGCAAAGCATCAGGCACACACGTAAAATCCCATCACCAACTTTCGGAAGAGAAGACTAGTTTGGCCGTTGGAACGATGACACATTACACATGGCATGGACTTCGCGTGAAAATTCGGAAGAATGAAGGAAAAACTCTGAGTGACCCTGATGTCGACTGAACGACACGTGAAACGGCTAAGTTTAGCGCCAGCAGGCAGCTCTTCAATCGACTCTAAGCAGGTAGGCAGCTCGTTGCAAAGATATGAGCATGGATTGTTAAGCACTTCAAGCTTGGTCTCTTGACCGAGGATAGGCGCTACGTTAGAGGTCATCATCTTCTTCTTCTTCTTCTTCTTCTTCTCTTCTTCTTCTTCTTCTTTCTTCTTCTCCTTCTTCACTATCATCATCATCATCATCATCATCATCTTTTTCTTCTTCTTCTTCTTCTTTCTTCTTCTTCTTCTTCTTCTTCTTCTTCTTCTTCTTCACCATCATCACCATCATCTTCACCATCATCATCATCTTCTTCATCACCATCATCATCACCATCATCATCATCATCATCATCATCATCATCACCATCACCATCATCATCACCATCGTCATCATCATCACCATCATCATCATCATCATCATCATCATCATAATCACCATCTTCATCATTATCATCATCATCATCATAAAGACCACTAAATTCTATTGACACATCCCTTCGGAAAGTTGCCGCAATTCGCATGCTCAATAGCCCATGTGACGTCAGCTACTTCGATTTGTTTTTATGATAGGTGAAACGTGATGACCCCTGCGAATTCTGAAACTCAAAGTACGAAAAATCCGAGGACTTCCTCTGCTTCTTGGCTGGGTTATACAAGCGCCGATAGATGATGATTATGTTGCATACCAAGGTGTCCTTTGAAGTATGACTGTAACCGCAGTTCTTTCCAGGTCGTATTGTTTGTTCTGTGAAGTTCAGACCCCGGTCTTCCTTGTCTCTCCATCTTCACTGCTGAGTTGACAGCCTTGACCCCAGCCCTTCAAATGGTCTCTAAATCGACACATCAAGATTTCCTCATTTTGTCGGACTCCTTTTCTGCTTTGGAGGCCGTTGCCAGCCGTAACCTCAAGCACCCTCAACTACTGAAATTATTAGAACTATACACCTCTCTGAAATGTGATGGATACAACATAGTTTTTGCTTGGGTTCCCCG
>CM065730.1:38899274-38901774 GCA_033310375.1 Conus canariensis | reverse complement strand
ACACATGCACACTCATACACGCACATCATACACACAGACACGCGCTCGCGCACACACACACATGGGCCCGTGCCCATACATCCATACACATGCATGTATATTCACTACACACACATACAATGATAAAAAAGGCACAACCAATGTTAGGAGGCACTCAAGGTCTGACCATCGCGTTGGGCTAATGCGTAGGTCAGACATCTGCAAAGTCGTAGCCACGAGACCCTCTTCTTAAAATAATTCTCTCATCTTAGTTGTAAATTCATTTAACCATCAGCTTAAAATCATGCGCAGTATGGTCTCAAAACTTAGCGGACGTGGTGTAGCGTATATGGACTATGGAAACCGAAACTGAAACTGAGGAGTATTCTTGAGTTCAGTTTTTATGTTTGTTGTTTGTATGACGTCTGAACAAAATAGTAAGACTTTTGGGGAATATTGTTGAGTGCAGTTTTTATATCTGTGTCAGGTCTGAACAAAATTTTTAGTCTTTGGGGAGTATTGTTGAGTGCAGTTTTTATGTCTGTTACCTGTGTGACGTCTGAAGATGACGTTAGTCAGTTTAGGGAGTATGGTTAATTAAGCGCTTTTTTCTTTTTCTTTTCTTTTTTTTTTTTTTTTTTTGGGGGGGGGGGGGGGGGTCTGTTCCTTTTGACGTGCAAAAAAGACATTTGTCACTTGGGGAGTGTTGTTGAGCGCCATTTTTCTGTCTGTACGTTTTTATGACGTTTGAACAAAAGATAGTTTTTTGGGTAGTATTGTTGTATTCATGTCTGTTCTTTGTGACTTTTGCAGGAAACAAATTTGTCGACATTTCTCTCGTCGTGATGTGTTGCAAATGAGTGTTTCTTTGCACCTTTTGGTGTGCTTATTTGTATTTGGCTGGTGTTCACCCACTCTGAAGTCTGTTTCAGTCTTCTCGTCATGATTAGTTATGTGGTTGCTTCAAAACTACTCGCTTTCTTGCTTTACGGCCTAACATGGCGGACAAATGTGATTACCTTAGAAAAGATAGTTATGACTTATGTAAAACATATACATATGAAAAAAATTGTAACTTCAGCACTTACACACAAGTATCATTATGCTGCTGTAGACACTTTAAAAAAAACTGCTTCGTAAAGACATAGAATGCGTGAAGCCGAAAAAAAAAACAACCATAACAAACTGTTTTTACTGCTCACGGTTTATTAGCGTCAGAAGGCCCGCCGTCTTTGTTTTGAATCATTGTCTGATGTCTTAACAACATCAAAACCACTGAAAATAACCATTTTCACGTGACAGGTACTGCTTTCGTGTGAAAATTGGTGATTCAAAGGTACTCTTTTTATGTGAACACTGTAATCGTCACTCACTGCATTTTGAAAACAAAAACAAACATAAAAACTATAACTACGAACTTTTGATGCGACTTAGATCTCATAGAGGCGCCCTTCTTCACTACACGACAAGTCAGAAAAGAGTGGTAGCCCCCCTACTACAGGTTTTTCTTTTTTTTTTTTTTTACCCAGGACTCCAAAGCACCGGGGAGGGTGCATCCCTTCACACCACCGGCGGGAGAGAAAGAAAGAGGCCTTTCTATAGACTCAGTAGCTCCTCAAAGCCCGTGATTCCGGTGGTTGGCGTGACTGGGGCCCATCTTGTGGATTTAGGCGGGGAGGGTAATAGCATTGTAGCGGTGCTGATGAAGGGTTGAGGGCGGTGTCAGTCGAGGCCCCAGGGTAGTGGTTAGCGCCCCCCACCCCCACCCCCACCCCCACCCCGCACCCGACCTCCCAACCCTACCCTGACGATTGGAGGGGGAGGAGCGGTTGACGCCCGGGTGGGGGGGGGGGGGGGGTCATCATCCTTACGATGGATGTATAGTACGAGTTCTTCTGCCCCCACCCCCCACCCCCCACCCTCCTCCGCCCTTGTTGGTCAGCTTGTTCCTGAGACTGTTGGGCCAACAGGGGCGTGACGATTTATGACTGCACGGCTGTAAGGGGTAGTAGTAGTAGTAGTAGTAGTAGTAGTAGCAGTAGTAGTAGTGGTAAGGGGCGAAGCTGTTGGTTTGGAGGAACTCCTGCTTCCTTTCAGTGCTGTCCTTGGTCGCTTCCTTCTCTTGACCAGTCCTTGTCCTTGCCCCTCTCTGTTTCTGCTTGTCTCTGGCTGGCTGGCTGGCTATCTGGCTGGCTGGCTGGCTGGCTATCTGGCTGGCTGGCTGGATGGATGGATGGATGGGAGCCGGAATAGCTCAGTTGGTAGAGCGCCGGACTCGTAATCTTGGTGATCCTGGGGTTGCGGGTTCGAACCTCCGCCGGGGCGTTTCGGTACAGGGGGATTTTTCCCTCGGAGTTAACATTGGTTCTGACTCCATTTCCCATACAGTCCTTCGAATGAGACTATAAACCGAGGTTCCGTGTGTGAACGCACGCATAACATCTTGCAAACACGTAAAATCCCATCACCAACTTTCGGAAGAGTAGGCCAGTTTGGCCGTTGGTATGGATGACATGTTACA
>CM065730.1:38881774-38889274 GCA_033310375.1 Conus canariensis | reverse complement strand
CATGCAAACAAAAGAATGGGAAGAGACACTAACAAAGCGTGCCGGTCCTCTAGAAACAGGAGGGGTGGGAGAGGGAAGGGGGTGGGGTGGGGGAGCTGAGGATGGAGACGCAGGGGGGGGGGGGGGGGGAGGGGGGGGAGGGGGGGAGGGTTGGACGGGAGAACCACCAGACCGTGCTGAAGAGTGCGACGGGAACGTGAAGTGGTCTACAGAGGGCGCCACCTCCCTCTTGAAACAAGATGGCGTGACAAAGATGGTGCCGCGCCGCACATCCCTCAGTTCTAAGCTGCTGTCGCTCGGCCACTCACTTCTTATCAACCAGATCCCCTTCCCCCAAATACAGCTCGCGACGGACTGCCTGAACCCGGAAGAGAGTGGGTGGTGGAAGGGGAGGTGGAAGTGAGGGGGGGGGGGGACACCAAGCATGTACTCTCTTACACCCTGCACTCAATGCCATTCCATGGATGCCCTCTGAACTGTTACAGAATACGTTGCTAAGTCTCCATCCCTTCTCGCAGAAATTGTTCTGGGATCGCGCCAAAATAATGATCGTGGACAATGAACGTCAACCTATTCGTGTGTGTGTGTGTGTGTGTGTGTGTGTGTGTGTGTGTGTGTGTGTGTGTGTGTGTGTGTGTGTGTGTGTAAATTTCAACAACAGCGATGATTCTGCAGGACACTTTGACTATAACGAGTTGTTGCAATGAGTGCCGAAAAACCAAACAGTGATGCCTCCGAGACGGTTAAAAAGTCCTATCAAAGAAGCTGAGGGAACTGTACAGAGACAGGCTAGGGTGAAGGTGGTGGGAAGAGCAGACACGTCAACGATGCATTGCTACTTTTCAAGACATTATCATCACACACTTAAACGAAAACTGCTGTAAAGAGCACGCACGATCACAATTTCAAGAAAGGCGCCTCATGCGGTCTTTTTTTCTTTTTTAGTTAGTTGCAAAGTGAGGTGACTGCAGGCGGATCTCGAAACAAATTTTAAAAGGTATTTGAAATAATCCTGCCAGTTAACATGGACAAACGAATTTACAAGACAAACCCCGACGCGTTTAAACCTCTTAAGTCTTCAGAACGGCCATCTTGCGTCGAATTTGAGAACTGGGTGCGCGTTCTTCATTTTCATTGTTTTGAGTGTTGTTTCTCTTGCCGGGAGAAGACCTAAGAGGTCGAAACGCGTCGTGTTTTGTCTTGTAATTCGTTTGTCCATGTTAACTGGTACTTATTGCAATATTCATCTTCTTATTGGTTTCATTTATGTTTTCCTTTCACCTTTTATGTATTTGTAAGCGCTTAGGGCTTATGATGTAAGATTAAACGCCATAAATAATCAATATTATTATTATTATTATGATTATTAACTGGCGGAGTTATTTGAAATACCTTTTATTTTTTTGTATAAGTAAAACCAAACAAGATGAAGACTTCAGCAACTAAAACTGGAGATCTCATTTCCAGTGCAGATTTTGTCTGTCCATGACTTCGGACATGACAGCGCGACATCCTTTCCCAGCTGTACACTGCACAGCGTGGACTAAGGGATCAAAGCCGCATGCACGTTCACAAAATTCCACATTGGCGAGTCTTCAAGTTGCCCATGCGGTACAGCCTCAATGACAGTGGAACACTTCCTGCAGGACTATCCCACACACGAAAAGCTAAGGGCAGAGACCTGGCCTGCCAACTTTCCGATGAGGGAAAAGCTTTATGGATCACTGGAGGGCCTCCGCCGTGCAGCGGCCTTCGTCAGTGCCTCTGGGGTTCCTGTCTGAGTGAACGAATAAGAAGTTCACTCCCGCTGAGCAAGATTACCATATCCAGTGACTGCGAAGACAGTCTGCCAGCGTAATGTACTTACAGGCTGATACAGTCATTTGTTTCAGGCTGTCAGCGGATGCTGTCGAGAAGCTGAATGATGCTCTTGTTCTGGAATGTCTCGATACCTACCATCAACCGTCCAACCCTGGTTTTCGCACAGAAGGATGAGTTCTATCAGCTCCATCATCTTGTTCTCTGTGATCAGCCGACCCAGCTCCGTTACAAACAACATCAGAACGTCTCCAATGTATTGTGTCCACACAGAAACTGGGGGAATCCGCCCTCACAAAACTGCGAACTCAAAGTGACATTGACCGACTCACTGAAGGTCTACCTGAATCAGAAAACCCTGCCTTTTACTGTGTTCTTAATTTC
Source organism: Conus canariensis (assembly GCA_033310375.1). Lineage (NCBI taxonomy): Eukaryota > Metazoa > Mollusca > Gastropoda > Neogastropoda > Conidae > Conus > Conus canariensis. Next base: position 38,887,072 of record CM065730.1, on the reverse strand, counting down.
AAACATTTGAAAAGAAAAATAAAACGAAACAACGCAAAGCAAAAACAAGAAAAAGGAAAAAATCAACACCAAGAAGAAAATTTTCTTTTCATTCCTCTGATGGGGACCTAGGTCCTCCCCCATCACCAAGAACCGGACTTCGAGGCTGGGGTCATTTCCGATTAGTTCAGTTGTCCAGGCTGATGCCATGAGCGTTCATATCTCCATGTGTACTCTTCAATCTCGCCTTCTGAGAAAGAGATGTCACTGGTTCACCGGCTTACAAAATCCACCACGAAGAACTTGGAGAGAGATTGCCAAACTTCTATGTGCTATTACAACACAGCTCCAAATCGGAAGAAGGCACTGCTTTACCTGCCGTTTATTCCTCATCTCCGAACGAACTATCCTATGTGTAAAGAGGAGGATAGTTCCATTTGTCTTCCTCCAGCAGGGAGGGATAGTTCCATTTGTCTTCCTCCAGCAGGGAGGGATAGTTCCATTTGTCTTCCTCCAGCAGGGAGGGAAAGTTCCATTTCTCTTCCTCCAGCAGGGAGAGATAGTTCCATTTGTCTTCCTCCAGCAGGGAGGGATAGTTCCATTTGTCTTCCTCCAGCAGGGAGGGATAGTTCCATTTCTCTTCCTCCAGCAGGGAGGGATAGTTCCATTTGTCTTCCTCCAGCAGGGAGGGATAGTTCCATTTGTCTTCCTCCAGCAGGGAGGGAGAGTTCCATTTCTCTTCCTCCAGCAGGGAGGGATAGTTCCATTTGTCTTACTCCAGCAGGGAGGGATAGTTCCATTTGTCTTACTCCAGCAGGGAGGGATAGTTCCATTTCTCTTCCTCCAGCAGGGAGGGATAGATCCACTTGTCTTACTTCAGCAGGGAGGGATAGATCCACTTGTTTTCCTCCAGCAGGGAGGGATAGATCCACTTGTCTTCCTCCAGCAGGGAGGGATAGATCCACTTGTCTTCCTCCAGCAGGGAGGGATAGATCCATTTGTCTTCCTCCAGCAGGGAGGGATAGATCCACTTGTCTTACTTCAGCAGGGAGGAATAGATCCACTTGTCTTCCTCCAGCAGGGAGGGATAGATCCACTTGTCTTCCTCCAGCAGGGAGGGATAGATCCACTTGTCTTACTTCAGCAGGGAGGGATAGATCCACTTGTCTTCCTCCAGCAGGGAGGGAGAGTTCCACTTGTCTTACTTCAGCAGGGAGGGATAGATCCACTTGTCTTACTTCAGCAGGGAGGAATAGATCCACTTGTCTTCCTCCAGCAGGGAGGGATAGATCCACTTGTCTTACTTCAGCAGGGAGGGATAGATCCACTTGTCTTACTTCAGCAGGGAGGGATAGATCCACTTGTCTTACTTCAGCAGGGAGGGATAGATCCACTTGTCTTACTTCAGCAGGGAGGGATAGATCCACTTGTCTTCCTCCAGCAGGGAGGGATAGATCCACTTGTCTTCCTCCAGCAGGGAGGGATAGTTCCATTTGTCTTCCTCCAGCAGGGAGGGATAGTTCCATTTGGCTTACTCCAGCAGGGAGGGATAGTTCGATTGGGCTTACTCCAGCAGGGAGGGATAGTTCCATTTGTCTTACTCCAGCAGGGAGGGATAGTTCGATTGGGCTTACTCCAGCAGGGAGGGATAGTTCCATTTGTCTTACTCCAGCAGGGAGGGATAGTTCCATTTGTCTTACTCCAGCAGGGAGGGATAGTTCCATTTGTCTTACTCCAGCAGGGAGGAATAGTTCCATTTGGCTTACTCCATCAGGGAAGGATAGTTCCATTTTTTTCTTACTGCAGTCGGGAGGGATAGTTCCACTTCTACTCCGTTGGGGAGGGATAGTTCTGCTTCACTTACTCCAGCATGGATGTGTAGCTCTACTTCTATTACTCCGATTGAGAGATATATTTCTCCAATAAGGAGGGACGAATACATCTACTTCTGCAATCGTGGATAGTTCCATTTCCCTTACCCCAAAAAGAATGGATAGGTCTATTTTACTTACTCCAGTAAGATGGAATAGTACCACTTCTTCTGTTCTAACAACGAGAATCACCTCTGCATCTCATACTTCAACAAGACAGATAGTTCTTCTTCTTCTTCTACTCCAACGAGAGATAGTTCTGTTTCTCTCTCTCAACTGAGGGCGGATCATTCAATTTCTCTGAGGAATAGTTCCACGTGTCTCACTCCATCAACGAGCGATAGTTTCACTTCTCTCGAACCAACAAGAAGGAAGACTTCTATACTTCTCTTCGTCCATCGAGGTAGGGCAGTTCCACTTCTCGTACTCCAACAACAAAAGAACAATTCTACTTTGAATAGGAAGGTATACTTCAACTTCCGTTGCTCTTGCAAGGACAGATGACTCTTGACACTTCGGTACTTGGAGTCAAACGTTCAGTATTCGTTGTACTGGATAGCTAGTTACCTCCCCTCATACTTTCGCTGGATCCTAGTTCCCTCCCCCCAGTCTGCTGCAGGGTGGTATAATCCCACTCTAAAAGGAAAGATGCTCTCTCTCTCTCTCTCTCTCTCCCCCCCCCCCCCCCCCCCCACCACCACCACGCAATTGAGGATTATTCCATCTTCCCTATCCTCTACTTTCCCGCCTCCTTCTTCCCCCTTCACTCCCTTCACCACGCACATTGAAGGCCATGCCGACGCTCTCTCTCTCTCTCTCTCTCTCTCTCTCTCTCTCTCTCTCTCTCTCTCTCTCCTCTCTCTCTCTCTCTCTCTCTCTCTCTCTCTCTCTCTCTTTTCTAGCTGTAAGGAAAAGAGGCCCTTCTTCACCCGTTTGTCAGTATCCCTTGTCAACAATCTTCCCCTCAGAATATGCTGCTCCCCCCCCCCCCTCATCCCACCCCACCCCACCCCCACCGCTCCACGTTTCCACATACATGTATATCTACAGCCTTGATCTGTCATTATGGGGGAAAAGCTGTGCAAGAGCTAGCAACCCAGCTCACGTCAGTCCATGTGTAACAACACCGTACGGCAAAGTGCCGCTCTGACAAGACGAAACGCTGTTCCAGCAATATTCAGTCATCCACCCCCCCCACACCCCCCCCCCCCCACCACCACCCCCCCCCCACACACACACACACACACACACACTCACGTCCCACTTGACTCTCACGTCTTTTCATGCCCTTGTCATGCAAATTTATGCCTGTTTTCATCGTTAGTTGTCTGACTGGCTGGATTTGTGCATACGCGCTGATATCGTGTGGAGGTCCGAACCTTGCTCCACCGTGTGCATAATTCAAAATGGTGGCCGATGGATGACCCAGTATCGGCCATCGGCATACATTTCCTCCTCCTCCTCCCCTTCCCCAGAGGGGCTCTCCTCTAGCGGCCCCTCTTCAGCCTGGCTAAATATTAGTTTTAGTACCAGGACCTTGTAAAAACATGAATATTTTATAAGACGTCGGTATCAGCGGACAGATCACATGTATGAATGTCGTGAAAGCGATATCACCACGTCTGCACATGGCGTTGCGGTCTTCTTCATCAAGACAGGGCGGTCACCCCCTGACAGATTCGTGCGGCGATTGGTCCAGCTCCTCGAGCTTTTCCAATTTACTATCTCCCACACGATCAGCCGGCGAGACGGACAGCGTCCAAAGCTGCTGCTGCTGTAAAAGAATTTGCACTTGACAGAAAATTGGCCCTGCCTTTCCAAATTCATAGAAAAACGGGTTTGGGGAAGATGGTGCGAGAGATACGGCCCCACGTTGACGCCAAATCTATATAGAAGCGTTCTGCGGATTAATACCCTTTAAGACGTTCTATCATCCTATTCATGCGGAAAACCGCGACCAGCGTTGGCGGCCATTTCATTTGCATTGAACAAATAATCTTGTGGGCCAACAGTAAATCGGTTCATTAAGCCTGGGACTGGTGTTTGACAGGAAACCACAAATCTCGATAAAAACAAGGCCCGCTATCGGAGTTTGTCATCGTGCGGTCAGGCTTGCCCCCCCTGTCCCTCGGGATCCCAGGCAAGCAAGACACCCTTTCCCAGCCTGCCCCGCGACACGATCACACGACTTCCCGGCCGTCATGGCCGCCTGCTTTCACTTCCTGTTAGTTCACTTCAGTGATTTCCTTCACTCGCCGTCACGCCTCAGCGGACTGCTGGCTGCCTTCAACCGAGCGGAGAATGTCTCCTTCACACGCTTCGTCATCAACATCATCAGCACAGGAAACAAGAAAGATAGGCCCAGGTTCCGTTATCACTTCATCCGGCTAATCATTTTTCGGGAGGGGAAGGGGGTGGGGGTGGGAAGGAAGGGGGGAGGGTGTTTGGGGAAGAAGGGGCGGGAGGGGAGCAGCGGAGGATGTGGGATGGGGGGGGGGGGGGATGCAGAGCCGAGAGGCGCTGTATCTCCGTTGTCTTGTAGGCGGCTAGCGGTAACTGAGTTTCATGAGACATATTGCGTACCGTTCTGTCTTTGACGTTGTTTTCAGTCGACTCGGTCATCGCAGCGGTAAGGAACTGTACGAATTTGTCAACAGAAAAAGTTCTGATCAGAAACTTTTTTTGAATTCCAGAATGAAAACAAGGTGGATATTTCTTTCACCCTGTAATAAAGACCTTATCCACTCTCTCTCTCTCTCTCTCTCTCTCTCTCTCTCTCTCTCTCTCTCTCTCTCTCTTCTGTCTCTCTTTCTCTGTCTCTGTCTCTCTGTCTCTCTGTCTCTCTGTCTCTCTCTCTCTCTCTCTCTCTCTCTCTCTCTCTCTCTCTCTCAAGGTTTGATAGAGAAGCTTTTTTATTCCAGAATTAAAACAAGGGTTTTTTTTTTTCTTCCAATAAGGACCATATCTCTCTCTCTCTCTCTCTCTCTCTCTCTCTCTCTCTCTCTCTCTCTCTCTCTCTCTCTCTCTCTCTCTCTCTGATTTTTGCAACAAGAAAAATTCATTACACAACTACTATTGGACATGTCAGTAGCCTACGTTGAAGACATTGTCCTGCCCATACAACCAAACAGGAAAAAGGGCGGTAGAACGGAGAAGAATGTGCAGATGTTATAATACTGAATGAATCTGTCACGTCAGTATATTCCATTGAGCCCACGGTTCCATTTTCATCACTGCACAGTTTTGTGCCTTCGACTGTTTTTTTTTTTTCCCCTGCCCAAAACAATACCTGCAAGTGTGGTCAGTGTTGAAACTGGGTCTCTGTCAAGCAGCGTTCTGTTTAGTCCTCCCAAGTAGCTCAACTGTACTCCCCCGGTTTTATTAAACAGAATAAAATGGCTTCATTGTACTAATCTTGTTCAAGGTATACACAGACGGATAACAAACT
>CM065730.1:38871774-38876774 GCA_033310375.1 Conus canariensis | reverse complement strand
TTCCTATAGCGTTACGTGAAACAACCATAGTAATACTGAGAAATGTTTCCTCAACCAAGTTTGTCCGGGTCATCATACTGAAAAACAAACAGACCAGATCGTCCAAAGGACCGAGTCATCATACTGAAAAACAGAGGAGATCGTCCAAAGGACCGAGTCATCATACTGAAAAACAGAGGAGATCGTCCAAAGGACCGAGTCATCATACTGAAAAACAGAGGAGATCGTCCAAAGGACCGAGTCATCATACTGAAAAACAGAGGAGATCGTCCAAAGGACCGAGTCATCATACTGAAAAACAGAGGAGATCGTCAAAAACAAAACGCCCTACGGCTGGAAAGGGGAGGGGGAGGGGGGAGGGAGCAAAATGTATAGGCCCTAATGACATGTTGGGATTATATGACGTCAGATGGTCAGAACGACGGTTCCCCATATCAGTGGAGTCACAGGACACTGTATGACAAGAGCAATAGGCGGCTTTTGAGGAGTGGGGGGGGGGGGCTGATAGGGAGAGGTGGAGAGGGGCGGGGATGGCGGGGGGTGGGGGGGGGTTGTGGGGAGGGGAGACAAACGGCAGCGAAACTCAGTCTTGACTCCCGCCCGTCACATCACGTCCTCCCCCTTCCCCCTCCCCCGACCCTCTCCTTCGCCTCCCTTCCCCTTCCACCACCTCCCCACTCTCACTCCCCCCGCCCTACCCCCTTCCCTCTCTCCCGCGGTCCCCGACACTTGTCGGGATGCGACGGAGCAGATGTGGCTTGATGCCATCTCCCTTTTATTCTTCTTTCTTTCTTTTTTTTTCCTTTTTTTTCTGTTAATCCAGTGCCGCCCCGGCCCAGATGACGACAACAATCAGCGGCCGATCAAAACCACATCTTACACGCCCGGCTGACTGGCAAAGGCCGCCATTACCGCCACGCTCCGCCGCGTGCGCCGGGAGTGTGCGTGTGCTCGTGCCGTGGTCGAGGAGGAGGGGAGTCGGGGGAGAGGAAAAGGATGGTAGAAAGCTGGGGGGTGAGTGGAGGGGGGGGGGGGTGCCAGAGTTCTGCCTGTCTCCGGTCCGCCATCCTGACTCCCGCCCGTCCCTCCCTTCTTCCTGACAGAGAGGGGTGAGAGACAGGATGGAGACGGCGGCAGAACACGAGAGTGACTTGTATCACGTGCAGAAATCGACAATGGAATCATCCCCGTTCAGTTTTTTCCCCCTGATAATAAAACGTATGGGATATGACTGGCTTAGATTAGAGAGAGAGAGAGAGAGAGAGAGAGAGAGAGAGCGCAACCCAACTCTCGGAGTTAGAACAAAACAAAAAAAAAAGATTTGGAACGCAATTTAATTTAACACATTCGTTCTTTGTAGTGCAGTGTCACTCCCCTTTCGGGCGATTGCCTTCCCTGGGGAGGGGGGGGGGGGGAGAGGGGGAGTCAAGGCTTCAGCTGTTCCATATTCACATCTAACTTAATTCTCCTAAAAGTCCCGAATTTGTCAGCTCTATGCATTAAATTTCTGTTCATCATTCCCAACAGATTTCCCAAAGTGTGGATGTTTTGTGAAAAGGTCAGCAAACTGATCAAAGTTCAGACAAAGTCCACTAATGCCGTGTTTAAGATCTCAGAAATCTGCTAGGATCGTTCTTTACACATTTCCATGATTACCGGTTAAACCGTGACTTCAAACCGCATCTATCACACCGGACCTTTGGTGACTCGGGGCATCTACATCTACCTTTCTGGCGGTTTTTTTTTTGTTTTGTTTTGTTTGTTTGTTTTGTTTGTTTGGTTGGTCGGTTGGTTGGTTGTTTGCTTGTTTTGTTTTTTTGCTTGTTTGTTTGCTTGTTTATTTGTTTGTCTGTTTGTTTGTTTTCATTCGTTTTAGACACCTTCCTGCAATTCTTTTATCCTGTCCTTCTGTGACATTTTCCTGCACTCGTGGTAGTGATCGAGCATTCTTCGGTGATCAATAATTATAGACACGCAGGGAATTCATCGTCACGGTTCTTTTACACTTCCCTTTGATTTCACACAGTACGGTCGTTACCCGGAACATTGATCCTCATACAGCCAAACCTTCCTCTAACGACCGTTCTTGCTGAGACTCCCTCATTTGATCCTTTCAGCGATTTGCCTTTCTGCAAGATGCTTCTCTTTTTTTATTGTCCTTATGAGATTTCCCTCTCAGTTAAGACTACCGTTCATATAGATCCTGGTTTTTTTCCGGATTCTAGCGAGTGTGAGTGTGGATTCTAGCGAGTGTGAGTGTGGATTCTAATGAGTGTGAGTGTGGATTCTAGCGAGTGTGAGTGTGGATTCTAGCGAGTGTGAGTGTGGATTCTAGCGAGTGTGAGTGTGGATTCTAATGAGTGTGAGTGTGGATTCTAGTCAGTGTGAGTGTGGTGGAGGTGATATTGGGTGGGTGGGAGAAGATTGGGGGTGGGATTAGAAGCTTTATAAAGAGTTTCGTAATTATGAACGTCAGAATAATACAGCACTGAAAGGGTGGCTGGAAATGGCGGAGGAGGGAGAGACGAGGGAGAAGTGGGAGAGAAAGGGGGGGGGGGGGTTAAAAACCAAGAGGAGTCGGTTCTGAGACCAAACACCGGCAGCAATCGTGGACAAGAATCAAGCCTCTTGCCCACAACGCCAGCCACCCTTCCCCCCCCCCTCCCCACCCCCCCCCCCTCCTCTCCCTTCCTCCCCTTCCCTCTGATGCATGGACAGAGGGCGACAGAAAGCGATAAAGAACGACAACCCGGCCTCCAACGATGAGCGATCGCCTGCCTTTTGACAGGTAGGATTATAACAGCCTGTCGACCTCCTCTCTGGCTAGCAGCATCTTCTTCATCACAACGAGAGCATTTAATTGATGCCTGGTCTTTTTTTTTCTTTGGCGGGGAAGGAAGGAAGGGTGACCAGGGGGGATAACTTTAGCGCCGTTTGATGCGGCGGCTGCGCATAAACCAGCATTTGTTTTCCATTCAAGGGGATCTGTTATCTTGTGCACCAACAAGAAGAGGCTTAGTGGTTTAACGGGTAGAGGAGTGACAGCCGGGGGTGCTGGTGCTGGTGGTGGCGGTGTTTGGTGGTGGTGGCGGTGGGGGTGGTTTCCTCTCTTGAAGTGAAAGTCTTTCGCCTGGATTTGAACGCGGAAGATTGGTTTCTCCTTTTTCTCCAGCTGCAATTTTTGCTTGCTTGTTTGTTTGTTTGTTTGGGTTGGCTTTTTTTTTTCTTTTTTGTTGTTGTGGGGGATGGGGGCCGGGATGGGGGAGGGAGACGATTTTTTCTTATGCGATGCTTCCCGCTCTCACCCTTCCCTTCCCTTCCTTCTCCACTCTTCTGCTTGACTCAAGAAAACTCTCAAAAGATACTGATACCTGATGAAGAATAGTCAGCCATCGTTATACAACACACACACACACACACACACACACACACACACACTGGCATATCTGTTGTTGTTGTTGTTATTGTTGTTACTTTATTTGATACTTTTCGTACGTCTGTTTTGTTTTGTTTTAATTGCTTGGTGGGTTGTATGTTTCGTTGTTGTTGTTGTTGTTATTACTTGGAAGAGGAATGGAATGACGAGTGTGTTCATGGGTGGAGAGGAGGGAAAGGATAGAGGTTAGGGCGTGGCAAAACTTAGCGAAAAATACGAAAGGAAAAGAACAATGCCATTCTGAACACAAAAGACAAGATCAGTGGCTTTTTTTGGCAGATCCTATGATTACGTCCCTTGTATACGCTTCGTGATTCACACACTTGCCCAGCACAATACAACCAAACTGCTTTGACCCGACTTGACCAAATCGACGTTAAACAAGATCACATAGCACACCGAATACCCAGATATTTACCAAGCCATCGTTGTTGCTTGTTTGTTTGTTTTTCTTTACCTGAGTCTAGCTCTTTGTTTGGTTGCAGTTGTTGTTTTGTGGCGGGAAGGAAGGGGGATGGGAGACCTCGATTCTTTGTAAGAGGTCCTAACTGCTCGATTGATGAGGGCGAAAAAAAAAAGTATAAATCAGACGAAAGGAATGGGGGGGGGGGGGGGGGGGGGGAGAGACGGAGGTGAAAGTGGAGGGGGTCGTGGAATGAGAAGGGATGGTCGTGTCCACACAAAGCCTGCAGCAGCGGGGAAAATGTACAGGTCCGAGTCCACGGTTACAGTTTAGGCCCAAAACACTATATGTTCTCTATTACACTCAAAGCTGCACCTGGCTTTTCGCAGATCAGCCAGTTCTAAAACTTATTCATCGCACATCCCTTGACCTATGCCACACCTGACTCTGAGGTCTCATGGCCGTCCTTTTTCTATGCACGCGCGATCCACATGACCCTTCATTTTCCTGTCGTCTGCTAAACTTTTCACTCCAAAATCCTAGTGCCCTACCAACGGCGTAGAAACACAGGGAGTCCACAAGTCATGCTACTTTTGCTGACATATGGCATTGAATTAATTTACTGATCCCAAATTCTGGGATAAAATCATCTTTTTCACATTCAACAAGTTTTGGTTTGTTTGGTTGTTGTTTTTTTTCACAGAGCCAGGGCCATTTCCATCAGTTCAAACTGTGTTGTTACTACTTGACTTTTGCTGTAGCCCCGAACTCTGACCAGCGAGATAACCAGAAAGCGTGTGGTGAGGGAAGTGAGGAGGAAGGAATTACAGCACCGATCGACGGAACCAGTCAAACGACTTTATCATACACGGCAGGACCGGCCCCATGAAGGAGGGGGCGGGAGGGGGAGGGCGAGAAGGGCTACATCTGTTCCAGAATCCACCCTCACACCCACCTATTTTTTACTCTTTTTTTTTTTTTTTTTTTGCTGGTGTGTTGGGTTGTAAATCTAAGGATAGAGCCGAAATTGTTTTTTTTTTAGTTCATTGCTTTAATAGAACATACATGCACACAAACAGGTTTTTAAAAAAGAGAAAAAAATCAGAGTGTGGCAGATTAGACAAAGCATACATGCTTAGAAACTAAACCCAACAGATCGTT
>CM065730.1:38841774-38859274 GCA_033310375.1 Conus canariensis | reverse complement strand
TAATTATGTTCCCAGTACCGGATTGATGGTGTTCCAGGTACCCCATTAATTATGTTCCCGGTACCAGACTGATGGTGTTCCAGGTACCCCATTAACTATGTTCCCGGTACCAGAGTGATGGTATTCCAGGTACCATATTAATTGTGTTCCAGGTACCAGAACGATGGTGTTCCAGGTACCCCATTAATTATGTTCCAGGTACCAGAGTGATGGTGTTCCAGGTACCACATTAATTATGATCCAGGTACCAGAGTGATGGTATTCCAGGTACCCCATTAATTATGTTCCAGGTACCAGAGTGATGGTATTTCAGGTACCCCATTAATTATGTTCCAGGTACCAGACTGATGGTGTTCCAGGTACCACATTAATTATGTTCCCGGTACCAGAGTGATGGTGTACCAGGTACCACATTAATTATGTTCCCGGTACCAGAGTGATGGTGTTCCAGGTACCCCATTAATTATGTTCCAGGTACCAGACTGATGGTGTTCCGGGTACCACATTAATTATGTTCCAGGTACCAGACTGATGGTGTTCCAAGTACCACATTAATATGTTCTAGGTACCAGAGTGATGGTGTTCTAGGTATCAGAATTGTTGTGTTCTAGGTACAAAAGTTTTTGCTTGTTTGTTTGTTTGTTTTGAGAAAATGGAGTCGCAGTGTTCAGGGTACCAGAATTATTGTGCGGCATGCGTCAGAGTGGTCGTGTTCCGGGTACAAGAGTGACTGTGTTCCAGGTAACAGTGTATTCGTGTTCTAGCTACCTGAGTGTTTGTGCTCCTGGTAGCAATGTGGTGGCATACTACGTACCTGGTTGAGTTTCATGTCACATAGTGGAGCTGTTCCAGGTCATAGTGTAGTTCCAGGTAACAGAGTGGTTGTTTCAGGTACATAAATGGTTGTGTTCCAGGTAGCACAGTGGTTGTTTCAGGTACATAAATGGTTGTTTTCCAGGTAGCACAGTGGTTGTTTCAGGTACATAATGGTTGTGCTCCAGGTAGCAGAATGGTTGTGTTCCAGGTAGCAGAGTGGTTGCGTTCCAGGTAGCAGAGTGGTTGTTTCAAATACATAAATGGTTATATTCCAGGTAGCAGAGTGGTTGTTTCAGGTACATAAATGGTTGTCTTCCAGGCGCATAAATGGTTGTGTTCCAGGTAGCAGAGTAGTTGCTACAGGTACATAAATGGTTGTGTTCCAGGTACCACAGTAGATGCTTCAGGTACATAAATGGTTGTGTTCCAGGTAGCACAGTGATTGTTTCAGGTACAGAAATGGTTGTGTTCCAGGTAGAACAGTGGTTGTGTTCCAGGTAGCAGAGTGGTTGTTTCAGGTACATAAATGGTTGTGTTCCAGATAGCAGAGTGGTTGTTTCAGGTACATAAATGGTTGTGTTCCAGGTAGCACAGTGGTTGCTTCAGGTACATAAATGGCTGTGTTCCAGGTAGCACAGTGGTTGTTTCAGGTACAGAAATGGTTGTGTTCCAGGTAGCACAGTAGTTGCTTCAGGTACAGAAATGGTTGTGTTCCAGGTAGCACAGTAGTTGCTTCAGGTACATAAATGGTTGTGTTCCAGGTAGCACAGTGGTTGTGTTGCAGGTAGCAGAGTAGTTGTTTCAGGTACATAAATGGTTGTGTTCCAGGTAGCACAGTGGTTGTTTCAGGTACATAAATGGCTGTGTTCCAGGTAGCAGAGTGGTTGTTTCAGGTACACAAATGGTTGTGTTCCAGATAGCAGAGTGGTTGCTTCAGGTACATAAATGGTTGTGTTCCAGGTAGCACAGTGGTTGCTTCAGGTACATAAATGGCTGTGTTCCAGGTAGCACAGTGGTTGTTCCAGGCGCATAAATGGTTTTGTTCCAGGTAGCAGAGTGGTTGTTTCAGGTACAGAAATGGTTGTGTTCCAGGTAGCACAGTAGTTGCTTCAGGTACATAAATGGTTGTGTTCCAGGTAGCACAGTAGTTGCTTCAGGTACATAAATGGTTGTGTTCCAGGTAGCACAGTGGTTGTGTTGCAGGTAGCAGAGTAGTTGTTTCAGGTACATAAATGGTTGTGTTCCAGGTAGCAGAGTGGTTGTTTCAGGTACATAAATAGTTGTGTTCCAGGTAGCACGGTGGTTGCTTCAGGTACATAAATGGTTGTGTTCCAGGTAGCAGAATGGTTGTTTCAGGTACATAAATGGTTGTGTTCCAGGTAGCACAGTAGTTGCTTCAGGTACAGAAATGGTTGTGTTCCAGGTAGCACAGTAGTTGCTTCAGGTACATAAATGGTTGTGTTCCAGGTAGCACAGTGGTTGTGTTTCCAGGTAGCAGAGTGGTTGTGTTCCAGGTAGCAGACTAGTTGTTCCAGGCACATAAATGGTTGTGTTCCAGATAGCAGAGTGGTTGTTCCAGGCGCATAAATGGTTGTGTTCCAGGTAGCACAGTAGTTGTTTCAGGTACATAAATGGTTGTGTTCCAGGTAGCACAGTGGTTGTGTTCCAGGTAGCAGAGTGGTTGTGTTCCAGGTAGTAGAGTGGTTGTGTTCCAGGTAGCACAGTGGTTGTGTTACAGGTAGCAGAGTGGGTGTTTCAGGTAGCAGAGTGGTTGTGTTCCAGGTAGCAGAATGGTTGTTTCAGGTACATAAATGGTTGTGTTCCAGGTAGCAGAATGGTTGTTTCAGGTACATAATGGTTGTGTTCCAGGTAGCAGAATGGTTGTTTCAGGTACATAAATGGTTGTGTTCCAGGTGGCACAGTGGTTGCTTCAGGTACATAAATGGTTGTGTTCCAGGTAGCACAGTGGTTGCTTCAGGTACATAAATGGTTGTGTTCCAGGTAGCAGAATGGTTGTTTCAGGTACACAAATGGTTGTGTTCCAGGTAGCACAGTGGTTGCTTCAGGTACACAAATGGTTGTGTTCCAGGTAGCAGAGTGGTTGTGTTCCAGATAGCAGAGTGGTTGTTTCAAGACAGAAATGGTTGTGTTCCAGGTAGCAGAGTGGTTGTGTTCCAGATAGCAGAGTGACTGATTTTTTGTACCAGAGTGGTGGCGTCCTAGGTATTAGAATTGTATTCTAGGTACAAGATTTCTTTCGTTTTTTCCTTGCTGTCCAATCTTCTGTGCTATCTCAGTGCCACTGCATCCATGCCGCACATTCCGACTCCTCGTCCACAGCTACAGCCCGACCCGACCCGCCACAGCCTTGGCACCGGCAATCCACAGGGAGCAGCTACTGTCAAGTCGTCGTGAGGCAACCCACCAAAGGGGACACTGCACTGCTGCTGAGTCACTTCGGTGGTGTTCAGTGGTGTCTGTTGTGATCCAGCATATGTAGAACGAGAGTCCCCATGAATTTGCTGATACTGATGACTCTGGCAGAATCAAACCAAGACCACAGATGCGGAGAAGCAATCAAAACTGAGAGAAGGGCATGAAGGGCCATAACCTTTAAGACTTTTTAAAATGCTGATTAATGAGAATGACGATGATGAAGATGACGCTACGGATTTCCATTCAGGTATGAGAACTACATGACAGAGCTGTACTCTACGCTTACGTATCCTTGTTTGTTCTGTATACTCTGTGTTCTGTATTTTCATTTTTTTGATAGGCGATTCGGTGTTGTAAGCAGCATTCGTTTGGAGTTATGGGCGTGTATTTATTTCATCATGGGAGCATGTTATTTAATCATTTTCGAAGCTCAACCTCCGAGGTAATCGCGATGGTGAAGTACTTAGAGGGAGGCAATGTTAAATAGGACATGTGCAATTTGTATCAGAAGTTGTCTCACTCTGAACTCCGACCGATCCCCCCACCCCCCCTCACCCCAACACACACACACACACACACACACACACACACACACACACACACACACATTCACTCACTCACTCACATACATACAGTCATCTTTTAAAAGTACTGAAACCGTTCGCAGAACGAATCACATGTCAAAGATCGATTAACTTAAACTTGTCAGGCATCTTTTGAAGACTATGTTGGAGACAGAGAACTTCTCCTTTCCGAGACTAAAAAGCAACCAACTCTCCTTTTCACTGAGAAAAAAAAATGATATAGCCGAGCATGGGATGCTTTGACATCTAAATTTGCTGCCCAGCTCCGCTTGGCTATCTGGTTGGTTCGGGCGGTTAGAGCAGCAAGATCGCACTCAAATGTTGCGTGTTCGAATCACTTGGCGCCCACGACTATCTTTATTGCCTATCTCAATGTGTTGTTGTTGTTGTTGTTGTTGTTGTTGTTATAGCTACCCCTACCATCACCCCAACCGCCCCCTTTCTCCCTCCCCCCGTCTGGAATTCTTCTTATCCCCGTCTAACCTGTCACCTGCTGAGAGGAGGAGTTAGTGAATGTTCAATTCAATGTACCTGATCACCGAGTGGTGTGAGGGTTCTTGAAACAAAAGCAGAGACTTTCGGTGATCACACACACAGACAGTCTACTTCGTGTCTCTGCATGATCTGCGAAAATGTCGATGTTTCACGTTAAGCTTTTTTTTTTATTTCTTTTATTTTGTTTCTTTTTAAAGAGGGGATGGGGGTGAGGAAGGGACTTCCGGCAAGAGGAAGTATAGACAACAAACAAATAGGGTAACTCTTGCTCCCACAAGAAAACAATTACACGCCCATAACTCCGAAGGAATGGTGTTTACGACACCGAATCACTTAGAAGATATGACAGCACAGAGCGCACAGAACAAACAAGGAAGCATCCCTTTGCAATATTTGCAGACTTAACTTTCACATTGTTTTCATCAATAATCCTTGTGTGTGTGTGTGTGTGTGTGTGTGTGTGTGTGTGTGTGTGTGTGTGTGTGTGTTGTTGTTGTTGTTGTTGTTGTTGTTTGTTTGTTGTCGTCATCGTAGTCGTTGTCATAACTTTCTCACAACGATATTTTGCTCAGTAACCCATTGATAAATTTCAGTTGTGTTGATTCACCACTCAATAATCCTAATGTTAATAATGATAATGATAATAATAAAAGCGCGCAATTTGAGACGACGAGAAGAAGGAAGTGCCCACTGCCTCTCTTCACAACACCAAGCATTCCGTTTGGCGATGCAGACTGGTACAAGGGAGACAACTCACAACACTACACACACATTTTTACCTAACCAGTAGTCTCACTTTTAATCCCAGCGATGTGTGTGCGTGTGTGTGTGCGTGCGCGCGCGCCAGTGTTTGTGTTTGTGTGTGTGTGTGTGTGTGTGTGTGTGTTTGTGTGTGTGTGTGTGTGTGGTGTGTGTGTGTGTGTGAGAAGAGAGAGAGAGCGAGAGAGAGAAAGAGACTGTGAGAGAGGAGAGAGAGAGAAAGATGTCCAGTGTCAGCAATAGGCACAATGCCTTTTATGACTTATAAATGATAAATTAATACCACAGGAAGATGAAGGGCAGAGGACGGATAGGACAATCGCTTGATTTGTGAGGCATCAGACAAATTTAACTGTTTGCACAGATTAGTCAGTCATCTTCACTGCATCCATACAGCTCCATAGTACATGAAAAAGCTACAAACTGACACATGTTTAAACTTGTACTGACCCCTCCCTCCCCCACCCCAATCCCCCCCCCTCCCCCTTCCCCCCTCCTTGGATAAAATCTGGTTCTTCTTTTCCAGTGTAGTGACCAATGTCAAGTTACTGCAGAGATGCATCTTCTTCATGGACGACAAAATAATTACATAGATTTTCAACAACTTTTTTTTTTTTTTTGTTCCTTGGCGTGTTCACTTCTCGGGCTAGATTCATCCAGCTTCTCTAGCGACGTTGAGTTGACCATCACAGACTACTCCACCTGCACAGAATGTAGGGCAGTCAGCATAGCACAAAGAGAGTGGTGTAACTTAAGTTGACGCTGAACTGCTTAAATGCCCAGCCAACCCACCTTTCAACCACCAGACCACTCCTCTCCCGTTACCCTTGCCTTGCTCCTTCTTCTTCGTCTACGAGGAATGGAACTTGCAGACGGATAACAAACTGTTCCAAATCCGTCGGACCTGAAAGAGTTTTAACCATGCCCCAGGGGCGCCATAGAAAAGGAACAGGTTTGTCCCGTTTGCATACAGGCCACTCCTTTTATACCCATGCTTATCTTTTCATAGGTGAAGAAGCTCCGTGGTGCATGCCATGTCATGTACCATTCACAGTGAAACATATTCTTCTAGCATGTTAGGACATGAATGATGCGAGACAAAAACACTTTTCGACAGACTATATGAAGGCCTTGTTCAGAGATGTCCTGCCTGATATGATCTTTGAATTTCTGAAAGAGATCGACATTTCTTATCTAAGATTTTATGGAAGAAAGATCTTTAACAAAACTCCTGGTGTGATTTTAGGTGTATTTTAAAGGTGTGAATGGTTCTTTTTTTTTTTTTTTTTTTAATGACTTGTGAGTTGACTTCAACATGATGACAACCCTGATCTGGCCGTTTTCGGTCAGCTAGGCTATGAACATCGTCTCCCTTACCTCCCTCTCCACCTCTTTTTCCATCTCCTCCTTCACCTCTCTCCTTCTCCCTCAAGATTACTGCCTCATACCATTGCTACAGACAGCAGCTCTGTTCTTTCCTAGTGAATGTCTGCAGTGTCAAATGACCGATTCCAAATCATTCTAGTCATCTACGTTGCAGCCACTTCACTTTTCTTCGCTTTCCCTTCAATACAACCTCCCACTTTTCCTCCTAAAGACCCTCACAGGTTGCCCTCTCCCCCAACCTACCCCCCCCCCCACCCCACCTGCCTCTCCCACCCACTCCTCATTCATATTCTGTTCTTCCTGTCTTCTTCCTCCCCCTCCCTCAAAACTCGCTTCATCCACCCAAACTAAGTGCCTGTCTGAACTCACGCTTCCCTCCTCACTATCCTTGATATTCTCAATTGAAAGCTCACTTGTCACACACACACATTGCATATGTATGTCATCAACAAACTGTGATGAAACACATGGCTGGTGGTTTATTTCTTTCTGTCCCGTTTTCTTTGAAGCATCCATTTTAGATTTTCCAATGTTTACTTAGAGCCAACTTTCATTTTGGCAACAATGAAAAATTTACAGTGTACAGCATGTTTTTTTTTTTTATAGATGTTATTGTTGGAACACATTAGACTGCTCTAATTGCCATTTTATTCTGGCTTCATCTTCTTGATCTACCATAAATAATACATTCGTCTTGTCTTACTTTAGTTCTATATCTATTGATATATTAATTTATATCTGTACCTCTACTTAGTAAAAAGTCTACCTTTTCCATGTGTCATCATCCTTGCTACTTCAGTGGCACTTCTCTGATGCTGCTAAATCCATCTTCCCATTTACAGCCTCATCCTGGCATGTTACGCCACAGCCAAGGCACCGGCAATCCACATGGAGCAGTCAATTTCAAGTTGTCATGAGACAACCCACCTGAGGAGACAGTGCGCAGGTTGCAAGTAACTTCGGCCGAGTTCAGATGTGCCTGTCCTGATCCAGCATATCAAGGACACCACCTATTAACCCTTCTACTGCGGGAAACAACTGCTTTGCCACGCAGCAAGCAAGAGCTTGTATCCCACACAAGACTGCGCCACTACACCTGCACAACGATAGTCTCAATGAGCTTGCCAATCAGTATCCACTACACGACATCACCAAGGACATAAACATGGCGAGGGAATCAAAGCTGAGGTCAACAAGAGAGTAGTGCATGAAGAGCTACAGAATTTGAGACTTCTAATGCTGATCGATGAGTATGAGGATGATGAAGATGATGCTGTGGAGTTCAATGCTGGTAAGAGACAACATGAAAGGGCTATACTCAATGCTTATGGTCGAAATATATCTCGGCATCAACCAGGAGTGTCATACAGACACTTGCAGTGTTGATCAGGAAATCTTACTCTCAGAGACTCGTCCATCAAGTGGATAAGCTCCACTATGTAATTCCAGTCTTTCTATTCAAGCCCAGAGCAAACTCAGCTCTGCGAAGGAACCAGTCAGACCAAACATCTAAAAAATAAATGCTTCTGATGGAAATTGTACCTACAACCTCCCATCCTGCAATATGCTATGCTAACCATTGTGCCATGGTGGCTGGTAAATGATCTGCTCTTGATCAGATGCAACAAATATTTGTTACAGTATCTGCATATATCTCTTAACATTTCTGCCAGCAGTATCTAAAGCAATCATTGCTACTGATCGTGAGCAACCATTGCTACCGATCACAATTTATCAAAAAATGTCATTTTCATCACACTTAAAAGAGTGCATACAATGTTACTTACAGATTGATGGCTGTTACCAAATGGTGACATCTTCATGCATGGGATGGCTGGAAAATCTTATCAATTGTTTTGTTCTGTGAAGTAATTATGCAACCACATGCAGTTGCCCTAAAAAAAGCCAATATGTAGTTTACCATTCACACATATACACACACTTGCGCTCGCTCGCTCTCTCTCTCTCTCTCTCTCTCTCCCTCACACACACACCCCACACACACACACACACACACACTCACATACACACACACATACCTCTTTCACAGTCAATACTTTAATGTTTATCACCAGTCTGACGCTCAGCAAACACCATTCAAGAAACATATCAGAACATCAATGAAAACAGAAGCATGCACATAATAATGAGAGGGTTTTTTTTTCTCTTGTCAATGAAGATGTTCCTCATCAATGCTTAAGATCAGGCCCCATCACTCAGTTGTTCTGGGCATGTCTGTCACATCGCAGCACACTGGTCGAGGAATGCAGTCTGTCATGTGGTAGCAAACAGGTAAAGGACACCCTTCAGAAAGTCTACCACTTCTTGACCCCCCAGTTTGGACTCTCCATAGACACGGTCCACAAAGGAGATGGGTACCTGCAACATCACACACAAGCCAGTGTGAGAACAGCAGCTCTTTGACCATCCACACTGTCTGTAAAGATCTGCAGGCATCTACAATTTCACCCACACATGTTTTCATAACAGCTCAGTAATCGTTCACACAGACTGCATAAAAAGGTCAATACCTGCCATTTCTGGCACAGTATTTGAAAAGGCTCATTTTCTGATTACAATATGCAAGGTCTGTAAAGGGCATTGATACCTGTAATTTCACGCACATATATTTTGATATTTATTTTTCAGCTTATAACGTCATTTATCATACCAACATTCTCCAAAGAAATTTGCAACTGCAATTTCAGACATGGATACTCAGATATAAACTCTAGCACCACACATATAGGAACTCTTAAGGAAATTTGTACAGGCCCACATATATTTCACATACAAGTATCATGATAACTGCCAATTCACTGTACACACACTTTACAAAATGTGACTAGTATCTATGAAAGTCACCAAGCTTACACAAGGCTCCATAAAGAAAGACAGTACAGATTCCACACTGTCTTACAGCCTCAGACCAAAATGCAACTCCACAGTCTAAATGTCATCATCCTCATGGTATTGATCATCACCATTCAGGATAGTCTCTGATCCTTCTGGTTGTTCAGGATAACTAAACCGTCATGCAGCTAGAGAGACAAATGCTCTCTCCACTTTGCTGAGCAACCAGTTTTTGACTGTGTTAGTGACTGGGTGACTTGCCACCACAAACCTCTCTTTTTTTTCTCTGAATGCAACGCCTGCAGAGTGCTGTCTCATTGAGAAACGGTGTGTTCTTTAAACCATACAGGCATTGTTTTTGGACACCGACAGATCTTTTCCTGGCTATTTCTCTCTCACAGGTGAGCACCGTAGACCACACTACCATTGAATTTGGCTGATGATTTGTTACTGCACTACAGGTATCTACTCTCTTTAATAACTCTCTTTTTTTCTCAGAGAGGGCAAGCAAAAATGGCAAGGGACTAGTAGACTTTGTGACAGACAGACAGAGATCAAGAGACAGGAATGAGAATCTCTATCTCTCCTTTTATGTGTGTGTGTGTGTGTGTGTGTGTGTGTGTGTTGTGTGTGTGTGTGTGTGTGTGTTAGAGAGAGAGAGAGAGAGAGAGAGAGAGAGAGAGGTGTGTGTGTGTGTGTGTGTGTGTGTGTGTGTGTGTGTGTGTGTGTGTGTGTGGCGCGGCGAGTGTGTGTGTGTGTGTGTGTGTGTGTGTATGTGCATGTGTGTGTGTATGTGTGTGTGTGAGAGAATGAGAGAGAGAGAGAGAGAGAGAGAGTGTGTGTGTGTGTGTGTGTGTGAGTGTGTGTGTGTGTGTGTGTGTGTGTGTGTGTGTGTAGACAGAGAGAAAGAGACAGAGAGGGGGGTTCCTGAATGTGAAATTTAGCAAGTGGAGGCTGGTAGCAAAAGGAACAGAGTGAGAGGGAAGGGGAGGGAGACAGAGTTTGCAGAGGTAATATACAAAAGTGAGCAGTGGAGGTGGAAGGCCAGATGGATGTAGGGGGACAGTGGACCCAGGTGAATCCCGGTTTAGAGGCTAGTATTAACCCTTTCACTGTTATCATATTTTGCTAATGCCCATGCTTGACGAAACAGAATGAGTGTTGAATCATGATGAACAGCGTTCATCAACTAAGCATTGCAGACGACGTTTCTATGACAAACACCATTCGTCAACAGCACAGTAGAGAGGTTAAATAAAGCTCTTGTACATCCTTTACTGTATTAAAACAAAACCTTGTCACATCCCTTGGTCATTTCAAAACAGGGCTCTTTTACACCCCTTGGTCAAACCACCTCGCAAATCTTTTTTTTTTCCACACAATGTTAACAATGAAGTTTGTAAGTCAGACTTATTCTTTAAAAAAAAAAAAAAGAAAAATCAAAAGTTAAATCAAGAAAACAGCAACAAGAAAAGTAGCTAATGTTCATTCTGGGAGTGCCAACAGGTTTCATGTGTGACATGATTTATCTCCCTTGATCTTGAAGAGGCACTTCAGTCTGGGATAAACCCACACACACAAAAATTCATTTCCTCTCCAAACTTGTTCAATGTTTAAAGTTTTTCATTCTTAGTCAGCAGCACTTCATGTTCATATTAAATTCAACATCTGCGGCAAATATGCACATTTTACACAGACAACAAAATATAAACAACTGTTCTAAACATAGGCTCACTTTGTTTCTTAGATTATGTCGTGTAAAGCGAAAGAAATATGCTTTCTTTTCAAGGCACTTAGAAACATAAAAATGTACAAAAAAAAACAATTACAGATGGACATTTTTTTTTCAAATACAGACAGAAATACAGACATACAGATAAACAAATCCCAGACACAATGAAACAGATACAAAAATGGTCAAAATGAAAACCAAAGGAACAGACTGACAGGGAGACAGACAAAACCAAAACAAAACAAAAAAAAATGGAGAATGAGAGAAACAAAGAGACAAACAAACAATTCAGTTAGCTTAATTCCAAATCCACCTCAATCCATATAATAGGAACCTACTCCCCTGCTCACCAACATCCATGACCAAGGGTTCTTTGCACGAAAAACCTACTTCTCCTATGGAATAGTTGAACTGCCGAGCCCGCACTATCATCTCCATCTGGAAGACATATCCCTTGGACACACAGCCATCGATCAGCCTCTGCAGGACCTCCTTGCGGTATAGTCGGAAGCTTCCGGTCAGATCGGATACTCCTGGTCGTAGTAAGACCTGAGTGATGTAGTTAGCTATTCGACTGCAAAGGGAAACAAACTTCTTTTCACTCAACCTTGCAGGAAACTGAAATGTGAATGACAGCCAGTTCATATTAGTGGATGGACAGTTGGTGGTAAGTTTTCACATTGACAAGAATTAACACAATCATGCAGTTCATAAAATAATTTGAAGTTATCCGGATGAGCCAATCTAGACAACTTTCACACCATATGCCTAAGCTCCAAGCTAAATCCATTTGATCATTAAATAAGCAAAAGATACATTACATCTTGTGCCTGCCCGTGCCTCCCTCAGCACTAAACATTTTTTTCTCTTGTGCTGGGCTGTGTACATAGGCATCAAAATGTTACTGCCGATTCCATCAACTCCTTGCAGCATTATGTGCCACCCAATGTGATTTTTGTTTGTTTTTAAGGAAATCAACAGTTTTCATTTGAACTGGGTGGTGACAAACATTGTTTTAGATAACTCTTTTCACTGCTATACTGAACATTGCTTTTGAAATTAAAACTTAAAAGAAAAATTACTTTTCCCCAAACAAAAGGAACAAACATATTACAAGACAAAAACAAGTGTTTGGACCTTTTTGGTCCTCATAACGCAAAACAAACGACATTCAAGACAATGATAATGAAGACCAAACAATAACTTATCTCCTCAAACATGGCACTAAATGGTTTAATTTTGCCATCGTAATTTGTACATAATTCTGTTAGTTCTGCTTTCCAGCTTGATATACCTTCTGTGGTCGGGCAGGCTGTAAACTCAACTTGCTATGTCTGCATCTCTGTGCAGGCATGCATATGGTTCTTTGTGTGGCTGAGTTTGTGTGTATCAGAGCTGGGGTCTAGAGTCTGTACACACTAGATATGATACTAGGACTCAGTGTAACAAGTCAGCAGTTTCTGAGCAACTGAGACACCCTGTTTTGCTCTTTTACATCCCCATACAGCACTGTGTAAGTCCATGCCATTTTCACTTCTGTAAAAAAAACAAAGAAAGAAAGAAAGAAATGAAAAAAACCCACTTAATGAAACTAAAGTCTGTTCATCAAAAAGTGACTATGTCAAATGATGGCTTTGACCTGTGACCTTCTACACAGACCACTCCTCCCACCCACCTACCCTCCTTGTCCAGACAGACTTTTCCTTTGATAAAAGACAGGACTGGACACAAAAAAGTAAATCTCCCTAATGCCTATTGTCCATACAACAGACATTCATAACAAAGACCCTTCTTCAGTGAGACCCCCACCCTTTAGACACATGCTTTTTATGGAACTGCATTCCTTGTCCACAACTGACTGATCTCCCATTTTAAAAATCTCTCCCATTTGAACCGAATGTTAAGGAGATACATGTCCTAAGTAAAGTCACAGATCTGCATTCCGATGCCATGGACAGTAGTATTTGATGACCCCAGCAACCTACCGAACACAGAAACCAGCCAGTGAGGTATCCCACTGTGTGCAACAGCAATTTCCAGTGCCAGAAAAATGTCGGTCAGAAGGAGGGGTGGCATTACCATCTCTCTCTCAATGACCTGCTTGAAATACTGCACAGCAGATCTGACGATGTGGAGAGCTTTTTCAAACAATACCCCCCTGGTTTGTTTTCAACAATGAAATAAACAGAATGCCAACAAAGACTTGTTTGTTGATCTGTGGGACATGTTTTTTTTTATTTTAGTTATTCATATCAAAGCACAAAACTCACTGGATTCAAACAGATCATATACAGTCGCGACACTGAACTCAGTGTAGAGTAGAAAGAAACTCGTGGAGAGCGTGGCAGCAGAGAGTCCTCAGAAGAGAAGCCCCCTTCAAGCAAGTGTTTCGGCCCTTATCTCCTGACACTCTAGGGGGGTTGGGCCACACCCGGTTCATGACTCCGGATGTCCCTCTGCTGCCCCTTTTTTTCCCATCTTGGGACGAGCCATGGCTGGGATTCGAACCCATGACCCTCTGGACATGCTCATTTTCCACTTAATGACTCGCGCTTTAACCACTGAGCCACAGGGACACCTGATATTTGTAGGGAAATTAAGCCTTATGAAGTTCACTTTTGTTCCTCCTTGACCAGATCCAGCTTGAACACCTCTCTGCCGCTTCTGCCATTGCTTTCAGGGCTCTGGTTTTTTCCTTCCCTGCAACTGCGAGCTGTTTCATGAGGCTGTATGCAGACGTTCCTACAAACCCCCTAGCTCCAATTTCTGCAGTGAGGACTTTGACCTGATAGCCTTCTCTCCTCAGGCTGTTTGCCAGATCAGCATACTTTTCAGTCTTGTAGATTTGAGCTGCCTCCATTCTGTTCTCATATGGCACCGTGAGCTCGATCATGATCAGCTGCTTGGTTGACTTAGAGTGGACTACTATGTCTGGTCTCATGCCACTCTTGCTGATGATCTCTGGGTGACTCTTCCATTCTGGGAGGTCTGCAGTGCACTCCCAGTCATCTGCCCCGTCCAGCAGACTCTGCCTGCATGTTTCGAGTGGCACTGTTGTTCTTGGCCATGATTTGCTGCCTCCTGCCGTGAAGAATGTTGCGGGTGCTTTTGGAGTCCTGATTTTCCCTTTTGTGGTGTTGGTACTAGCCCAGACTACTTGTACAATTTCTTTGAGCACTTGGTTGTGCCTCCATGTGTACCTTCCTTGAGCCAGGGCTACTTTACATGAGCTTAGGACATGCTCCACTGTTTGTTTTTCATGGCTGAGGGGGCATGCAGGATCGTCTGTTTTCCCCCACTTCACCAGGTTTGCATTTGAGGGCAGAAGGTCATATGCAGATCTGAGAATGAAGCTGATCCTGAGAGGGGCCATGTGCCAAATGTCATTCCAAGTGAGACTTCTTTGGAGTGCATTCTCCCACGTTGTCCATTGCCCTTGCTGGCTCTGCTGGACTGCTTTTTGGAGTCTTTTTTGGTCTTCTTCTTTTCTCATCTCCTGAATCATCATGTCTCTTTTGGCTTTTCCTTTGGCCTTTGACCACCATTCAGTTTTGGTCACCCCCAGTCCCTGTCTGTTGGTCTGTGTGTGTCCTGTTATTTCTCTGATCTTGAGACTTTCTTTTGCAGAATCCATCGCCTCTTGAACTTTCCATTTTCTGCCTGTCTTCAGCTGGGGCTTAATTGCTTCTACCACCTTGTCTCCTGAGTCCTCCAGCATGCTTTGAAGTCTGATCTTCCCTGCTTTGTATTCCTCCAGGATGGATTTCAGGGGTAGTTTCAGCTTTGCTTGGCGACAGTACAGCGCTATGTCAGTCAGACAGGGTGGGACACCAAGCCATTTCCTTGTGAACTTGTTGATTTTGGCTTCCATTGCCTCCACTATGCTGGTGCAGATGTCGTATATCATCAGAGGCCATAGCAGCTTTGGTATCAGCATGAACTGCAGACACCAGACCTTGTATTTGCCAGGGAGCCCACACTGGTCAATGGTCTCCAAGCCTTCCTCCGCCATCTGCTTGGTTTCTTTTGCTCTTTGTGTGTCTTTCAGCGTATCATCATACCATCTTCCAAGGCTCTTGACTGGTTCTTCTGTGACTGTTGGAATGGCCTGGTTGGCAACACTGAAGACCACAGATCCGGCCACTTTTCCTTTCCTCAGTGAGAGACTCCGTGATTTCTTTGGCTTGAACTTCATTCTGGATGAGGCAACTATGTCGTCCAGCCTCTCCAGCACATGACGTGTCTCGTCTTCTCTGGATGAAATCACTGTAGTGTCATCCATGAAGGCCTTGAGAGGAGGCATCTTGTATCCATCGCCAAGGTCTGTTTGTCTCGCGTTGTTTGTTGCTGCTTTCAAGATGAGTTCCATTGCCAGCACGAACAGTATTGGGGAAATTGCACAGCCCATTGCAATACCCACTTCCAAGTTGATCCAGTCTGTTGTGTACTCCTTGGTAGAGAACCGCATTGAGAAGCCATTGAAGTACTTCTTGAGCATGTCGCGGATGTTCTTTGGCACATGGTACATCTCAAGAGCCAACTGTATCATTTCATGGGGCACAGATCCATATGCGTTTGCCAGATCAAGCCACACTACGTCCAGGTCTCTCTTTTCTGTTTTTGCTTTTTGGATTGCGTCCCAGATCATTGTGGCGTGTTCTACACAGCCCGCCACGCCTGGGATGCCACCTTTCTGGACTGACACATCCAAGTACTTGTTTTCCATCAGGTACTTGGTCAGCCTTGCTGCCATGACAGAGAAGAAGATTTTCCCTTCGACGTTCAGTAGTGATATTGGCCTGAACTGGCTAATGTCACTTGAGTTTTGCTCTTTGGGGATGTACACACCATCTGCCGTCATCCACTGGCCGCTGATCTTCTGGTTTCTCCAAGCCGATCGCAGCAGCCTGTGGAGCCACTCCAGCACCTTGGGACATTTCTTGTAAAGCTGGTAAGGTATTCCGTTTGGCCCTGGTGATGATTTGGCTCTGGCTTTGTCGACCACCTTCTTGATTTCCACCAACGTTGGAGGCTTGCCATTGAACTGTTCCTCAGGGTTGGTTGGCCACACCAGACCTTGAATGTCGAGTGGTGCTTTGCTCTGTGGGTCAGAGTATGTTTTCCTCAGATGCTGCTCAAGAACTCCTTTGTCCACACTTAGGGTCCCAGATTTTGGCTGCTCAAACAGTGTTCTGGCAAACTGGAAGGGGTCTCTGAAGAAGCGCTCTTGTGTCTTCTTCTTTTTGCTCTTCCTCTTCCTCGCAGATTCCGCTTTGCTGAGGGCACTGTGTTTTTCTTTCAGGTCTTTCCACAGTTTTTCCAAGCCTTGTTTTTCAGCTGGCAGTGCGGTCTTCATTTGCATCTTGAGGTTTTTCTTTTGGACCCTGATCTTGTCCATCTTTTCTTGGCGTCTGGATTTCTTTGGAGGTGTTTTCTCTTTGGGTAGTTTTGCTCCATAGGCGTCTCTACATGTGGCATACACAATGTCCCCATATGTGGCTAGTTTGTGTTCCAGGGTGCTTTTCCCTATCAGTGCATCGAGTCTTTGGACGATTTTTGCATCCAGTTTCTCCCAATCTTCAGTTTCGTTTGCTCGTGGCAGGTTGAGTTTCAGGCGCCTGGCATCAAGGGCCTGTGCAAATTCCTCATCCGAACCAACAGCGTGGATGTCCTTGGCACTGTGGTTTAAATCCTGGCCTTGGTCTTCCGACGTCTTATCTGCTGATGCAGTGCGCTGCTGCTCATTCAGATGAGTCTTCACACATCCCATCTTTGTTCTGTGGATCTTCATGCCACGGGTGGTAGCGAAACGCTTTCCACAGACACATGGATATTCCATTTGGTCCATGTTCATAGTCCGTTTGGGATTTGCAGTCATGATTGGTTGAGCACCGATGGATTCATCATTCTCTCCCCCTTTCGGTGAATCCTGGGAGCATCTTTTCCTTTTATTTTTAGTAGCCACATGTTTAAGGCAAAGTGGGGAGCCAGCCCACAGAGCCCTTGGTTCTGGTCTTTCCCAGTGTCCTCCGGTCTTTCCCGGACGTCCTCCAGCCTATTCCCGGAAGTCAATGGTTTACCCATGCATCAGTAGAAAGAAACTCGTGGATTCTAACAGACCAGACACAGTCAAGGCACTGAACTCACTGGATTCTAACAGACCAGACACAGTCAAGGCACTGAACTCACTGGATTCTAACAGACCAGACACAGTCAAGGCACTGAACTCACTGGATTCTAACAGACCAGACACAGTCAAGGCACTGAACTCAGAGGATTCTAACAGACCAGACACAGTCAAGGCACTGAACTCAGAGGATTCTAACAGACCAGACACAGTCAAGGCACTGAACTCTGGATTCTAACAGACCAGACACAGTCAAGGCACTGAACTCACTGGATTCTAACAGACCAGACACAGTCAAGGCACTGAACTCAC
>CM065730.1:38804274-38831774 GCA_033310375.1 Conus canariensis | reverse complement strand
AGAAACTGTTAACACTTTCAAAAACTGTCTTGATAAACACTGGATACACCTTGTGTTTCAAAACAAATATTGACTTCGCATTGATTCAAAATTCTTAAAACCACGCATGTGCTTTATAAAAGTGCGAGAAAAAGACCAAAATATTTCTCGCAAAAACCCCATAATTATGTACATTGAGCAGGCTAAAGGCTGGAAATGCCTAAGGTGCCACTAATATGATATTATATTCAAATAATATGGATAGGCATTGGTAACACGGATTATACTGCAAGTCAACATAACTAGTGAGAGTATTCAAAATATTTTAACAATTTTCTTCTGTAAGATTCTGAGCTTCGATGGCATTTGAGCTCAGGTGGAAGCGAGTCCTGGGAAGAGGGCCAGAATAACAAACAAAATAATATTATGTCCTTAGAGAATGAGACAGACACTGAGACAGACAGACAGACAGACAGACTGAGACAGAGAGAGAGAGAGAGAGAGATGGGGGGCTGTGGGGGGTGGGGTGGGGGAGCGTGCGGTGAGGACAAAGAGAGTAGAGATGGACTAGGGAGTGAGAGGTTGAGGGAATCATGTTGGGGTCTGATCAGACTCAGAGACTGTCACTGTGGAATTTCCTAAAACTAAAAGCCAACATTCAGTTAACACGAATATCGAAGTGTCCTATTTGAGTATACTAATTTCTAGAATCCTGCAAATACCTTTCTGTGAAATATTTCACCAACAACCAAACAATAAACGGGAGGTTTTCTCGCTCTTCATATGTTGGCAAGAGAACGGAGTACTTGTTCTGCGCCATCTTTGTGATGGAGATGCTGTGCTCTATTTGGGTTAAAAGATATATGGAAGCCTCATAAGAATACAAATTTGTCCTCATTTTCAGGGCTTCAGATCTAAGATAAGTAGCGTATTAATTTTTATGTATAAAAAATCTTTAACAACAACTCGTTTTCATTCCAAAAATCATTCTACATTTTCACTATAACGCTTAATCGTGCTTCGTTTCATATCTTTATTCGGCACAATGGGTGAAAAAAAAGGTAGATCACTCTTGGTAGTTGAAGCGAGCGAAAATGGCCGAAAATGAAAGCACGTTTGTTTGCACTTCAGGTAAGTAATCATAACCCATTCCGGGTCTTTCCCACACTAGCTTGATATTTATTCCCAGTAATAAGTAACTCATGATAAGGAAAAGCAATTCCCCTCTCCACCCTTTTTCCTTCCCATGTGGGTGTGTCAACAGTGGTTTCTATGCGTGTTTGTGCCCGTGTGTCTCACTGTATATAATGTAAGAAAACAAAAACAAAAACAAAAAAAAGACGTGGATTTGAAGGCCGTTTATACCATTAAAAAGCGCGCAAATACAACACTTTGTGGTAATACTACTGTCGTTTGATTTGATGAAATGTAATATAAGCTACTGTGAGGGTCGGTCATGGGATCATGGTTGTTGATGGCATGTTGATGATCTGCTGAACAACTTTAGCTTCACCACAAGATCGTTGGCGCAAAATGGATATCTGGATCTGAATGTATACGTCGCAGGAGCCAATCAATGGCTATAAGCACAATGGAACAGGGAGAGAACAAAAATAGTTTTAAAAGCCACCACTTTGTCCTAACAGTCTTCCATACAGGTTCAGGTCTCAATGAGTAGCCACAGCAGGTATCTACAGGTTTAAAAACTGGTTAAAATCTCTTCTGCTATCAAGATGCTTAGGAGGCAGGTGATGTTGATCTGCCAAGCGCTGATGTAAATGCGCTGGCAGAGCCTGCTCTGACGATGTCCTCCTCTAGATGGTTCCAGTCCATCACTGTCTGTACGAAGGAGGAATGTGCATACTGTTCTGTGTTACTGACAGGTAGCTGGAAGCCGCGAGTGTTTCTGACCATGCGGCGTTCGACGATGTTGGAGACTTTGAAGTCCTCATATTTGGGGGGGTCGTGTCCGTCTGCGACCAACACTCACAGGGGTCAGGAAGTTTTTTGGGGGAATGGTGGGGATGAGATCTCCAGCTGTCTTGTACATCAGGCCTAGTCATGCCTGTCTGCGACGATCAGCCAGTGGGGGGAGATTCAAATCCCGCAGCATTCGGCTTATGTAACCTGGTTCTCTGGTCCTGTCATCCTTTGTGATGAAGCGCGCTTCCTGTCTCTGTACCCTCTCCAACTTCTCGATGTCCTATTGGTAGTAAGGGTCCCACACTGTTGCTGCATATTCTAGTCTGGATCTCACTAGTGCAATATATGCCAGGCACCTGCACTCCTTTGGGCAATTCCGGAGATTCCGGCATAGGAAGCCCACTGTTGATCGGCTTTTCAAGAGATGTTTGCAATATGTTGTCCCCATTTTAGGTCATCGTAGATGAGCACTCCTAGGTACGGATTTTGCTGAACCTGTTTCAGGAAGACTCCATTGAGGCTGTATGTAGGTTGACTTGCTCCGGGAGGACAGGATGTAACATTTCTGTGCAATGAAGCACATCCCCCATCTCTTGGCCCAGTCCCCAAGGTGTCTCAAGTCTTCCTGCAGGGTGATGTGGTCCTGAAGGGTGTCGATGTTGCGGTTCAGTAGGCAGTCATCCACGAAGAGTCGTACTTTTGACTTCACTGCTTCCGGTAGGTCATTGATGTGGCACAGGAAAAGTAATGGCCCCAGCACTGTTCCCTGGGGGACACCGGAGTCAACAGCTACCTCGCCTGATGTCTCTCCCTCCAGGACCACTCGCATCCTCCTTTTTGTCAGGAAGTTGGTAAGCCATTCATGAATAGGTCCTCATACTCCATAATGGTCGAGTTTGTGGAGTAACTTGTTGTGAGGTACCATGTCAAAGGCTTTACTGAAGTCCAGTGTCACCACATCGGTTTGCTTTCCATCATCATAGGACTGGAAGAGATTGTGCATTGTGGTAATCAGCTGCGTCTCACAGGAGTAGCCGGATCTGAAGCCGTGGTTCCTGTCTGTCAGTATGTTGTGCCTCTCCATATGGTTTTGAAGGTGATGACAGATGATGTGTTCAAGGAGTTTACAGTTAGAGAGAAACTGGCCTGTAGTTCTTTGCCTTGTTTCTGTCTTCCTTCTTGAAAACTGCTGAGATGTTTGCTGACAGCCAATCATCTGGTAACTGGACCGTGTGTATGGAGCACCTGTAGATGCAGGTCAAGGCAGGAGCGATGGCGTCCGTGCAGGTCTTGAGGATCCTGTTTGGTATTCCATCTGGTTCACATGCTTTTGCTGGATTCAAGTTCTTCAGCAGCTTGGCTGCGCCGTTTGTATCGATGATGAGCTCATCCAAAGTTGGAAAGGGTGCCCCATTCAACTTGGGAAGTGGCGTGCCGTCATCTGGTGTGAAGACGGATTTGAACTGATCCAACAAGATCTGTGCCTTGGCTGGCCATCACTCTGGAGGGTCGTGCCTTTCTTCAGTGGTGCCACACCAGTACTGTCTTGGCATCTAGACTTGACGTAGTTCCAGAAGGGCTTCGTGTTGTTATTCCAGAGTCCTTCTTCTATTGTGTTGTTTATGTACTCCCACTCTATAGCTCTCATCTGTCTCCTGCATTCTTTTTGGAAAAATCTGTAGTTCTCCCATTTTCCGGGACATAAAATGAAAACCAGGCTGCTGGGAAGAAGACAATGGGAGTTGAAATAATAATGATAAGAATAATCATAATGATGATAGTAATGACAAAATTAAATGTGAAGATGATTTTTTTTTTAATGATACAGAGATGATCATGATTAGTACCACCTTTAGTAATGTTATGATGATAGTAGTTGCAGAGTTAATAGTAAATATAGACAGAAGGTTAGAAAATAGAGGGGTTAGAGGATAGTCAAACAGCATGGTTGTTGGCAACATGATAGTGCTGGTGATGATGATGATAATGATGTTGTTGATGTTGATGCAAATAATTATAATCATAATGGTACTAATAATGGTAATGACAATAATGATAACAAGAATAATGATAAAAGGAATAACAGTAATAGTAATGCAAATATCAATGATAATGTGGAATGTAAGAATAATTGTTGGAATGTTATAAAGACTGGAATGTAAGAAATATACTAATGCATGATGATGATATCAATAATACTAGTAAATATGATAGTTGTAAAATTACTATTCTTTGCCACCTACTGTTACTGTTATCAATATTACTATATTTATCATTGTTACTATAATTATTATTGGCATCACTATCCTCATTATCATTACTCATCACCACTCCTTATGCCAGGGCTATTGAGCATAGAGGCACGTTCCCTGGTTGGTGGGTTGTGGATCCCTCAAGCCTTGTGCTTTAGGGGTACACTGGATAATCAAAAGAAGGTGTCACGAACCTGTTATACAGTGGACAAGCCTTTTGCAGGCAACCTCTTACAGGTGGCTAGAAGTAGAACCGATCTTCAGTGAATTAAATGCTGTTGGCATTATGATGTTGATATGCTGATCCTAGCTGAGATGTCGAGTGATGGTGACTCCAAGATCCTTGGCAGAGGTGACAGTTACCAAGGTGAGGGCGTGACGCTGAACAAATGTTCTGTTGCAGGCTTCCTACTGATAACAGGGTGGGCTATGCACTTGCAAGGGTGGAATGCCATGCAAAACTCTTGTCACATTCTTGGAAGTGTTAGAGCACTGTCTTACTGCAGCTGGGCATGGTCGTGACCTGTGGTGGAGAGGCAATAGACAACAGTATCATTGACCAACAGTCATGCTAATGTAGAGGGCTTCTCCAGCAGGTTGTTGATGTAAACCAGGGGAAGTAACGGCCCACCAACTGATTCCTGCAGAATTCCTGAGCACGTACTGGTCAGACCTGATCATGTGCCATTGACCGCCACTGCTGGCTTTCTGTCCTGCAGGAATGCACTGATCTGTCTGCCTGCTGACCTTCCCTCGCAGTTTGTAGTCGGAAAGCTTGTGGACCAGCACACTGTGGTTCACTCTGTCAACGCCTTTGCAAAGTCCATCATAATGGGCCTGGTCCCTGGTCCATGTTGGCGAACAGTTCTGTGCAGAAAAAGCTGGATCTACCGGGACCTTCACTTTGAAACCCATGTTGTTTGGGACAGAGTATGTTAACTGCCTTTTAAAATCCTGACCATGGCATGCTAATGGATCTTGCAGGGAATGCTTGTGACAGAGACTGGCTGGTAGTTTGGTGGATCCTAATGCACCCCTCTCTTGAAAATGGGGAGCTGTTGGCAGTGCACAGGTCAGATGGGACAACTACAGCTGAGGATGACCTGTAAACGGTGGTCACTATTGAGGCTATGTCATCAGCCAACTTCCATAGAGCTTATGAAGAGAAGTTATCAGGTCCACCAGCCTTGCCTGGATCCAGGCTCAGAGGATTTCCCACACTCCTTCAGTGATGACAATGTTGGTGAGCATAGAACTATAGAGTGACATCTGACATCTGGCACTCGGTTTTCTAATCATTGTACCTTCTTTACCCATGCTTGCTTGTTGTTGCTTTTGTTTGTTTTGTTTACTTACATCATATGTTTTTTCAATTAAGTTTATTCTATATCTCATGCAGATAAACTTTACTCTGGTCTACCTCAGTCAGCTGTGAAGCATGGAATTGAGCTTGGAATGCCGGTTAGTTTTTATATTATGTGTGTGTGTTTGTGTGTGTGTGTGTGTGTGTGTGTGTGTGTGTGTGTGTGTGTATGTGTGTGTGTGTGTGTGTGTGTGTGTGTGTGTGTGTGTGTGTGTGTGCATGTTAGTTTTTGTGATCAGACTGGGCTTGATAATTAATGGGCATACTAAGGTAGATTTATGATTTGAAAAAGAAAAAGAGGAGAAAAGGGAGTCACTGTTAACAGTTTACCACAAAGATGTAATGCCAAAACCTGCTTTTAATTGTGTGTGATGGGAAGTGGTGATGGGGGGAAATTGGAAATGGGGGTAAGGGAGGGGGTCTGAAGGGTCAAATTTTTGTTCCTTGGTTACCGAGACAAGAACTTCCCCAAAGCTCTGGATGGCTGCTGAACAAAACGTTGCCGATAGTGATTCGACGTTCTCCTACTCCAACCTGCCTCTCACCCTCCCTCACTAATAAGGTAACTGAGAATCCTCATCTTGACTAAAGCAGATGGAATTTTGTCTCGAATATCATTTATACTGTAGCAGGAGTGTGTTCTAAATTTCTTCTGAATATAAAAGACATATGGAGGCATTGTAGTGTGTTTTGTTGTGTGTTTGAATTTTCGTTTTTGTTTTTCAGTGTGATCTGCTGAAAAATGTTAGGAAACAATCAACAGAAACCATTCATTTTGCAGACCCACAACACTCAGAACAGAAGTGTGGTGCAGTCCTTTTTGAAGAAACACCTCCCTACCAACCGACTAGTGAACAAAGAAGACAACATCAGTCACAACACAGTCCCTCTTGTCAACCCCATTCGCAGAAGGAAGTTCAACCACTCCAAGCTGAAGAGGAAAAAGCTGACGAATAAGGAACGCAAGGACACGAAAGCCTTTAAAATCCCCAAAGACAACCAGAGGTTAAAACAGTTGCTTAATTCTGATCTTCATTTATAGCTTTAGAGCGCCTTAAATATTCTGTATACCAAAACAAAAAGTGGAGGGGGAGGGAGTTGGTGGGGGTGGGGGCTGAAGGGTCGTATTTCTGTTCCTTGATAACTGAGACAAGAACCTCCCAGAAGCTCTGGGTAGCTGCTGAACAGAATGTTGCCGATAGTGATTTCACACCACCCAACCCAACCTCCCTCTCCCCCCCCCTCCCTAATGAGGTAACTGAGAGCTCATATTTTGACTAAAGCAGATGGAGCTTTGTATTGAATAATTTTTATTCTATGACAGGAATGCATTCTAAATTTCTTGTGAATATGAAAGGCATAGAAAGGCATATTGTGTGTGTTTTATTGGGTGTTTGAATTTTTGTTTTTGTTTTTCACTGTGATCTGCTTAAGAGGAGCTAACTGTTGAATGTGGAAGTGTTATCTTACTGACATTTTAGATTCATAATCCTGTAATGCGGGAACTTGCAGGAACAGATCTTTATCAGTCATTCATACATGTTTTATTCAGTTAACGGATGGTTTTGAGAACTTAAGCCATTGTGCCAAGCAAAGTCTCTGTGGTACTATTTTGTCCACAATTGAGGGGCAACCTAGGTGTTGCACTACAGACATGACCTGTTTTGTTGTGCAGTTACACTCAGCAGCTGGTGTTGCATGAAGCGTGGAAACAGTACATGGAGGAGCTGATTCCAAGCAGCAGGTCAGTCTCCATACAAACACCCCATACAAGCTGAACCATGAGTTCTGTGTGCAGCTTACTGGACAAATTATCTGCACATCCTTTATGTGGCAGAATGAACAACATGTTGTCTTGTGAGATCAGTATACTCCAGTCGCCATTGAAAGTAAGGTATGATGTGCCCAATGGTAAAGCTGTTGTGCATGTGATGTTCAGATGCTGTTTTTGCATTAGACCGTCACATGTGCATCAGCTTTACCAATCTGTATCTTAAAAAGAGAAAAAAAAAGAGTTGCTAATTATTTGTCCTACATGTGACTGAGCAGTCACTGTTCTCCGTATGTGAACAGCCAGGTGGTGTATGTGTGTGTGTATGTGTATTTGTGTGTGTGTGTGTGTGTGTGTGTGTGTGTGTGTGTGTGTGTGTGTGTGTTGTGTGTCAGACTGAACAGTACAGGGGAAATGCAGACAGCCAGTCAGAAGATCCTGAGGGCAGAGCTGCAGGGGAGCATACTGACGGTGCAGCGCTCCAAGTGCCCCTCCTATGTGGGCGTCACAGGCATCGTCATGCAGGAAACCCGACACACCTTCGTCTTCATCACACCCAACAACACCGTCAAATGTAAGTCTTTTGTCAGACTCGCAGTTATAGTGTTCACTGTGTTGTGATCAGTGGTACCTTGTTTTCATGATTTGTTCATCCAAGGAAAAAATATCGGAGACATTTCAAGCTCTGAAGGGTTTCACATCTTCATAATCTGCTCAAGACATAAACCTCAACATTGTCCCAATGACCTAGCCCACAGTGCACATGGCTCGTAAAGCAAACAGGTCTCAGGGAATGAAACGGGCACCGGTGAAGCTATTGTATGCTGTTGATGCAGGAGCTGGTAAAAAAAACAACACATTTTCCCTTTTTCCAGTCTTCAGGCAGGCAAAAGGAACCAAATTAAATACTAAGGTATAAACTAGCCGCCATGAATCTGCCTTGAAGGTCAGCTTTTACTCAAACTCACCATTAGCAAGCACCTGGAGAAAAAATTCACACCGAGATCATGAAGAGAGCAAGTCATGTAAGGCTGCAGAATTTATATGATGATCAGGAAGGATGATGAAGATGCTGATGTGAATTTCAACAGAATGATGTGATAATCAACAGGGTGATGAAGATGATGCCATGAATTTCCATTCTAATCAAAGATTACTTGACGGGGCCGTGAGGACGATGAAGATGATGCCATGAATTTCCATTCTAATCAAAGATTACTTGACGGGGCCGTGAGGACGATGAAGATGATGCCATGAATTTCCATTCTAATCAAAGATTACTTGACGGGGCCGTGAGGACGATGAAGATGATGCCATGAATTTCCATTCTAATCAGAGATCACATGACAGGGCTGTATCCTGCGCATCCAGCATCCAGCAGGCCCAGAGATGCTGCAAACACTATTGGTGATGGTCAGGAGATGGAGCAGCACTCGAGTGCAGCCATGAAGTAAATGACACTGACCTGTGTGCGGCTCCAGACACTGAAGCCCCACAGTATGTTGGACACTGGGTGAGAGCTGGAAGGGGAGGAGGTGGAACATCCCACAAATCAGTGCCTCTTGCCAATGGGTCTTGAACCCACCTTCTCCCAGCGCAAGAGTCTGCATTGCTGATTGCTGCTGCACAGTGGCTAGTTCTGCTTTGGTAGCTGGTTTTATTTGGTTGAATATTTTAGGTATCTTTGTTGTATAATGTTGATGATAGGTGTAACTGTAAACAACATGACTCAACTTGATTCATTTCTATACTACATTCTTCAGTTTTGCTTATTCCGTAATTTTTTTTTTCTTTGCATTTCTCCTAGAAGGAATGTATGCTTTGTGTTTATTTTTTTCAGGTGTGCCAAAAATGAACAGTGTGTTTTCCCTGGAGCTGAGTGGCCATGTCTTTAGTATCCATGGAAACCATTTCAAGGTCAAAGCTGGGGAAAGATCTTCAAGAAAATTCAAGTCAAAGCCTACAACGGATTTATGATGTAGACTGATCAAGTAAATTTACATGCCAGTGTTATTGCCCATCACTGAAACAAAGATTCCTAAACATATGGTGCAGAAAAGCAGTAGTATGTCTGATTCATAAAACATGTCCGAGGATGTGCTTGCGAGTGTGTGAGTGTGAGAATTATCCTGCAGCGCTGCAGATTGGTATATGTGTCTGATCCTTGCGGTCCGTTCGTCTGTCAGCAGGGTAACTCAAAAGCAGTTGGCCAGATCTTTTATACAGTACAGGAGACTGAAAAAGATTGTAGCATTACTGAACTCCAAAAATTACCAATCAGTACAAAAAAAAGCTGCAAAGTAAAGCTTGTTTTACATACAGTGTGAAACACACAAATGAATTTTCAGCAAATATACCGTCCAAAGTTCGTGAAGGATACGGTAAGAGACACAGTGAACTTAGGAACTCCCACAAAGGGGGTGTTTAGAGGTAGTTACATTTTGAACAACATGTCTTGTTTCTAAGCTGTATGAAGTTCAAAAGGAATACCCTCAGACAATTTGTAGGAAAGTACCTCTTCTTCAGTCATCACAAGTAGCAGACAGAAAAATACACAAAACTTCTCATCTTTCTCTATTTGGCAACAGCACTCAGGATATACTATGTAAATTAGTGTGTGTGTATGTGAGAGAGAGAAAGTGTGCGAGTGTTTACAGCATGACTTCAAATTCTAGCCTACACCTGGACGATTCTCAAACTGCACACCTGTGAGTCATGTAACTTTATAGTTGACTTTGTGAATAACCCATGTACCATTACCCTATTGTCGTACAGTATTGTGTTTTGCTGATTTCTTGGATGGTTAAACCTGCACAGATAAGAATGGAGTTCATTGTTTAAAGTGATGATTGTATTAAAGCCCAGACTATTTTGGGTCTTGTCATGTATAAAAGCACATGCAGAGCGAGTGTGAGCCAGTGAAAATGAGGTGGTCTTGAGAGAGAGCCATGCGTTATATTTAGATTAGCAGGGTCATAAGCGTGTGTTCTTTGTGCTTGGATATAAGCAATGATCATGATATCATTTAGCTCATTTGCTGTTGTGTGAAGGCTACATGCACATGTGTGTGCATGCATATGCGAGTCATGGGATGTGCTTGCTTTTTGGGAGTATACAGGTGCTTATGTACTGCTAATGGGTATGTTTACATGTGCACACTCCTAAACCTCTGTGTATTAATGCATTATTATCTCATTGAATAAAGTTGTATGATGTTTTGTAATCAAAATGTTGTTGAAACTGACTTTGTTTGGATGAGAACTGTTTAACCAGAGTTTCCCTAAGAAAAAGCAGACGAAGGATATCATGTTATGATTCAAAACAAACCCATACATGCTCTCTCTCTCTCTCTTCTCTCTCTCTCTCCTTCACACACACACACAAAACTTTCACATACACACACATATGTGTGTGCACTCATGTATACATGAATGCATACATGCTCTCTCATGCATGTACACACCTGCCTGCCTAACAGATGTGCTCTTCCTTTACAGAGTTATTTTCATTCCACATCTTGCTCATGCATGCAGACCAGGGTGAAACATAAAGCTGTGCAAGTAGTGTAAGTAGATATGCTCACATTGAGTGTGATCATTTGCTCACCCTCTTTCCTGCTGAGGGGTAAAGATACCTCTCGGCTTGTACTCAAGCAGGCGGCTGTTCATGGTTTGAGGTTAGTCATCAGACCCTCGCCAACATAAAGCATGCACAGATACATCATCACAGCTCCCAATGGTCACAATTCTGAGTGCCCTGTCACAGCCTTGCTGTTCCAGTGTAGGTAGTGTCAGAATGGCATGTCAGACAGTCGCACACTTTACATAGATTTTATTATCAACACATGCACCTACTGTGTACATTTCCTCTTCACCCATGAAGGAAGATATGTGTCGCCATTTGTATTTGTCTGAAGTTGCACAGGTTAAAAGACAATGCAGACTATTGGTGCAAAGTTCCCAAACCCAATTTCCTCATGACTAGCAGAAACCAAGATGCTCCATTCTGTATACTGTCAGTGTGTAAAGCAGTAACTGTCAGTGATCACAGATTTCTTGGAATTATTGCTGAATATAATCATCACAGATTTACAGACAATTAAGAGTTGGTGATATCTTTATGCAGTAAGTCACAGGAAAAGTCTGTATGATATTTAATTCTGCAAGTGTTTTGATGCTTGCTGAGAAAACACCAATGTTAAAAATTTACTATGGACGCACACGCATATTCATGCAAACAACTAAAAAAGTATAAATACATTAAGCCACTTCTTTCCACATGATTCAAAAATGATATAAGAGACTGAGATTAGCAGAGCACAAAATATGAAAGAGAGGGAGAAAGACAGAAGGCAAATAGTGAATCTAGCTGCATCTTTGTCTTTGAAGGGGTTACCAAATAAGACAAAGACAAAATTCAGTTTTTCTTTTAATTTTTACTCCATCCAAATATATAAAGCAACTGTCATTCATTCACAGAACTGATAACATCAATCTATAAAGTAGCAAAATAAAGGCAAGCCATCTATACATTCTAGATGCACATACATATCCCTTCATGAGCAAACCAACAGAGAATCTAAATACCAGTTCATTCAGGTTTGTGAAATGTTTGGGTTTTCGTCAGTCAGTCTGGTCTCTCACTCATCTCTCTCACCATTCATTCCTATCACACCATGCACAGCCACATCTAGGTTTGTTCTGTTGCAGCACAAGCACCAGCAGTTCACATGGAGCAATCAGTCATGTCAGTCATCATGAGGCAACTGACCAGAGTAGACGGTGCACTGCTGCAAACCCACTTCCATATTGTTCAGTGATGTCTGTTCTGATCCCACATATGCAGGACATCACCTACTAGACCCCATACTGAGAATAATTGCTGCTTAGTCATGGAATCAGTGAGAGTGTCGCCCTTCAGGGGGTGCCATCATGTCCATCTGATTACAATCCCCACAAACATACCAGAATCAATGATCAACAAAAACTCACCTTGGGCCTAGACATGGGGTGAACAGTACTGTACCATCCACATGTGAATTCCTACAACTGAGACTGTGTACACTTTTCCATGAACAGTGTTCTGTCTAGCATTGTTTTTAAGTCTCATGGAGTAATGAGGATATTCAAGCACCTTCATCTTTGCACGTTCTCATGGTGTGTAAAAACAGCACAGTCCTGTCATCTTGGTTATCAATATATTATTTGTTCCCGAATCTAGCTTCATGATCAGTTATTAACAATTTTTGACACCAGATAAATTTACACAATTATGTGGTTCACAAAATACAAGTTTATACTGTTGTGGAAATGTACACAAATTGGTATGAAACGTTTCCCTGATTAAAAAACAAAAAAACCATGGAGGAAAAACTATCAACAGCTGATTTCATCACAAACCGAAATAATGAACTTGTAAAACGAATAAAGATTGTGGTAAGGAAGGGGAGGAATCGGGTAGGAAGGGCTTAGGGTGAAGAGGTTGGGGAGATGGGAAAAGGGGACTCGGGTTTCATTCTATCATAGTTCCAATGCCAGCAATCCACAGGGAATCTTAAACACACACACACAGCCACGCCTGAGATCATCCTCTCTAAGTGCCAGTAGCTCACATAATGCTATCAATACCAGGTTGCACCAAAGTCCCCCAACAGAAGAAACGATGACTGTTTTCCAGTCCTTTCAGTTGTGTTCAATGATTGTGATTCTGTTCTCACATGCTCAGGATACCGCTTAATAAAACCAACTGATGACACTTATCATCAAATTTTGGAGCTAGAATAATTGATGTCCATCCCCACAGGGGTTGCCATCATGTTACTCCAACAGCAACCCCCCTCCCCACCCCCACCACCATGAATCTGCTGCCACCAAAGATGTACTCCCCACAGATGTTGAAGGAAAATCAAAACTGAAGTTGCAAAAAAAAAAAAAAAAAAAACCCAACAACAACAAACAGCATGAAAGGGTGCAGAATATGTGTTCAAGTACTTCTTTGTGACATGATGATGATGATGCTAGAGTTCCCTTGTGGTCCAAGATTACATGACAAATCTGAACATGCTTCTTGTCATCATGTTTCATCCGGGCCAAAAAGATACCTGCAGTGTTGGTCAGGATGTACAAGTAAACACACATCCATCATATAGATGATGGGTCAAGAATGTGGTTTAATTCATCCTGTTTATACCCATATCACACCACAAACACTGAGAAGAGCCCGTCCAGGGTTAATAAATTAAAAAAGAAATTGCAGAGTTCCAAATTCATCAGTACTGATGAAGAAAAACAAAACAAAGCACCGCACAATAGCAAAACACAAGATTTCTCAAAAACAAAGTGATGCATCCATAACCCCTTTCAGCGCAAACAAACATCCAAATCCCGTGCAGACCGCTCCCATAATTTACAGCATGATATTCTTTAAATGTATGAGTATGTTCTCAAAGCACATAAGCATGCTCACAAATCAAACGACAAAACTCCATTCATACAGCCATTCCTTGTGTCCCTAAAGACACAAGAACATGCCGCACACAACGGGTCAAAGTCATGATGACTTCTTGTCTCCCTCGTCAGCCTCTGCCTGGCATTTCTTCACCGTGCGGTCAAAGTAGAGCAAGTAGAAGAGGCACACCAGGCGAAACACCCCCATCAGCATCACCTGTTGTCACAACACATCAGTCAACGCTACCTTTCCTACCTTCTCTCTTATCAGTATCATCATCATCATCATCAACATATCATCATCATCACCATTATTACTATTGCCACCATAACCAGATTACTCAACTATCCTCTATCTCTTCTTCTGTTAGTATAGTTATCACTACAATTAGCATCATCATTATTGTAAGTATTATCATCATACAATTACACAACCATCATCATTATTATCAGCAGTAGTAGTTGTAATATTTTCGTTATTTTTACTTAAATTATTGTTCACCATTTTGTTTGGTGGTACAGTAATACCTGTTAATATGTCAAACATTAGTTGAATTTTAATGTTGAACTACCTAGCTTCTTAACACAAAATGTTTCCCATTCCATACAAAATGGGATAACAACAACAAAAAAAGAAATTCTATGGAGAGCCTACCATGTATGGACACACACACGTGTGTGTGTGTGTGTGTGTGTGTGTGTGTGTGTGTGTGTGTGTGTGTGTGTGTGTGTCTGGCTTTAGGAACAGAGGAAGTAGAACAGAACTGACCTGCTGCACAACTTCCACCAGGGAGGAGAATGGGGAAAACCCACTGGTGACTGTGCTCAGCATGAATCCATCCAGACCCACGCTGCTCAGGAAACGCCCTTTCTGAACACACACACACACACACACACACACACACACACACACACACACACACTCACAACACTCTCTCTAACACACACACACGAACACCCCCCCCCCACACCACACACACACACACACACTCACACTCATACACAAACACAGCCCCTACACAATTAATCCGTTTCAGAAAACACACTCACCTTATACACTAAATCCGTTTCTAAATATGCACACATACCAATACAATTAACCAAGACGTGTCACAAACAGTATTTCAACACCTCTACTTGCAGTTGAGGACACATTAGATGTATTCTTCCCACACAGTTGCCATCTTTTTAATCATATAACAAAACAACTCTATTGCCATCAGGGCAGATTAAATTCGATCTTCATACCTATTTCTATTCACTGATCTTTATCTTATGTCTATGCATACAGTTTTCAATTTTCCTTTTTTCATTTTCCTTCTAAGCCAGCAAATCCTGTGTGACTAAATGGAGAATTACAGCCCCTTTTACTGCAACTCATTTGAGTTAACCCCTTTCCGAAAACACGCACTCCTTATACTATTAATCTATTTCTGAAAACATACATAACCTATACACTTCATCGATTTTTGAAATAACACACACTATATACAATTAAACCATGTCTGAAAATGCACACCCTATGC
Organism: Conus canariensis; assembly: GCA_033310375.1. Lineage (NCBI taxonomy): Eukaryota > Metazoa > Mollusca > Gastropoda > Neogastropoda > Conidae > Conus > Conus canariensis. The sequence continues at coordinate 38,816,514 of CM065730.1, read as the reverse complement.
AATTACCCTATTCTGGAAATACACCCCCTACACAATCAATCATTTCTTAAAATAATCTGGTACAATTTCACCCATTCCTGAAAACACACACCCTACACAGTTAACCCACTCCTGAAAAGCAAACGCCCTAAAGAATATGTCAAACCTTACACAATTAACCCATTTCTGAAAACACACACCCTTTACATAACCCATTTCTGAAAACACACAAACAAAAGAATCTTTAAGTGGTGTTCTTGAGTGTATGCTTGTATGCTTCAGAAAAGCAAAACAGACAAAAGCTGGCTCCTAAGATGAGGAAACGCCTTTTCTGAAAACACCCTACAAAAACAACAACCGCCCTGCTATCAGCTGATCTGAAGGATGTAGTATGGCAAGAGCTTTTATTTCAGTCTCAAATGCTCTAAAAAATCATCATGCAGTCTCTATAAATTCCTGAAATTTCTTTTTAAGTGCGACAATTCAACCCTAGGCGTACTGATGTAACAAGACCAGACTGAGTGAAACAAATTACACTCCGTCGCGCTAAGTTCTACTTTTGGGTTGCTGACTCGTGTTCCTTTCTTGACTGCAACACAGACTGTTCAAACCATCAGATTACTGACCACCATGTCCTCCATTATGCTGACGGCCACCACTTCCGGCTGGAACAACCCCCCTGATTCTGACAGCAGCCGCGTTTCTTTGGGCTGCACATGGAACCAAGTCATCCCTGCATCATCAAGGTTTGAGGACATCCACTTCCGTCTTTACACACTGTGCAATCACCGTCTTTACACACTGTGCAGTCACCAAGCACACACATCCCTTCAAGTCATCTACGCATCTGTATGTTCACTGCACATATACATCACTAATGTCTTCTATCAGTCGATTCAAGTAATATGGAGTGTTGTAGTCTGAATAGATAATGTTTAGAAATATTTGTGATACTGGGACATACTGCTTTTACATACAGCACAAACTGCAGGATCAACTGAAGTGAATGCTGTCCATGTTTTATTCGAATTTTTCACAGCAAGCCAAACCCACACAGGCATACATAAGCATTAGCAACTTTCTCTTGCATGTAAGTTCAGACACAACAGTTTGTGTGTCCCATTGCCATGGTTTTCTGAAACATGTCAATAATTAAAGAATCTTTTGTCACAAACATTAACTGAGATCTCTCTTAAAATGTTTTGCTGCGGCTATATGAAAACATCCAGAATTCTGACTTGAACAAAAATTACCTTAGTTTTTTGTTCCTCGGCAAACCCTGGTGTGTCGGTGTCCGGGGGAAAGCCAGAGTAACCTGTATGTTGTGAGGTTTCATCTGTCACAGTGTCAACAACACAGATTACTGATCCTCCCATTGTCACACGCACTGTGCAGTAAAGCACACTGAGTATGTCATGTGTCATTCAATACATTAAAATGAACGTGTCATTTGCCACCTCACACACTAAAACACACACAGGATTTCATGAGCCACCTGGCACACTAAAATACACACAGGATGTCATGTGCCATCGGGTGCACTAAAAAATGCACATAATGTCATGTGTCATCTGGCACAGTAAAACGCACACAGGATGTCACGTGCTACCTGGCACAGTAAAACACACTCAGGAGGCCATGTGTCACCTGGCACACTAAAACACACACAAGATGTCATGTGCCATTAGGTGCACTAAAAAATACACATGTCATGTGCCACCTGGCACAGTACAACACACAGGATGTCATGTGCCACCTGGCTCATTAAACATGTTCAGGATGTCATGTGTCACTTGGCACACTAAGACACATACAAGATGTCATATGCCATCAGTGCACTAAACAATACACATAATGTCATGTGCCACCTGACACACTAAAACACACGCAAGATGTCATGTGCCACCTGGCACACTAATAAAAAAAACACACATAACATTGTATGCCACCTGGCACACATTAACACACACAGGATATTATGTATCACTACGCACACTAAAACACATCCAGGATGTCATGCACCATCTGGCACATTAAAACATACACAGGATGTCATGTGCCACCTGGCACACTAACACACACAGGATTTCATGTGCCACATGGCACACTAACATACAGGATGTCATGTGCCACCTGGCACACTAACACACAGGATGTTATGTACCACATGGCACACTAACACACAGGATGTCATGTGCCACATGGCACACTAACACACAGGATGTCATGTGCCACCTGGCACACTAAAACATACACAGAATGTCGTGTGCCACCTGGCACACTAACACACACACAGGATGTCATGTGCCACCTGGCACACAAACACATACAGGATGTCATGTGCCACCTGGCACACTAAAATATACACAGGATGTCATGTGGCACCTGGCACACTAAAATACACACAGGATGTCATGTGCCACCTGGCACACTAAAATATACACAGGATGTCATGTGCCACCTGGCACACAAACAGACACAGGATGTCATGTACTACATGGCACACTAACACACACAGGATGTCATGTGCCACCTGGCACACTAAAATATACACAGGATGTCATGTGCCACCTGGCACACTAAAATATACACAGGATGTCATGTGCCACCTGGCACACAAACAGACACAGGATGTCATGTACTACATGGCACACTAACACACACAGGATGTCATGTGCCACCTGGCACACTAAAAAAAACACACAGGATGTCATGTGCCACCTGGCACACTTTAACTCACATAAAATGTTGTCTGCCACTTGGCACACTAAAATACACAAACAATGCTATGTGCTACCTGGCTCACTAAAACACACACAGGATGAAAAGGGTAACACAAACATAGAATGGAAAAGATAACAGAGTGGAATCAGTAACACAAAAACAGAATGGAAAAGGCAACACACACAACAAAAAATGGAAAAGGAAACAAAACAGAATGAATAAGGTAATAATGAAACAGAATGGAAAAAGCAACATAAAAACAATGGAAAAAGCAACATAAAAACAATGGAAAAAGCAACATAAAAACAATGGAAAAAGCAACATAAAAACAGAATGGAAAAAGCAACATAAAAACAATGGAAAAAGCAACATAAAAACAATGGAAAAAGCAACATAAAAACAGAATGGAAAAAGCAACATAAAAACAATGGAAAAGGCAACATAAAAACAATGGAAAAAGCAACATAAAAACAGAATGGAAAAAGCAACATAAAAACAATGGAAAAAGCAACATAAAAACAATGGAAAAGGCAACATAAAAACAATGGAAAAAGCAACATAAAAACAATGGAAAAAGCAACATAAAAACAGAATGGAAAAAGCAACATAAAAACAATGGAAAAAGCAACATAAAAACAGAATGGAAAAAGCAACATAAAAACAATGGAAAAAGCAACATAAAAACAATGGAAAAGGCAACATAAAAACAATGGAAAAAGCAACATAAAAACAATGGAAAAAGCAACATAAAAACAGAATGGAAAAAGCAACATAAAAACAATGGAAAAAGCAACATAAAAACAATGGAAAAATTAACACAAAAACTGAATGGAAAAGATATCACAAACAATGAATGGAAAAGGTAACGACAAAACTAAATGGAAAAGATAACACAGAGAAAGAATGAAAAAGTTCAGACCAAAAAAAAATGGTAAGAAAAAAGGTAAGAAAACTGGAACTGATTCAGTATCTGTCATTATGGAACTGATTCAGTATCTGTCATTGTAAAACATGCAGGCATGAATTTTATCTGACCTTTTTATGTAACAGTGCATCACTCCTCAGGTCACTGGGCTTTCTTTTAGTATAACCTATACAACGTCTTCTACTAAATCATGTGTTAGTAGTTTCCTCTTTTCTACCTGTATATTTCACTCTGTATTTTCTATCTTTTTTTTCTAAACTTTTGTCTTTTCTGCCTCTCTTGCTCCTTAGCCTGCCCAGACACAGAAAGTCTTCACAAATCTCTTTTTTTTTCAAATTCATAACACAACAGTTTGGGGTGGGGTATGGAGGGTCTTCAGAGGATGGTGGGGGGGCATCCTACAACTAGGTAATTTAATTAACTGTGAACACTGTTCAGAGATATATACTGTCCATTCTGCAATGTCTGCTTATCCACATGGTCTTCTTAATGTAGTTTTCATGGCATTGTAATCTTCATCTTTCATTTCTACTGCTCATTTTCTTAATCAGGGATGAAAAAAATCAAGGAGAATAGTCGGCTCCCTCAGCACAGCCAAGCGTTGTTCACTTAAGGGTGTCCATAGTTCAACGATCCTGTTATTGATCGTAGCTCTTAGTTTGCAATCCATTCTGTTGTGTTTGCTGCTTTTCTACAGGACAGGAGTTTTGTCCCCTCTCTCTGCATGATGACAACCCTGAGGATGCCCTGTGCTGTCAGCTGGCCTAGATTAACACTGTCACCAGTGGAGCATTTGGATGAATGCGAAATCAAGGCGTATCTAACAGGAGATCAGAGGTGAAAATTTCAGTGAAGTTCCCTCTCACTCAAACAAATAACATGGACGAGAGAATTTACAGCACACATCAAATGGTATAACTGAAATGAGTAAATGATTCAAAACATTATATCATGTGCCACAAACTCACTCACACAAATTGTTACAAAATATTCACAGCCCATAAATTCTCATTTACCTCCCCTGGATCCAGCATGACTACATTTCATGAATGTTTGTTTATAAAAAGATGTGCCTATCAAAAACAATTACAATAACCAACAAGGTGGGTGGCGGTGGGGGGGGGGGGGTGCTTTTTATCTTATAGAAAAGGGTGAACAGCTTAAATATCATATTCCTATAACTACAATCAAGCAGAGGCTGTGCAGGCCGGAAATCCTTTCAACCAGTAAAAACCACTGACACTATCAGTCCCACAGACTGTGCGCAGACAACAAAAAAGGCTGAAAGCTCTTGTACAGTTCTTCTCAAGCAAAAGAGAAACCTACCACCTTCCTACAAGATTCCTCCGTGTGACAGGAACTGATAAAGGACTCACCTCCATCTGCAGCGATTCCGCCAACCCACGCAGAGCAAACTTAGAGGAGGAGTAGGCGGTGTAGCCGAAGAGGCCCACCTGTCCCGCCATGGACGACACGAACACCACCCGGCCTCTCTTCTGGCGCACCATGCTGGGCAGCACAGCCCGGGTCAGCAGCACACTGCCGTGGTAGTTGATGTCCATCATGCGCTGACAGAACAACAGCAGCACAGTTAAAGGTCAAAGGTCCCGTAACTTCATTCAGCATGTCTAGGGCATGGCGTGATGAGAGGCAGATCCCAAGCATATCCTCCACCCCCACCCCCCTCCCTTCATCCCCCCTCCTCCCCACCCCCCCCCCTTTCATCTTCCTCGACCTGAATCAGGTATTCATTAACTGCTGGGAGCACAGAGAGGGTTTTAAAGCAGGAAAAGTCTGACCACTCGAACAGTCCCAATTCACGACAGGCAGGCTGGCAAACATTCCGACTACTTTATTATTTACAGGCACAACATTCACTTAATTAAGGTAACTGGTTAGCCTGCTGATGGTAACCCCAACTAACCATGCACCAGTTGTACTCACAGATATGTAAGAGGGGTCTGGAGAGAGTGGGGAGAGGAGGGGGGGAGTGAACTTACTTCAGCCAGGTTCTATGCCCTGTATTTCACATCCCTTACAGGTGACAACATTCGGCACAGCTGTACTGGTAAAAGCTTGCCAACCAAAACAAGGTTTACAAAACCAGAAAAGGGAATGCATTGCATGTAAAAGATTATCTCTTCATACTTTTACCTGGCCAATGTCAAGGTTGATGTAAATCAGGTTGTTCTGGGGTGTTTTTTCTTCTTTTTTTTTTGTCAATAAAAAGCACATTTACATGTTTTTGTGTAGCACTCTCATCCTTGGTTACCCAACAAGCATCTCCCACCATTCCATGTATTTCAAATTTTAGGTATAACAAAAAAATATTAATCTTATGTATTCAAATGTATCAAAGCCACTTTCTTTTTTAAAACGGTATTACCACACACCTATTATAGAATTTATGACCAAATATTTACTTGGAAACTGTTTCGTGAAATTCATTGATGGGACACACAAATATAATCAGGTCAATGTAGAATACATTTGCCAAATTATTTTTTGTACATAACGCAACCGTAAACTGGTAAGAGTTAACAACCTGAGAAATATGGATTCACATGGTTCACAAAACTAAGAAAGGTTCTACCTTGAAGTCCTCTACAGCAGTGTCTAAAAATTTGCCACTCATGGAGGTGCCAGCACAGTTGATCAGAGCTGTAATAGGTCCTTGCTCCTCTTCAATCTGCACATACAGGAATGATCAAACTTTTTTTATTTGAAAGAGCACACACACACACACACACACACACACACACACACACACACACACACACATACACTGCAATGCTCATTTTATAGTAAAACATCAACCACTGAAATCTGCCCATGAGAGACACACAGGAACTGTAGTATCCATCAATTAATAAAGCAATAACTACCCGATTATATTTACCTGTTTGACAGTTTTCTCCAAATCACTGAAGTCTTTAGTAATATCAGCAGACACACAATAGACCTTCTGAAACAAAGTATACAAGTTTTACAGCTCATACTGTTCAACTCAAATGCTTTAATCTATGTTGAACACACACACACACACACACACAAACACACACACACACACACACACACACACACACACACACACAACACATGCACACACACACGCACACACACACACACACACACACACACACACCGCATTCACACACACACACACACAAACACACACACACACACACACACACACACACCATACACACACGCACAAGAAAAGCCTGTTAACACTGTCTCTTCGCCATTCTTATCAGTATCCGTTTTTCCTTCTCTGTCTGCAGAATAATTTGAATGATTCCTTTTTGTTACAGCTACCTGTCCAAACAGTTGAATGGACAAGCTGACTGGGAGCATCAATCAACTCAGAGAATTAATCAACTCACTAGTTTTAGCGGATTGGGGGGAATATAAATCTGAAATGAGGACCGATGGTCAGACTCAGAGTAAGAAATTTCATGCCTAGAATCTAATGACCATAAGCACAAAGCTCCAAAGGAAGACAGATAATCCCTGAAACACATAAAGAATGTGTGTCTTTGGCAGAACACTAGCACAGACAGCTCTTCAGATATGCCTCCAGGTGAAAGCAGCAAAAAGTGTTGCCAAAGAAGAACTCGCAGTTTATGTCTTTTACATGGAAACCAGGGACAACAATATTAAAACAGAGGCAATATTGTTTATAATTCTTTTGCACAGCAGCAGAAATAAACACGTCCAGAAGAAAAATAGGTGGGCAGATCACCAGCTTCCATCCTGGCAAACTACAGAAAGGCAAGCAAGCAGGTATGTATCCTTGCTGAAGAAAGGACACAGTATTGTGAACTCACCTAGTGGTAGTGACATGTTGATTCAGAGAGAATCAGCCAGAAGGGATTGAGAAAGTGCTGAGGATTTACTGAGGGTGGGTTGATAGGCAGGATTTAGCTCCCTTCTCTCTTCATTCCAGTGCTTGGGTTTCCTAAGTGGCAGGGGCATGTCCATCCCAAGCAGAACAAAGCACTTACTTGATATGTCTTTTGTGTGGGTTTTTTTAAAAACTATTTTAGTAAGAAAATTTTTATCATACTCCCTCCACTAATCAGATGGTGAATGTACCCAGTTGTTTATCCCAACATCCGAAGTGTTCTAACCTATCATGTAGCTTCACGCAGAAGCAGAAAAAAAGGCCTGAAATAAACTCCAGCGATACTATTATTGAATAAATCTTGTGACTAAGAATATGTGTCAAATTATTTCTTACCTGTGTGCTGCCGTCTACAAAGTGCTTCTTCACTTCAGCCTCAGCTTCAGCTAGGCGTGCCTGAAAGAATACCAATGAAATGCACATCAATCGATAATGGTGTCTATGATAATACAAGCGATAAATATTCTCTCTCTGTCCCCCCCCCCCCCCTCCCCTTCTCATTCAGTCAGTATCCATGCTTGTACGACACCTGCCATCTCAGAATTTGTTTTGTTTGACATGCCAGCCAAATTCCTTGGTATACCATAACATGTCAATCAATCATTGCTCAACATGCTCATAAAGAGCCTGCTACGATGAGTGGCCATGTCATCCACATGGAGGACAGCATCATCCCCACTGTGTGGTCACCTGAGGCAAAGGCAGCATGACCAAAGTCAACATCTCATGCGGGACAAGGACACTCGGAAGGCGGCTTCACCTCTGTTCAAGACCTGCACCATGAACACAGTCACCTGAGAACGCACTGCCCTTGACAGGTCCTGCTGGACAGTCCTTCACCGTCACAGTACAAACACTTTTGAGATGAACACAGCAAGTCTTTTTCAGGCGACCGGGAGGAAGCAGGGAGCTACCTCCCTCAAGTCCTTCCCCTGCAATGTCTACAACTGACTGTGTCTTAAACATTGCCCTAAATTCCCATATGAGGAATCGTTTTGACATAGGACTTGCCTGCCTATTTGTCTCTTGAATCAAAAAGAGAGTACATCATCAATTACCAAACACAAACTGGTTTCTGTTTTGTGTAGTGTGTGTGTGTGTGTGTGTGTGTGTGTGTGTGTGTGTGTGTGTGTGTGTGTGTGGTTGTTGTTGTTGTTGTTGTTGTTGTTGTTGCTTTGTTGGGGTGAAAAGCTGGGGGGGGGGGGGGGGGGGAAGGGGGGGACAGTAAACTGTCACTTGTTTTTTTTTAGATTTTGTTTTTCTGCACACTGAACTATGACATGCATGCAGGTTTTTGTTACTTTTCCTGTGCAATGAACAGTCACATATCTGTTTTACGCAAACATTATTTTATTTTCTTCTCTGCAATGAACTGTCTCAATGAACTGTTTTGTGCAACATTTGTGGGTTTTTTTCCTCTGCATAATAAACTGTTGCATGTATTTACAGAGCAGTCCTGTTCCTTTTCTACATAATGTACTATCATCTCTGGATTTTCTCTTTTCCTTTGGTTTTTTTTTTTTTTCTTTTTCAACATTAAAACAAAATCCTTTTGTTGTTCTCACCAAGAACTGTGACAAGTCTGTTTTTCGGAAAGTTCAAATTTTCTTCTTCTTCTTTTTTTTTTTTTTTTTCTTTTGTATCATGACCTGTCACATGTCTGTTTTGTAAAATAATTCTTATTTTTGTCTTCATGGTTTTTTCTTTTCTTTTTTTTTTTGTCTCCAATATGAAATGCCACATATCAGTTCGTAGATCTGAAAACTGTCTGCAAAGCAAACAGTTCTGTATAACAACACTGATGGTGAGTTTTTTTTAAACAGAATATACTACACAACATCGTGGAAGTCATGTCACCTGATTCCTGGCCAGAAGGGTGACACTGGCTCCTCGTTTTGCTGCTTCCACAGCCAGACATTTGCCAATGCCACTGGATCCACCAGTTACCTGTACACACAACACTTCTTACTAACAGGCACTGTTGCAGATCATGTGCAATAACCAAGAACAAATCACATACATTCTTTTTTTTAAATCATGTGAAAAAAGTTCTCCAGATCACACAGGCTAGTTCTGTTGCAAGGGATATGAAAACATGTTCGGCTAAAGTGCATAAACTCTGCCAAGGATATAGGTTAGCTTCCTGCTACTGACTTACACATGATCATGCCTCCAGTTCTATGTTCATCACTGTGACGAAACACTTGACAACTCCACCTGATCGGTCCCAACCACCCTCTTGTACAAACTGTACAAGCCCAAAAAGACAGAATAGATTTCAAATTTGTGCTCACTCTCCCCTCTTAACCCTTCCCCTTCCTCCTCCTCCCCCCCCCCCCCCCCCCCCCCCCCCCCTTAGAACAGCGTGAACCGCCCAGCTTAACACCATATGTTACAAGGAAAGTTTACGTCACGTCGCAACTACATCGCCCTTCTCTCCCCAACTTCCTTCCCCTCTCTACCCTAGCACAAAGACATGGGGCCCGCTTCTCGCTCAACTCCCTCCTTCCCCACTATCCCCCCCCCCCCCCCCCCCCCCCCACCATATCCATCACCTGCACCGGACCGTCGCGTGCAGGGCTGGTGTAACGAAATTGTGTTCACCCGTGCATGGTCAATTAACATTCGTTCTACAGATGCCTTCATGAATTACCATACGCTGATCTAGATGCCTAGGCACCAGTGTAATTCAAACGTTCACAATTGGACCAATCCACAATCTGAGGTGGGGAATGACAGACAAACCCTCTCCCTTTGTCTCATCTTGATTGACACCCTGTAAACCAGATCAGAAACCTGATTTGACAGTTTAGCACACAAATAGTAGACACATAGTGTCACACATTCACTGTTCCTCAGACCAGCTGTAGGTAAAACATGAAAAGACAGAGACGGGGTAAACAGAGTGAATGCTTACGTTGCTCTACTCTACCTCCGAGTCTAAGTTTCACAATTCTCCCAGAAATGTAATTTGAAACTATGTTTTACATTTTGAATCTATACATGGATTGTATGTATGCCATGTGGTTTAGCAGTGTAACTTTAAGCCAATACATGGTGACATTTATCAAAATCATGAATGAGTATTCTGTAGAAGTAGTTTGCTTGCCACCATGTGGTAAAAGCTAACACCATGTGGTTAAGATTCTTTGTTAACAATCTGACCACCATTCTTTGTGTTCAATCTGACTTTTGCCAGCATGCAATTCTATCTGTTAAGATGATAACTGAATGACAAACTTTGATCAGAAAAAAACAATATGCCTGTCCTAGGTGAAAACTGCTAAGTTGATTTATAAATACTGGTGATTGTTGGAATGCTTTGCAGTGTATGGCTTTAAGTCTACACCACATGTGTACTTGGGCTAAGCATATTCCAAGTTAATGTAATTTAACTCATAAGAAACATTGATGAGTTATTTGACTAAAAGAGTTATTTGACTAAAATTGTTTAGCACTGTATTACTGTCTCCTACTCTTTTGCAAACTCCAATCAACCTCTAAACAAAAGTGGAGATTGATAATTATAGCAAAACCATTATATTCATCAAATCCTTTGTTGACTGAGTTCTCACAACTCTTCTGAAAGATAGAGGGCAAATGTGTGAACTCAACAAGCCAGACTCTCAGCTACTTAACTACAGACCAGGTTCTCTTTATCGCTGACCTGGGACTGTGGCTACACTGTAAACTGTGGCTACGTCATAAACCGTGGCTACTCTACAGACTGTGGCTATGCTACATATCACTGGGCACGACAGGTTGTAGCTAGACACACTACAGCCTAGCACTACAGCAACAGGTCTGCACAGCAGGATCAGTCACCAGCCACAAGAGAGAGATCAACTATCCTCTCCAATATAAGTTAAGGCTGTTATTCCAAGTGGACTTCAATTCAATTCAACTCATCCAGAGCTTTCCCTCACTTAATGATGAAACAGTGAGAACATGTCTACTGTTATGAACTTTAACTACTGCACTGGGTGTTAGCGACAGAAGTTGATATAAAAGAGTACGCATTTAAAGTAACATTGACATGCCCATTGAAAATGAACTTTAACTACTTCCCAGTGTGTAACCAAGTAAAGTTGATGTGTGGAAGTGCACTTAACTTGTGTCAGTTCTTTGTTGTTCAATCAGTATTGAATGTTTGAACTTCTCTCTAATTCTGTCTCTCAAAGCTACAAGTACTTTTATGAGTACAAGCCTAGGTAAACTTATCCCAGAGCCACTATTGAGTATTTTAACAGTCCCGGGAACAAATATAAATTTCTGTCGATGACTAGTACCAGAGAGTTGCTCCTTCCACTGCTAGTTAGAGAGAGGGTGGAGGTGAAATTTTAACATAATTCTCAGACAGAAAGTATTCCACGTCCTTCCCCTACAGGACCCACCTACCCACTCCCAACTCTCGTCACAATCACAAACCAGCCAAAGTCTCAGCAGCAATATTAACAGATGTCAGGGAAGAAGCAAGCAGCTGACACATAGGTAAATTAACAAGGTTATGGTATGGTACACTCCAGAATACTAAAATCCTAAAGTTAGACTTATAGACAACAAAAAAATCACATGAGTTGAAAGCTTAATACAGGTTTACCTTTACCGATTTTCTAGCAACATAATTCCCCATTTCCCTGGGCAGAGGGGCAGCAGGAAAGGTAGGAGAGGGAGACAGTGGGCAGGGACTATAAAACCCTCTAAA
>CM065730.1:38696774-38796774 GCA_033310375.1 Conus canariensis | reverse complement strand
TGGTGTTCATTTGCACATTTTAACAAAAATTATTATTATCATTATTATTACAAGCGTTTCCCCACCGTATCAAATAGAAATTATTCAAGTTTACGCACCCCCACGCCAGTCCACGTCATATTCTGATTCAGGGTGGCTCCTTTACTTGCTCTTCATGTAAAAACTAAATCCTTCCATAAATCCATCGTTTCATTGTCTGTTTCATGTCTAGAACAGTTCACTTTTTGATGTTTGCCCATTTTCTTCTTGCAGAACAGAATGAACTGGAGATGTCCTTTCGTAGAAAGCAGCAGGCCCTCTTACCACAAATGCTGTATAGTACTAAGTGAAGTGGCAACAACTGTGGTCTTGAGAAAACGTGGCATACACAATGCGCCATTCAAAAAAAACCAAACAAACAAACAAAAAAAAAAAGCAAAGAAACGAACAACCAAAGAAAAATGTCCAAAGGTCTGTAAATTTCAGAAGCATGCATGACAATTATAAGATCGAGAACATCCTTGCAAACATGCTGACGGAGTTAGAAAATATCAAATGGCTACTGGGCCAAAATAACCACAATACAAACGAACAAACAAACCTGTACCGCAGCTTCTCATTGGCGCAAACTAGTTTTTGATCTAAGTAGCATAACTGATGATAAGACCTATTACTTTGAGGATTAGTTCACTTGCACCAACACACTTGGGGTCGTAGCCTACAATGATTTCCGAGATGCGCGAGATGTAAGCTTACACGTAGTGCTATTGGAACGTAGCGATCTTGAACACCGAGATGGATTTTTGAATAAAAATAGTGCTATCAACACGCATTGCTATTGCGACTAATCGTGATTGAGATGCAGTGCTGTTGAGATGGAGCGGCACAACAGAAAATATCCCCGCCTCCCAGTACTACACTTGCACAGTCCCCGCCTTCAAATTCCTCCATCCCGCCCCATCAATCAAACCAAAGCAACAGGTCCAGACAACATCCCTAACACAGTACCGAAAGAGTGCTCCTCTCAGCTGGCAGAAGGACTGACTTGCATTTTGCATAGATCAGGCAGCGCTGGAACTCTGCCAGAGGACTGGCTTATTGCCAGTGTGGCACCCGACTTTAAGACACGGGACAAAACATAATAGAAAATTACAAACCCGTGTCTCTAACAGAAGTGACTGCCAATCTCTTCGAGCATACAATCTGCAGTCACCTGTTGGACCATCTGGAACAACATGAGATCTCCACAAATCTCAACCATTGTTTTCACCGTGGCTTTTCATATGAGATCCAGCTAGTGGCAACTCTCCCTGACTAATGCCAGAGTTTTGAGCGAAACGTCCAGACAGATATCGCCATTTTGGACTTCTCCACGGCACTGATACAGTATCTCACTCAAAATCCGGGAGAAACTGGACAGTAATTGAGTCAAGGGATTGCTCCGTCAGTGGCTCACCACCTTCCTCACCCTGCGGCAGATGAAAGTGGTAGCAATAAGACAATCTTCGATTGACGTCACAATGGCCTCGGGGGTACCCCAAGGCACGGTCCTTGACCCTGTCCTATTCCTGTGTCACATCAACGACTTCCCAGCCTCTATCAAGTCTCAAGTCAGACTCGTTGCAGACGACTGACTGCTTTACCGAGAAGTTAAAACCTAGGCAGACCACACTATCCTGCAAGTTGATCAGGGAGAAACACACACACACACACACACACACACACACACACACACACACACACACACACACACACACAAAACAGAAAAGGGGACTGGCGAATGGGACATGAGGTTCGATGCCAAGAAGACTTTCATCCTGACTGTGCGCCATAGATCACCCTTCTTCTGTCGGCTAGACAACTATATCCTGCAGTAAATAACTCGTGATCCCTAATCTCAGAGTCCAAATCAGTAGCAGCTTGTCATGATCTGCCCACATCAACAAAATAGCCACGAAACCAAATACCTGTCTAGGAATGCTTCACCGGAATCTTCGCTTTTGTCCTAAGACCTGCCGGAAAACTCCTATGTCTCTTTTGTCAGATCGCTTTTGGAGTATAGCTGTACGCCGGTGGGACCCTGTATTCAGATGGAGACTGACAGGCTTGAAGGCATACAACGCATGGCTACAAGGTTCATCAAGAGTAATCTCCAGTCCTGTCACCCAGGTTGTTTTACTGTTTGGTGAAGGACCTTCGCCTTCCTACACTCTAAGAGAGACACAAACAACATCACCTCACTTTCCTTTTCAGAATCAGTGAGGGGCCTCTCTCTCCCAGCCTTTTAGGTATACGCTTACTTAACACAGGGACAGAACAAGAAGCAGATTAGACCCACAACAAGCGAGGACCAACTTGGCACTTTAACGGTCGAACAGCTCGCAAGGAACGACTCGCGCTGCTTCAAGGTCAATATTGTCAAAGCAGGAGTGCTTAAAAATTTGTTTTTCCCCATGAACCATCAGGGGAATGGAATATCTTGAGAGACAACGTTGTGTCCACTGGGTCGGTGGAGGATTTCAAGTATCTCCACCATGTACCACACCCAAGTGATAACGGCCTCCCCTCCCCCCTCCTCTTCCACTCATCTCCGCTCCGCGTCCATTAATAATAAATAAGTAAATAAATTGATATGTAAAGAAAAGAAAGAAAGAAAGAAGGCGGGGGAGGATGGGGGGGGGGGGGGGGGGGGGAGAAAGGAAAGGAAAGGAACTGGCATCAGACCAGGCCCACTGAACGGATTCTAGCTAGCCAGGTCACCATAGTGTGGTGTGTGTGTGTGTGTGTGTGTGTGTGTGTGTGTGTGGTAATAGCGCTCTCCCATTCTTCGTCAATTATCATGCCACAGTGTGGACCTTTTCACTATAAATCCAGATCCAGACCCCCATTCCACCCCCAGCACCCGACTCTTCCTGGTCGGATACACCCACCCCCAGCCGCACGGCTACTGCAGTTTTGATTTTCATGCGCGCAAAAATTATAGTATTCATACTGAAACTCCACTTTTTTGCTTCACCAACCGCGCTTAATCATTCAGACGTTTTTCAGGAAAAGTAACGTTGCCCGCAAAGACCAATAAATCGACTGTATCTTTCTACATGGAGATATTACAAACTGACAAAGAAAGAAATCTTTTGTCCTTGTAGTAAACAAATTGCACGTTGCTCGCCCCTCTCCTCTCCGTTCTCCTCGACCCCCTGCGCGCGCGCGCGCGCGCACACACACACACGTATATGTATAAAAGAGAACTAAAAACAATCCCCTCCAAAAAAAATAAACAATCAACAAACTAGCTAAAATACTTTTTAAACAACCTAGTCTCTGATTCATTTTCCCCCTTTGATTTCCGCTTCCTCTTCAATACAAAGAAGATAAGTGTTGTCGGCAAGGATGGGAAGTCAGACAGGAAATCTTTTGAAAAATGTATGCTGCCATTACCAGTCATGGACCTAGGTTCGTGATAACTACCCCACACCCACCCCTCCCTCTTTTCCCTCCTTCATGCGTCAAGAAGTAAAGCCCCTGATTGGTGCATGAAATGATCGGTATTCTTACTCTCAAAATAACAGACAAAGGCAACGGCTTCAAAGGCCCATTCCTCAGACACTGTTTTCAACTTATCGTATTTTCGTTTATTGTTTTCAGGTTCCCTCACAAATAACTGTAACACACAAAATCACTTCACTGCAGTGTTCCATGTTTTCCTTAACATGTTGTGCTTGACGAACGGGAAACTCAAATAAGACCGCGCACTAACTGAATTGAAATCTTCCTGAAGAGTGCTGTTCACTGGTAAGAGTCGACGTTTGCACCGTTCTCATAATCACAGCAACAGAGTCGCGTGAGGTCAAGGGCGTTTCTTCAACTTCCGTTTCGACGTCGGCCGCTGAAAACCTGTGGAATATTGCAGACTCGATGCAAAACTGCTGCACAAAGCCTGTTCTTATAATAAGTATTTCTTTCTTGAGCTCTGCATACTTGTTTATTGTGTGAATTTTCTAGAATTTTTGATAATCGAAACAGCATCAATGGAGATTTCGTGATGTGTTGACTCAAAGGAAGTGACTGTGACTGACTGCCGCAGCGCTCTGCACTGTATGCACAAACAGTAACGTTCACATCGAAAGACGACAAAAACTGTTGGTTTCCTGTTCCTCTCCCGTGGACAGTTGAACTATTGTACATTTTATGTGTGATGTGTATCGGACTCTGTGAGGTGAGTAAGTGGATAAACTATGGATGTAATGCCCGGGAGTTCCAATACCAATATAGTGCCAACAACCAATGGGAATGATGTCAGTGGCAATGCTATGAACAAAATCAACGAGAAATCAGGTGACTGGAGTCATTCACAAATGTATCCTTCAAACTTCTCTTTCGGTGTACATACCAGTAGTCATGGTTACCAGCACACATCCACCCCATCAAATCCATCAGCTGCAGGCTTCAAAAACTTTTCATCCAGACAGAATGATTGGGCAATGCATGCATCATCAGTTTACAGTAGCATGGCATCAGGATCTTTTCCAATTATGCAGACTTTGCATCCAGATACTGCAGCAGCTATACAATCATCATTTGATCCAGGCGTTCTTGGTCTGGTAGCATGCAGAAAAGGAGAAGGACAAACGGAGCAGAATGTGTCTCGACCACAAAGCGCCAGCCTTGCATCTTCTGCAACTGGTACTAATACATGGCACATGCCAGCAGATGATGGCCATGCAGAGAATGACCAGTCTCTTGTAAACGAAGAGCAAACAACTCCAATTGGTAAACTGAATACTAAAGGAGGACCGTATAAGTGCAAAACTTGTGGGGAAATTTTTGCCAAGAGAGATGGTCTACGGGCACACCGAAGAGCAGAGCATTCTTTGGGATCTCACAAATGTACAGAATGTGACAAAGTATTTTCGCATAGGTCACATCTGCAGCAGCATGTTCGTATACATACAGGAGAAAAATTGTACAAATGTCAAATCTGTCATAAAGAATTCATTCACAGTGGCAGCCTGTCTAATCACATGAAAAGTCATCAGGCTGAAGCCAATAAAACCCCAACAAACTTGGAAAAAATGCGTTCCAGTAGTCTTGCCCGGACAGATTCAGAGTCAGATGCCAAGGAGAGTGCCAGTGATGATCCTAACAACAAGTCTGATGTACGGCGGATGCCATTTGTTTGTCATTGCGGTAAGAAGTTTGCATGCTTTGCCAAGCTCCAGCTGCATGAGAGGGTGCACACAGGAGAGAGGCCATATCAGTGTGACCTCTGTGACCGGGCTTTTGCTGAAAAAGGCAACCTAGAGAAACATAAGCGAACCCACACTCGTGAAACTCCATATTTATGTCGTGAGTGTGGAGAAACCTTTTGTCACTCATACCAGTTGAAGCGACACAGTTTGAAGCACAATGGAGACTTAAAACCCTTTGTTTGCAATCAGTGTGGGCGTGGCTTCTTGCAGGAGGCCAAACTACACCTTCATATGAGAATCCATACAGGAGAAAAGCCCTATCTATGCCCCATCTGCGACAAACGATTCTCTGAGAAAGGCAACTTGACACAGCATCAGCGAACACATAGTTCGGAAAAGCCATACCAGTGTGATCACTGCAACAAGTCCTTTGCTCACAGCACAGGGCTGAGGACACACAGAAAGCGTCATAACCTTCCTTTGAATAACTCCATCACTTCTTCAAAGTCAGCATCAATTGGTATTGGACCAAACAAGAAAATGTATGTTGACTCAGCTGTGCAAACTTACACTGTGGTTGGCCCCAGTATTGAAACGTATGGTATGTTCGGCGAAGCACTTGTTGACAGACCTCCAACTTTTGCCTATGACAAGCCACATGTCTTGCAGCGGCAGGATATGACCTCTATTGATCCTCGCTATACCATGGTACATCAGGAGGCCATGACATCTGTGGGATTTGATTCCAGACCGACATCAGCTCACACCGAGTCACGCACCCCAGTGAATCAAGAGAACCTGAACACTAAGGTGAGCACGATGAGAAGCAGTGGAGAGCCCAGCATGGCACACAAAATGCCGTCAGTTGCCAGCAGCAGCTTGGACAGTCGGGGCATGGAACAGCATGTCAACGACTCGCGTTCCCACAGCATGCGCCCTATGGACATGAGAGCGCTTGACGTACGCAGCTCGAGCGCTTTGATGCACACGGCTGTGAGCGCGGGCCGTGAGGTAATCTCGCGCAGCGGTTACCTTAGCGACATGGTGCCAAGCAGTGGGGTTGAGCTACGCAATGTTTTGGCAGCAGCCCAAGAAAACTTAAACAACAGAGCGAGCAGCCACCTACGCCTGCCCAGCAGCTTGATGCCAGACATGATGTCCATGGGGGCCATGGACGCTCGGCTGTCTCACTCCCAGGCAGCAAACTCTGTCAGCGGTGTCGAGCTGAGATGTGCCCTGGGCCAGGACTTGACTTCACCTGGTGTTGACTCTGTATCCTTTAGCCCTTAAGTGAAACTGTTCCTTTTTTGCTTTTTCTTCTTGAGCCCAATCTCAGCGACCGGATCCTTTTAGATTTAATAGATGTAGTACAGACCTGGACTTGATTTCATCTTGAACTGAAGTACTTGTTTTCAAAGTTTAAAACTGCCTTTGTTCTCTTGATTATTATTGGGCTTGCCCATCTGCTGTGTCTTAGCCACCTTCTCCCTATTTTTTCTTGTATCTTGAACTATCTTAGTCACTAAGATAAAGACATTTCATCTTGCAATGCAAAGAGTCAAAGAATTAGTTGATGTAGTTTTTTATTCAAGACTTTTACAAATTTAAAGATAATAGAAACATATGACTACCATTTGTTTTAAGATTGATTTATAAAGCTAATTTCTTTTGTTCAGAGTGGTTCAGCTCAGACTCATATTTAACATAGAAATAAGCAGGTTTACGTGAATGCGGTTGGTTTGTGAGAGCAGTCGGAGCAAGAATCTGGAGGATTGTAAGGCCATGCTCTTGAAAGTCAGGGGAAAAGTGTTCATCCAGCAGATTTACACCCCTCCCTCCCCCACCACCACCCCCCCCCCTCCCAAAAAAAAAAAAAGAAGTTTTTGAAAGACAATTCAATTGCCAAACAGCTCAACAAAGTAGATTATGGGGATGTTTGAAAAGGTCCTGTTACATTTCAGTTATATGACCAATGAGACCAGTCTGCTGCTGGATTGGTACTTGTTGGTCATTGGATATCACAACTCCTCATATCAGCCTTGGTCAAGAGTTGGATGTGAACTAGTGGTTATCTGATCACAATTTCTCTGACAGCTTGCACAGGCAGAGTGGGGGGTTCTAACTATAAATTTCTGTTAGGGCTGGACAAGGCTGAAGTTGCTGCCTGGTGAATGCATTAATGAATAGCATGTGACAGTTTCAAATATGTTGAGTTGTATTTTCTAAAGCAGGCATTCACCTGATTTGAACAGAGAAATTCAGAATTCAGAGAAATTCAGAATACATCAAAACAAAAGTTTTTTTGTTTGTTTTTTTGTGTTTTGTTCTCCATGATTATAAATATTCGCTAGATCTGCAAGCAATATTTTTTCTCATTTTGACCAAACATGATAAAATAGAAGAGTTATATTACAGTACCATTTGGAGAACATGGACTTTGTTTACAAAGGTGTATGCTAGTTTGAGAAACCCAGAGAGGCATTTTTGCTGGAAATATGCCCCAGTCTTATTCTGTTCATTAAGCAGTGCTGCGAGTCTGACTGTTTAGTTATCATCAGTTTTCTTACACTAGACTGGGTTATTTTCAGTAAACCTCAGGGGATGGGGGAGATGGGGGGTGGGGGTCATGCTTCATCATTATCATTGAAAATGATATCCAGTACCAAGACATGAAATTGGAAACAGTGTACAAGAAACGAGAGAGAGAGGAAAGTGAGGGCATGAAAAAAGAAAGTAATCTGAAGACACTGAAACAAATCATGAACGGACATCAAGGGGGTTTGCTTCCTTGTTTGATTTCAGTCATTCTAAACACCGAAAAAAGTAAGTTTTTTGCCATAGACCAGTATTTATAAACAAAGAGTGTGTTCCCATTAGCTTTTGGTCTCTTTGTGTTGGGAGGAGCTCACTGACCAATGAGTTGGCAAGGGCCTTTATAGCACAGTCACATCATTTCTAACCAGCAGGAAGCAAAATGGTGTGAATCTGCTGAGCTACATATTTCCATTCCTTCAGGCATGGTCTCGCTTTGATTGAAATGCTTTAGTTTTAATACTTGGGAGTGTGAAAACATACTCTGAATTACTTTTGGATGAGTGAAACCCACTTTCTCTTGCTTTTCTCCTTCACCTACCCTTAAGAAAAGAAATGGTATGAAACACCTTTCATCTTATTTTGATGCAAAACTCTTGACTGGTGAATATCAACATTCTTCACACATGCACACACACACACCACGCACGCACACACCACACACACACACACACACACACACACACACACACACACAACACACTCACACACAGAAGTAATGTAGCAGTTAAAATTCATTTCAAGGTAAACTTGTCTTTTGTTTCACTATGAGACCATCACCACCTGAATTATTCAGAAAGACAGGATGACCTCCGATTTGGTTTGATTTTGATATATGTGGAACAAAACACTAAATAAATCATAGAAAAATATGAATCCAATCATATCAGTATCAGCCCCCCACCCCCTCATCTGTTTAATTCTTAACAAGAAAAGGGAAAGTGAATTTTGAATGAAAAGTAAGAACAACAACAGTGACGAACAACAGCAGCAGCAACAAAATCCCCAAACCTCACTATATGAATGGACAAGTATCTGAGATGATTTCATATGATGCTTTAAAAAGCAGCGACAAACGACAGCAGCAGCAACAAAATCCCCAAACCTCACTATATGAATGGACAAGTATCTGAGATGATTTCATATGATGCTGGTGACAGCCCTGATGTGGCCCCTTGCGGTCGGCTGGGCTATAAGCAACATTATGTATCTCATATGATGCTTTAAAAAGAAGACGACGCTGAACACACAAAACCAGAATCAGTTAATACCGCAGTTTGAAGGAGAGGGGCAAAGGTGAGGCAGAGAAGCGAGCTGAGCCAGAAGGAGAAAGAGAAGAAAATGATCAAAGTAGTTGATAACTTTTAGTTGGCTTATGTTTTGTTGCTGTTGTTTGTTTAACAGTAAAGTCTGTTAGAATCCCTCCTAAGTAGTTTCCATTCTTGGCGTACTGATAATGTAACCAGTCATGTAATTTTCAACTTGTGCAGTCCAAGATTATTATGTTACTTATGTATTGTTTGAAAATGAAAATGTTTTTGTCCTTCAGTGTAGCACAGTTTGCTAGACATGTAATTCACTGTATGAATCATGTGTATTTAGAATTGGATACAACTTTTTTGATGTGTAGAGATTGACTGTGTGTACTGAAGTGTTGTAATATCATTTAAATGTAATTCAAATGATGGTTGTTTTTTTTTTCTCTGTTTGAGAAAAAAAAATCAGTGGGGAAAATATGTGTGAGAAAAGAAATCATTGATGATTATATGTTATACGCGGTATGGATACAGCTGTATTGATGATATTCTGTATTTAGTCTGTATATAAAACTTTTTTTTTCTCAGAATTTTATGTAGTGCACTTATTTACCAGTGTGGAGAAACCTTATTCAGTGCTGTCATTTATCTTTATGAATGTGTTTTACTGTTGTGTCATACAGTCCATATTCACATATTCATTATGTTTTGTCCTTTATCAATATTTGACTGTGCCTATTTACTTCAAATGGTCCAGTTTCTTGCTTTCCCAAATTGTGTTCCCTTCCCTCTACCCCTGTGTCCGGCCCCACCATCTCATCGATCCCCACCTCACTCACTCCTCTCCTTCTCTGTTCCCTGCCCCCTCCCCCCCCCCCTCACTCCCCCCTTCATCCCCATTCTTCTCTGTCTTCTTTTTTTTTTTTCCCTTTAGGTTTCATGCTGTGATTGGTATTCAGAATCCTGCTTGACATCAACATTTGGATTGTGCAGTTTTTAGTGCAGTGATGGATTTTCCTTGTGACTTTACAACACGGTCATGGATTTGGTTTCCTTGCGAGTTCACAGCTTTCGACTTCAGTAATAGGTAAAAAAAATATTTCAGTATCTGCTACAGGATTCAGCATATACAATTATGGCACAAGAATTTGATAGTGACTTTCATGTTTTTAAGAGACAATTGTAGCTAAATATATGTGAGCAGAAATAACTTGCGAATTAACTTGACCGCATTTCGCATTGTCATCGGCCGAGTTCACTTTCAGTCGAAGGTCACAGAATTCTAGGGAACATTATTTTTCTCCATCAAAACTCTTTTATGTACTTTCGATTTCAAGGGAAACGTTAGAGGATTCAGGATTACTAGATGCGCAACTATTTGACATTTTTTAAAGAACATCTAAGATTGTGTAAGGTAGACAGAGGATGTCATTTTTTGTTCAGGCTTTGTTGTTTTTTTTTTTATAACCTTGATACTGGGATAGAAACCCATTATCACTAAGCTGAAGGTAGCAAAAGTAGGCCCAGTCATGATGGGACTGAATTTGTAAAAAGTGTTGTTCATGGATCCACATAACATTTAATTTCTTCCCTAGATTTTTTATTTTCTTACTTTTTTAGTTGTTAGTATTCTTTTCATGAAACAGTACTGATTGCTCATTGAATAGTGATATAAATTTATAAGTGAACAGTAAAACTTTTCAGCTGAATGATTCAGGTGTCGGTTGGTCATACTGATTTACCATTGATTTTGTTGTTTGATAAACTGCATTCTTGCTGTAAGTTCATACCCAGAGTACAAGAAAACAGGAGCCAGGATGATGCATGATGTATAGAGTTCCAATTACGGACTGGTGTTGAACAAAGGCATACATGGGCCAAGGTTTACCATCAGCGTAAAGGCCAGCAAAGTGATGCTTAGCAGCACTGAACAGCAGCTTCCCTGACGTAGTAGGGAAGAGGTACTGATCAAGGGAGGCTGTGCTAGGGATCAAGGGGAGAGAGGAAGAGGACTGGGGTTAAGGTTCATTGAGGTGAAGGCATGTTTGTTCAGAGGTGGGGGTGGAGGAGTGTGTGGACTGAAACTGGTCAGTGGAAATTGTTCATGAATCTCTCCCTACTCCTTCCCCTTTACCATTGTGGTGCGCTCTATGGTGAGCTGGCCTTACACGCGAAAAGAGATTGGGAGGGTTGAGATAAAATATGATGGGGAAAAAAAGAGATGATTTAAGAGGTAAGAAGAGGTATGCAATAGTGCAACATGTACAATACTCACTCTCAGTAGAAGGATTTCATGTTAGTCTTCATTTTAGTGAGGGGAAGAGAAAGACCCAGCCCTTTGGAAATCATGATCAGGGGTATATTTTGTTTTCTGGGGGGAAAAAATGAAGGAACACCAATCTTGCCTAACTGAAATATTGTATAAATGTGCTTGTCACCAGAAATTTGTCTGTGGATGTGAAAGATCAGATTGCCGTTGACAGGGAGAGTGTGCCATCATTGTCCAGGGCAACTCTTTTTTTTTCTGTCTTGCTATGTGTAATGTATTGTTCAAGTATAGAATATCATTTCTGCATTTATTAGAGTGACCTTCAGAATGTTGATGGGGAGATTCACTTGCTGTTGGAGTGACATTAGCAGAATACTGTACCATGCACTTTTGCTTCGTATGAAAGACTAACAAATATCCTGACCACCGATCAAACTATGGTGGAGGAGGACAAACAGTGGCTAATGTATTCTGGACCATGAACGTTGGGCACATTCTCATATGCCACCGCAGTGTCACAAATGTTGGTTCCAACAAAGGTTACCAATGACTACCCTGGAGTGTATTTATTTCGTGGTCATTGGTTTTTTTTTTCCCAGAACCAAGTAAAGCCCAGTTTAGTTTTTGTGTTATGATTGCTTGTGGTTTTAGGCTGCCTTCCAAAACTACAGCATTTCTACTGTGTGTGCAGTTGCTGCAAGAGTTTTTGAATTTGTTCTGGAGTTGGCAACACTTTGCAGATTCATGATTTCATTTACTGAAAACAAAAACAAATCCACCACCCCAGTACGTTCATGATAAGCTTGGCCATGGCAGCACATTCTGTTCAGATGTCTTGGAGATTTTCATCCACTCCCCTCTATCTCACTGTTCGTTCCCCTCTCTGTCAAATTCTGTTACTCGCCCAATCTCTTCCACCCATTCCCTCCCCCTTCTGTTCTCTCCTTTCCGCCTAGCATCCCTTTCATTCCAACTGTGTAAAGCGTTATTCCATTTGTACAGTTACAGATATGGTGTAAACTGAGCAAATAGAAACCGTGGGCGTTATTCCTTGCATCCATGTTCTGATATGACGGTGGAAATGGTCATGGAATCACTTGTTTCGGCTGAAGCACATAGCAATGGATGCAGCAACTGACAGGTCAATATAATGGATGGGTATGTCTGTTGTTTTCATCCTTTCTCTCGACTTTTTATGCCGTTTTTGAGGTTGGAGAGTCATCATGGAACTGGGTGAGGGACTCAAAATGAGTAAGCTCAGAGTCAGTATCTGAGATAGAACTGTTCATAGTACTGGTTAGAGAAAATACGGCTTTGTGAGACCAGAGCTCAGAGGACGACAGCAATGTTAGTCTCATTTATATCAGATGCGCGGAGCAGCGCATTTGCTCGAATGGGGACAGTTGTGAGTGAAGTGGTGGTGAAGGGAGGGTAATGAACAGCTCACTCTGTTCAAATTCTCACAATCCTGTATGGTATCACTGTCAATCTGGTGCACTCCCAACGTTTTGCAGGACACTGTGAGATGCCCTAGTCATGACCATAAGTGTAAACGGACGAATGGGATCAAGGCTTTAGTCTTCGTGTCATCGTTTGTCATTCCTTTCGTTTGGCTGATGTGTGTGTAGACCTAGATAGTTGTGTCCTTGAGCCCATTGACCCTTCACCTCTCTAGTGGTTCCTTAGGTTAATCTTTGAATCCCTTGGGTATGCATTGTAAATATGGACATTGTATACATATACTTTATTTATGTAAAAAGAAATGATCTGTCATACACTATGTGGTGACAGTTTTGCTCTTGATTTTATTATGTTTCAGTGTTTGTTTTCTTTGTGTCATTGTGTGTGACTCTTTTTGAGTGTGGGAAGTTTGGGAGTATCCATACCCCATAGTATCTATACCCAAATTATTGTTTGCATTGACAGTTCATGTTTGTCTTGATATATACATGTTTGTAGACTGGAATATTGAGGATTCTGATATAACCCTGTACTAGCGAGTATTGATGCAAATCATTGACTAGGAATACATTTGTACCCTGGACATTTTGTTTGATGTTCTGTTGATGGAAAAATATGTCACGTTTATTACATGTGTATTATTTGTAGTGTAGTCTTGTGTGTGTGGTGGGGAAAAAAAATTTTGTATATGTTTGGGATTAAGCTGCGCTTTACTGTAAAGTAGCCTGAGATTTTTTCTTTTTTCATTTTCACGTTGTGAGTGGGTTTTTCAGTTGAATCTTATCCATATGAAAAAGTCACACATTTGAAAGTTTTCTTCAGAATTTTGTTTCATGTATAGCTGTGTATATGCTTTGTATATTTGGAAAGTTTGTGAGATTGGCATGGAATGTAAAAAGGCAGAAGAGAGGGGGACACGAAGATTTGAAGCCCATCAAACGTACAGCTGGTGATTTGTTCACAACAGTGTTTTTGTCTTCAGCTTCCGTGTTGGAAGTCTCTCTGCACTGCATTCTTCAAAGCAGCAGATATCCATATATTGCTGTCTGGTGAAGTTGGGCAGTGGCATAGGCAGCCTCTTGATAAAAAAAAAAAAAAAAAAAAAGGGAAAGAAAAAAAAAACCAATTGATATGTTACCCCTTCATTTCCATGGATTATTTTTCTGTGTAAGCCTATCTGAATGATAGATGGTATGTTATCTTTTATGGGACTGCAGTGTGTAGCTCATGTGTACAGGCTATGATGTGTGACTCTGCTGAAATGTGAAATTCTGCCGTGAGCTCAGATCATGAAATGTTGTAGATCATGAATAAGCAAACCATGTTGTTTTTCCTTTTTGTTACTGTATGATATGCTGTTTTTTGTCATTTTTGATCTTTTATGATCGCATCATCATGATAGTGTCACAGTTGTTTTTTTTCTTCTTGGGTACTGATGTATCTAGGGTATTTGCTGTGTACACATGGCTGCCAAGATTTGCTAAAAAAAAGAAGAAAAAAAAAAAGCAGTCATAATGTTCAACTTTTGTTTAAAAACTCTCTCTCTCTCTCTCTCTCTCTTTCTCTCTCTCTCTCTCTCTCTCTCTCTCTCTCTCTCTCTCTCTCGGACTGTCACTGTCTCCAGATTATTTAATGCTAGGTTTAAAGATATTGGAACAAGTTCCAAGAATAAGAATGGTTAGAAAAGTGTGTGTAAATAAGACAGATGAGAAACCGACAGTTTAACTGTGTTTTCCAGTGTTGCCAGCAGCCTTGCATGACTGAGAATCCAGAGGGTGAAGTCTTGTGGTTACATGGGGAAGTCTGTGGATCTGATGGTCTGTTTGGCATTATTACTGAACATTGCTACTGATTTAAGCAGATTGTTTGTTCAGAAGTGTCCAATGCTGAAATGTTCTTGTAAGCTTGTCATGTGTCAGACATGGTGACCTGTGTCCTCTTCGGATTCTGTGGAGGCATGTGTGTCACAAGACTTGTGACAGACTGACATGATGCAAAACTTGTCCACGCAGTCCTGCATGACTTTTTCATTGCTGGGTGATAAGCCTACTGCCATCAGGCTCTGCCATTTAAGCTTTTTTTAATAATCTGAAAATCAGTAAGTTCTCTAGGTTTTAATTTTTTTCTTTAAGGAATTCAAAACACATGAGGTGCGTAGCGCTGGATGTACATGTTGCCGATTGATGCCAGTTCTGAGGTCACACAATGATGGCCTATCACAGGACGAGCCTTGGTGTGGTTGTAGCTGTGTATGGTGGGATGAGATGGGGTTGACGTTGTGTCGTTTAGACTGAGGGTGTGGGAAAAGTGCCGTTTGAGAGGGCAAGGAAGAGGAGACAGGGAAGATGAATCACTCCATGGCAACCCTTTCACTGCCTTAGGAGATTGGGGAAAACAAGAACCAAGCTCACAATTGCTTGTCATGGAAAAAAGAAACCTCAGCAATGCTTCATAGAACAAAAGAGTTGGCAGGCCATATTCATGGAAGGTGGATGAATTGGAACTCCCATGCATGTTGCTGAAGTGTGGCAAGTTTCAAGACTGACACGCTTTTTTTTTTTTTTTTGGCTTTTTTTTACGTTTGTTTAAAGTGGTATGGGAGGTCGGTTCCCAGTTGACATGATTGCAAAAGTATGGCAGAAATTTGATGATGTAACACAAATTTCATTTTGTGAAACTTTGGTGATATGAAACTTGTCAGTTTGTAATACATTGCACAGTTCTGCCCAAGTTCCTGTAACACGGTCTGACAGGAACATGTTAGCAATGACAGGACAAAAGTAAGGATCAAAGTTTTGATCTCAGTACAGTCTGAAATATATGAAAATGTAAATGACTTTGTATCATAATTCATATTCCTTCTTTCATTTTCTCCATAGATCTAACTTGTGCTCTCCATAAATACGTTGACTGTGGCTTTTTACTTGAGCATTTGGTGTCAAGACTTGAGAATTGAAAAAAAAAAAGAGAGAGAGAGAGATTGAATGAGTTTGAATTGCGACTAGCAACTGTACAAATTACTGCTGACATTAATTTAAGATAATGTTGGTTTGGTTAGAAAAGGGGAATTGTAAGCTTGTACATTCTTCCTTGGAAGTTAACCACTGAGGACAAGAGTGCTGTTATGCATTGTTCTCGTTAAGCTTGCAGTGCACTAATTATCCTGCTATTTCACTGCATATATGCCCTGATTTACCTTTGTGTTTCCTCCTCTCCTCCACTGTTGCACTTTCTTGGAGGAGGAAGCGGGGGCTGGTGAGAGTGTGTTTTACTGTCAGAGTGACCAGGAAGGGGAGTGGACATCTTGATTGTAGATTCTGTATTGTTTTGATTTCTTAGTTCACACCATTGTCAGTTAAGTGCTTCAACAGTGTTTCATCTATAGAAGAGCTGTGGTCGCAATGAAAATAGATCTGCTTTTTGTTCACAAACACAGTTTAGCTTGCTTTATTTTGCAGATTATTTGTTTCTGCTTCTTTGGGTTTTTTTTCTTTCATAGATGTACCTTGATCTCTGATCATACCTATTGCTTGTATTCTGTCTGTATCAGTGTTATTACTATCTTCTTTAGATGTGTTCTATGTAGGCAGTAGAACATTACTACACAGATCAGGTGGTGTAAAGCTTTCATGCTTCGTGTGCCATATGCATTGTTTATAGTTTGCAGTAAGTGGCAGCATCTTTTATACTAAACAGGTAGGTAAAGAGGATAATTTGGATGCTGATATTGCAGATTATTCGTAATGAAGAGTTCCAAAATCAGTAGACAGTGAAGATACTTTGGCTTTATACTGTAATATCATACATAGTTCTCTGTAGTTTTCTTATTATGGGATTATTATTCTTCTTCTCCAGTCTCTGTCGAAAACAGGAAACTTAAAGCCACAACAATAAAATATGGACATACTGTAATCAGGTTTTCACTTGATATGTTTTTTTTATGCATGCAGGTATGGCATGTGGCATTATAGTTTTAGTGCTGTCACTGTGTGCATCTGTAAGCTTTGAAATCAGTTGGGTGGACTTTCATCGAATGATGACAAAACAAACAAAATCATAAAGTTCTGCATTCTGGTCTCAGATGCATGGATTTATTTAGCGAGTAACTCAGGCACTGTTCTAATTTTGGTTACGCAGAAAAACGTTTGAATTTGAAAAAACTTGTTGTTTATTCATATTGATAAACCAAAATATATGAATGAATGCACAGCTCTGATTTGTTGTCATCACTCGGAGTAATTTGTCGATCTGTTTAGACAAATAAAAAATGTGGTCAAGCAAAGGGTAAGACCTCGATCTCGGTTCAGACAAATAAAGCAAAGAATAACATCGCGATCAGTTCAGACAGATGCAAAATGTGGTCAAGCAAAGTAACATCTTGATCAGTTCAGACAAATAGAAAATGTGGTCATGCAAAGTAACATCTTGATCCGTTCAGACAAACAAAAAATGTGGTCAGGCAATGACTGTAATTCACACCTCTACGTAAGTCCTAACTATAGAATAAAATTTTGAAAGCTTGTCATGTTAGTTCTTGAGGAGATGGCTCTGTCAGCTCTCGTAAATCTTCTTGTGTCATATTTTACTAAAGCTGCATTCTATTGTAGTAGACAAGTAGATATCAGGTGTTAACATTGTAAAGTATTGAATAGATCCAGGTGTTACATTGTAAACTACTTATTTCAGGTGTAAAACTGCCAGCTACAGGGCCTCTTGTGAAAATGCTAAACTCGGCTAAGGTCAGACGGATCCTGTATCGAAGGTAAAGCTAAAGGAAAAGAAATTTTGGGGTGCATATCTTATCTAGTAAAGCAATGCACATACATGCACTTTTCTATCATCCCTTTACCACCCCCCAAAAAAAAAAAAAGAAAAAAAAAATTACCAGGCATGGCAAGAGGTGTTGGCAACAAGCACCCCTTTTTTGTCTCGTTCCTCTGAACAGCACTCTTTTTGTTTTGTTCTGTTTTGTTTTCTGTGAATGTGTACATTTAGTGATGTGAAACGCTCTCTTTTGTGGTGCTCTGCACTGTTAGCAGGCATGTTCCAACTCAGTGGTTGTACTTTTGTATTGTTTCCAGTGTCTCGTTGCCATTGCCATCCTGACAGACAGGACACTCTCCTTGATCCTTGTACCAGTGCTTCATGCTTGAACAGTTTCAAATCTGTAGGGCTGTTTGAAGGAAACATGTGCAGTGATCTTTTCAACATGATAAGTCGGTTGGAAGTGACTGAAGTGAAAGAATTGGTTGGTGTCATTTACTGTTAATTAATCTGAGTCATTGAAAACAATAACATTATTAATCATAAAAAGACAATAGCAGTGGGTTCACTTGGGAAAGAAAAGGTTGCATTTTTTAACAATACACTTCACTCTTGCCACACTTTTGTTGATCTGCTTGCATTCTACTACATGCATTATATGGACGCTTTCTCTTATTTTTCTTTCTATGTGCAGTTACATGAATTGAGTTTTTTTTTTAAAGTTATATGTGTAATAAGTATCAATACACATGTATGTGTGTCGCTAGAGGCTGCCTGATATTGTCATCAGCACTTCATGATTTTTTTTTTAACAAATAATGCTTTGCTGTTGATTGTGTTGTGTACCAAATGAACATTTTTGCTTTGATTGTGATAAGTTGTTTTGCTGATAAAGGAAAAAAAAGAACTGTTCACTCATAAAGTGATCGTAAACTGATGAAAGTGATGATGATGAAGACACAGAATGTGCATTGTAAACGATGTGTGTTGATGCCATTGTGTACACTAAGGCCCTTGGGTGTTTTATTATGTTCTCAATTATTTGTTCTTTGTCAACAGAGACGGAACAGATTCAGATATAGAAAACAGAAGTAATGTTGGTGATAACTTGTGTGTTGTGCATGTATTCTGTGGGTGTCCCATATGCGGTATGCTGGCAACGTTTTGCTTATTTTAGTTGTAGACACGTGTGTTGGGCATAGTTCATGGGAATCTTGCTGGTTCAGTGTACCACATTGAAGTTACTGCGTGCGAGTTGAAAGAATATCCAATGGATGGGCTCTTTCGAATGTATCAACTTTTTTTTCAATTAACTGAAGACTGAAGGTTTCAGTCTGCGAAGAGACAGCAGAATGTTTTTGTTGTTTGTTGGTTGGGTTTTTTTTTTTTTTTGATTTATGGTAGTGCCAGGTCTTTTGATTTCTACATTTTAGGTGGTAGGCAAGATCAATACAATAGAAACGATCGTTTTTAGTTCAAAACGTCAGTCTCATAGAAGAAACTAACGCATGATGGCTGGTATACCTATCCTGTCATCATGACTTATAACTGGATCAGATATGGGGAGGTAAATCGGTTCAAATCTTACACCACCATGTCCACTTAGGGTGAATGCCGTGAAGACATAAGCAAACTTGTCAGCGTCACATTTACCTTGAGCTCTCAGAACATGGAACAGTACTTTCCATTTGGATACCTTGCCTTGAGCTGGTTTAGTTGTTACAAAGTGAGGTATTC
The DNA here is from genome assembly GCA_033310375.1 of Conus canariensis. Classification (NCBI taxonomy): domain Eukaryota; kingdom Metazoa; phylum Mollusca; class Gastropoda; order Neogastropoda; family Conidae; genus Conus; species Conus canariensis. The sequence goes on along the minus strand of CM065730.1, from coordinate 38,777,527 downwards.
AGTGGTGTAGTGTTCTCATGTACATTGGAAAGTTATTCCAGGGTTCAAGGTAGTTTCGCAGTCAATGTCTCGTGGGTTCGAGTTCATTCAGCTGTTCCATGAAATCATAACGTGTGGCCATATGCTTGTAATCAGCATGGAGAAATTCCAGTGGCTAAGCTGCATATCACTGTTAGGCTGACTAGAACAACTGGTGTATTTTCCTGAGTTAGAGTGTGACTGGCCGGAGAATTCAGATCTTGGTTGATGTAGTGTTGATTTATTTCCATTCATTCTCTGATCAGCTCCCACCTTCTTTTTCACCCTCCTAGCTTTCCCTGTAGGAGAAAGTGTGCGTTTTCTTTAAAAGATGCTTGTAAATTATGTATATATAGATGTATACAAAACTATATATATAGCTTTTATCGTAGTGTTTGTATTTTGAGGAAGGCTCTGTCTTTGCAAATGTTGTGTTGTTTGTTTAGTGTATGCACACTTGAGCTTAAGCAGCCTGTCTTGTTTGTCACTCACATGAGGGTGTATGCATGAGTGCGCACACACATATGCACGCACATACATAGGTCCATCTTTTGTTAAGGCTAGTATCATAACTTGAACTGTCAGACAAAATATTAACTATACTTACGAATGTGAAGTGAGTTTTTTTTTTCTTTTTTTTCTCATGGTTGTTGCATTTTCATTATTACAAGATAAATTAGCAGTTTGGACTGCTGTATTTGCTTTGTCAGAAAAAGACGTAACCTTTTCCTTTCATCGTATGACAGTATAATTTGGGCGTAAAGAAGTTTGATTTTGAGCTTTGTTGACCTTTTTGCTGCTTTGTGATGCAGTGTTGTATATGTCTTCAGTCTTTTTCACTTTTTAATCAGAATCGGTGTTTTATTGTTGCATTGTACATGGCTTTTTTGTGTTTATCATCTTCATATATCTGAAAGTGTTCCCCTTTCCTTACAGTTTCCTTCCATTATCTGAACAGCCTGATTAATTACCAGTACAAAAGTTTAGAGTAAAAAGATTGCACCCAACTTTAAAATTGGACTCTGAAATATATGTACATCATAGTGGTATATATCGGTGGTGTGGACATTTATTTGTAAACAATTGTTCAGTACACTGCAATTAATCTGTATACACTACAGCTTTTTTCAATGTTTTAGAATTTGTTCCAGGTTGGAAAGTGTTGGGTACTGTTGTGACACAGTCAATGACTAGAGCCACATTTCAAGTCTTTAAAGCATGCTTTGGCTAAAGCAGTGTCCAGATTCATTCAGGCCTGCATGCAGATGATGATGATTACAAGGAACAGAGGGAGACCAGCAGGAGTTCATCCACAGTTTGTTGTGTTGACGTCATTGCAGTAGTAAAGCAAGTGGTCAGTCTTGATCCCATGGAACACAACAAGGGATTCTGCGTGGTTTTGTTCCCCCTGGTCTTGCACTCTGTGTGTGTGTGTGTGGAGCGTGGGGAGGTGTTCTACTTCAGTCTCGACTGGAAAAAAGATATCCAAGTGTCATGGATGTTTCAGTTTCCACTCGAGAGACATAAATCAGGCTCTCTGTGACAAATAGAGGAGGCATGACACCAAAACATTGGATTATATGGATAAGGATCATGATTACACAGTATGTAGCATCATAGTGCTGCTTTCGATTCCTGTATACACACTTGGAGTCTCTGCAGACTTTGGCATAGTGGACAGGGGGGGGGGGGGGGGGGGGGGGTCGCGATGTAAACGCTATCAGAGCAAGAATTTATGGGACTGTTCAGCTATGGCCTGACAAACGGTGCAATGGGCTCAAACAGGAATACTGAGACAAGATGGTCAAGTTTGATTTACTTTGTGAATCATCTCTGAAAAGGTTGTAGGAAGGCCTGACTCAACCCTTTCAATCCTCCTCAGTTTACAGCCTCTCCTGCCTGACCAGTGTGTGATCTGCTTGAATGGAAAGGATACTTCATTTAAACTTCTCTCCAACAAAATATTTACCAAGAAGTTTAAAGAAAAAAATGGTTATTGTGATGATGTAACAAGATTACAGTTTCATATAGTATTGACTTCTTTCAGACTTCTGATTCTTTAACGAATAAAAACCTCATTTCATTGTTATTTTCATTTCAGATTTAAACATTTCTCTGTCGTGTGATAAACCATACTCTGTTATAACAAAAAAATTATTGACAACATGAAGATATTTCGTATCACATTACGCATCTCTGGACTTGCGATGCTTTGACAAACTCAAATGTTATTTGATTTTTTACTTATCTCTATGTTTGACTGTAAATGTAGACTCGAAGTTAGTCTAGAGGCACTAAAACATTAACATGTTGTAAACGAAGCTTTCATTTTTTTTAGTTGTGTCAGATTTGCAAAACTTGCATAGAGTTGGAGGTTGCTGGCACTGTTCAACAGCACCCAAGCATTGCTTCATTGCAGGGTTGATTGAGGTAAAGTGTGATTGGAATACTGCGGCAACACAATTGTGAATGCACCTTAGAAAGTGTTTTGAAAGTTTAATAAGTAAGATTTCATAACAAATGCTGCAGGTGTCCATTGCTTCACCAGTGCTGAAGGTATCAATTTATTGAGCCTGCTTGAAATCAGAGAATGAAATGAAAGAAGCCATTGAATACTGTTCTGTCCATGTGGTCTCTGACCAAAATGGAACTCTGTTCATCATTGATGAGGGAAGGGGTGTATCTGACACTCCTTGGACCTAAGATTCCTTGGTCCTTCATGTCCTGCTCAAATGGTGACCTCAGTTTTGAATTCCACTCCACATCTTTCAGTTGTGAACAGCCTTATTGGGAGAACTTTCATGCTGGCAGACTCAGAGGGATGTGGTTTTCCCCATAAAGAGGAATGCCCACTCGCTCCTACTTCTATGATTGACAAACTACTGTTGTTTTGGGGTTTAGCAGATGCTGCCTTGCAGATGTCTATGGCTCCTTGGCAACTTATATTAATGATACTTTCTGTGTACAGCTGGCTTGGAAACCATGACAGAAGAAGCCTGGTATATGTGTGATGAGGTGCCAGAACAAGTGATGTGTGAGGAAAGGCAAAATAATTGATTGCATCCAGTGAATGCAAGATTTATGGGGCACAGGCACAAGGTGGGTCATAATGGGCTGTGAAAACGAACTCCTCTTCAAAAACTGAGAAGACTTGTTGGCCCTAAAATCCCAAATCTAACCTTTAAATATAATCCAACGTATGAACACAAGTCGAGCAGAAGAGAAGTCATTACCGTAAATGTTCAAACATCGGCTGAAAATGCAAGGTATCTGGAGCTTTCACTCTAAAATGTTTCACTCACACACACATGTGTGTGCGCGACACACACACACACACACACCACACCACACACTACAACATTTTCACTGAACTTGCAACCACATCAATGTAAGAAATGAATGACAACAGGCACTACATGTTCAAATCTTGTTTGTTCCTTTCTTCTGGCAGGCTAGTCATCATCTCAAATAAACTTGCCTGCTGCAACTAGAGAAACCAGCTTGAAAAAAGCAAACCCTGAACATAAATGAGAACATGAACTACAATGAAAGACGAAAGTCAGGAATGCCAATGAACTGGCGAACACAAACATATTGTCAACAAAGCGATTAAAACTACGCTTAAAACAAAACAAGACCAATCAAAAATGCCCCAAAGACAAAACCTACACAATGGGTGGCTTGTTGACCACCAACATCGATGAAGAAAAGGCTTGTAAAACTCAGTTCTATCAACTCCCTGACAATCAAAAGAATCAACACATGACAAAACAACTAATAACACAATCTTACAATTATACTGGATTTATTTATGAGTGGTTTAAGTGGAATTCACTGTGTTATATGGAAACAATAGATCACGTGAGAGAGTGCGAGCATTTCAGTCCCCCTTGAACATGTTTAAATGAACACATTTGATCACAAGTGATTATCCAGATGGGCAAATACTGACTGTATAATGTCACTGGTGCATTACTGTGAACCCAAAGGGCTGAACACTTTAACCAGGTCCTCAACCGCCCTGCCTCAATCAACAATGAGGCCATTGCACGCCTACCTCAAGTGGAGATCAGGCAAGACCTTGACCCCCCCACTGAAGAAGAAGTCAGAAAGACAATCAACTTTCCTGTAGCAAAGCGCCAGGACCTGATGCAATCCCTGCCGAAGTTTACAAATCAGGAGGCCCAGCCTTGACACAGAAGCTAACGCAGCTCTTCCAGTCCATGTGGAATGAAGAGAAGGTCCCACAACAGTTGAAAGATACCATATTCTCCACATCTACAAGAGAAAAGGCAACTGCCAGTCCAGCGACAATCACCAAGGCATCTCTCTCTTGTCCATAGCTGGGAAGATCTTGGCTCATGTCCTGCTCAACCGTGTTCTACTACACCTTGAGCAGGGTCTCCTCCCAGAAAGCCAGCGTGGCTGTCATGCAGAACGTGGAACTGCGGACATGACATTTGCTGCACGACAGCTCCAGGAAAAATGCCAAGAGCAGCAGAGCGATCTGTTCATGACTTTTGTTGATCTGACCAAGGCCTTTGATACGGTCAGCAGAGATGGCTTGTGGAAGATCATGGAGAAATTTGGCTGTCCCAGCAGGTTCATTACAATCCTCTGACAGTTCCACGAAGGCATGATGGTGAAGTACTGGATGATGGAGACGAGTCAGAAGCCTTTCCAGTGACCAACAGCGTAAAGCAAGGCTGCATTTTCACCCCTACACTCTTCAGCATGGTTTTCTCCGCCATGCTGACTGATGCCTTCCATGATAGCCAGGGTGGCATACACATCAGATACAGAACTGACGGTGGGCTGTTCAACCTCAGGCGACTGCAGGCTGTTACAAAGGTGAAAGAGACTCATCAGGGACTTCTTGTTTGCTGATGACTGCGCCCTCAATGCCAGCACAGAGCAGATGATGCAGCACGAAATGGACCGCCTCTCACGAGCCTGCGACAACTTCGGTCTCGCCATCAGCACCAAAAAGACCGAAGTGATGTATCAGCCTGCACCAGGTAAACCCTACCAGGAACCACACATCACGGTAAAGGGGCAGAACTTACAGGCAGTTGACAACTTCACCTATCTGGGCAGCACACTCTCACGAGCTGTGAATATTGACAAAGAGGTCAGGAACAGGATTTCCAAAGCTAGCTCTGTGTTTGGGAGACGCCGTGAAAATGTCTGGGAGTGGAGAGGACTAAGCCTTACACCAAGCTGAAGGTCTACCATGCAGTGGTACTAACCAATCTCCTCTATGCCAGTGAGACCTGGACTGTCTACAGCAGACACACCAACAGCTCAACCATTTTCACCTCGGCTGTCTCCGCAGATTCCTACACATCAGGTGGCAGGACAAAGTCCCAGACACTGAGGTCTTGGAAAGGGCCAGCATCTACATTCTCCTTCAGAAATCCCAAGCCAGATGGTCTGGCCACATCGTCAGAATGCCAGATAGTTGACTGCCGAAACAGCTGCTGTACGGAGAACTGAGTCAGGGCAAGCGCAAAGTTGGGGGGCAGAAGAAACGTTTCAAGGACTGCCTCAAAGTGTCCCTCAAAGGCCTGGACATCAACCTCAACACCTGGGAGTCGCTTGCCCTGGATGCCCAGCCTGACGAAGCATCTTCACAAAGGGTGCATGCACATCAGAGAAGAGATGCACAGCAGAAGCTGAGAGAAAGTGAGAGCGCAGAAGGCCAGAGCTACCTCCATCTCCACTGTAGCACCTACCCACAAGTGTTCCACATGTGGGTGTTCCTTCCGGGCCCAGATCGGCTTCGCCAGCCATCTGCGGACGCATACTCAGCGATCTTCCATCTGAGATTGAAGTCATAGTCATCTTCGAAATCGAAGGACGAACAACAACATTAACAACAACTGTGAACCCTTTGCATGTGACCTCATGTGTTGCATGATCTCATGTGTTGGTGAAATTCCACTTAAATGTCACGGGTAAGTTCACTTCCTTGTACTCTGAAACAAAACCATGTGAGAATTTATAAAGTGTGGACATTCTTTTTGTTAGTGGTGGTAGTGTCTCTGAAGAAGTGCTGTTCCTTCAAGTAGATCTGATTTGTTGTGGAATGTGGCAAAGATTCTCCTATTCCTTCAGCCATCTGTATTTAGTATTGTCCTCAAATGAATTTTGGTTCGAGGCTTTGCCCAGGAGGCTGCTCTGGTAGAGTGAGGGGTAAATACTGACGTTTCTATTCCAGCAAGGTTCATAATCGTTTCTTCTGGAAACTGGCTTCATGCGGAGTCTTGAAAAACTTAACAGTAGCAGAGCTACTTCACCAAGAAACTACTTTGCACTTTCAGGTAGTGTTTCATCTATGCAACTATACACAAATTTCTTTTAGACAGATACACTTTGAGCACAAGCTCTTGTTAACAGTCATTTGGATCTGAAGCTGTAACAAGTCCCCAATTCTGCATCTGATTTCTAGTTTAAATACAGACACATTTCTCGCACTTATGAGCCAGACAGTTTGTGCACAATGTCCCGTCAATAACAGCATTAGCACTGCCACAGTTGTTAGGTTGCCTGTATCAAGGCACTTTGCCGTTCTCTATTTTGTAAGGAGATAAGATAATGTTGCTTATAGCCCAGCCGCAAAGGGCCACATCAGGGCTGTCACCAGTTAAAATCAACTCAAGTCATGAAAAAAAAACAAAAAAACTTTCACACATCTCTTTAAATGACATCTTCTAGAAACGCACCAGAAACTTCGTTAAAAATCTTTCTTCCGTAAAATCTTAAATGAAAAATGTTAATCTCTCTCAAAAACTCAAAGATCACGTCAGGCGGGACATTTCTGAACAGGATTTTCATGGACTCTGCTGTAAAATGTTTGTGTCTCACATCGTGCAAGTCCCAACACTCTAAAAGAATATGATTCATTGTGCTACTTTGTAAGGAATGCAGTGTAATCCCAAGTTTATGTTGCACTACCTGAAATAGTATATTTAGTTTTCAATTATTTCTCTATTGTCTGCTCTATACATCTGCTTTTACTGTTCCAAGCAGATACAGTGCGAACAGAAAATGATTGTGTTCTACACACCACGACCAGATGTCTCTTCTGATGGTGTTACACATTCCATACATACTGCCCATCTGATTTATACATGCTGCTGAGCAGCACTGTGGGAACTGCTGAGCACTTAAGGGCTTCACATCGGCTGGGCCGGTCATTTGGCACCTCGAACAAAGCACTCGAAAATGAACAAAGTCTTCACTGAAAAAATCAGTACACCACGATGGTCTCTCATGACTAAGTCGATTATGTTTTCGTGATACATGAAATAAATGAAAGGAATCGGACAAATAAATCAACAATATTTATTTTCTATAATCTAAGCTGTAGAGCTGAGGTCACACGTGAACACTTAAAGTTGTGTTGCAAAGTGATGAAAATGCTCGCACTCTCTTGCATAGTCTTGTGTCGGAATACAAATTTAAAGTAAAACTATTGATCTCTCTTTTTTTTTTTTTAATGAAAAAAAAATCAAAGCCAAGTAAATAAAATGAATCCATTTAGAACACAAAAGATGGTCAGTTGCGTAACATCCAGCTGACCATACACAGCTCTTTCATGGCTGTCGCTACATAAAAGAAAAAAGGCAATTCACTCCCTGTAATGGAAACTCCCACTCCCGCTTTCTACCATCATATCTAGACTTGTATACTTAGTATAGTTGTGCATAGTAATATGAAGAAAAGGCCCCACTGTCAAACTGCCAGCAAAATGGTCAGTCGGTGACTGTTACACTGCTTACACTCTCAAACAGTAGGCTGAATAAAGATGTACAAATCGACAAGTTGGAAACAGAAGCCTTCTTGGGAGCTGGGGGAGGGGTACCCAATGTGCAAGAACACACACACACACACACTCACATACATGCATGCACGCACACACTTGCAAGCACAAACGCGCACGCACGCACACACACACAGACACGCAGGTGGCCTGACAGGGAAGGCAGAAAGAGAGAGAAGACAGGCAGAATTGCAGACAGCAGACAACTGGGGACACAGCTAACACAAAATTTCTGGAAGACACAAATACAATTTCAAAGTAAAAAAAAAAAAAAAATGTTATCTAGAAATCATGTTGGTAATAGTGTTTACCACATCAGGATATTGTTTCATTCAGTGTTGGTAAGACCACCACCAAAATTAAACGTAAAAAAAAAAAAAAAAAGCTGCAACGTGGTAGTTCATGGCGAGTCTTCTTGCAAGTGCACATCCAAACACAATTATCAATATAAGAAAGAAAAAAGATAAAAACAACCAAACAAGCAAAACGTCGCCAAGTAAGTAACGGACTCCAAATCAAACCAAGACTGAAACTACGTAAAAACTCAGGCCACAGAATAATACAATCACTTCATTTTCAGGGAACAAAATTAAGTCTTGCCAGCATGTGGATGGGAAATAAGTTAACAAATGCAATAGTAAGGCCAGGAGCAGAAATGTATTGAGATCTCTCTATGACTGATAAAAAATCTGAGCATTGGATCAGAGGAAAACCAAGGTATGATCCGTCATGAACAAAGATTCATCCTCTCCATACTCATACCAACAAGGCCATGTAACTGCTGACAAATTGATCAAACAAAAAGTGAAAAGGAACCAGAAATTAAGACAAAAGACCACAGTAAAATTACTGAGTGCATAACATGCTGAAGATCCTTGCCAGGAACTAAAGACCAAGTGACCAAAAAGAATCGCTAGCTTCATGAAAGTATACTGAAGGCTCCTTTTCAATTTTCTGTCCATTAGAGCAAGGCTCAAAGATGCATTTCATGTTGGTCCATTCAAATCCCTTCCCTCCCCCCCCCCCCCCCCCTCTTGGATTAAGTCAAACTTCCTGCTGAATAGTCTCCCTTTATTTCAAGGGTGGTTTTGTGTGTGTGTGTGTGTGTGTGTGTGATCTTTGCCCACACTAGATTTATCAGTCATTTTCCAAGTTTTAAAACTTAAAGCCTAGATTCTGCGGTGATCAAAAGCTGTTAAATGACCAATTCACTCTTTGTTGCATAAACTGTGAAAGATGCTCAGAGCAAATATGCTGATTAACGTTCTGTTTTCTGGAACTGCTGATTGTAAATAAGTTCTACTTTCAAAGCGTTCCCTGCTCATACAAGTCTGCCTGACACCAATCTTCTTTGCTATGTCTGTACACATGCATACATCATGTATACAATCTTGTGCAAGTTTCTATGGTACCAGTGAGGTAATTTAGTATAAGAATCAGAGTTTTTGTTGAAACAAATCTCTAATAAAAGGATCACATGGATCAGAAGACTGGATAACTGCAGAAAGAGTTCCCCACTTAATCTGTCCTCATGTTAAGGACTTTGGTGTGGAAGGGATTTCTTATGTAAATGCAGACCAGGATGAAGAGTGGGGTTCATGATTCCATTATGACTGACCTGACATGTGTGACTGGATTTCATGAATACATAAAGACTGAATTGTACTGAAGCAGATATGATTCATTGCAAATGGCTTCATGTTTCCTAGAGCCCAACTAACCACACGAGCCATATCACAGCAGTAAATCCAGTTAATATACAAATCCTGGTTAAAACATGAATCTGCATACATATGATCATTTAAAATAAAATACACTTGTCTCTTAAAAACAAAACATAATAAAACAAAAACAAACTTTTAAAAGTAGGTCTGGAGGAATATAGCTGAAAGGGTTCTTTAACCTTTAACATGACGACCCAGAAGCTCAATAAAAATCATTTCTTTTTGTCTCTTGAACTATCAATATTATTTTTTTTATCTTTTGAACTATTCACAATTTTCTAATGAAATGCTAGGAATCTGTCACAAACCCAGTTAGCTCTCTGTCACATGATTTTGATGTATGGGCATCAAAATGGAAAGAAATCATCAGTTGTATCATTTCAATGACACACTTCCAATGATAGAAGTATTGGAGGACCTGTACTTACAAGAGCAGTACTTGGATATGGCAGCACATCGAAAATGGATAATGGGCAACCCACATCATCCAAAGCTAGACTTAACATGGTAAAACCACACAGTAAAGTCTGTGTTATGGGCATGGCATCTGTAGTCTAAACTAATATCCCATAAAGAAGTCTTCTGTGCGGTATTTATGTCTCATATTGTGCAAATCCTAGCAATATGTTAAAAAAAAGGGGTTAAGACATTATTCCTTGTTGTTCGGCACAAAAACAGCAGAGGAGTCTTGTGAGAAATCACATTCACAAAAAAAGAAAAAGTATTAACCAGACAATGAAACTGAGAAGTCCTTCAAGCTTATCATTATTTTCTTTTCAAAACACAATTCCAAACTTCTTTACATACACAGGAAGGAATCTGATCATCCTTTTGATTTCTAAAAGAAACTGCTTTTACAAATATGACCAATTCAGATCATCAGATTATTTCAGTGTCAAAAACATCAATAATGATATTAACAGAACGTTTCACTGCAGCTTCTTTTGACATTTCTCGCCATCTCAATAAGAAAGAAAATCACAATACATTGACTGTACCATACGCACATCAGCTTACACTTGTACGTATCAATCCACACTATGAAATAAAAGTGAACAGTAAACAGTAAATTCACAACATTCTACGACATCCCATGGACCACATTATTAATACTTGTTTCTCCCAGCATGATACATGTACATACATGATTAAAATACATGATTAAAAAAAACTTGATCAACCATATTTCATTCGGTTCATTTGGTTCTATCTGAAGTCATCAGAAAAAGAAGACAAAGTGGTGAACAAAAAAACCAGGCAGACTGAAAATTTGAGCATAAACAAAGCTATGAACAGTACACTAGAAGCCAATGCATGCAATATGCATGCACATCACACACACATATATGCACAACCTTTTTAATTTACTGAATAAAAATGTATTATATAATGACCACAATCTGAAGTACTGATGATTAGCCTGAAAATGTCTTTCAATTTGCCCACTCTTGTTGTCACCTCAAACATACCCTGTACTATATGCAACCATTCCTGAGGAAATACAATTTATCTTCCAGAGGAATTGCCTTTTAAATTTAAAAAAAAAATAAAAAAGGAGAAGTCTTTTGGAAGCCATGACTCTGAGATCCAGAAACATAAAAGAAAAAGCAAACATACAAATCATAACATGAAAAATACTGGAGAAGAAATACTGTGTCAATGAAAAACATCAGATGGAATACTACTTCTCAACAAAAACCTTCACAGGATTTCGTTCAATATTTGAACTGCCAAAGTCTCAGCAATGGTATATTATAGGCATGAAATTTCAGCAATTCAGAAAGATAAAGAGTGCAAACCAAATCACTGGGTACAAATAAGACATCAATATATAACTACTTCTGGTTACAGGATGGAATTTTCAGCCCCCTCCCGGCTCCCTGGCTGTCATGATCCTTCCAGCTCATATTAAAGGACAGTGGTTAATGCAGAAACACGCCATAAAACAGGTGACCCTGAGTTACACCAGTCATGTTTTTTTTTTTCCAAGTGATTTGCAGTTCTTCATGTCACACAATTAGTCCATTCTTTACCTATCACCATCCTTCTCTGTTTTTCATGGAGTCCAAGATTTACTAAAAACAATGACAACAAAACAAACAAAAACTAAAAAACAAAAAAATTAGGGCCATGTGGAAACTTGCATCATGATGGGAAACTATTTGTATGTGATGTGTGTGAAAAGCCAGAAAACGTCCTCATAAAAGAAACTGTTTATTTAGAGGAACAATTAATAGGATAAATCTTAAATAAATGTTAGCGAATCGCCCAGAGAAACATGAACAAACGAGTCACAAGACAAAACACAACGCGTTTCGACCTCTTACGTCTTCTTCAGGTGAGAAACAAACAAATGAAATAACGAAAATTCACCTAGCTTTGAACGCTTCAGATCGCTTCAGAGTTCAGCGCAAGGAAGAAGGCGTTAATAGGATCCAAAACTGAAACAGGTCACCTCAAACTTGCTTTGCCATTCATAAACATGAGAGAGAGAAAACAAAGAGGATTTCTTTCCTAGCACTGTCCACTGACAGCTGGTGGGGACTTAGTGCTCTGGATTCCTGTGAAATGGCTGCTGCATCACCCTCTGAATTTTCAGAGCTCCAATCTGTAGACACAGACTTTGATATTGGACAAGTTGAAGCCCACAGCAAAACGTCAAATTCGAGCAAGCTGGTACACACAGTTCATCCTCAGTAAGACTCCCTGGCTTTCCATCTTAGTTTTCTTTTCACCATTCAGTCTGTTTCGATCCTGCACAGTAAGTGGCCTTGGCACAGGTGTATTAAAATACAGAGTCGATACTGTACGGTCCAAATTGTTTATAACTTTCAAAAGACAGTAACTTGTTCATCTCGACGAAGCCAAGACTTGTCGTCTTCCTTCTCCAGCCAAATATCTTAGTTTAAGTCGAAATGAGCAAGGCATCAAAAGATGTCAGCCAAACTACCCACTGTAGCAAAAAGGATGCCTGTCTAACCAAGTCACTCCTGAAAAGGGGTGAAACTACAAAGGTGCAGAGGATGGAAGTTACTAGTCAGAAACCAATGCACATGTACCATGTTATTTATTGCGACGTAAATCTTTTTCAATTAAGCTTTTATCATCCTTTTATTTCTGTGCTTTTCAAAATGATACAGGACTGTCGTTTTTTCCTGGTGAAAATTACAGAGCTATATAATTTTGGTATTGAGAATAACAAAAAAAAAAAAAACATTCTTCTTTTGCAAACTTTCGAAGCTGTGAAAAGATTCTCTATTTTTCACAACTTTTCACACGTATTCTTCATCAGTACAAACCCTGAAATAGCAACTTCTACCTTTTACAGAATAAAAGAGGACTGCTTCTTGTCAGCCATAGGATTTTTCAGGGAACGGGTACAGATGCATGTCAACTAGTGGCATTTTTCCTTGGCTCATGGTGTAATTTCATTAAATGTGTTTGAGAAATTTTGAGCAACTCATACATAGATAATCTATGCCAAATAGCTTTGAAACCAACTTTGGATGGCTAAAGTATGTCAGATGGAAAAAAAAAGTTCAGTTCAGCAAGCTTGTTTCAGTTCCAAATCCTGTTTTCTTTCAACCCTGATGTGATGTAGGACTAAAGAAGAAAAAACAAAAACAATTAGAAAATCAGGGAACTGGATGATGAAAGAAAAGAGCAATGATAAGAAAGAGAGCTGGCCTAGCGCCTGGGCATTTTGACACTTGTTTTCCTTACAGAGTACACATCTGCCTTTTGAAGCAGATGAATAATCTTATGACTGTGAGCATATCAATTCATGCCTGACACAAAAAATGTGCAATAAATCAAGGTAAAAGATTTGGATGATCTACATCTCTTTCAATGTTCATGGCGTTTGCACCAACCTGTATAATTCCCTCTTCTGTCCTCTGCACCATATGTCTACCCAATTCAGAAGCACTGTCAAGTATTAAACATCGTTATGTATAAAATGGTGTGCAAAATTAAAAAACAAACAAACCCAAAAAAAAAACATGGAGGTGGAGGGGTGTGGGTGTGGGCAAGGAGGGTAACAAACACCCAGCAGTAGGTTGTTTGTTAACAAAACTATGGATTACTGGACATCCACAAAGTATGGCAAAGGTGACGGCAATGTATGGCAAAGGTTAAAGCTGAATCTCCTATCACTGTTATCAGGAATACTGAAACCTCTCAACACTTTAAAGATCTGCCTACTAATGGCATTAACTGCTTACACACTCTACAGCACTCAATCTTGGAGAATATAAAACTCATCCATCAGGGTTCCTACAGACTCCCAAGAACAAAATTCAAGGAGTTTTCAATGAATTTTCAAGGAGTGTTTATTTTATTTCAAGGCAAGAGGTGGCTCGAAAATTAAACCATTGTTCTTTTAAAACTTCATTTTTTTCTACTGTTTATGTTGAAAACAAAAAACATAGAAAAAACATATTTCAGTGATTTCAAAGCTCTTGTGTGATTTGGGGACCACAGATGGGGGCAAAATGATGAAAAATGAAAAAAAAAAAAAAAGGTTCATGACAAGAGCTGTATTTGTATCATAGCAGACATGTTAGGCACTTGAAACATGACTTTTCTTGTTTTGCTGAGCTATAGTAATGCAATTACAAAAGGATTTTTATATATTGTTTTGCTGAGCTATAGTAATGCAATTACAAAAGGATTTTCATATATCTAAACTGCTTTTTTTTCAATAATTTTTTTTCCATATGGTGGCCATCAGGCTTCGTGTTTCATTGCTTTTGAATTATTGCAATAGAAATAGCAAATGATATGTGCTGTTTTGACTTATAAATAAAATATAATTGCATGCAGAAATCATTTCTCATCAAAAGAACAAAAATTATCAAGCCAGCTGGCCTGGATCCAGAGATACTATACTCCTTGCACATCAACTGTTGTCGAAAAACTTGATTTTGAGAAAACGGTTCAAAAATAAAGAAGTTAAGCAATTTTCACACACACCTCCTTCAAATAAAGTCATTTTTTACGAAGAAAAATGTTAAAATAGACAAAATGAACACCACAGATGCTTTCAACAGACTTTCTTGAGCACAAAAACACATAAAACCCAAAACATGATTTCTGAAAGAAAATGGTCAAATTTTCGTGCAACCTCTCCCCTTAAGGCTACGCTACTTGCGTAAAAATTGAAAAAAAGAAATGGCGGTTTGAATTTTCTGCGTTCAGGTTAATGAAAAACTATTTTAAAAAAATTTTTACAAACATCGTCGCGATCCTGGATTCTCGTCGGCGATTTTACCAAGGGAGATAATTTGTAACTTCATCAATTAGTTACAAATTATCTCCCTTGGTAAAATCGCCGACAACAATCCAGGATCGCGACAATGTTTGTAAAAATTTGTTTTAAAATAGTTTTTTTTATTAACAAGAACGCAGAACAACCCAACTGCCATTTCTTTCTGCCACATTAAAGATTTTTGGAGCTGACAGCTTGATTTTCAAAGGTTTTCAAGGAGGTTCGGTCAACAGAACCACATTTTATTGATTTTCAAAGGTTTTAAAGGTCTTGAAATTCCCTGTCAGACTTCAAGAAGTTTCAAAAAGTTTCAAGGAACGTACGAACCCTGTCCATAGTTTCTCTAATGTAATTCTATACTCTGGTAACACTCTGCATGCCTTGAATCTGGTTGAATAAATGGGACAATCATAAAAGTCCACAGACTTCAACAGAGTCCTGTGAGAGTCGATAGTGACGTGTCCGGACAGACACCTGCTGACCTGCACAACACAGCTGTACCTCCTCAGTCCTGTCAAGAGGCCCATGGCATCTGACTTCCCGTCTGTCTCTCTTCACTTGTTCTTGTGGTGATGGCTAGGCACATCACATAAACATGCTGGATGCTTTTGGACATTTTGCTTTGATAAAACCTTTTGTTGTTCTTGTTCCTGTGTCAGTGCAAAGGATGGATACTCCCACAGTGGAAATGACGGCTGCACGGTCAGCCTGCTGATACAGCCGATGATCAGACCTCCCTGGGAAGATGTACGGAAACAGCGCTGTGTTCCCAAAGAGCGGGAAGAGAAATGGAAGATGGTAACCATTTCATGGATGCCAAATCCAACACAATCCAGTTCTTCAGCTTTTTCATCACCTTGAGCTGTTTCCCTACTTCCCCCAATCACGTAAATTTGTCCCCTTAGCAAAGTGTATGAGCAATGTTTTCTTGGATTGTTCACATGCTGCACTGTTTCCCAACTGTTGGTGTCTGCACTGTATCGATCAACAGAAGCTACAGATACATGGATCCCAATGGTCGTGCTCCAGCCTCCGATGACATAGAGGTAGTCATCAAAGGTGAACATGGTGTGGTCAGCTCGGGCACTCAACATCGGGGCACAGGCAGTCCATGCATTACCCTCAGGATCATAGCACCACATCTCGTCCTGTGCCATTTCCAGATTTTCACCGTGCCTCCTGCCACATACAGCTTTCCTCCTAGGCTTGCACCAGCAAGCTCACTGCGAGGTGCCGGCAATGGACTAATGGGGTTCCACTCACTTTTCTTGGGTCAAACCTCTCGCACTCATCCAGGGACTTGCTGTTGTCCACGTCTCCACCAACAGCATACAACAGACCATTGAGGGAACCCAGGTAGAACCGGCACCGTTCATCCCACATGCGAGGTATGGTTGTCCACTGGTAAGTGGAGGCATCAAAACAGAAGCCATCAGAATGACTCAGATCTGAAAAATTCTCGTTGTAGCATCCACCAACAATGTACACATTATTATCCAAAACTTCCAGACCAAAATCGGCCTGGTTCACTTTGGGAATAGTGGCATGACGTACAATTGTCTGAGAGTCTAGATCCAAGTACCGATAGCGTTACTCTCTGAACGCCAAGGAAGGTGAGTGAAAGAAAAACCGCCCACCAGCAATATAGTATGAAAATAACCCCGTGCGTTAACCACCCCCCTGACTTCATTTGTGCCAGCCTTGCCAAGGTTCTTCTGAAAGGTCAAAGCTAGAGAATCCTCAAACTGATTCCTCGGAAGGCCGTATGTACAGAATCCCTGTCCTCATTCCTCACAGAGGTTGGAGCACAGCTACAGTCCACCTCATTCAGAACTGGCATTATTTCAGGAGAGTGTAGTAACTTGGCCACATCAGTTTTCCGCAGGTTTTCATACTTCACAAGAGTCAAGAGATCAGACAGACAGGAGACTCGCTGAGCCAGGTCATGGTGCAGCCAAGCAAACAGACTCTTTAAGACCTCAAATTCTGCACAGTGCACAGGGAAGTCAGACTGCAGAATGCAGGTCAGATGCTCCAAACTAAGGGCCAGGAACTCTGGCGTTTTGCTGAATGACAGCCAATGCTCACACATGAAGCAGTGCACCTGACGTCGCACGTCTTGCAGGCTGTACATGTCAGCGATCTTGTCTATTTCTGCACAGTTCTTCAGAGTGATGTGATCACTTAGGTAATTCTCACAGGCCTCCAGTGGAAACAGGATCTGGAACTGACTGGCACCAGCCAGAAGTTCAACCACGTTCTCTGCAACACAAGCACATGCCAGTCATTAGTAATACATGGTTATGTAATGCAAGTCACTCTCTTGCTTTCATGGAAATACTCTGTTCATCTTTTTTTTTTTTTGTACACTTCTTTCAAAACATTATCAAGTGAAAGCTCTTCTTTCAAACCAATATTAAGCAGAATCTCTCAACAGCAACTCCAAAAGCCTTAACAAATGAGGTCGAGAGGGAAGAAATCATTGTCAAAACATTTATTTAGAATAAAGGGAAAGTGTTTGACAAACAAAGTGTTAAAACTGTTTTGCTGCAACAGCTGACTTGAAGTTCACTCAGCTGTTCACCATCACAACAGAAGACTTCCACTGACAGAATGTCCATGTTATGTGAACTGTTTTTCACATAGCAATAACACATCTGTGCAACAAATAAGTTTCACTCCAGACCAAGTCTCGCTGTGGCTGTGTTGACTGTGAAAGACATGTGCAAAACTGAAAGTCCAAACAGTGTTTGCCTCACCAGTTTGGATGTACACCAATTAAATCAACCAATTCAAAATTCAGTAAAAAATTACAAAAAAGAAAATTAAAAAGTGGTTAAACGGTGTAAATGATCTTCGACTATACATGAGCAATTACCTATACACATGCATTTTGATGGATATAGAGAAAGAAATACAGCTGGGGTGGTTTCTTTGTAATGTAAAGCTGTATGGCAAATTCTTGTTCCATATCCATGCCTGCCAGGCTACCAATGACATCTGCAAGTCAAAGATTTGTGATGATTCTTCCTCCAATATTGATATGATCTTCAAGCACATAAGTCATGATGCGTTCCAGGAATATGTTGAAAAGTGAGAGAGATAGAAGGCAGCCTTGAGAACTCCAACTGAAGTGTAGCACCACTCTTTAACAGCACCCTGTATGAGCACCGCACTGGTTGCTTTGGAGTGAAGTTGCTGGATGGTATTGATAAGTTTCTGCCCGATGTTATATTTCTTCATTGTGGCCCTATAGTGCCTCTTGCCAGATCTTGTTGAACACCTTGAAATCCATGAAGACATGGCAGTACTCCCCCCAGCTTCTGGGGATGAAAATGGCCATCTTTGCTTCAACTTTACATGTTTATTGCTTTCGGTGGTTAAACGTGACTGTCGAGTTCTGAATCAGGGATCAAAGAATGCTAAACTAGGATCCATTCACAATGGGACAGAACAATGAATGCCTGCTGTTCCCTTTGCAATGAGTCATAAGCCAATGGGAAGCCAAACCAAGACTGATTAAAAGAATTAGCTGAACTCTTTGACTTTTTTCTTTTATATCCTCAGAGGCTTCTTTCTTATTTTATTTAGCAATATCACCTTTTTCTACTTGACTGTGCTTTCCGCACTATACACAAAAATCATACATGTATACAAGTCTGTTACTTGATGTCATTTTGCTCCATCTGCCACACAACACGAAATCAAGCTGTTTAAGATATTTAGTAGTTGTTGCTTTCTGCGGACTTCTGCTGCTAGCGTTTATGAATAAAAAAAAACAGCAAAAAAAAAAAATATATATATATATACATATGTATAACTCATATAAAATTAAAATAAACTAAATAATGGAAAATACTACCATTTCTCTATGACTAGAACTTGTAAACTGATTAATGGAAAATACTACCATTTATCTATGACTAGAACTTGTAAACAAGTACACATTGTTTAGTAGATTTCATACATAAGGTTAGAGGATTTAAAACTGGCTGTTACTTCGAAAGACTAGACCAAAAAACAGTTCTAAACAAAAAAATCATTGGCCTCATCTTATCACTTTGTATATTGGGGGATGTGGGGATAACGAAATGGTATGTGGAGAGGGAAATGGTTAATCATTTCTGCAAGCAAAGGTAGTGAAATGTTACCATACAATGCACGCTACACTTACCGTCCGTGATCTTGATCTCGGAAGTGTAGGCAAAATGAATGAGCTCACCCAGAACTTCAGCACTGACCCCATGCATCTGAATGCTGTGCTGGGAGCTCTCCTTCAGGCCATTGGTAAACATGGCCAAGAAATAGTCACTGCAGGCAGCCAGAACCGCACGGTGGGCAGGAACTCTTGTCCCTCAGCGATCAATGTTACATCGAAGAGCAGTTTTCTGTCGCGAAGATAGCGGAAACCGTTCATCAGACGTTTGCTGTGCTTCTGGCAGTCGAACATTTCTGGCTCACAGTCCTGGTAAGTGACCTGACTGTCACTGTCACAGCGGTAAGGAATTGCCAAGCTTGTCATTGTGGTCTTGGTTTTCTGTTCCAAAGAGGAAAAAAAAAACATTTGTTATTTTATGGGCTGAAGAAATGCCTGGTCAGTGCATTGCAAGTTGATGACAGTTTCACACTTGGTTTACTTTTTTTCAAACTTGACGTCTGTAATGAGAGCAGTTCAACTTCCAGTCACTGACTGTTAAAAAACAAAACAATTCATGAGAAAAAACACACCCTTGTAGACAAGAAAGTATGTTCAGTTTCTGACTGGTCTGGACTTGCTACAGCGAAATAAATCAAGAAAAGTAAACTGAGCAAAATAAATCAAGAAAAGTAAACTGAGTGAAATAAATCAAGAAAATTAAACTGTCGGTGTAGATATATATATTTCAGACCACAATATAAACTATCAGCTTTTGTTGTTCTTTCAGTGGATAGGATTTTCTGCCATTATTTTGCATAAAGTTCTGTTTACACCAAGTAAATCAACACCCCTCTATTACCACACACCTGTACAAACAGAAAAGTAACTGGGTATGCACAGCAGCCACAAATTATGGGGCCTAGTCCACATCAACTGATCAAGCCAGTAACATAGGTTCTAATAAATCTACCTCATAATTCACAAGATATCATTTTGAAATGGTGTTTTCAATTCTGCATTCTGTATCACTACCACCCCCAATCCACACAGTTATTAATTAACTTTCAATGAACACAAGAATGAAAAGAAATCCTAAACATTTTCACTTTATTCTTCAATAATATCCTTGACTTTTCTCAAGTTATGATGAGTGTCCCTAAATTTTGCTTGCAGATGAAACACAGAGTACAAAAATTACAGTACTTGAAATATGCCAACTACTCTGTTTATATGCCATTTATAGAACATTAAAAGTGATCTTGAGCTAAATAAATTTGCTTTGATTTTTGACAGGAAAAAGTGCATTTATTTGTCTTGTGAGGCCACTGAAGTATAGATTTTTCTTTCCTGAGAGTTCAGTCAGTAAAAAACATGGCAAAAAGAATGTACCAAAATTGAAAACTGTAGGACAATGGTAAATATCACTATCCATTCACAAAGCAGATGTTGTAAAAGTACTAAAACATAGTTAAGTAGACTTCATTCAAACGCGCATCTCAGCATCAGTGCTCTGGCAAAGATCTGATGTACTCAAACTACTTTACCCAAAACTAGATGCGAGTAACTCTTAACAAATTTGACATAACTATAAATAAAAGATTTGTTTGTATCGTGTTATTAAACTTTTGAAGTCTTTGGAGCTAAACTGGCTCTGCCATTTACATTCAAACACAGAGTTATGTATAAGTTTTTGTTTCAGTTTCATCAAGGAGGTGTCATTGCGTTCAGACTAGTCATTGTACGGTACACCACATCTGCTAAGTTTCGAGACCACACTGCGCACAATTTACAGCTGATGGAAACATCAGGTAACGACTAAGATGAGAGGAGTTAAGATGGATAAATCGATGGATATGACCTAGTGGATGTCTGTCCTGTACATAAGCCCAATGCACTGCTCAGACCTTGGGTACCTATCTAACATCGTCTGCATCATCATTATCATTGCTTGAGTGTGTTTGCGTGAGTGAACGTGTGTGTGTGTGCATGGGTGGGTGGGCATGGGCCCATGTGTGCATGTAGTGTGTGTGTGTGTGTGTGTGTGTGTGTGTGTGTGTGTGTGTGGTGTGTGTGTGCGCGCACATGCGTGCGCATGTAAATGTATATGCATGTGTGTGATACAGGCTGGTGTGAGCATGCTCCTGCATACACACATGTGCGCATGTGTGTATATATATGTGTGCCTGTGTATATTGGCATCATATACCCATGTGTGTGTGTGTGTGTGTGTGTGTGTGGTGTGTGTGTGTGTACGTGTTGTGTGTGTGGTTTGTGGGAAAGAAACGTTCAAAGATGAGTTGTTTTCTTATCAGTGACAACAACAACAACAATAATGATGATGATGATGATGACGACTACTAACTGGGATGAAAATGCACAACAACAAAGATGTCAGGAATTTTTAAAAATTGATAGTATTTTACATCATGAGAATACTACTATTACTAAGATATTCCACAACTTCTTCCCTCTCCCTCAGTCTGCCCCCCCCCCCCCCTTCCCTCCCCTCCCCCCGCTTCCCTTCACTAGAGCAGGTAGAACATGACACATACAACCAAGCAATTAACCTGTCTACCACCATCCCCTTCCCACATGAAAACAAATGTTCAATCTCTCAATGCATCAACACCTGCGCCTCCCCAGGCATCAGAAGCCCATGGTTACAAAGATGAAGGTACCTTGAATCTGTCTTTTATCCTAGAATGTGTATCTGTCATGGTATATCATAAGTGCATCACCTGGTAAGTATAAGTAAATAAACAGACAAAAAAAAAGTAAATAATAACTGCAATTAAATGTTCCAACACACCACACAACACACACACACACTCACGATGTGTACACATTGACGCACACACTTGTACAAAACGGTTGGCATGCATGTGTGTTCACATACACACACACAACACACACACTCCAATGCATACACACTTACATCCTCAGACTTTCCATTTTACACACTTTCATTGCGAGTCTTGTACAAAAACACCACCACCACCACTATGTTTCAGTTTGTCAAAAAATCATGAGTCCGAAGCGGCATAACACTATACTGAATCTTGATATGCTGCAAACCAATTCATTTTGTCATAACTGTTTAAAGTTCACATCTTGGTAAAATAGTTTTCCGGATATCCGCATTGAAATGAAGTAAAGTTTGTTCATGTTTACAACAACAACAAAAAGAAGAAAAAGAAAAAAAAAAGAAAGAAAAGTAAATGTTTGTCAAAGAATAAAGTCTGAAAGTATATCACATTTCATTAAAGTTTTATGTCTTGCTACACGACAGTTTGGCAATGGGCTATCCAAGTGTGTTTGTTTGCTTCGCAACAACAACACACCACCATTTTACGTTATATAGATTATAACAGCTTCTGTGATATTAAAGTGAAATATCCTTTCCAGTCGCGCAGATCTGACCAAACCGATCAGGCAAGAGGCTGACCGTGGTGTATAAACGGAAGGGCTGAAAGGATACTTAATCGGCGTAAAAATCGACAAAGTCCTGTTTCTGATCCTGATCCTGATCCTGTTTCTTTCTCTGGTTCAAACTTTGTTTTGAAAAAAGAATTTTAAAAAATAAGGACAAAAAATATCGGCATTGTTTCTACATCGCTTTGCTACTCAGAAGTCATGTGTTAATGTATGTTGTTGACTGTTAACAGAAATTTGACAAACCTGTGGATAATACACTCGACAACCCATCGATCGACTTCGTTGTTGACTTCCTGCATGCATGTGAGGTCAAATCTTTGTTTGGGTTGCTGCCCTGTCTGTTTTGTGACGTCACAATCTATTTTTAAACCGAAGTCGTGATTGCGGTACACCACACATCATTCAGACCGGTACCGAGTATTTAGTATAGTTAGTTATAGTTAAGTCGGCTCCAAATACAGGTAGGCCTGTTGCCGATTCTTTTCAGGTCTCAGCTCTTTCCTTCGTATAATCTTCTGCTGGTCTTATGACCAGTAAAGCAATCTAAAACTTTTTACTAAAAACTACTGATCTTTTGATCAGAAACTGAAGGTGAAAGGCACATCTGAACTATATATGTATTGTGTCATGACGCAGTCCAGTCTAAAACTGTTAAAGGAAGGTGCTTCAGCAACATTGGAAGGAAGGCAGTTCCAAATCTCCACCACACGATGAGAAAAGAAGTTTTGTCGAAGACTTTACAGGATAGCAGACACGTGGAACTCCCTCGACACCAAGATGGTGAATGCAGAAACTCTGAACAGTTTCAAGAATCGTCTAGACAGCACCTTCAAGGAACAAATGTACTCCTGCAATCTTAACCACCCACTTAGACCACATAAGAAATTACTGCCGGAAGTCACAAGTCACAAGTAATTGAATCAGGATGAACGATCAAAAGACCGTTTAGGATAGTTTTTTAGTTAAGCAGTTTTAGTGTTTGATCAAAAGATCAGCTGAAGGCCTCACGACCTAGTTCTCACCCAGCTAAGTTTTATATTATTATTATTACTAAGACTTGTGCTGCATCTGTGTTTTTCTTTTCTTTTTCTTTTTTTTTCTTTTTTTTTTTTCTTTTTTTTTTTTTTAGCTTAAAGCTATGTCCCCTGGTGATTGTCCTAACCTCTTTCTCAAACAAGGAGTTTTCCAACATGTACAGTCCATGTGTATACTTACACACTTCTATAAGATCTCCTCTTATCCGTCTGTAAGACATGCTGGGTAGTTTAATCTTTTCTAGCCTTTCCTCATAACTCAAACCTTTCAGTGCTGGAATAACTTTTGTTGCACGCCTTTGCACTCCCTCAACACGGTTTTTTTTTTGTCCTTTTCTAGGTGTGTTGCCCACACAAACGTTTCCAAGCTCTAAATGCGGACGAACCAATGCAACAAACAAAAGCTTCATGGATTTGGCATCCAAGTGATCATAAGATCTTCTGATCAGACCAAGGAGTCTATTAGCTTTGTTCACCTGAATCTCAATGTGTTTAGAAAATTTCACACCCAAATCTTTCTCTAACTCAGTAGCTTGCAAACAAACTTTCTCCTCACTGCCATGTTTTCTCATATCATAATTGAACTGCCATGTATCTGCCCAGTTGACAAGACGGTCCAAATCATTCTGAAGCTGTTCTCTATGCTCTTCTTTGTCAACATTTCTGTACACTTTTGTATCATCTGCATACATTAAACACAACCAAACGCCTGGAAGGTCATTAATAAACACACAAACAACAAGGCCCCAGCACGCTGCCTTGTGGCACACCTCTCTTCACTGCTGTCCAGCCTGATGCAGCTCCATTCACACTAACTCGGTGGCGCCTCCCAACCAAAAAGCTCCTGATCCACTGAAGTGTCTGTCCTAAAATGCCCTGAGCCTTCACTTTTCTTAAAAGCCGCTCATGAGGAACGGAATCGAAAGCCTTAGCGAAATCTAGGTATATCGCATCTACTGAAGACCCAGAGTCTAACATGTCGGTCCAATTCTCCAACGTGGTCAACAAGTTCGTGGTACACGATCTGCCTGATATGAAACCATGCTGACACTCTGACAAGAGTTTATTGCTGGTTAAGTGATGAATAACACTATCACAAACAAAGCCCTCCATAACTTTGCACACTACACTTGTAAGACTAACTGGGCGATAATTGCCTGGTATACTCTATCTCCCTTTTTGAAAAGAGGAGTAACCTGAGCGTCTTTCCAATCTGATGGTAAAATACTCTCACTGAGGGATTTCTTTGCCCTGTGGGTTGGGCATAGAATAGACCCACTGCCCTGCCATGCATGTCGTAAGAGGCGACTAAGGCAGGACCACCTCGCCCCGAGGATAAAGGGGTTTGCGTAGGGCTAACAACCCTGCCTGTAAAAAAGACGAGTTACAGAAGCATCGACGACAACGAACCAAAACATTCACCTGGGCAAGGAAGGGTCTCCATCCCGGAGACATATGACGCAGTGCAGTGAAAGCCGAAAGGAAGCTGCAAGGCTGACTCCCCTTCTAACACCCAGGACAACAACGAGAGTAGCCACATGAACATCAGGACGATGTTTGAAACAGGAAAAACCATCCAAGTTGCGAGAGAGATGAAAAACTACAAGATCAGAGTGCTAGGACTGAGTGAGACAAGGTGGCTACAATCAGGACAGCTGAGACTTTCATCTGGAGAACAGCTGCTGTACTCAGGACACACAGAGGATGGACCCCCCCCCCCCCCCCCCCCCCCCCCCCCCCCACACACACCACACACTGAGGGTGTGGCCCTGATGCTGGCACCGGAGGCACAGGGGGCACTAATCGGATGGGAACCTGTCAACTCCCGCATCATCACAGCCAAGTTTACCACGAAGAAGAATGACATCAGGCTGAACATCATCCAGTGCTATGCTCCCACCAATGATGCAGAAGAAGAGAAGAAAGATGACTTCTATCAGCAACTACAGACAGTGATAGACAGAAGAGGAGCAAAGGACATAACCATACTGATGGGAGATTTTAACGCCAAGATCGGAACGGACAACACAGGCTACGAGGACATCATGGGGACACACGGACTGGGACAGATGAACGAGAATGGTGAGCGTTTTGCAGACCTGTGCGCCCTGAACCAGCTGGTGATAGGAGGAAGCATCTTCCCACACAAGCGCATCCACAAGGCCACATGGAGGTCCCCGAACCGAGAACCAGATTGACCACATCTGCATTAGCCGCAAATTCAGGAGATCATGGCGGGATGTACGAGTGAAGAGAGGTGCTGACGTGTCATCAGACCACCACCTTCTTTTAACAACAGTGAGACTTCGCCTCAAGAGATTCACCAACACCAACAACACACGTACAAGGTACAATGTCGGACTGCTCCGGAACAGGGACACACAAGCAGCATTCCAGATCAGCCTTTCCAACAGGTTCCAGCCGCTACAAGAGCTGATAGAAGACGGTGAGACGGACATCGAGACACAGTGGGAACACTGCAAGAAGCTCTGGCATGACACATGTGAAGAGATCCTTGGCAAGAAGAAGGCCCAGCACAAAGAATGGATCTCTGCTGACACCATCCACAAGCTGGAAACAAGGAGAGAGAAGAAAGCTATGCTGAACACGAGCCGAACAAGAGCAGCTAAGGCAAAGGCACATGAAGAGCACACAGCAGCAAACAGAGAAGTAAAGAAGAGCATCAAGAAGGACAAGAGGGACTACTTTGACGCCCTGGCCAGCCAAGCAGAGGCAGCAGCCGGACAGGGGAATCTGAAGGACCTGTACCTGGTGACCAAGAAGCTGACGGGTAAGTTCCAGCAGACAGACAAGCCAGTGAAGGACAAGAACGGAAACCCACTGACAACAACCGAGGAACAGCTGAAACGATGGGCAGAACACTTCAGGGAGCTGCTGAACCGCCCCGCCCTGACGCACCACCAGACATCCCACCCGCAGAGACAGAACTGCCCATCAGCTGTGACAAACCCTCAAAGGCAGAGATCAAGAAGGCCATCATGACTCTGAAAAATGGGAAGGCTGCAGGGCCGGACGAGATACCAGCAGAAGCCATCAAAGCAGACATAGAGACAGCTGTCAACATGCTATACAGCCTCTTCAGCAAGATCTGGGAGAAGGAGGAGGTACCGGCTCAGTGGAAAGAAGGAATCATCATCAAGCTGCCGAAGAAAGGAGACCTCAGAGACTGCAGCAACTACCGAGGGATCATGCTCCTGTCAACGCCAGGCAAGGTTCTCAACAGGGTTCTACTGGAGAGACTGAAAGAGGCTGTCGACCCCAAGCTCCGAGACCAGCAAGCAGGCTTCCGGCAGAACAAATCATGTGCTGACCAGATCGCCAGCCTGCGCATCATCGTGGAGCAGTCGCTGGAGTGGAACTCCCCCCTCTACATCAACTTTATAGATTATGAGAAGGCCTTCGACAGTGTGGACAGAGAGACGCTGTGGAAGCTGCTGAGGCATTACGGAGTCCCCGAGAAGATCATCTCTCTCATCCGGTGCACCTACCAGGACATGAACTGCAGGACTGCCCACGCCGGCCAGCTGTCCGAAAGTTTCGAGGTGAAGACCGGAGTTCGGCAGGGGTGCCTGCTGTCACCGTTCCTCTTCCTCCTGGTCATCGACTGGATCATGAAGACCACTACAACAGGCAGGAACAACGATATACAGTGGACACTCTGGACGCAGCTCGACGACCTCGAAATTCGCTGACGACCTGGCGCTCCTGTCACACAGCCACAGCCAGATGCAGGACAAGACCACTCGCTTGGAGACCACATCAGCCGGGACAGGGCTCAAGATTACGAAAACCGAGCTGATGAAAATCAACACCACTGCCAACACACCAGTCACAGTCGGTGGAGAGCCCATCAGGGAGGTGGAATCTTTCGTCTACCTGGGAAGCGTGGTTGACCAACAGGGAGGCACGGACCGAGACGTCACAGCCAGAATCGGCAAGGCAAGAGCAGCTTTCGTCATGCTCAAGAATATCTGGGCATCTGGAGGAATCAGCATAAGAACCAAACTCCGCATCTTCAACTCCAATGTGAAATCAATTCTGCTCTACGGATGCGAGACGTGGCGGACAACACAGACGATGCAACAAAAGATTCAGACATTCTTCAACACCTGTCTGAGGCGCATCTACAAAATCCGATGGCAGGACAAGGTCCGAAACGAAGATCTGTGGGAGCGTGCGGGACAGGAACCAGTGGCTAAGCAGATACTGCAAAGGAAGTGGGGCTGGATCGGACACACCCTCAGGAAGCCAGCATCCAGCACCACACGCCAAGCCCTGACTTGGAACCCGCAGGGAAAGAGAAAGAGAGGCCGGCCTCGCAACAGCTGGAGGCGAGACACTGAGGCGGGGTTGAAACAACAAGGGACAAACTGGACTGGAATGACCAGAACAGCCCAGAACAGAGTGCGATGGCGAAGGGTCGTCAATGGCCTATGCTCCACCGGGAGCGATGGGCATAAATGAAATGAAATGAGGGATTTCTGAAACACTAAAGCAAGTGGCTCTGCAATCGCGTTGCGCACAATCACTGACTATTTGCCCAGTCATGTTTCGTTGTATGCGTGTGTTTGATTTCCGCTGTTATATTATGTGTCGCCCTAAATCGTGTGGAGTCACGTCATTGGTTTTGTGACACACAGACCACCCACAGAAATAAAGGAGAAGCTTTTGCACTTCTCCAGTACCAAGTCTGACGTGCGTCATGCTTGACAGTCAATGACCATTTGATTTCAAACATAGTGTCGTGAAGCTGCCTAACGGGCATATCAAAAGGAATACAGACTGAATATGCACAAGATTCAAACAAAAAACGATGAAAAATTCTTTATTTGGCGATTCTAAAAACTCGTTCTCCATTTTGGGAAAAGGAACAATTAGACTGGCAACAGATTCATTGGAGAAAAAAGTCGCTTCTTGCCTTAAACTACAAAATGGCGGAAGTGTAACAAGAATTCCCATATGTCAAATTCAAAGGGCAACTGTTTAATCCGTTATTTCACCAGTTCTTGTCCATATGATGTAGGCTACTTGGGAAACGTACGCTGATAAGCAGTGATCATCTGCTAGTTATTGTTGCTCTCAGTGAGCAGTCAGCACAACAGAATCAAGTGAAAGACATTATCCCCAAATTCAACTACAAACGTGTTGACTGGGATAGATATGAAAAAAAAAAAATATATCAAGAGCG
This sequence comes from Conus canariensis, assembly GCA_033310375.1. Classification (NCBI taxonomy): domain Eukaryota; kingdom Metazoa; phylum Mollusca; class Gastropoda; order Neogastropoda; family Conidae; genus Conus; species Conus canariensis. Next base: position 38,748,875 of record CM065730.1, on the reverse strand, counting down.
CAAAAATACAAAGAGTATAAAATTTGAGAAAACTGACACTTTTCACTCAAAATTCACAGAAACTGTTTCGTATGCTGCTGGCGTTTCTATTCCTATATCAGTATGCATTGCTAAAGTCGGGTAAAAACGGCACTCGGGGAATATTTGGTGGGTTTTAGACTGTCAAAAAGCCGTAGTGGATAGACATGAAAAACATCGAAACTATCTGAGTGACAGACGACATTCAATGAGAAAAGCAAACTTTTTGTAACAAATTGAGTTTATGGGCACAAAGACCCCCAAAGGGTAAGCCTATGGTCAAAACCCAGTGACATGAGAAACAGAATTTGCATTCGAAGCTGTGAAGTTCGATCTTGAGTACATTGATGCGAAAAATTTGATGAAAATTACATCTTCATCAAATCCAGTCATGATGCATATGGAAAACAAATATCCCGACCATCTTTGTGTACGGATGGCTCAAAAGAAAGAAGCTGGGTTTGCTTTTGTTATTCAACCACCAAAAGTAGAACAATCACACTTCATTAGAAAATATTGATCTGTAGTCGGGGTTGAAACTATTTAGCTAGATGGTTTTGACATACCTAACTGACTTATCACGGTCTTCATTTCAAGTGTTGTTCTGCGTAGAATCGATGTGTTACAATCCATTAAGTTTTGCAATTCGAATTCAGACATTTTTGTACAGGAAATATGTCATTTAATGCATATGTTGTTGTCTAAAGGAACTTATTTTTACTTTCAGTTGGATTCCTTCACAGTCTGAAATTTTGGTAACCAAATACTGACAAATGTGCAAAAACGGGTGCTAGAACTGAAATTAGTAGTCAAAAATTCTGACGGGGTTAACGGTATCGGCGAATCCACGGGGGCTGTCGTTGGACGGACGTGGTGGCGCCTTCTGGGTTCCCCCCGATAAAATAACCACCGGTCAAGACCACCGGTTAGCCGGAACCGATGGCCATGAATGTCGCGGTTGTGCATGGAGTTAACCTCCGGTCAGAGAGTTAACCAGCAGCTGCGGAAGTCGAGTTTAACCTCCAGTTAAGTCTATTCATGGATAGGAACCCTGGAGGGAAAGCTCACTCACGCGGGCTCCACGACTAAGCAAGTATTGTAGTCAGTAGGGGGGCTAAGTAGGTGGTGTCTTGCACATGTTGGCTCAGAACACGCGCCACTGAACACTGTGTGACTCGGCAGCAGTGCTGTGTGTCTTCAGTAGGTTGCCTCTTTGACAACTTGACATTGACTGCTCCCAGTGGATTGCCGGTGCTGTGACTGTGGCGGGCCGGGCTATGGCTGTGGACGGGGATGGCGAGGGGGGGTTGGCGTAACGAGCGGCGTAGGTGCACTACCACTGAGGTGGATAGAAGATGGGACAGCAAACAAACAAAAAGAAGAGGAAGAAGAAGAAGAAAGACAGAAAGAAAGAAAAGGAAAAACTAAAAAGAGTCAACATCTCAACTACACCATGAAAGAACTCGAGACCCATAAGATGTTGAGGGATGAGTTAAAAAAAACGCATTGAAGACGGTGAAAGAAACTTAGCAATATGCCAAGGAAAGATAGTGACCATAAAACCAAGAATGACCAATGACAGGACTGGTGCAGGAAACAGTGGTGGGAGTGACAGGGATTGAATGGATCAAGGACGTGTACATAGTGTGAATAAAACAAACAAAAATGGAAGAATGAATGGTAAGACAGGGAGTCATGAGAGTGCAAGGTATGGAGTGAATGGATGCTCGGTACTGTACACCAATATGGACAGCTTTTTGAACAAAAAAGATTACTTTTTTACGAGAATACATGAAATTAAACCTAGTATAATTGGTCTCACTAAAATAAAACCCAAGAATGCTAAGAATTTCATCGAATCAGAATACCATATTCCAAACTACGATATGTTCTTAAATAACAAAATAAGTAGAGGGGTAGCATTATATACAGAGAAATCCTTAAACACACATGAATGTGAAGAACTAAACACATCTGAGTTCCAGGAAAGTGTATGGTGCACATTTAATACCAATGATAGAAACACAGTATTACTTGGCTGCATCTATAGAAGGCCTAACGAGAGTTCTGAAGCTGATGATGAAAAAATGTTTGACCTGTTAAAATCTGATATAATATTAAAATTTGACAAAGTATTGATTATGGGTGATTTTAATTACCCCTTTGTCAGATGGGATGGAAAGTGGTCAGGGGAGAAAGGTGAGCAAACTGTGGAAAAAATCAATGATGCATACTTGATGCAGACAGTTAACAAACCAACAAGGAGACCAGGACAGAACCCAACTTTGGATGACTGGATATTAGTGAATGAGGATAATCTTATTTCAGATATTACACACCAGGATCCAGTTGGGAAAAGTGACCATGATGTATTGTCCTTTTGAATTTTATGTATTAACAAACTACAACATAAAACCAAAGGCAATATATACTTTCAGTCTAAACAAAGGAAATTATAACCAACTGAGAAGTATTATAAGTAACCATGATTGGACAACTATGGACCAAATGAATGTAGAAAATGGTTGGAATCACCTCAAAGGAGTACTAACAACAGGTATGGAAGAGTGCATTCCAAAAGTGAAAACAGGTTCGGTGAAAAATATGAAGCCGATATGGATGGATGGAAAAGCATTTAAAGCAATCAAAAAGAAATATAAGATGTTCAAAAGATACTTGTGCACCAAATCAGGACGGGATTACCTAAGATATATTGAAATAAGGAATTTAAGCAACAGACTTGTTAAGAGAAGCCGTAAAAATTACGAAAGAGAAATAGGTAAAGAAAGTAAAAGTAACTCCAAAATGTTCTGGAAATATGTTAAAGAAAAGATGAAAATAAACACTGGAATAGGCAACTGAAAAGGAAAGATGGAAGTTTGGTAGGTAATGATAAAGAAAAGGCAGAAACACTAAATGACTTCTTCTCTAGCGTTTTTACACGAGAGGCCCTAAGTAGCGTTCCAAACTTACCAGAGTGTTCCCGATCTGATGGTGTATCTATATGTGGTGTAAGGGTAACCACGCATGCAGTTAAAAGCAAATTGAAAGAGTTAAACCCTAACAAGTCTCAAGGTCCCGATCTCATTCCACCACGAGTGTTAAAAGAAGTAAGTGATGAGATAGCTAGTCCACTATGTAATATATTTAACAAATCCTTAGAAACAGGGTCCTTGCCTAGAGATTGGAAGACTGCAGAGGTCACAGCTATATTTAAAAAAGGTTCCAAAACAAACCCAGGTAATTACGGGCCGGTGAGCTTGACTTGTATTGCATGTAAGATTTTAGAGAGCTTTGTAAGGGATGTGGTAGTTGCTCATTTTACTGAAAATGACTTATATGCTAAATACCAACATGGATTTAGGAAAAAGAGATCATGTGTCACACAATTACTAGAAGTAATCGACAACCTAACAGAATTGGTAGATAATGGGGAGCCAATTGATATAATGTACTTGGACTTCAGAAAGGCATTTGATTCTGTCCCCCATGAAAGGCTGCTAACAAAACTAAAAGCATATGGAGTAAATGGTAATGTTCTAAACTGGATCAGAGGTTTTCTTGAAGGAAGGTCACAATTAGTGAGAGTGGGAGAAGAGAGATCCAAGACAATCTGAGGTCCTAAGTGGAGTTCCACAGGGTAGTATCCTAGGGCCCATATTATTCACTGTGTTCATTAATGATTCACTGGACATCACTCAAACCACATGCAAAATATTTGCAGATGACACAAAAATATATGATAAGGCGACAAACAGCCAAAGATCCAACAGGATATAAACAAGCTACAAGAATGGTCAGATGAATGGAACCTTTACTTCAATGTAGCAAAATGTAAGGTGATGCACATTGGCAAAAAGAATAAACTGTTTGAATATACTATGATTGTGAACAACGAACTGCAGAAAATAAATACATGTGATGAAGAAACAGATCTGGGAGTAACCTTTGATAAAGATCTATCCTTTGATCCTCACATCCAGCCAGTTGTAAATAAAGCAAATCAGATGATGGGACTCATCAGGAGAACTTTTACCTCCCTAGAAAAGGAGACATTTGTCAAGCTTTTTAAAGCATTTGTTAGGCCCCATCTCGAATACGCTAATGTAATTTGGAATCCCCATCTCAAGAGACAGTCAAAAATGATAGAAAATGTACAAAGGTAAGCTACTAAAATCCTGAAAGAGTGTAGTAATTTAAACTATAAAGAAAGATTACATTATCTCCAGTTACACTCACTGAAAGGAAGGAGGATCAGAGGAGACCTAATCCAATTTTTTTTTAATATTCCATAATTCTGATGATGTTAATGTGCATGCGCTTTTCAAATTCTCTGAAGTGGGTTGCACGAGAAATAATGAAGGCAAGATTTTTATCAACATTGCCATACTAACAAAAGAAAGTCTTGTTTTGCTTTCAGAATTGCCAATTATTGGAATGCACTGCCTACTAACACCAAATATGCATCAACAGCTTAAAAAAAAAAACAAAAAAAAACCTACATGAAGACCCTAAATTGAAAGACCTTTTCTTTAGTGTGGATTGAGTATAATGTTATTTATAAGATAGGCATGCAACCAGACCGGAATAAAATTGAAAAATAATGAGGGGATGCAAATAGGCCGTAAGGCCTAAGGCCAAAAAGCCGGTCCCTACTACTACTCTACTATCTTAATATACCCTTCACTTAAAAAACGAGTCATCAAATGTTGAGACAAATGGCTTGGGGCCGTTTCGGAAATAGCTGTTCTCATATTAAACACAAAATACCAACTTTTCAATGACAATTATGTAAAAAGCATCCAACACATGCAAATTCGTGACACGTATCAATGCAGAAATTTAGTTTCAAGGTATTATCGACTAGAACTGGATCCTCTCAGCACTAAATATAGTGTAACTTTTGCTCCCACGACAAAACAGTGAAGTGCACGCCCAAAATGCCAAAGGAATGCTGCTTACGATACCGAATTGCGTAGCAGATATGACAGCACAGAGCACACACAACAAAGGAAACATCCCCTTTCTGTTTGTTCCGTGTGCTCTGTGCTGTCATATCTGCTAGGCGATTCGCTGTCGCAAGCAGCATTCCTTTGGAGTTATGGGCATGCACTTCATTGTTTTGTTGTGGGAGCAAAAGTTACCCTACTTGTTTATTACTTACTGTACCCTGCCTCATTTCGTGTTTACTAAATATAGTGCGTGTGTTGGCAAAACAAACATGTCAAGAGGTCAAATGATGTAAATAATTTCTATACTGCCACATACAAACAAAAATTCTTGAGGATGTTCTGAACCTTTTACGTAGTGTGATGGTGTGGAGGGGTAAAGCGTGTGCAGGCGAAGACAGGCAGATGGAACCAGGGAACGCTCTCGGGACACTAGGGTACACTCCAGGAAACACTACCGCACACACATTGCATTTGCATTGAGGGTGAGATTAACGTCCTATTGGCCTGAGGCCCTTAAGGACAAGGTTCATGCAGACATAGGTCTGCATATTTGTGGCAACTGTTGTCGCCTGGCAGTAGTGGGTAGTTTCAATGAGGGTCGTCGCATTTGTCTCCCAGAGCTCGTGTTCCTCTTGAACATTGGCTCAATTCTGGTCGTCATCTTCTTGAATGTTGGTTCAAGTTTGGTGGAGTTGGTCTTGAACGTTGGTTCAGTTTCACGTTCTTGGTCGACCGACGGTAGGCGTCGGTGTGTGTTGCCTGCTGTCCCCCAAACATCAGGCTGTCTTCAGGACCACCGGGCGGCCTTCTTCATGCTCGGGTGGCGATGGTCCTGTGCCGCGTGAGGCCGCCTCAAGGAGGAAGCAGGACGAAAGTCGCTGGAGCGCTGCACGAGTCCCTAAAACTTGGCGGGCACTCGCTGACTGCGGCCGAGAGGGCAATTTTTCAGCCCAACCCCGTAAGGAGTGCCCCCATGTCTGTCACCCCTTAAAACAGCACGGTATTCCAGGCCACGGTAGTTGCAGTCAGGCAGCGCTCCTTCGCCAATCGCCCCACATCTCCAGGAGCCGTCCCCCAGCGACACAGGCTAGACCCGTCGTCACCCATATGGCTGGAAGGTTGTCTGTGCCGCCCGACGACGCTGATCTCTCACATCAGCATCCTTCAAAGGAGAGCTGCCACCTCTCCCCTGGTGTCCACTGCTATGCCACACTCGCAGTGACCGCACACACGCAGCGCCCCAGATATATATACAGGTCAACCGGGCCGCAAAGCAGACAGCGTTGCACTCAAAATGGGCCTCGTGAGACAGGAAAATAATGACAAAATTTGTACTATCCGTCGCAGCTTCTGTGTTGTCTAGCTCGCCGCCCGTTCAAAGTATTCAAGCATATTTGATATCAATGAAAACCTCAGAACCCAAGGAATAAAACGCAGTAAGTCACGCTTGGCAACTTTGTGGCTGTGTAAAATTATTAATGATTAAAATCCGAGAGTGAACCCACTTTTAACGTGTTTGCGTCACATTTTCCTCTATTTTAATGAAAAATACCAAACAGCATGAAATAAATTTGTAATGAATGAATAGCTGGCATTTCGCTCTTTTTATAATATAAATTTCATTATCCAAGATGCCGTCTGAGCGGAGAACTTTGTGTTTAAAATTTGATCGGAAACACAACTTGCTTTCGTCGCCACATGGCCGTCAAACATGTGCTTTTGACCCGATTTTCGATAAAATGTCATTCTGTTGAATAGTCCATCGGATGATAATTTTTATACATTTTTAGTTGCATCGATGATAGAAATGGAGTCATTAAGAAGATTTTAATTGGGAAAACTGAGATTGACTGGAAATTAGAAAGAAGTGATGCAGGACCTGGTCATCAAGCTACAAGTTTTTTTTTTAGAGCAACCAAGGATGCATTTTTATTGCAGCACCAGAAAGAACCAACAAGATACAGAGAGGGACAAAGAGCCAATACGCTGGATCTTGTTTTTACCAACAGAGATGACATGGTCAATGAAATTAGAACTGAAGCAGGACTTGGAAAGAGTGACCATTTGTCCTCCTCATCAACTTATCCTGCTCTTTTGAAAGCACTCGTCAAGCTCCAAGATACAACTTTCAAAAAACCGATGTAGACAAGCTTAAAAGTGAACTTGCCTCCATTGAGTGGGAAAAGAAACAAAAAACTTATCAGCCAATGAAACATGGGAGAAAATTAAAGCCCACATCTATAATGCAATAGAAAAGTCAACGCCATTAACACGCAGCTCAGGCAAGAAAGGAAAGAACTGGATGGACAGGGGCACACTGAAGTCAGTCAGGAAAAAGCATAGACTTTTCAGAAGATGGAAGGAAACAAAAGCCGGGAAAGAATACCAGATTTATAAAACAGAGAATAACCGAGCAAGAAAGGAATGTCGTAGGGCTAAAAAAAACTTAGAACGCAAAGTGGCAGAAGAAGCAAAGACAAACCCCAAATGCTTTTGGAACTTTGTGAAGTCAAAAACATCATCAAGGCCAGGAATATCAGATCTGAAAAAGGCAGATGGTTCAAAGACCAAGAATGACAAGGAAAAAGCAGAATTATTAAATCATTTCTTTCAAAGTGTCTTTACCATTGAAAAGTCAGGACCACTCCCAGATCCACCAATGTATTGTATGACTTTGAGAAAGCACTCACAGATATCACGATTGAGCCTGAAATGGTCCGTAAACTGCTCGAAACTCTTCAAAACGGCAAAGCCCCAGGTCCAGATGGTATACCACCTAGCATTTTGGCAAGCGCCGCTGCCGAACTGTCTCAACCATTGGCACATCTTTTCAGTTTATCTGTAGACACAGGTCAAGTTCCTAAGGATTGGAAAAAGGTAAATGTCACACCGATTTTCAAGAAAGGTAGCAAGATGATGCCAAGCAATTATAGACCTGTAAGCCTGACCTGTGTAGTTTGTAAGGTAATGGAGAAGATCGTTCGAAAGCAAGTAATGGAACATTTACAGAAAAATTCACTGATCAGTCAAGACCAACATGGCTTTGTTCCAGGAAGGTCGTGTATTACGCAATTGTTGGAAGTCATGGATACCTGGACAGACATTACTGATGAGGGAGGTAGTGGTGATATCATATACATGGCTTACCAGAAAGCCTTCGACTCTGTACCACACCGTAGACTCCTAGCAAAGTTATCAGCATTTGGAATACATGAAAAAGCCTTGAACTGGATCAAAGATTTCTTAACCAACAGAAGGCAGAATGTTGTAGTCAACGGTGTGAAAGCACAAGAAGCCGAAGTGACAAGTGGCATTCCTCAAGGTAGCGTTCTTGGACCACTCCTCTTCGTCATGTTTATAAATGATCTACCACGTAAAGTCAAGACTTCTGTAAAGATGTTTGCAGATGACACGAAGGTATTTACAAGAACAGATACCGAGATGGGAGCAAAGGAACTGCAAGCTGATCTGGATGAACTCCAAATATGGTCAGACAAATGGCAACTAAAGTTCCATCCACAAAAATGCAGTGTTCTGAAACTAGGCAACAAGAAATCAGCAGCATCATACAGCATGAAAGGAAAAACTGAAGAAGGAGAGCGGAGTACAACACTGGCCGAAAGCAAACTGGAAAGAGATCTGGGAGTAACAATAGATGGAAACCTCACATTTAAAGATCATGTGGCACAAGTCACAGCCAAAGCCAACAAGATAGTGGGGTTGATTCGGAGGTCCTTTGATTATCTTTCAGAACAGACTTTCAGCCAGCTGTTCAAAAGTCTTGTACGTCCACTGTTAGAGTATGGGCATTGTGTCTGGCAGCCATACCAGAAAACGCTTTGCAGAGAAATAGAAGATGTGCAGCGCCGAGCAACCAGACTCCTCAGTCATTTGAAAGACAGGCCTTACTCAGAGAGACTGAAGGTACTAAAACTACCAAGCTTAGAACACAGACGTCTCAGAGGCGATATTATGGAAGTCTTTAAATATCTGAACGGCTACTACAAAGTAAGTGCTCCTGTCTTCAAATTAGCTAGTACCACTGACCTTAGGGGAAATTCTCTGAAACTGCAGAAGCAGAGACCAAGAGTAAATATCAGATCAAATTTTTTTCCTACAGAGTGGTCTCCTGCTGGAACAGTTTGCCTGACACGGTGGTCTCAGCGCCTTCGCTGAATGCTTTCAAAAGTCATTTGGACCATTCGCTGAATGCTTTCAAAAGTCATTTGGACCATTCGCTGAATGCTTTCAAAAGTCATTTGGACCATTCGCTGAATGCTTTCAAAAGTCATTTGGACCAACACTGGAAACAACTGAAGACAGTTTATGAACCAGAGTGCCTGACTTAAGTTAGGGACATGTATATTCCCACGCATGTGAAAACTTAAGCCAGTAAAGCTAGGACCAACGAACAGGCCCCAAAAGGGCCTCAAACGTTGAATCAAGTCAAGTCAAGTCAAGTCAAGTCAAGAAGTCTGAATTTCGTAAAACGACAATTTAGATCAAGACTCCGACAATCAACAAAGAAGGCGACTTGCTCAAGGGAGCCGGCGCCGTCAGTCATTTCATATAGTCGCAAGCCTCTGCAGAAAAGATCATAGGCATGCGATATACGAAATGAGAGCTTATGGACTTTACTTCACAATGTGCGTTTTCAGATTCTTTGGATTCTGTCATACTTTCTGTGAAATCAAGAATTATTTACGGTTTGTTCGTTGGACAATTCAAAATGGCGCCAAGATTAACTGTGCGAAATACCAGTTTTAGAGAAAATATGGGCTTCTCAGCCCAACAAGGTTGTAAGGAACAGAATACATTGATATTTGTGACTTCAGCGACGTATATACAGCTATGCAGGTTCTGAGGTATTCATAATGTAAGAGTTTACACAAGAAAATTGAGATCCACCGATCAAGGGAGGTAAGGGGGAAGATAACCTCATGAACAAAATATATCATCTACGACGGGTGGCCAAGTAACGTACTGTTAGCACCCGGCTACCCCCCCCCCCCCCTCCCCACCACCCCCCTACTCTGTTACAACCAGCGTCCTCGCTGACATAAAAAAAAAAAAATGACATGGAGATGACAACACATAAATCAATGGGGAAAATGAAACTTTAGCCATCAAGTTTTGACAGGCATTTCTACTCCTAAAACAAACCTTTACATCAAAGCATCAAAATATCTGGTCCCTCTCATTCTTTGTATTCATATTATCCCAGCTACCAGGGGCTTGCTGTTTTAAACAAAGTTTCTGGAAGACAGTGGATTCGCATTAACTGAAATGGGCATATTGACTAGAGTGGACATGTATGTATTTTAAACAAAATTCCAAAAAGTCAAAATACAAGTGTACACCATGGTGTACCAGAGATTCTTGTGTGCTTTCACTGTGGAGTGCCATGGTTGATGTTTAAATTAACCGAGGCAGGTAGTCTGATGACCCCCGATGAGTTCGCCTAGTTGTGTGGCGATCTAAGGAGGAATCCCTTTGTGGGCACTGACCGGCGACGGGCCGGAAATTCCAAAGAGGGAATACTCTCGGCTAGACCGGGGAAGAGACCGGGGAAAGTTTATGGAGGTGCCAGCCCCATTATGTAAGATGAAGATCAGTAGTTGTGGGAGGGGCTTACTATTTAGGATGTTGCTCAGCCGGGGACATTTTAAGGGAAATAGTTCTGATTACTATTTTTTATTTCAAACTGGTAAGACCTCGGATCACGCAATGTTTGAGAAGATGTTGTATGCTTAGGTTAGAGGGACATGTAGGTGATATGAAGTTTGCAGTTAATAGCTGCTGTTAAATATGTAAGACCCTTATAAATATTCATGAGGCGTAGGGATCTGATAGATGGCGTCCCTAGGTGACGCTAGGGGAAGCGTTGGTGGCTTGGGAATTTACTGAGTTATTCAGTCAGGCCCCAAATCTCAAACGGAGAGGACTACACCTTAGTCTGTGAAGTGTGGTGATGGTGTTCTGATGGCACCAGAAATGTAAGTTTATGCATTTCTTCATTTCTGTATTCTGGAAGTGCATCTAAGTACTATGTACTTTGTGTTTTGCTATGTGTATATGTCAGACATTTGACAATGCTGCATTGTTATTATGAAATGAGAATTGATTGTTCCATGCTTTGTATTCTTGACACTTTGCGTTTTCTATAGGTTTTATTGAGTACTAAGATTTTGAAATTGTTTTAGAAGTCGAGTTCATATTTGAAGGAAAGACCTATTTAACTGCAGAATAGAAATTCAGTTAGGGATTCAGTTCTGTGACAATAAAAACAAAATAAATGAGATAAAATACAGAAGTTATGGAGTCCTTAAAAGTAAGTGAATAAGCAGATAATATAGTGATGTAGTAGACAGATTGTTAGTGGTGTTTCTAGAATTTGATAATTGAGCAGTTGAGACAGGAGTCGTTAAATGATGGCCGGTAAGGCAATATTGCTGTGTGTTATTGACTTACGGGTTACTGTAATAGATGATTTTGCAGTGCTTTTTGACCGGAGCGATAAGCCATAACTCTCTCTCTCTCTCTCTCTCTCTCTCTCTCTCTCTCTCTCTCTCTCTCTCTCTCTCTCTCTCTCTCTCTCTACTGAGTATATTTCTTTTCTGAAGAACATGTTACCATACCGGTTATATGTATCTGTCTCCCTTTATGCATGATGAAGGTTACGGGTTTGTTGCCTATACAGGCTGTTTGCCTTTAATGTCGACGGAAACTGGCATATTTCTTTGTTGCTGTTTCATGTTTTTTTCATTTCAAGAGTCGAAGTGTTGCGCTTGATTATGTTCACTGTCGATTCCTTTGACTGGTTGTAATTTAGGGATGCAGTCTGTCATCCCATGTTGCTTAATTATAGAAGTGAAGGATGAGCAGTTATGACGGAACACATGGAATGAGATGGAATAATTGTGTTAGGGACATGAATCCCACATAATTGGGAGTTGCTGTTCCGACTTTGGGCAGCACAGGGTTGAACCGTGTCTTTGAGGTTAGGTTTACCCTGGTTTCAGAGTGGTCGTTTTGTCACTCAATTAGTTCTTGTTTGGATGGGTTATCATTGTTGATAACCTCTGCGCAAATCCAATGCAAGAGACTAAGAGGGCTATAGTGGTTGAACCTATGATTCCGAATACCACAGTATAGCACATTCCAGATTATGTGTCTCCTGGATGATTTGCTCTGGCTCGCTGTTAGAATGAGGGATACCTTATCCCTGAGATTGACCTAGTCTCGTAATTTTCCTAAATGAGTAGAAAGAAACTCGTGGAGAGCGTGGCAGCAGAGAGTCCTCAGAAGAGAAGCCCCCTTCAAGCAAGTGTTTCGGCCCTTATCTCCTGACACTCTAGGGGGGTTGGGCCACACCCGGTTCATGACTCCGGATGTCCCTCTGCTGCCCCTTTTTTTTCCCATCTTGGGACGAGCCATGGCTGGGATTCGAACCCATGACCCTCTGGACATGCTCATTTTCCACTTAATGACTCGCGCTTTAACCACTGAGCCACAGGGACACCTGATATTTGTAGGGAAATTAAGCCTTATGAAGTTCACTTTTGTTCCTCCTTGACCAGATCCAGCTTGAACACCTCTCTGCCGCTTCTGCCATTGCTTTCAGGGCTCTGGTTTTTTCCTTCCCTGCAACTGAGAGCTGTTTCATGAGGCTGTATGCAGACGTTCCTACAAACCCCCTAGCTCCAATTTCTGCAGTGAGGACTTTGACCTGATAGCCTTCTCTCCTCAGGCTGTTTGCCAGATCAGCATACTTTTCAGTCTTGTAGATTTGAGCTGCCTCCATTCTGTTCTCATATGGCACCGTGAGCTCGATCATGATCAGCTGCTTGGTTGACTTAGAGTGGACTACTATGTCTGGTCTCATGCCACTCTTGCTGATGATCTCTGGGTGACTCTTCCATTCTGGGAGGTCTGCAGTGCACTCCCAGTCATCTGCCCCGTCCAGCAGACTCTGCCTGCATGTTTCGAGTGGCACTGTTGTTCTTGGCCATGATTTGCTGCCTCCTGCCGTGAAGAATGTTGCGGGTGCTTTTGGAGTCCTGATTTTCCCTTTTGTGGTGTTGGTACTAGCCCAGACTACTTGTACAATTTCTTTGAGCACTTGGTTGTGCCTCCATGTGTACCTTCCTTGAGCCAGGGCTACTTTACATGAGCTTAGGACATGCTCCACTGTTTGTTTTTCATGGCAGAGGGGGCATGCAGGATCGTCTGTTTTCCCCCACTTCACCAGGTTTGCATTTGAGGGCAGAAGGTCATATGCAGATCTGAGAATGAAGCTGATCCTGAGAGGGGCCATGTGCCAAATGTCATTCCAAGTGAGACTTCTTTGGAGTGCATTCTCCCACGTTGTCCATTGCCCTTGCTGGCTCTGCTGGACTGCTTTTTGGAGTCTTTTTTGGTCTTCTTCTTTTCTCATCTCCTGAATCATCATGTCTCTTTTGGCTTTTCCTTTGGCCTTTGACCACCATTCAGTTTTGGTCACCCCCAGTCCCTGTCTGTTGGTCTGTGTGTGTCCTGTTATTTCTCTGATCTTGAGACTTTCTTTTGCAGAATCCATCGCCTCTTGAACTTTCCATTTTCTGCCTGTCTTCAGCTGGGGCTTAATTGCTTCTACCATCTTGTCTCCTGAGTCCTCCAGCATGCTTTGAAGTCTGATCTTCCCTGCTTTGTATTCCTCCAGGATGGATTTCAGTGGTAGTTTCAGCTTTGCTTGGCGACAGTACAGCGCTATGTCAGTCAGACAGGGTGGGACACCAAGCCATTTCCTTGTGAACTTGTTGATTTTGGCTTCCATTGCCTCCACTATGCTGGTGCAGATGTCGTATATCATCAGAGGCCATAGCAGCTTTGGTATCAGCATGAACTGCAGACACCAGACCTTGTATTTGCCAGGGAGCCCACACTGGTCAATGGTCTCCAAGCCTTCCTCCGCCATCTGCTTGGTTTCTTTTGCTCTTTGTGTGTCTTTCAGCGTATCATCATACCATCTTCCAAGGCTCTTGACTGGTTCTTCTGTGACTGTTGGAATGGCCTGGTTGGCAACACTGAAGACCACAGATCCGGCCACTTTTCCTTTCCTCAGTGAGAGACTCCGTGATTTCTTTGGCTTGAACTTCATTCTGGATGAGGCAACTATGTCGTCCAGCCTCTCCAGCACATGACGTGTCTCGTCTTCTCTGGATGAAATCACTGTAGTGTCATCCATGAAGGCCTTGAGAGGAGGCATCTTGTATCCATCGCCAAGGTCTGTTTGTCTCGCGTTGTTTGTTGCTGCTTTCAAGATGAGTTCCATTGCCAGCACGAACAGTATTGGGGAAATTGCACAGCCCATTGCAATACCCACTTCCAAGTTGATCCAGTCTGTTGTGTACTCCTTGGTAGAGAACCGCATTGAGAAGCCATTGAAGTACTTCTTGAGCATGTCGCGGATGTTCTTTGGCACATGGTACATCTCAAGAGCCAACTGTATCATCTCATGGGGCACAGATCCATATGCGTTTGCCAGATCAAGCCACACTACGTCCAGGTCTCTCTTTTCTGTTTTTGCTTTTTGGATTGCGTCCCAGATCATTGTGGCGTGTTCTACACAGCCCGCCACGCCTGGGATGCCACCTTTCTGGACTGACACATCCAAGTACTTGTTTTCCATCAGGTACTTGGTCAGCCTTGCTGCCATGACAGAGAAGAAGATTTTCCCTTCGACGTTCAGTAGTGATATTGGCCTGAACTGGCTAATGTCACTTGAGTTTTGCTCTTTGGGGATGTACACACCATCTGCCGTCATCCACTGGCCGCTGATCTTCTGGTTTCTCCAAGCCGATCGCAGCAGCCTGTGGAGCCACTCCAGCACCTTGGGACATTTCTTGTAAAGCTGGTAAGGTATTCCGTTTGGCCCTGGTGATGATTTGGCTCTGGCTTTGTCGACCACCTTCTTGATTTCCGCCAACGTTGGAGGCTTGCCATTGAACTGTTCCTCAGGGTTGGTTGGCCACACCAGACCTTGAATGTCGAGTGGTGCTTTGCTCTGTGGGTCAGAGTATGTTTTCCTCAGATGCTGCTCAAGAACTCCTTTGTCCACACTTAGGGTCCCAGATTTTGGCTGCTCAAACAGTGTTCTGGCAAACTGGAAGGGGTCTCTGAAGAAGCGCTCTTGTGTCTTCTTCTTTTTGCTCTTCCTCTTCCTCGCAGATTCCGCTTTGCTGAGGGCACTGTGTTTTTCTTTCAGGTCTTTCCACAGTTTTTCCAAGCCTTGTTTTTCAGCTGGCAGTGCGGTCTTCATTTGCATCTTGAGGTTTTTCTTTTGGACCCTGATCTTGTCCATCTTTTCTTGGCGTCTGGATTTCTTTGGAGGTGTTTTCTCTTTGGGTAGTTTTGCTCCATAGGCGTCTCTACATGTGGCATACACAATGTCCCCATATGTGGCTAGTTTGTGTTCCAGGGTGCTTTTCCCTATCAGTGCATCGAGTCTTTGGACGATTTTTGCATCCAGTTTCTCCCAATCTTCAGTTTCGTTTGCTCGTGGCAGGTTGAGTTTCAGGCGCCTGGCATCGAGGGCCTGTGCAAATTCCTCATCCGAACCAACAGATGTTTTTCTGTCACGTGGAAGAACTTACGAAATGATTCGGATGTATGTGAACTATGCAATGGTGTAAGATGCATTTGTGGTTTACGTTCGTTTGCATTTTCATTTACAGGCCACGGTTGCTAGAGCCCTTTATTTTTCCTTTTTTTTTTCCCCTTTTACCTTATTTTTTTCCCTATTTCCTTTTGTTGGGCATTGTCACCAGCCCCTTTCATGTACAAAAAGCTGTAGACCAAATTAAAGAAAGAAAATCTTCACTGGGCCTGACTCATTTGTCTTTTTTGGATGAACCTAGTCCAACTTTCTCCCGAACCCGATCTCCCCTTGTGCGTTTCTTTACAGTAGGAACAAGGGGAGGTTTACACAAGAATGACTACATGGGATTTGTTTTCTGAACAAAACCCGGACTTTGGGTACACAAAATGACTAAAATGGGCTTGTTATTTAAAACAAAATTCTAAGAGGTCAGATACCAGAAATCACTAGGAAGAATGTGTTAACACCCAAAGCACTGGGTAGGTACCAAGTGACAACAATGGATTGTTATCTGAATAAAATTCCAAAATGTCAGATACCAAAAATGACTTAGCGAGGATTTGTTATTTTAAACATTCCAAGAAAGTCAGACACAAAATATACTTAGAAGAATTCGATAAAATCCAAAGTATTGGTTACCAAAGGACAATAATGGACTTGTTATTTGACAAAATTCCATTAAGTTGAATACAAAATGGCAGAAACAGAATTTGCTATAAAATCCTTAGTATCAAGTCCCCAGGAAGATATGATTTGGTCGGGTTGTCGTTTTGAACAAAATTTCCCCAAAAGTCACACAACCTAGTTTTCTTTTACCACTACTGTTGGCTTTTGAAAAACAGGGGCACACATTATCCACCATAAGGAACAATCAGCATGTACTAGGTTGTATCAAAATAAAGACAACATATGAACAACTAATAGTTTAACAAACAGTCCGCAGCACCTCTTCCCAAAAGGAGTATTCAACCAGGCCGTATTCAATCAGGGAGTATATTTACTGTTCAGCTCTCTGAGAACTTCTGATTAAGTTATTTATGCCAGAGTTCCTGATCATCCATGTGGTCACCAACATACCTTTTCACTGGTTTCACCACCAGACAGGTAGTTCGTCGTGGGGCTGGTGTGAGTGGATCAGCAGTACGAATCAGGGGCGGAAATGGAGTGGGCACAGGGTGGCTAGCAGTTGTGGGTTTAGGCTGCGGGAACATCTGCCGGTCCGTCTTGGAGTCTGATGGTGGTTCCAGCTCCCGTCACTTTGTTTCCCAGTCAGGTGGTTCAGATGACGGCAGGGTGTCACTTCTGCTGTCAGGCAGAGAAGTTGCCTGACAGGGCCAGATCCATTGTCTGGAGGCCACAGCAGCCTGTGGTGGCCTGGGTTTTGAAGAAGGGCTTGCTGGTGTGGAGGAACTGGCAGTCTAGTTGACGTTGATGCAGGGTCGACACTTGGCTAGGTGCTGCTCCAGATCCCGATACATACTGGGCCAGTAGACCTGGGGCCATAACATCTCTGCAGTATGCTGGTAGCCCTGGTGACCCTGGCAGTCGTGGACTGATGACAAAACCCTGGGGCGCAGCGATCTGGGAATGAGCAGCTGCTCACACGCCCCAAGTTTAGGGTCCACCATTCGGCGGTGGAGCACCCCCTGTCAGCAGATGAGTCGACCATGCTGCTGAATGAGGGCCTTAGCTCCCGGTTCTCAGCTACAGGTTTGCTTGGCCAGGAGGACAGAATTGGTGCAATGGATGGATCCTCCTGCTGAAGTCCGTGCCACTCTCCTGGTGACAGCTGAGGCAAAATGGACTCTGCTTGTCGCCTGGGTGCTGCTGAGCCATGTTGCCGAGACTTGTCAACATTCTGGCTGCTGACAGTAGCAGAGGACTGGGGTTTGTCCTCAGCTTTCATTGCCACAAACTTCCGTCGCCTCCGCCTGAGCCGTCGTCTTGAGCGCTGTGTGTTCGCCACACAGCTGCGGACCTGCTGTGGTGGCCGTGCAGGCGATGGCTGCTGCTATTCCTCCCTCAAGCTGGTGACTTTGGCTGTGAGTGCCGCCAGTTGAGTTTTAAGTGCGGCAATAGTATCAGTGCCAACCATGTGGAGGATATTGCTGTCGGCACTGCAGTTCTGCATCCACCTTTGGGCTTCCTTCCAAGCCTCTTCAAAGGTGGTGGTAGGATGGTCCCAGACGAAATACCGGACATCCTTGCGAAGTGCTGCTTGTCGTAAGCCACAGGTGAAGGCGTCCCAGAGTATGGTGGCAGGCAACAGTCCATCCCCAGCCTGGTTGACCTTCCTCCGAAGGTACTGGAGATTGGAGGCATACTCCCAGATGGTTTCATCCTGGTCCTGCTGCCTGTTGAAAAATGCTGTGGCGAGGTTGACATCACGCTGTTCTCCCCAGTTCTCCTCCAAGATGGTCAAGATCTTGGCTGGGGAGCCCAGCGACTGCCTGATCACCTCCTGGCGAGCTCGGCCATCTAGGGCGGCAATCAGCCAGAGGGCGGCTGTCCTGTCATCCAGGGGCTGCAGGTGTAGGGCAAGCCTGGCCTCCCAGATGAAGTCGTCCACTTCCCTGCTGCTCTCATTACCAGTGAATCTGTGAAGCTGGTGTAGATGCAGAGGTAGGGGCAGTTGGCTGGCCATTGTGTCCCGTGTTCTTCTTGGGCTGTCTTACTGGTCCCTTCTGTCTTCAATCCTGCTCGCAGCTTCAGTTGTGATGGTGTGGAGGGGTAAGGGGTGAGCAGGTGAAGACAGGCAGATGGTGATAAGTGCAGGAATCAAGGGACAGCAGCCAGTCAAGAAGACACAGAGGACAATGTGGAGTTTTTCTCCTTTTATTTCTCTTCAATAAGGAGCTCAAACCAGGAACACTGCCTGGGAACTCTCTCTCTCACCGAGCACACGACACACTCTCTGCATACTCTCTGCCTCCCACGCCAGTCGCTCACAGAAGAAATAAAAGAACGAAACTATTGACGTAGGCCTATTGGTCGTAGACCATCTACGGGACTGATAACATCAAATGAAAGACAATTAATGACGAATGAAAATATGTACGTGTGCAAACTGATACAGGTTTAGAGGTGTGTGTGTGTGTGTGTGTGTGTGTGTGTGTGTGTGTGTGTGTGTGTGTGTGTGTGTGTGTGTGTGTTTCAAATTTAACGTATATCCACTCTAGCAAAAAAAAAAAAAAGACGGAAAAAACCCATCAACCCAAAAGCAAACGAACAAACAAACCAAACCCTAATCATGAATCTTAAATAAATGTTAGCAAACCGCCCAGAGAAACGTGGACGAACGAGTCACAAGACAAAACACTACGCGTTTCGACCTCTTAGGTCTTCTTCAGGTAAGACCTAATCATGAAACTAGGAAACTACAGATGGACTTGATGTAGGAGCGAAAAGTGAGAGGTAGGGGACGGATGAAGATGGTCCTTTCGTATATTTTATGTAGATTAAGCAATAGCTATATGACTGACTCACTTAAGTATGAGATGATAAATGTGAGAAGCTATGATACTTGCTTATTGGACTCTTTGATAAAGAAAGAATGTATTTGTGTGTGTGTGTGTGTGTGTGTGTGTGTGTGTGTGTGTGTGTGTGTGTGTGTGTGTGTGTGTGCACGTGAAAACAATTTTTGTTCTTTTAGTTCTACGTAAAATCTTCAGAGCAACCTAACAGAAAGTTCTCATGAATCGAAAGTTTTGTTTTTGTTTTGTTTGTTTGTTTTTTGGTGTGTGCCTCCCAGGACACACTTACAATGTTTATTAGGCATGTCCGTGACTGATATTTTTACTGATGCCAATCTTGCTTTTAGGGTTACCTGTTGTTTGATTCATATACTGAGAGGCATAAATTCCGCACATCATGCACACAAGTTCCACGGGAAAAGTTTGATTTGTTGCTCCTTTTATGACCCATTCCTCAGTTGGTGGGAGTGTGACCACCTTTCCACAGCGATGTTCCTCGTGCAGCACGTGCCAGCGAACAGACAATAGCGCCAGAAGCAAAAAGCCAAACTGGGCGACAACTCAGTTCAGAGTGAATATTGTGTCGCTTTCTTTTCACATGATAAACACACAGTTTAACCCCATAAAATGCCGCAACCAGAATGATTTTATCACACTGCAAGAAAATACCACGGCTAGACAACAACCAGCGAAACTGCGCTGTTGGGATGCTGAGGGCCGGTTCATCTGTCCGACAGGTGGCAAGAGCCATGAACGCCCACCACCACTATCTACCGCCTACAACAGCGCTTGGCAGCCACCCGGTCAGTTTCTGACCGTCCTCGACCAGGCGCACTTTGAGTGACGACTCAGAGACAAGATTGAGTGATTCACCTTTCCCACCTCAGGAACCGATTCCTGACTGCTGCTGCCACCCTAGAGCAACTTCGGGGGAGCGTGGGGGACCCATCAGCAGCTGCACTGTCAGACGACGTCTGTCACACGCAGGAATCAGGTGTCACAGGCCCTATGTTGGCCCTGTATTGACTGACAGACACAGGCAGGTCCGGCGCCATTGGGCAGCAAATGGTGCATTCCTGGGAAGACGCGCATGGAGAATGTCATCTTCTCTGATGAGTCACGTTTTTGCATGAGCCACATTGATGGGAGAATCAGAATTTACAGGAGACAAGGAGAACGGTATCATGACCCTTGTGTTAGGCAGCTCGACCAGTTTGGCGGCCCTTCAGTGATGGTGTGGGGTGCCATCAACGCCAACTTTATATCCCAGCTCGTGGTGATCGATGGCAACATCACAGCAAAGTGTTACGTGAACCACGTTCTCCAGCCTGTCCTACTTCCACTCCTGGATCACCTTGGTGGACGACGCAGATTTGTGTTCCAGCATGATAATGCTACATGTCACAGTGCCCGGATGACCCGTCAGTTTCTGCAGCAGAATGGAGTGGAGGTGATGCCCTGGCCATCCCTGTCACCTGACATGAACTGCATTGAGCACCATTGGGACGCGCTCGGCAGGAGAGTGGAGCAGCATCAGCCGAGGCCCCAGACGAGAGGTGTACTGATCGCCGTTCTTCAGCATCACTGGGTCAACATCCAGCAGGTGCAGATCCGACGTCTCGTGCAGTCCATGCCTCGGTGTCTTCGAGCGAGTGTAGCTGCCAATGGTGGATACACCAGATATTGACAGAATCATCTCTTTTGGAAGATGGTTTATGCTTTGCAATAACCATGTTTGACAGTTGTTTATGAATTTGATTCAGGTCGTTTATTTCTGTTCACACATGCCTTTTCAATCAAATTTTTGAACGCAGATTTGGTTTGTTTAAGTTGTTACCAAGTTTCCAATTAAATAACTGACAAATGAGATTTTTGTGCATGATTTTTTTATGTTTGTGCGGAATTTCTGCCTCTCAGTATAGTACAGTTGGGATGTCTTTTGATATTCAGGATCAGGATCAGGATCAGGGCGTTGTATCAAAAACAACTTAGCCTATTTAGGCTTTTTACGCCCCTTCTGTATGTATATATATATATAATATATATTATAATATAATTTTTTTCGTGTCCGTTGGTCCAGTCATAGGCTAGCTCAGTCAAATCATCCATCAATTTCATATTTTATTTTAGTTAATAATTCATGTTTATCTATGAGGTTCTTAAAAACATTAATACTAGGTGCACGTTTGATGTTAATTGTTAATTAATTCCAAAAATTGGTTACTCTGTTAGTAAATGCAAATTTTCTCAAATTAGTTCTGGAATATTGTTTAAATATCTTATCTTCACTGTTCCTTGTAGTATTTTTCTGCGGAGTACAAAAAAGTATGCTTTATCAACATCATCAATTCCATTAAATATTTTATATGTTTGAATCAAGTCTCCTCTTATTCTTCTTGCCTTAAGTGTTGGAAGTTGTAGACATTTTAATCTTTCCTGATATGAGTAATCTTTTATATTATGAATCATCTTTGTTGCTCTTCTTTGTACCTGTTCAAGAGCTTCTGATTGTCTTTTAGCACTGGATACCATACAGCATTTCCATATTCAAGAACAGGCCTAACTAGTGTCTTATATATGAAGACAGACAGACACTAGTCCCCAACTTAGACAGTGGGAGCGAGATGGAGAGAGAGAGAGAGAGAGAGAGAGAGAGAGAGAGGAGAGAGAGAGAGAGAGAGAGAGAGAGAGAGAGAAAGGAGAAGAACAAAAAGATATAGAACTGGGGAAAGTCACTCTGACTCTGTCTACAGGGAGGGGCCAAGGAAGGCTCTTGCTTACGCAGACAAAACAAGTGGCTTACAATTTATCTCACTATTTTAATTTATCTCACTGAACAATTTCAACAATCAACCACTGGTTTGTTTAACCAGAACACACACTGATTTTGAATCAAAGGATTTTTCAAAACAAGATTAAGGTTAACATCAAACATTAAATAAATCATCAAAAAGAGTTCAGCCCAACATAAGCATCATCCCATTCCTTAAGGTTCCGCGGGTATACTGAGACGGGTAGCAGAATATTGGTATTTGTGGGCTAGACCAGGGACAACTTTGGGTACAGGGTAAATGAGGGTAATTTGGGCAAGGTTGGAGGGAGGAAGGGTAAGGAGGAAAATAAAAATGTGGCAGAAATAACGACGAAGTCGACGAAAAGGATGGCCCCTGGGAATAACACATTATAACAAAATACATTAGCCTTCTATAGTGAAGAAATCTACTATTAAAACTACAAACAAGAGCAACACCGCTGAACATAAAAGACATCAATCTTGCCACATACAACAATTACCCCAGCCAATCGGCAATCTTAACCCACTAGCATGGAAGCATTATGCCTTTCACACACTCACAAAACTCTTCCATAATGAACATTCAAGCCCTTGCACAGAAATAACCAACAAACATCCTAAAAATATTCCTACATCAATACAACAACAATTTGTTTCCACAAACTTCTAGCACTGAGAAAATCTCAAATGTAGCAACACAATACATGCTAACAAAGCTAAACAACTCTCTTCTCCTTAGTTGCAAGGGTCATTCCATAAGAACAAAGGAATAAAAAGGTTTTTTCCACTGGAACTAGGCCCTAACTATACAAATCTTCTACTAGTGTAGTAATTTAATGTCAGGAGTATTGGGCTAAATTATGAACCCTAGCCCTAGGCACAACATGGTTAGCAATGATCCTTAAAAGAAGTTGAGAGAAAATATACAGACTGAGGGAAACCAAATGAGAAATTTAGACTGGAAACTAAGATTAGACTCTTCAGTCTTAGCTCTGCTCAACTTGAGAAGGGAGAGCACATGAGAACTGAATAAGCATGACAGAGAAAATAAGTCTATTAATTTCTTTAACATGCCTAAGTACTATTTCAAACAAGACAGCCTACTAAAATCCTGTAGAATGGCCAGGATCCTTTCCCCAATTTCAAAGTGTCTACCAAAAGCACATGGTAAACCCAACCGGTTCAACATACCAACTTGACCAGTATCTAGACAAGTCCAATCATAATATGATCAGTAACTATGTTATACAGGCTTAGTTTTTAGTCTAATCTACTTTTAATCTTACTACAGCTTACTAACCTTGAATTAAGAGACCACTTTGCCCACTTTGTTTTCCCTCTAGAGAGACAACGTGGTTCCTCCTCTCTTCAGCCGGTCAAAAGGGAAAGTACTTCTATGTCAAGGAACAGGAAATAGGATGTGGAACTTGTCAGGAAACAGGAAGTAGGTTGGGGAACTTGATTATCATTTCCCTAAATTAATTAATTTCAAGCCCAAAAATAATTACTTCTGGTAACTTTCCCAACAAGATTTTTATATACAAAGAATAAAAATAGTAAACTAGAAACCAAGGTGAACCAACCTCCAAAGGAAACAACTTCTTAACAAGAGACTAAAATTACGGTTACTTCCCTTGAACTGTGCTTGTGTAGACCAGCCCTCTGTCATGCTGTCTACACTTTCCCGGCCAAAAATAAAAAAAGAAAAACATATAAAATTTTTTTTCTTTTTTTTTCTCTTCAATTGGAAATTTCTGGTCATTTCACACAATGGCGAAATTTTCTTGAACCAGCAATGAATCATTGCCAGATAATTTCTTTGGTGTATAACTACACGCATTTCTTGGCCAAGATGAAATATTGTTCCTCTATCATCGACAAGGACTTGGAGAGGGTCTCGAAACTTTCCTCCAACTGTCTCAACCATGGTCCCAGATCCTTGGCTTTGCCAACAGTGGCAGACTCAACAGGAAGATCTGCTGCCACTCTATGTGCCAAGTTCAAACGGTCCACAGGCCGCCTTTGTCGTAATGACCTCCTAAGTTTTGGTGCAGGCTCTTCCCCCTCCGCATCAAAACCTACCGCCTCGTCAGGCTCAGTGTGACCGAGATCAACCGACCCATCCACGGATCCATCCTCGTGATCCTTCTCTGGTTCTGCTGGGTCAGTAACACCTTGTGTCTCAGTCCGATCTCCCATGTCCACACGGGCTTGGCTGGGTTCCTGTGTATCACCAGCTGGTTCCATGGGTTCCTGTCTGGTACCCATTCCTGGTTCAGATGCTTCTTCATCTTCCTGTGGTGCTCCCATCAGCTCCCCCACATCTGTCCTCAGAGGTTTGCCAGGTGGAACAAACACAGGTGCCTCTGGCCTCAAATCTGAATTGGGCCATGCTAATTCAAACTGCAGAGAGGCCGTGTCCTCCTCCTCAACATCCTGCAGCTCTGTCCTGCTTCTTTCGGTTTTGGTTTTGGGCCTCGGCTCTCTTTCCTTCTCTCGGATTTGATTGGTCTTTTCATCAAGCATGCCTATTGGTAATAACAGGTTGCGATGAAGTGTCCTCACAGGCCCAGTACCCCCTTCCAGTCTGACCGAGTACACGGGCATATCACCAGGCTTGTCGACCACTACGTACACCCCTTTTTCCCAATGGTCACACACTTTTGAGGTGATCCTGGGGCCTAGTCGTCGCACTAAGACTCTGTCTCCCACCTCAAGTTCAGCAGCATAGGCGGATGTGTCGTACTGTGCCTTGTTCCTGAGTGCACGCCTGTCCATGTTGTTTGAGGCAGTTGTGTAGGCTTCTTGGAGACGATTCTTCATGTCTCGCACAAACTGCCTTGGCGATTCCCTCCGAGAAGCATCTAAATCAATTCCAAACGCCAAGTCAATCGGTAGGCGTGGATGGCATCCAAAGAACAGGTAATACGGGCTGTAACCTGTGCTGGAATGAATGCTGCAGTTGTATGCATGCATCACTGCTGGTAGACTTTTTCTCCAGTCCTTCTTCTGTTCATCCTCAAGGCTGCGGAGTCGGTGGATGATCTCTCGGTTCAAGCGTTCAACAGGTGAGCCTGCAGAGTGGTATGGTGTCGTGCGGCACTTCTTGATGCCAGCTACTCGCACACTTCTTTCAACAGCTCAGACTAAAAGTCTCTTCCTTGATCTGATAGGATGCGCTGAGGGTAGCCGTAGATCATGAAGAAGTTCTGCCAGAGGGCTTGAGCAACAGTCTTGGCTTTCTGATCTTTTGTGCATACTGTAACGCCGAACTTGGTGAAGTGATCGAATATCACCAGGATATTCTGTTTCTGGCCCTTGACCTCGATGGTTAGGTAGTCAATGGAGAGGAGCTCAAGGGGAACACTGGAGGTGATGGTCTCCATAGGAGCCTTTTCTTGGGCAGCTCCCCTCCGTACACACCTCCCACATCGCCTGATCTTCCTCTCCAAATCTCGGGCCATGAAGGGCCAGAAAAACCGGAGTCTTGCCTGTTGAAGTGCACTCTCCAGATGTGGATGGTATACATCTTCGTGCACACCTGACATCGCTTGTTGGCGCTTTGAGGTGGGAATGACCAGTTGCTACTTCACTCTCCCTTCCTCACCCTCTACTTCCTGTGGAGAACACCTTCTTTCATCACCAGTTTGTTTTGTTCTCGGATGAAAACCCTCATCTCAGGTGAGACACCTGCTTGTGTATTGGCACTCAACCTGTGGCCCTTTTCTAACCCTTGAATCACCCAGTTCAGTGTAGGGTCAGCCAGCTGTAGTCTTCTCCACTCTCTTTTACTGATGGTACCAATCCCGTTCTCCTTCGGCTCCAGGATGTCGTCACGAATCAGACTTGGGTCTTTTACCAGCTGTTCCACTGCTGGAAAGTTTTCCTCTGTGCCTGTCACAACTGACTGATGGCACGATGACACATGTAGGCTGGCCTGGTTGTTGCTGGCTGGCCTAACGCCCTTGGCTTCCATCACAGCCCTGACCACCACCGAGCTTGCGGTTTTCCATTTGTTGTTTTGGTTGTCAAGTTCAGTGGCCTTCCTCCTGACGAACTCTGTGTTTTCCAGGAACTTGTGGTACTCTGCATCCTCCAGAAGTTCTTCCCGGTCATGTCGCCGAGACAGGCCGTCAGCATTCAAATGGCTGGATCCTCTCTTGTACTGTATGTCAAAGTCATAGATGGAAAGAGAAGCAAGCCATCTATGACTCGCAGCATCAAGCTTTGCTTTGTGGAGGATGTACCGCAGGGGGTTGTTATCCGTGACTACTGTGACTTGAGTTCCCAGAATCTAATCATGGAATTTCTCCGTCATTGCCCACTTCAGGGCAAGAAATTCCCTCTTGTGCGCTGGATAGTTGGATTCAGTCTTGTTGAGAGATCGGCTGGCATACGCAGTTACTCGGTTCTTCCCGTCCTGTTCTGGTACAGTACAGCACCGATTCCAGTTCCACTTGCATCACAGTGCAGAGTGAATGGTTTTGTGCGGTCAGCCACTGCCAGGAGAGGCTCAGATGTCAATGCCTGGATGAGTGCGTCGAATGCTGCCTGTTGCCGATCTCCCCACATGCGTGTGATGTCCGATGTCAGGGTAAGGCCTTTGTTTTTCTTCTCTCCTTTCTTCTGGCAGCCCCTTGGGATATAACCCGCAGTTAGGTCATTGAGTGGCTTGGCTATCTGGGCGAACTTTGGGAGGAATTTTCGGTAGAACCCAGCAAACCCGATGAATGACTTCACGTCGCGGACTGTGCGAGGAATCGGCCAGGTCGTCAAGGCAGAGATCTTCTCGGGTCTGGTTTTATCCCCTGGTCGGAGATGACATGACCCAAGTGGCGAACCTCCTTTGTCCCGAACAGGCACTTTTGTGGGTCGAGCTTCAGCTTGAACTTCCTCAGCCGTTCCAGCGAGCGGATGGTCCGGTCTTCCAGTTCCTCAAGTGTGCGACCATGGATCAATATGTCATCCAGGAACACGATCAGTTCAGCAAAGATTTTTACATGTACATATTGGCGGTCTTTCTGTAATGCTCTTGTCTAATATTGCATAATTATGTTGTGAAAAGACATAAAACGAAACTATTACTATTAATCCCACTACATTTCAGCTTTTAGATGTCGTTTTGTTGAGAATTAATTCTCTTGTTGTGTATGGGAGATAAGTATGGCGAGCTTCCGCACATTGGCAAACATTGTTCCGTCGATTCCTGCAAACAACTCGGTCTGTGGCCAAATTACTTATCCAAACACACAGTGCGACCACTTAGCATCTGTAGTAAATAAAAACATGTAACACCGTAGCGTTATATTCACTAGTCGTGTTTTGTTTAGGTTTTCTCTTGAATCCTAGTTAGAAGTCGATTCTGCCCATTATTTTTCCTTATGAATTCTACCGTCTACCCTGTCCCGAATCTCCGGCTGTTACTGTCTTTTCTATGTTATAATATTGTTGAGGTGTTCCGATGACGCTAACATTTTAGAATCCATCTCTCTCTCTCTCTCTCTCTCTCTCTCTCTCTCTCTCTCCAATGTAAAGTGCTGTTTCGCCAGGCGCATTCTAAACAATTCTACAAAATGTGTTCCATATCTGCTGAGTATAAAGTATGAACGGAAAAAAATTGCATGTTGTCTGCACTAGTAGATGATGTTTTGAAGTAGCGATTTTCAACTAAAAGTGTTGATGCAGCCTTTTTTTTTTTTTTTTTTTAATTAAAAGCAAATCTGAAAAAAAAAAACGAAAAAAAACCAACCAACAAACAAACAAAAGGAGAAGGAGGGGTTAGTGATGGTGAAAAACACGGCAATGGCTGTGTAGTCACAGGTAGGAGAAGGAAATCACTAAATCAGTTTGAAGAAAGAAGCCCAACAGATTTCAGATGTTTCTTTCCATCAGTTGTTTATCTTATTTCATTTCTTTAACAGAATACGTTCCCTTACCTTTGAATAGGCAACTTCTGCCAAAGTTTCGCTTCCACATCATCAGATGATGTCATTAAACCTCTCGAGTTTTTCCCTCAGAATTATTTACATACATTCAAACTGTGGGAACGGGCGTGCGCGCGCGCACACACACACACACACACACACACACACACACACAGAAAAAAGAGAGAGGCAGACAGATGGGCAGAGTATAGTTGCAATGTTTAGGAAATGAATTGCCTTTCTTTTAAACAAACATATTTTTTGAAAAAAAAGAAGAAAAGGAAAGAAAAAAGGCAGAACATTAAAAGTCTTTACAACGTGTGATGTACTGGAATAATATTACACATTAACTGATCAAATATTTAGATCTTTTGTTACATGTATGAGATAATATTTTTAAAAGTATAATTGTCCCATTTTTGAGTGGCAGACTGAATGTGAAAAACAGGAATGTCTGGTGAAGTACAACAGGCCCTTTGACATCCATTCACGTGACACCAATAATTTGATTTTTCTTAGTTATATATGTGTTTTTGTCCTCCAGCATAAGGCTCAAAGATCTGCCATTTGATAGCAGTTTTGACTTTTATTTTTTGGATTGGATTGTGATGTGACTGTTAAACACAGAAGGTGCATAGTGACGAGCATGTGATTCCACATAGACACTAGTCAGGAAACAGGTTTTTCTTAAGTCTGAGACCAACAGGACATTAATACAGCGAGTAATTTTTGGAAGGATTATCTGAATATCATTTGTTCTGGTATTAACAGATTGTCAAGTCTGTTAATAAAAATGACTCGATTTGAAATGACTCTCAGAACATTTGACAGACTTACGTTGATTCCAACAAATTCAGACCATAGAAAACTCTTGCCTAGAATCACATTCTTGCGTCTGTTATTAACAAATCTTGTTGCTTTTTGTTGTGTGCCTCTGATAGCTTTGTAATTTTTTGATGGTCTGTTATTAACAAATCTTGTTGCTTTTTTTCTGATTGCTTTGTAATTTTTTGATGGTGGTTGTCCCAAGTGGTGCAGTGTACTCCATGATAGGTCAAACCATATGGTATAGGAAGTGACCTTAGCTTTGGTGGAACAGTCATAAATATTGCAGTGTAGAAAAAGCTGGTTTAAACTTTTGTGTGTGTGTGTGTGTGTGTGTGTGTGTGTGTGTGTGTGTGTGTGTGTGTATGAGAGAGAGAGAGAGAAAGGGAGAGAGAGAGGGAGTGTGTGTGTGTGTGTGCACATGTGTTGTATTACAGTTATTCCTATGTTTCAGATTTTTTACCATTTGATTGTGATGGCTGTGGCAATACATACTGGTGAGTCTTTATTCTTTTCAACCATACACAAATTGTATTTAATACTTGTACTGTGGTGGGGTTTACTGGTGCATTGAAACTTTCAGGAAAGGCGCCTTTCTCAAGGATGCTGGAGATCTCTCAGTCTCGGTTTCAACTGCATTCTTGTCTTCTAGAAATCATGTCCTAGTGATTTCCTCTATTCTTTCTCTCACTTTTTCTCTGCCTTCTTTTCTTTTAATCTTTACTGTCATCTGCTATTTTTCACTCTTTCTATTCATATTTGTCTTCTTCCTCGGAAGTTGTAAAATCGTTTTTATCGCAGTCCCGTTGGGGATGTTTGGGATTCTTTGTAGACAAATTTGATCCCCATTCTGGAAATTACTTGCCAGTAATTTCCTCTTTTCTGTGACTTTCTTTTTCTCCACATTTTGATTATGAAAGGAAAGAAAGAAAAAAGAAAGGCTCCACCTTTACTGATTCCACCATTTTCCTACTTTTGGAGTTCATTCATCTACCTTTGTTCAAGAATTTATCTTTTTTTTTCTGTCTCACTGCCATTTAATGTAATCCTATTTTGATTTGATATCATATAAAATAAATAATCAGGTGAATAGGTATTATGAATCAAACTACTTGGATGTGGCAGAGCTGATCAGTCTTCATGGCTATTTTTAACATGGCAGTTTTAATTATTTATTATTGTTGTTGTTTCTTTTTAATATGTGTGTGTGTGTGTGTGTGTGTGTGTGTGTGTGTGTGTGGTGTGTGTGTGTGTGAAATTAAAATGTTTGTTATTTTTCTTTCTTTTATTCAACAGTCAGTGATAAATCCAGTAAAATACCTTGGCACCTTCAAATGCACCCTGGTTTCACCCACATTTAGAATGTTGACAGTTTAGTTGTTGGGTTATTAATTTGTGTATTGTTAATGTTATGAGTTTGGACTACTTGTATTAATTTTTTTTTTTGCAACTTGAAAACCTTCTTTGTCCACCCAGCAGTAAACAAGTACCTGATTAAGGTCAGGGAAGCTTAAGGTAGTGGAAGGAGGGAGATGAGCACCATCTTCTATAATACCATGCCGTAGACACAGTCGATCTGCCTCTCAAGGAATTCATTGGTCCCTATATCCATTAGGCTGAGGGGCTTTAACCGCTTAACCTACCTTTTTGTAGATGACTGTTGTTTGTTTCTTATTTAGGACAGGATTAGGACTGTTTTGCACCACATGGAGAATTCTTCAGTGGAGACTCAAGTAACCATACTGATTTACAAAAAGGACAGACGTTAGGAAGATGGATGCAGATGTGAGTTGAAATGATTAAAGCAGGGGGAAGTATTGTGCCGTTTTGAATTCCAGATGCCAATCAGTGTTTTTGTATAAAGCAAAAGCTGGCCTAATCTTATGTTTGTTCATGTGGTTTTGTTTGTTTGTTTGTTTTCAGTTTGCAGCACAAGGGAAAGGATGATCACCAGTGTGACAAAGTAAGTGAAACATTTTCGCTAGCAGTTGATTAGATTGCAAAATGGTACAGAGGAACTAAACTGATTACAGCCTGTCAAGATCAGAAATGCATAAAGCAGATTTCAGTCATTCTGTCTGTCTGTCTGTCTGTCTAATCTGCTTGTTATGTTTGGTATGCATAGTTTGCTTAATAAAATCTTGCATCAGTGTTTTATAGATCTACATATTTGATGTTGGGGATGCTGTTGTAATCCAGTGAACATATATTGAAACAGTTTTTGAACACTTTGATTTTTAATTTGTTCAGGAAGCTGTTGGTAAACAACTACAACAATAACAAGAACAAGATGGGTGTGGATGATATAGGTAAATGCTTTCCCAGGAAATGATGTCATTTTTTTTTTTGGTCACGTTACTCATCAGTCTTAAAACCAAAGTGTACAGTGGAATATTAGTGTCAGACCTGTAAATCTTGAACTGATGGTCGTGATACATTTTGACTTGAGTCAGTCCATGGCACATTCTGCAGTTTACAACCCCCAACCCTCCAGTTATGACCCTGCCCAGTGTACATACAAAGCAACAGTAGCGCAAACCATGCCCCAAACCCCGGGTGATGACCCTTGCCAGTCTACACACAAAGCAAGAGTAGCACAAAGAATGCCCAACCCCCCCCCCCCCCCCCCCATCCTCCTTTCCCATGTCATTACCTTACCAATGTGCACACAAAGTAACAACAGCACAAATGATGCCCACCCACTTCCCACCCCCACCCAGCTCAATGTCACAGCTCTCACCAATGAACACACAAAGCAACAGTGGCACAAAGGATGCCCAAACCCTCCTGTCATGATGCTTACCAGTGTACGCACAAAGCAGCAATAGCACAAAGAATGCCCACCCCCTCCTCCTTCCATGTCATGACCCTTACCAGTGTCCACACAAAGCAACAGTAACACAAATGACGCCCACCCCCACCCCACTGTCTTGACCCTCGTCATTGTACACACAAAGCAACAGTAACACAAATGACGCCCACCCCCACCCCACTGTCTTGACCCTCGTTGGTGTACACACAATGCAACAGTAACACAAATGACGCCCACCCCCACCCCACTGTCTTGACCCTCGTTGGTGTACACACAATGCAACAGTAACACAAATGACGCCCACCCCCACCCCACTGTCTTGACCCTCGTTATTGTACACACAAAGCAACAGTAACACAAATGACGCCCACCCCCACCCCACTGTCTTGACCCTCGTTGGTGTACACACAATGCAACAGTAACACAAATGATGCCCACCCCCACCCCATTGTCCTAGTCAGTGTACACACAATGCAACAGTAACACAAATGATGCCCACCCCCACCCCATTGTCCTAGTCAGTGTACACACAATGCAACAGTAACACAAATGATGCCCACCCCCACCCCACTGTCCTAGTCAGTGTACACACAATGCAACAGTAGCAGAAAGGATGTGACCATGCCAAATTGTTTGGTGCCTCACATCATTTGTCTAGGAGAATCAGGGTTCTTTATTCAATAGATAAGTAGATATATAAATGGGTAGACAAACAGACACAGGTAGTCGGGTGATTGTAGGGGAGGTAGAGAAGTGAAAGAGGGAAAAAGAGGGGGAAGGGAGGTTGCTTTTGTGATGTACTTGTGGTGTGCTTCTCTGTGTTTTCATTGGAATACAGGAACATTGTACAACACAACTTGGAACAAGTCTTTACTTTTTTTTCCCTTCTTCAGTGTTTGTCAGGAATGTCTTTATAATTCTTGTCACTTTAAGACTTCCATCATGTATGCAGTGGTAATGTCTCAAAAGGCTTATCATGATAAATATTGTAGAAGAAACATTAAAGTTCCTTTTTTGAACAACATTATCAATCAAAAAATTATGAGACATTGACAGGTTTTTGAGAAAAGTAAATTAACTTGGGTACAAATTTTGCAAAAACCACACACACACACCAGACACACACACACACACACACACACACACACACACACACACACACACTGAGGGAACCAGTCCCGTAAACATCTGAAAATAGAGAAATGTCACACACAAAGTTTTGGACAGACCATGAGAGTATGATATTTCAAATTGCTATGTATTATTAGAGATGACTGGAGTCCCATGCTCACTACAGCTACCGTGACCAGAAAGCTGCTGGGTGTGTTTTCAGCATCTGCTGTCTGCTGCCAGTGCCGACTACACAGGGCCCAAAGGTTTCACCTGTTCTGTGTCCGAGTGCTCACACAGAGAACTCATGCCAGTCACCTGTGAGCACTGCCACCTCAACTTTTGTCTCAGGTATTCTTGCGTCGATACATCTGCCTGGGCCTTTGAAAAAAAAAAAAAAAAAAATCTTGTTCATAGCAGGTGATTTTATATTGTGATAAATCGCCTCTTTTTGTCCAAGGAGTGTTACTGGTATTGACTGATGAAGGAGAGTGCGTTTGCGGCTTCATCTATGCAGTGATGTCACTCGCATGCTGCTCATTCTGCGGCTTCATCTATGCAGTGATGTCACTCGCATGCTGCTCATTCCGCGGCTTTATCTATGTAGTGATGTCACTCGCATGCTGCTCATTCTGTGGCTTTATCTATGCAGTGATGTCACTCGCATGCTGCTCATTCTGTGGCTTTATCTATGCAGTGATGTCACTCGCATGCTGCTCATTCTGTGGCTTTATCTATGCAGTGATGTCACTCGCATGCTGCTCATTCTGTGGCTTTATCTATGCAGTGATGTCACTCGCATGCTGCTCATTCTGTGGCTTTATCTATGCAGTGATGTCACTCGCATGCTGCTCATTCTGTGGCTTTATCTATGCAGTGATATCACTCCCAGGCTGTTCATTCTGCCCACCCCATACTCAGCTACACCCATTACAGCAACAGCACTGTTAGTCCACAGGGGAGGAGTCGGGGTATCAGGGCTTCATGGGCCAGCTCCAGTGAGAGAACGCTCTGCATCTAGTCATTGCACTGATGGTCAGCGGTGCCTGGTTCTGATGCAACATAAGCCGGACACAACCTGCTGTTGAGTTTTTATTCTGGGTGTGAGATGTCACGACAGGGGTGTACTCTGTGTTTCCTTTCACAACATGTCCGGTAGTCAGGCAGGCTGGGAAATATAGACACCTCCATTTTGCTAATGAGAATAGAGTTACACTCTCAAAGTCTCGTCCGTTAAGTTCCAGTCTGCCCATTAGAGCCCATAGCCAGTAGCACACTCACTCAAATCTGGGTAGGAGCTGACCAGGCTGAAAATTCCACAAATACATGTGTGTCATGGGACTCGACTCTGTGACCTTTTTACTTGCTACCCATTGCACAAACCACTGCACCACAGGGGTTGGTATGAACTGTTTTTTAAAATTTGTTGAAATTACCTAGATTTGTCTCAGTTGTATGATAGAACTTTTTGTTTTTGTTTGTGAAAGTAAGTAGTAAGTGATCTGAAAATGTGTTGCTGAAGCCATTCTTACGTAATTCATACATTGTCAGCAATGGTGACTGATATGGAACAGTTTCTATGACCATCATGGAATATGATAATAAAACAGTTCATATGTGAAATTTCCTAAATAGTGAAAGTAAATTGATCAGCTGATTACATGTAGAACAGGTTTTTGACTGTCATGGAATATATCGGTAAAACATTTCATAAGTGAAATTTCCCAAATTAGTGAAGGTAAATAATCAGCCTATTACATGCTTGTTTCTTCTTTTTTGCCCCCTTTTTGTGGAAGAGAGGTAGGGGTGGGAGGTGTAACAATGATTTTCATTTGTTTACATTATGAATAAAGCTACCAGTGGTGCTCAGATTTCAGTTTTCTACAAGTTTTGTTTGTGGCTTTGGGGACTTAGTATTCTTGAGTTTGGCTTTGAAGAAGGTTAGGCTTGATCCAAATAATATTTGATAATATGTACATGCATACATTTGTGACACTTACAGAGATAGACAGATAGATAGGTAGGTAGATAGATAGAGAAAGAGAGAGAATGAGAGAGAGACAGTGATATATCAGGATAAATAGATAGATAGGTAGTGATATAGATGTATCGGAATCACTGTTGTAATTCATTTCAGTCTTGATAATATAATTGCTACTGTTTATTTTGCCACTGACATTGTCTTAATAAAGAATGGTTGTCAATGATATTCATTGATGATGGTGCTCCCAAGTCTTTTTTTTTTCTGATCTTCTATTACGACAGTCACCGACATCAACGAGATCATCAGTGTTCTGAATTGAAACCTTCCACCGTTCCTAACGCACAGACAGCACAACATGTGGCCAATATTCTGGGTAATCTTTGACTGATTATTGAATCTACTATGCTTTGTACATATTTTATCAAAATGTTGTCTGTCTGTGTGTATGCCTGCATATTTGTGGAAGTGTGTGTGTATGTATGTGTGTGTGCACATGTATGTATATGTATGTACATGTACACATAAAGTATGTACAAAGACAATGCGTATGTTTTATGAATAGTGTGTGTGTGTGTGTGTGTGTGTGTGTGTGTGTGTGTGTGCAACTTTTTCTTTTTTGTCCAGTAAACTTCACTTTATTCTTGAACTGAAGTTACCAATTCATGACACAGAAAAGTAACTATGAGAGGGAGAGGGAGGGAGAGAGAGCATGAGATATATTGTGGTTTACATGACAAATCATAGGGGGGAGGGGGGGGGGAGTGGGGGGATTGTGGTCACTTTAAGGAAAAAATGAGGTTTTGAGGGGGGTCATTGCTTAGATAGTAATATTATTTCTGCCTTTATACCTGACTTTGGTTGGCAAGCCTCAGAGTATTTCTAACTTTAAACAGCACACTTGAATTGTTGATGCACAGACATGCTAACACAAAAACATGCAGGGCTACTTTGGGGTAGATAGTTACCAAAAGCGAAATCCATTTTGCAGTTTTACGTATGCTGAGTGCAGACCTCACATTATTAATGGTCAAACAATGCACCAGAACTTACATTTGTGAACATTATACTGCCTGCCAAAGGAAGAAAATGTAGGAGGCAGACAAAGCTTTTTTATTTGTATTTTTCTTTGGTCCAGGGGCCCTGAAATGTGTTACATACACCAGAAACATCAACTGACAGTTACAGAATGAATTATATTACTACAAGATAGGGACATTGCTGGAGGACTATGGTAGCCCCCTGTGAAGAAAGGGAGGGGAGTGGTGGGGGCAGTCTTCCATGTCATATCTGATTCTATGCGATGACTACGGTCAAAAGTGGTAGATGGTATCATGTGACCAGGTGGTGTTTAAATTTCAGCCAGTAAACAGCCCCCAGCCGCCAAAAAGCCCCTGAAATCATTGAAGGCTCGGCAGACAGCAGCACGTGTGGCGCTGATGAAGCTGAAGGGACAGGCAGTGGGGGACAAGGGCATCCCTGACACTGAACGCATTTACTTCACTGTGGCCTTGCCTTTGGAGTCCAAGCTTCCACCACGAGCTCTATTCTTTTCTAAAGTGAGTTACTAGTGGGATTTGTAGTACAGTCAGAATGTGTTGTGTGTGTTTGTTGTTGTTGTTGTTAGTCTGTTTAACGTCTGTTCACTAAAAGTGATATTAGACGGTGTGTGTGTTTCTCTGTGTGCGTGTGTGTGTGTGTGGATATATGTGCTCACATTTTAGATCTGCCTATTGATGATTCAGAGCCCATTCTAAACTTTTCTGTCTGATATGAAAAAATTTGCATTCTTTACCATCTGAGTGTGAATACACCCATGCATTGCAGTACAGTGCACAGTGATTATTCATTTTTTTAATGATGTGGATGTGCACATAGACATACTTTTATAGGCAAAAATGAGTATTCATTTCTGTACTGTGTGGGTGTGAACACGCCCATAATTCTTTCCTGGGATTGCTTAGAAAGTGTGGGTGTGCTCACACTCAGGTAATACAGAAAGGCTTAAACTTTTTTCTTTTTATGTTTCCTTGAAATGAATATTTTTGGACAGAAGATGGCACATGGATTGTAATATAAATTGTAGCCAGTCGCAGTGGTGCAGTGGTTAGTTTGATGGATTCATGGCTGTGAGGTTTGGGGTTCAATTCCTGTCAGGTCCATTTATATTTGTAGGATTTTTTGGCCCATGATTGGCTCCCTGGTTCCCTATGGGCTCGGTTCAGAAGACAGGAACCACACAAATGAGTTCCATACACTAAACTAATGTATCTCTGAGAGTGTTGTTCAGATTTCCTGACCAACACTGCAGGTGCCTGTATCTCTTGGGCCTGGTTGATGCTGTGATGTATTATGAAATTAAGTGTGGATTACAGCTCTGTTGTGCAGTTTCAGATGGGAAGGGAGCTCCGTAACATCCTCTTCACCATCCAAACGTTCATCGATCAGCCTTAAAAAAAAACTTTCAAATTCTGTGGCCCTTAATGCCCTCCTGCTATGGTGACGTTACTTTGAATTCTTCC
This sequence comes from Conus canariensis, assembly GCA_033310375.1. Taxonomy (NCBI): domain Eukaryota; kingdom Metazoa; phylum Mollusca; class Gastropoda; order Neogastropoda; family Conidae; genus Conus; species Conus canariensis. The sequence goes on along the minus strand of CM065730.1, from coordinate 38,711,825 downwards.
TTATGCCTGTGCTCTTTGTGAGTTCAGGTCAAGGTGCATGTGCTATCAGCAAGTCTATTGCAACTGTCATTGGACAGACATTGTATAACCCTCCAGAGGGGGACAATTCTCTCATGATGGCTCAACGACTAAGCAACTGTTGTCAGGAGAGGGTTTGTAGCAGGTGGTGTCCTGCATATGTTGAATTTGATCAGGCGCCCCTGAATGCCGCCAGAGTGACTTGGTTGCAGCGCAGTGTCTCCTCTGGCAGGTTGGCTTATGGAGACTTGACACTGATCTTCCTGTTGGCTGCCAGTACTGGGGCTGTGGTTGGAGAAGTTGGGGTGTGACGGTGGACGGGGAGCCAGAATGGTCAGCATGGAGATGATGCCATTGTAGTGGTACAGAAGATGAGGTAGCAGAAAGAAAACAAAAAGTCATGAAATTTTGGCCAGGAAGAACAAGAAGTGTGCTAGTTTGAATGCATGTACCTAGTCCCTCATGGCATTCAACAAAGGAATGTATGGTGCGCTTGTCGTTTGGTCCAAGTGATTTCTGCATTCAGAACATATTTCTCATTTGTTTTTACTTAGATTAGTTCCATGGAAACATGTTAATGATTATCATAATTTTCTCTCAGTGTTTTGCTGCTGTGACTATCATCATCACTTTCTTCTTCTCTCATCATCATCATCATCATCATCATCATCATCATCATCATCATCATGCACTCACATGTGTCTATGACCAGCATTACCTCAGACCAGCATGACCTCAGATTATGGTGTTACCAGCTGATACTATATCTAGGGTTTAACACCATACAAGACACATGAAGTGGCACAGAATTACCAGAACTTGAACGCGACAATATATGATAAATTTCACTCACTTTTTTTTTTATAAGTGAAGCAGATCTGTTTACTCAGACAATTTTACCATCGTTTTGTACGTGTTTGGCCAAAGTACAGTGCACATGATGCACTACAAAAAAAAGAAAAAACAAACAAAACACACAAAAAAAGCGCTGAAAACAAATCTAAAGACAGAGTTCTGGAGTAATAAAGGCACTTGCAGATATAACCGTTTGGTGTCTTGTATTTTGACCAAAGGGCAACAAGTCTTGGTAACTCTACATGCAAAATCATGTGTGGGTGTGTCTGTTTCTTCAACAACATGCTAATATATAGAAACAGTAACATGACTACTGGCTCTGAAATTTGAAAAAAAGAAAATGTGACTAGAGGACATGAATTTGAACCAAAGTATTCTGGTGAATCGGGGTTGAAAAAGAATTTGTGTCGGCAAATTTTTGTTTTTTGATTTTCTTGTTTTTTGAATACAGGATCAGGTATCCATTTGCTCTCAACTGTGTGATGGCAGATGAAAACGAATCCCCCTATTAAAAGATTTGGAAGATAGACCCTCTTCCCGCTTTTACAAGAATTTGGGGGATGGACCCTCCCCTTTCCTCCTGCTTTTACAAAAATTTGGGCACTCCCTTCCTGCTTTTTAAAAAATGTGGAAGAAAAATTTGCAGAAAACAACTCCCATATTTGTTGCTAAGTACACCAAAAGCAATTTTAGGGTAAACAGGTCTGTTAAAGAGATATCCCAAAAGCCGTCATTGTAATTGAGGTAGTTTCTCTGAAAATGAGTGCTAGGCTGTGACACTGATATGTCTCAAAGCACCACTGCCAGACCATGAACTGAAACTGACTGCACAGTCATGAAGGTGATTTCCTCTTTGCCCCTCTGATAAGTTGTCATGAATTTGTGTGCCTCTGATACTGACTAGCAGATTGTGGCATTGGTGTGTCTCTGAAACTGACTAGCAGATTGTGACAACTGGTGTGTTTCAGAAGTGGACTGTGGGAAGAGTAATCGACTCTATTGCTGATTCTGCTGGTCTTCACAATCCAAATAATACCGGCGCTGCCAAGGTTAGTTAGGGAGGCTTCTCACATTCCTGATGTTTCATTCCTGATGCATTTGCTTTTTTTGTGCGGTCATCTGGGCTTTAAATTTCATTTGTTGATTGATTGGTTTATCATCCCCATATCTGTTTTTTGTTTCTTTTTTTTTTTTGTAATAGTTCATTATCTTCCATTTAGTGGTATTTTTCTGTATGCCTCTTATCCTAGCATGCCCATATACAGCCATAGATTCACTTATGTTGCTGTCTTGAGTGTTAGCAGTTCACAGGGCAGATACCAATAGGCTGCAGTGAGGCCACTAGCCAGAAAAGTCCCTGCTCAGTTTTATCAGCTCAGATATTTCTAATCATGTGTTCAATGTTGTGGAAGCCGGCTGGTCCTGCTGATCATGAAGGTCATTGCCTCTGTATTCCTCCAGTAAGCTGTCATGAATTTGTTGATACCAGAAACATAAAAGCAGAGTCACCGTGTGTATGATGGAGGGAAAATCAAAGCTGATTTTTTCCTCAGAAGTAGGTCTGAAGGCCACAATGACCATGTTTGTTGAGTAGGCTTCCGTCGGTCGTAGCTGACCATGGATAGAGTATATCCATCCTAATGATAATTAGCTATCTGTCAGGGCTGTCTGCTTGACCTGAGCAGCGTTGCCTGTGGCTGTAGGGACAATGTGAGAGTGGCAGTCTATGTCACAGCTGTCACATCTGTGTATTTACATTGGTGTGTTGGCTGTCATCCCCTTTCTGCTGGCTCACTTTTCTGCTGCAGCAGCTGTCGGTTTGTCTTCACCAATCTGCAGCTGTTTCTTGAGAGGATTACTCCATCTGTTATCTGCTGCGAGGTCCTCCCTGGACTCGGTGTTGATCTCAAGCACCTTCATGTCTCTTTTGCAAACGTCTTTGTATTTCAGCTGTGGGCGGCCAATGCTTCAATGCCCTGTGGCAAGCTCTCCATAGAGGACGTCTTTTGGGATGCGACCATCCTCCTTGCAACGAACTTGGCCCAGCCAGCGCAGCCGACACTGTCTCAGCAGGGTATACATGGTAGGGAGGCCAGCGAGAGACAGAACTTTGGTGTTGCCTGTCTTGCCAGGAGATGGGAGTATACGCCGGAGGCTTCCAAGGTGGAAGGAACTGAGCCTTTTCTCCTGGTGAGCATGCATGGTCCATGTCTCACTGCCATACAGCAAGGTGCTGAGAATGCAGGTTTATACACAGCCATCTTTGTCTTTGTCGTCGGCCTGGGTTTGTCCACACTCTTTGTGAGAGGCAAGTAAGTGTTTTTGCTGTCATCCCGATCCTCTTGCTGATCTCAGTGTCAAGGGAGAGGTTATCAGTGATGGTGGACCCAAGTTAAGTAAATTGATGGATGGCATCAGGCTCATAGTCATCAATGGTGATAGCTGGTGGTGACGGCATGTCTTGACCCAGGACATTTGTCTTCTTTAGGCTGATAGACCACAGTCTTTGCAGCCTCGTGAGACTTCGAAGTTTTCTTCCCTAAGGTAGCCAGGGTTGTGCAGTGCATGGTGTCTTGTAAAGTTTCCCATCTCTCTGTGGCAGAGTTTCCGGGCTGCAGTGCATCATATTCTGTCTCAAAGGCCTCTGCAAACTGTTCCACTAGATCTGGCTGAAATATCCTCCTGACATCGACCATGTTAGTTAATTTTATTAATTTGATTGATGAGATTGATGGGTGGAGTCAGAATTTGGTCGGAGACTGTCCTGTCTGACACAGAATGATATGGAAACTGAAGGGAAAGCACTCTTTACACAGACTGATCTGAACAAAATCAGTGCTCAAAGTGTCATCCATTTCATTTCTCATGCGACAGTTGTTGGCCTTCTCTGGAGTGAAATCTATGCATGCGGTGATATACTTCATACCAACTCAGAACATTTACATACTTTTGTTGTTGTTGGAATCATGCCTTTGTTTTCTGCAGAAATGACATTAAGGGCTGACACACCCATCTTGTTCTTTTATCTGATATGGCTCTGGAAAATAATCACAGTTCTTCAGATTAAATTCCCCCCCCCCCTTTTTTTTCCACCCATCCCTTTCCCTAAAATAATACCTTGAAAATCCTTAAAACAAAGATTTCATCTGAAGGTGCTTGAAAAGTCCTTAAGATTTTGGTCACCATGGTCTGTGTGATTTTACTTTCTCCCAAGACGTTGAGAAGTGGGAAAATATACAAAAAGCAATGAAAGATATGCAAGACAGAACTGAGCTCCCAGAAAGAGGCCATTTATTTCTGAATGTCAGTGAGTAATCTGCACTGTTGTTTCTTGTAGTTATGTCATTGTGAGCTAGAATGTGACATGTTTCACAGCATGATGCCATGTGTAGTGTTTGCGGTATTTGACGTATGTTTTGCAGTCCTTGGGGAAAAATAAAAAACAGTATCAGGTTGTGAAACCTTGAAATTTTGGTTTGATAGAACGGTATGACAGCTGTGTTCAGCAACTGCATGTTAGTGTGTTCAGAAACTGAGCGATGACCTGTTCATAAACTGTGTGTTGATGTAATCAGAAAATGTCTTGATGTGTTCAGAAACTGCTTTTGATGTTTTCAGAAACTGTATGCTAATGTGATCAGAAACTGTGTACTAATGTGTTCAGAAACTGCATGTTGATATGTGTAGAAACTAGGCGTTAATGTATTCGGAAAGTATGTGCTGATGTTTTAAGAAACTGTAGATGTGCTTATAAATTGCATGTTCAAGTGTTTAGAAATTGTGTGTTGATGTGTTCATCAGCTCTGTTGATATGTTCAGAAACTGCATATTGATGTATTCAGAAACTATGTGTTGATGTGTACAGAAACTGCATGTTGATGTGTACAGAAACTACATTGATGTGTTCAGAAACTGCCTGTTGATGTGTTCAGAAACTGCCTGTTGATGTGTTCAGAAACTGCATGTTGATGTGTTCAGAAACTGCATGTTGACGTGTTCAGAAACTGCATGTTGATGTGCTCAGAAACTGTGTGTTGATGTGTTCAGAGACTGCATGTCAATGTGTTCAGAAACTGCATGCTGATGTGTTCAGAAACTGCTTGTTGATGTGTTCAGAAACTGCTTGTCGATGTGTTCAGAGACTGCATGTTGATGTGTTCAGAAACTGCGGCTGTTTGCGGGGGAAGGCGGAGACCTGCTGACTGTGGACAGCTCGATGGAGGAGGTGATGAACCACACCACTGGCATCTTCAGCGGGTCGCCTCTCATTCTGGAATCTGTGACGGCCGACGTCACTTGTCTGCCCCAGCTGGAGAACTATCGAATGACGTTATGAGAGTGCCCATTAAAACAGTGTCAGTTATCAGTGGATGATTGGTGTTACAGTCGTGTGGTTTTTCTGTCCCCGTTACCTGTTGTATAACAGATCAGTGTATGATTGATGTTACAATTGTGTGGTTTTTCTGTCCCCGTTACCTGTTGTATAACAGATCAGTGCATGATTGGTGTTACAATTGTGTGGTTTTTCTGTCCCCGTTACCTGATGTATAACAGATGAGTGTATGATTGATGTTACAATTGTGTGGTTTTTCTGTCCACGTTACCTGTTGTATAACAGATTAGTGTATGATTGGTGTTACAATCGTGTGGTTTTTCTGTCCCCGTCACCTGTTGTATAACAGATTAGAGGATGATTGGTGTTACAATCGTGTGGTTTTTCTGTCCCTGTTACTTGTTGTATAACAGATTAGAGTATGATTGGTGTTACAATCGTGTGGTTTTTCTGTCCCCCTTACCTGTTGTATAACAGATTAGAGTATGATTGGTGTTACAATCGTGTGTTTTTTCTGTCCCGTTACCTGTTGTATAACAGATTAGAGTATGATTGGTGTTTGTGTGGTGCGGCTTTTCTCTCTTTGTCGCCTGTTGTATCATAGACTGTTAAGAACGACAACAACAGAAGAAACTCAGCTGTATCACTGAATTGAGATCTGCATGCTGAATTCCATTCAGGCTCAGTGGCAAGACAATGACTTTTCTGGAAGCAGTTACGCATGGATTAACTGTCAAAGTCCAAACCTTTGAGCAGTCAGAAAGTTTACAATTTATTTGGATGACAACTTTCTATGATTTTTAGATCCATGCACTTTATCCAAATGGTTACAACACTTGTGGGCTTTTTTTTCAACAGTATAGACTAATGTAGGTTACTAATAATGCCTGAGGACTGTGGTGACAAGATTGTGAGATCAGTCCAGTTCAAGATACTGCAGCCCAGGCAAAGACTGCAGCCCAGGCAAAGACTGCAGCCCAGGCAAAGACTGCAGCCCAGGCTAAAGACTGCAGCCCAGGCCAAAGACTGCAGCCCAGGCTAAAGACTGCAGCCCATGCTAAAGACTGCAGCCCATGCCAAAGACTGGCAGAAAGTGGTAAAGCTCAGGAGACAATGGACATGGCAGAGGGAAAACCTCAAGATGCAGGGGAAAGAACAGAACGCACAACAACCAACAGACAGGGGCTTGGGGTCAACACTAATGAAGCAGTGGTGAAAGGCGAAAGGGAAAGCAAAGAGAGACGTGGTAATACAGGAGTTGAAAAAAGAAGAGAGTGCCTAGAGAATCCAGAAGGCAGCCCAGCAAGGCGAACAGAGGCAGTGCACTATGTGGGGAGAGGGCACTCCAAAGAAGTCTCGGCCAGAATGAAATACGGCACACGGCACCTCTTTAAGATAAGTTTCATTTAACAAAGTTTCTGGTGCGTTTTTAGAAGATGTATTTTGAAGAGATGTGCGAGTGTTCTTTTTTTATGACTTGTGTGTTGACTGCAACATGGTGACAGCCCTGATACGACCCTTTGCGGTTGGCTGGGCTATAAGCAACATTACCTTATCTTATCTTCGGGTCTGCATATGACCTGCCATGGAAATAAAACCTGGTGAAATGAAGGACTGCCGTGTCAGGGCAAATCAACAGTGGAACATACATCGTGAGATCATGCAGAGCAGAGCTGATCTGGGCAAGGCTCATATGGAGACACAACTAGGTGTTACCAGGGAAAGCACTACACCACCAGAGGATCCGGCAGTGATGTTTTACACAGCCGGAGGTCACAGATAATGCTCTGGTTTGTAGGATGGAGTGGATGACTTCAATGCTGTGTATCAGCTGTGACATCAAGAACATGGAATCAAGGTTTGTAGGATTGAGTGGATGACAGGGAGGGCCCAGCAGACCTTAGAATCGGGAAATCCAGTCCAGAGACGAAGGCCATCCAGAGATCATCAGAGAGAGTGGAATGAAGCTCGATATTATACTCAGCTCAAGTTCATTGAAACAAATGATTTTATTGAACTCACAGAGCCATATGCATGCCGTGGAGCAAGCTCACATCTGCATGACTAAGAAGTATGGCAGGCTAGCGACAGCTTGAAGGAATCTAGTTTCAAGCCAATTCCTCGCCTTGGAGGATGGTTTGTTCCAGTTTTTAAAATTTTAATCTTGGGTTGGAACCACTTAATGTGTATCTTGATGGGCATGTAAAAGGAAACAAGATGCGAAGCATATAAGCGTACTCCCAGTTTTCCAAACTGCTTATAAATCGGCGAAGTGCTTTGTGAGATAAGAAATAAAGGCAAAATAACGGTTTTAACGGTTATTTAACCGATGTACACTTTTGAAACTGGTATTTTAGTCCTCACTGGGCTAAAGCCTGTGTACATACCAAATTTCATCCAAATCGGACAATATGTCAAGAATAATGGTTTTTAACGGTCAGATTTTGAAACACTACATGGAAGTGTCATTTGTGTGTGATAACCTTTCTATATACAAAATTTCATTAAAACCCACCAATATATAAAAAAAAATAACGGCAAAATAACGGTTTAATGGTTATATAACCGATATACACTTTTGAAACCGGTATTTTAGTCCTCACTGGGCTAAAGCCTGTGTACATACCAAATTTCATCCAAATCGGACAATATGTCAAGAATAACGGTTTTCAACGGTCAAATTTTGAAACACTATATAGAAGTGCCATTTGTGTGTGATAACCTTTCTATATACCAAATTTCATTAAAATCCACCTATATATAAGAAATAACGGCAGAATAACGGTTTTTAAGGTTGTTTAATCCATTTTCAGCATTACATCACTTACATATGGACAGAGGCTCCGATTTGTCACAAGATCATCCAAACTGCTGATAAATTGGCCAAGTACTTTCTGAGATATTCCATAAAGAAGAAAAACCGTTACAGGCCGTTACAACCGTTAGTAACGGCTATAACGGGGCAAACTAAAACATCAGGCATCATCTGTGACCCATAATGAACATACCTGCTAATTTTCATAAAGGTCGGCCAAGTACTTTCTGAGATATTCCATAGAGAAGAAAAACCGTTACAGGCCGTTACAGCCGTTAGTAACGGTTATAACGGTAAACTAAAACATCGGGCATTATTCGTGACCCATAATGAACATACCTACAAATTTTCAGAAAGATCGGCCAAGTACTTTCTGAGATATTCCATAAAGAAGAAAAACTGTTACAGGCTGTTACAGCCGTTAGAAACGGCTATAACGAGGTAAACTAAAACATCGGGCATCATCCCGTGACCCATAATGAACGTACCTGCTCATTTTTACAAAGATCGGCCAAGTACTTTCTGAGATATTCCGTAAAGAAGAAAAACCGTTACAGGCCATTACAGCCGTTAGTAACGGCTGTAGCGGTAAACTAAAACATCGGGCATCATCCGTGGCCCATAATGAACATACCTACAAATTTTCAGAATGATCGGCCCAGTAGTTTTGGCTGGAGCGAGTGGAACACATTTTGACCATGGACACACAGACAGACAGACGGACACACAGACAGCATGTCTTCGTTCCCATTCTAAAGTACTCCCTGTTCTATAAGAACTGGAGTACAAAAAAAAAAAGGGGGGGGGGGGGGAATTAACTTAAGACACAAGAAATATTTTCAGAACAATGTAATTGTGCCTTTCTGTAAATATTTGATTCATTAATCAAGGCACATTAACTTTTGGCCTTGCTGCCCCAGTCCATGTGACCCACCATTTTTCTGTTGCTTGGTAGACTTTCCACTCCCAAGTCATTGTACCCTACCAGAGGCGCAGGAACATAAGGATTCCACAAGTCCTACTTCTGCTATCCATGCTAACACATGGTATTGAACTAGTATACTGACCTCAATTCCACAAACGAAAATTGTGTTTTTCCCATCATGATTTTTTTGTCATAGAGGCAGGGTGATTTTCTTCTGTTCAACTAACAGTTAGTTGTTACTACCTTTACTTCTTTTCTTCTGTGGTTGAAAATCGTTGATGCATGTGTGTCGTGATTTATCCCCCAAACCTGTGCTGTAGCTGACACACACCATCTTGGACAGGTTGGATCAAGTTTTATCAAGTTTTCAGCAGGAGGGCTTCTTCCTTACCTCAAGACTGAAAAGTCCTTCCCTGTGAGCACAGGGGGATGGTTTGTTCACTGGGGTGTCCTTCCCCAGGGCTAAGAGCTTATAGCACAGCTCTTGTTCGCATGATGCTCCGGTCGTAGGACATATGGGGTATTTCAGTGGAGATAACTGTGCCACCTGTTATCCTGCCCCATCCTGCTAGGAACATCGCCATTTGGTCCGGGACTGCTTATTCGATCAGGTAAGCCTTACTTACATCGCAGCTAACCCTCATATCTGGGGGCATCCCCCTGTCCGCCACCCGGGGATACGCCTGGTTGGGAATGTTTCAAAATGGAGTGACTGACGGCGGAGAAAGAAGCAAAATTTAGAAAGAGAGGGTGTTAGTTACCGCCAATAACCGCCTACCACATGGACAACAACAGATGAGTCATTTTTCATTCTTTGTTTGTACTGTCCTAAATGTTAAATGTGATCTATTTCTTTGGCTGAAGAAGACCCAAGAGGTCGAAATGCATCGTGTTTTGTCATGTGCTTTGTTTGTCAATGTCATTGGCGGTAACTAACACCCTCTCTTTCTGAATTTAGGTTGGGAATGGTCGTCTGTGCTCCCAATTCTGATTTAGCTAGTTAACTTATAAACAGCGGTTTTGCATGCTCCACTCCCCAAAATACAATATCTCCACTCTATGAAAATATAATATTCAGATGTAATCTGATTGGTTTGTGGCATATAAAGAGATGACACTGCCAGATAAGATCATAATATATGTGATAGATACATTGAAGTTTGATGTCAACCCCACATACTGGATCATTGCATTAAGGCTTGATGCCAATACCCACATATTCAATACTTGCATTCAGATTTGAAATCAACGTCCACATATGTGAAAGTTACATCCAGCTTTGATGTCAGTGCCCACATAAGTGATAGTTAAATTCAGTTTTGATGTCAACACCAACATAAGTGATTGTTACATTCAAGTTTGACGTCAACCCCCACACACATGATTGGTTTATTCAGGTTTGACATCACCATCTACATATGTGATAGTTGTATTCAGGTTTAATGTCACCACCTAAATACATGACAGATGTACACAGGTTTGACGTCAACAACCACATACATGATAGTTGTGCTCGGGTTTGACGTCAACACACACATACATGATAAAATCTTGTATTCAGATTTTAGGTCAACATCCACATACGTGATTGTCGTTTTGACATCAACACTCACAATGTGATAGTTACAGTGGCATATGAAGAGATAATACTGCCAGATAATGTGTAGGTGGGTGATGCCCAAGATCATAATATATGTGATAGTTACATTTGAAGTCAGCACCCACATATGTGATAGTTGTATTCAGGTTTGACGTCAATACCCACAATGTGATAGTCACATTCAGGTTTGATGTCAATGCCAAAAATGTGATAGTCACATTCAGGTTTGATGTCAACACCCACATACATGATAGTTGAACTTAGGTTTGATGTCAACACCCACATACATGATAGTTGTGTTCAGGTTTTATGTCAGCACCCACATACATGATAGTTGTGTTCAGGTTTGATGTCAACACCCACATACATGATAGTTGTGTTCAGGTTTGATGTCAACAAAACATACACAATTGTTGCATTCAGGTTTGATGTCAACACCCGCATACATCATAGTTGTGTTCAGGTTTGATGTCAACACCCACATACATGATAGTGTGTTCAGTTTTGATGTCAGCACCCACTTACATGATAGTTGTGTTCAGGTTTGATGTCAACACCCACATACATGATAGTTGTGTTCAGGTTTGATGTCAACAAAAACATACACAATTGTTGCATTCAGGTTTGATGTCAACACCTGCATACATCATAGTTGTGTTCAGGTTTGATGTCAACACCCACATACATGATAGTTGTGTTCAGGTTTGATGTCAACACCCACATACATGATAGTTGTGTTCAGGTTTGATGTCAACACCCATATACATGATAGTTGTGTTCAGGTTTGATGTCAACACCCACATACATGATAGTTATGTTCAGGTTTGATGTCAACACCCACATACATGATAGTTATGTTCAGGTTTGATGTCAACACCCACATACATGATAGCTATGTTCAGGTTTGATGTCAACACCCACATACATGATAGTTGTGTTCAGGTTTGATGTCAACACCCACATACATGATAGCTATGTTCAGGTTTGATGTCAACACCCACATACATGATAGTTGTGTTCAGATTTTATGTCAACACCCACATACATGATAGGTGTACTTAGGTTTGATGTCAACACCCACATACATGATAGTTGTGTTCAGGTTTGATGTCAACACCCACATACATGATAGTTGTGTTCAGTTTTGATGTCAACACCCACATACATGATAGTTGTACTTAGGTTTGATGTCAACACCCACATACTTGATCATTACATTCAGGGTTGATGTCAACACCCACACACAGTGTATTGTAATATGATAGATGGGGGAAAAATCATTCCTCGATAATGGGGGGGGGGCGGCTGGCTTACCGAGTATATCGTATCAGCAGAACAACAACAGGTTAGGACAGACTGCAGAGAAATCAGTTTATGTTAGGCGCCAGTGTGATTTGAATTTTATGTCTGCTGATTGGAGGATGGAAATTCTTTTATAATTGCTTAGGTTAAAGCGACCCCTGCTTCTCTCTTGGATAGTTCTTAAGTTCTTGTGCCTCAGAATTTATGGGTCACACACTGCAGTTGAAGTTTCCAGAGTCTCAATCTGGTCTGCACGCTGACTGGTACAGAGACAGACATGCACACACAAAAATATGCGTTATGAGCATGTGTGCTTGTATACTCGCTCACACCCACACACCCATGCAGACACGCACGCATGCATGCACACACACATGCACGCACGCGCGTTGCACACACACACACACACACACACACACACACACTGATCGAGACAACAGATTATACATGGTAGACGTAGCCATAAATGAACATGAACTCAGGTTGTGGAGTCAGTCATGAGATAGTGCAAAAGAGGTAAGGAGAAATAGAGAGAAGGAGAGAGATGATACACATGTACATGCGTGGCGCGCGCGCACACACACACACACACACACACACACACACACACACACACACACTGTGACACATGAGACACTGGCACAGGCCATCAGTTATGTGCGCTGTGTATCCTATCCCATACTCTTTCATTCCCAGCAGCTGAGCAACAATCAACTGTCCAGAGCTCTTCATGCACCCTTCTCTGTTCATCCCCCCCCCCCCACCCCCACCTTCCTTCCCCATCCCTCTTCTAACTTTTTTGGCCACAAATTATGTCGTACACATGCAAGCTCCAGATACACACATACATACTGACACACATCACACCGTGAATTGGAAATAGGTGATGGTATGTCGGTGATACCAACTGGAGGTCTCTGCAGACACTACACTCGTCGACAAAAAAAGTCACCACCCTCTTTTTCATTCTGGGAGTTCTTTATTTTCAAATTGACAGTTGTATGAAATGAAAAATAATAAATGTAAATTCATGTCAACCATCAAAGAACTTCTGGCATTATCGCATCACAAGAACTGCAGGACAAGGATCGGAGTCGAAAGTCATGTTCTAGGTAGCACCTTGGGCATTGATCACAGCAGTGCATTGCCTCCTCATTGGCAGCATCAGCTGTGTGGTGTTCTTGCGCTCATGCATGACAACTCATCAGCCCATCAAAATTTTGTAACACAGAACCACACGAATGCTGCCAATGTCGACGCCATGAATCCTTGGCCGAATCCTTCTCTCCAGACCTCAGTCCTGACAGAACACATGTGGTGTCTGGCCAGGCAGGTGTACACCCTCCCAAACCAACTGCAGACCTTGGACCAGCTGACTACAGAGCTGGCTGAAGCATAGGGCAACACCCCTCGGTGAAATTCGTGTATCTGGTGCTGCCGATGAGGTGGCAGCATACTGTAGTGATCAATGCCCAAGATCATCACGCCTACTATGGACAATGTGACTTTTGTCTGTGACACGTTTGTGTTTTTGGCTCGACTGAACACCGGGGGCAGGACCATAAATTGAGGACCAGGGAGCTTAACAGATTTCCCACACACTCACACACAAAGATGAGCATGCATGTGTGCATGCGTGAACTCGCACGCACGCTGGCATACACGCACGCACGCACTCACGCACACATACACACACACACACACACACACACACATATATATATACATATATATGTAAATACATATATATATATATACATACATACATACATACATACATTATTTGTATCAAGTTACAGAGAACACTTAAATCTGCTTAGTTCCGTGAACTGGAAATGAAAGGCATATTTGCGTCATGTGACGGGTTTCGACTTGGGGCCCATCTGCTAGAAGTGAGCTCGATCTGACGATCCGGAGGTGACAGTTGAGATCATCAATGTCATATACAGGAAATGCCAAGTGATCAAGGAGTATCGGTGGCTGATTGATGAGTCTACCAGTGGCCCATGGACAGGAAGGAGAGAGACTAATGGTAGGACCAAGAAAAGTGGGGGAAGGGTGAAAATGTTTCACTACCCCTCTTCTCAGTGATTGTCAAAGATTTGAAAGGGGGGGGGGGGGGGGGGGGGAGTGGCGAAAAGATGATCCCACTGCTGAACTTTCTTTTGTTGAGACCAATGAGGAGAGAGCCAACTCGTGGCCAAGGTGAACTCCAGTTCACCAGTTCACGTGGATTTTCGCTCTGACGGCGTGCAGACTCTTGACTTTCTTTCGTTGCTGTGTTTGTTTCACTCTCTGAATCCTTTTTGCCCCATCATGTATGATGTAATCTTTGACAAGCTGAAGGCGGCCACCAAAAGGGGAAAAAAGAAACCTCATGGATCTATAGGCGAGGATCTTGTCACACACATCACTTCATTAAATGATTTCTGTGATGCTTTAAGTGCTTCAGGAAAGTTGGCGCTCCATTTACATTCCTATCAGACATCAAAATGTAGTGGTCAGCATCTTTGGAGACATAGTAAGGGTTCACATAAGCAAATACAGTGGACCGACTTGCAGTGTAGCAACGCACACAAAAGTGACACTCCACTTCAGCAACATACTAGTGCAGTGACTTGTCACTACAACCACAAACCACCACTATGATGTACCATTACAGCAACATAACCTCTACAGTGACATACCAGTAACGTGACATATCTCCACAGTGACATACCAGTACCATGACATATCCTCTACAGTGACATACCAGTACTGTGACATCCTCTACAGTGACATACCAGTACCGTGACATAACCTCTACAGTGACATACCAGTACCATGAAATATCCTCTACAGTGACATACCAGTACTGTGACATAACCTCTACAGTGACATACCAGTACAGTGACATACCAGTACCGTAATATACCACTACAGTGACATACCAGTACCGTAACATACCACTACAGTGACATACCAGTACCGTAACATATCTCTACAGTGACATACCAGTACAGTGACATACCAGTGCAGTGACATACCAGTACAGCGACATACCAGTACAGTGACATACACTACAGTGACATACCAGTACAGTGACATACCACTATAGTGACATACTGCGATAATGACATACCAGTACAGTGACATTCCACGATAATGACATACTAGTACAGCGACATACCAGTACAGCGACATACCAGTACAGCAACATACTA